>JABSTQ010009282.1:50000-650000 GCA_013358835.2 Ixodes persulcatus | reverse complement strand
TCTGCCCTAATTATTTGAGAGAATCAGTCCAGGCGCTTTTCTAGAAAATCACTTCTCTTGCTATTTCGTTCGCGACGAGCCCCGCGCCAACCGCGAAGCGGAGAGACGTCGCTATGTCTGGCCTGGAAGCTCGCGACCGATAATCTCGAGCGCAAAAAGCATCTGGCCTCGGGCGGCAGGTATCAGCTGTTGTGGCATCCATCAAGGGCGGCTTAGTCGAGACGCCACACTCGCGGTGCATCGACTGCAGGACGTCGAACGGCGCAGAAATGAGACCGCACGGAGGTTCGAGGCAGGTGAAAAGACCTGCTGCACAGACCTCCTGCCGTCGCGCGCTTCCCCGCGGGCTGTAGATGGACGGACGCGTGCCAATCAGCTAACGACGGGCAGGTAGGAGTTCGTTACGCGATCCGGTCAGTGAGAGTTCAAGCTGGCACTGCAGTGGCGTCGAAGCAAAACGGCAAAAAGGGGGGGGGGGGGGGGGGGGAAGGGTCGCCTCCACCCACCCCCCCCCTCTCTCTTCGCAATACGTTTCAATAATTTCATGTAAGCAGTACGAGGAAGGGTGCGAAAACTCCATCTTGCTCCATCCCCCCCCCCCCCCCCCCCCCCTTTCACCATCACCGTTGCCCCATTGCCAAAAGACAGTTCTGGCACCATTACTCCTTTCCATATACCCCTGACCACTTCGTATCTATTATAATTCCATAATTCCTTGAGTTTCCTAATACCTGAATATCTTTTTCGCTTTTCTAATTATATGCCGTCCACGCCAGTACACCGGAGACGAACTAAGGGAACGGAAGAACGACATTCATGCTTTCGCATTCACAACTCATAAGTGCTTAGGTGTCCTCGGAATTTTTTTATGTTCCTCTAGGTATTTCCCTCCCTTATTGAGCCATACTCCCAGATATTCGTATTTTTTTTACATGGTTTATTTCATTGCTTGTATTTTCAGGGTTTCTCTCTTTTCGTAGTTGAACACCATTACTCCAGACTTGTCACTATTAAATCTCAGGCCCAAGCTGTCCCCTTGCTCTCGACACATTCCTTGCAGTTAGTTCCTGCAATGTGTCGCGGCTATCTTCCATGAGTACTATGTCGTCTGCATACAGCTGGGATTACTTGTATTACATTTCTCCCTTCTTTCATATAACTCTCATCAAAACCTAAATTGCTCTGCTGTAACTTCTTTTCCATTTCCCTTAGGTTATCATGAACAGCAGGGATGACAGTGGACAACCTTGTATGAGCCCTCTTTTTATTGCTGCCGGTTGTGTAGTTTCTGCTTCTCAGGTTATAACTACCTTATTGTCTGTATACACCCGCTGAGGAAACCCAATCAAATTTGCATCTAAGTTCTACTCCTTCAGCTGGTCCCAGAGTTCCACATAGTTCACGTTATCGTACGCTCCTTTGAAGTCCAAATAAGCTAACCATATGGGGCTTTGGCTCTTCTCTGCTATCTTAATATACATTGAGTGATGAAGAAAAGGTTGTCTTAATTCTAGCCTTCTATCTCTTTGGAATCTATTTTGAAGCTCACCCAGAGTTTGCATTCCTTCTGCCCATTCGCTTTACTTTCTGCGTAGCTAATTCGTATAAAACTGACGCTGCTGCTATCGGACGGTACGACTTGATGTTGCTTGTTTCCTTTGCCTTTATATGTTAGTTTTATTTTGCTTAGTTTCCAAGCGCTGGGTACGTCTCCTCGAACAATTATATTTGTTAGTCAAATGTCGTAACTTCAATTTGCTTATTTTCCCTAGGGTTTTATGAGTTCCGTGGGTATGTCATCTGGGCATGTCACTGTACTACTACTGTTGGAACCTTACTTTCAGCCTTGTTACATTCCCTTCGGGTCTCCTCCATCGTTACACCATTCTGCACTTCCTGCACTCTGTTACGGTCAGTGCTATCCACTGTCTCCTTCTGCTCAAGCTGTGAAAAAGCCTCTTCGATCGTCTGGCTAGTATATTTAGGGTCCCTCACTTTCGGATGTTATATTAAAAAAAAAAAAAAAAAAATCGGGGGTAAAAATCGGGCGCTTTGTTTGAAGTATGTAATCGGGGAGAAATCGGGGTTTGCAATCAATTGTTCTGCGATTCGGATTTTTCAGTTTATATTTAGAAATTGTTGTGTATGATTACTATTGGAATATTTATCAGTTTTAGTAATATTATTTTATTTTTCGCAACCAAGTCATTAAAGTACACAAGACAGAATTCTAACATAAGCTCATTTGGTCTTTTCGATTTTTTTTTTTTTTTTATAAAACCTCGTTGCTTGCATAATCATTTGCATGCGTGGCATCAGTCTTATCAAATCAAAGTTGTTTATTCTTTTTATTTTTGCACATTTTGAAATGGAAAGGGAAAAGTGAAAATATAATTCGTAATTGATATAAAAATGACATTTTAGCGCTCGAGCTTTCAGTTCAATGAGGTCAATAGTATTCAGCAGCTTTTCCGAGCTTTGGAGCTAGCGTACGTGTTCTTACCAACTTTTTGTTTCATGGAAAATATATTCGGACCAGAGTGATTCGGAAAATTCTGGTATGCATTTTCTGAATTTGGGTAAAAATCACGTTTAATGAGTATTTTCAGAAAACGTGTTGGGTGCGTAAATATCGAGAAATATGGGGTTTTTACCTGAATGCGAAGCACCCCAAGTATATTCTCTCGTGTCTCTTCCCCCTCCCCCCTCCTGTGTGGTCAGTAAGTGTTGGCACCCCTCTGTCTCCCTCCCCTGGGCGTTAATGTGTTCCCAAGACATTTTTCGTCACATTCCTATCTTTTTTCTTCTTTTTTTTTTTTTATTAATGCGTTAGCATTGGTACCCACATGACAGAGAAAGCTGACGGCATCCGTCTGTGGACAAAACTGTGGAAAGGGAAGCGCGTGCGTAGAGAGGAGGAGAGTAGCGAAGGACAAAGGCGAGAGGGAGGCGACGTCACGGGGCGGGAGCCAATGCGCGCGCGGATGCTGGGACGAGTCAGAACTTGCAGGTGTGCAGAGCGCGTATGCCTTTTTCGGTTTCTGCTACAAAATGGAGCGTGAACCAAGTACTAGCGCTGGTCCAAGTAGGCGGCAAAACATTACAGGAAGATCCATTGGCGGATCCTTAGGGAATGCGTTAACATGACCCTCGAGAAACGCCACTCACGTCCCCTTTTGGGAAACGCCAACACTGACCCCGTAACGAAGCGGAAAAAGGAGAACGTGCGTGGCGTTTCCCAAGGGTCATGCTAACGCACTCCCGAATAAACCACTGGACCTTCCTTTTTTATGTCCATCATATCCACTGTACTCCTGCACTTCCAATTTTGGCCTGTATTATAGCTGATGCCTGCCTTTTCCTCTCCTAGAAGTTCTTTCATTTTGACAGTACTTCTGCTGGAATAGGTCCCCTTTTGCTTGCCCGCCTCTACTCCCGAACTGCTTCTTGGCGTCGTGCTGTGGCTACCTTGACCTCTTTTCCGACCAGTTTTTTGGTTTATGCTTTTGTTTTCGCTTTCCTCCTTGTTTAATTCGACATCTCTATAAGTCCCTCCTAAAATGCCTAATATTGTACGTTGCATCTCAAGAAGGTAGGGCGAGGGAAAGAAAGGAATGCCGGGGAGGAGAAAGCAGACAGAACGCTAGAGAGAGGAGGTGGTTTTCCCCTCTCGCGCTTTCTCCAGCGGGCTGCTTCTTCCTCACCTGCTTTCCCTGCCCTCGCCCTACCTTCTTGAGCTCTAACTTACTATAGATTTTCATATATACATTCTCTTTCTGGTTGCTTGGATACAATGTGCTCAACCCTTTTGGATATTTCCTGTAGCTTACCTTCGCGTTCCTGAGCTTGTTGATCGGGTTCTGATGTGCCAGAGACCTAATTTTAATCTTCTAGTGGTCACTTCCTAAACTTTTCGCACCTTCGTCATCTATTTGCATACCTTATAATCTGTTTACAATTTGTAGGACAGCAGGGCTGGGCAGTATCGCAACACAAATGTATGACGATAGTATCTTAGAGATACTTTCGAGTATCTAAATCTCTGTATCGAGATACATTTGAAAAATGTATTTGTATGAGTAGTGAAATACATTTACAATATATAACTTGTATCGCGATACTTTGCCAGACTTAGGTATCTCGTTTTATTTGTTGTCCTTTTTAAGATAAATTTAAAAGATAACAAAATCTGTTTTGTGCAAGTTGCTTCGGAAGTTATACTATGATGAACCCGCCCTATTACATGACCCATCGCAGTCAACGCTATTAAAAAACAAAAAAACAAAAAAAAACTATGGTTTAAAGGAGGTTACTTGCAAGAATAACAATCAGCTGCTCTCACAAAGCCCTCCACATTTTTCCAATTTAGCAGAGCAACGGACTAAACGAGTTGAGTGGAGAGAAAGTATGGCCCTGTTGTCCTATCTCTCCACACTATGAGTGACTCATAAGCATCGAAGACGACAGTTTGAGATGCGCCCTCACGGCAAAACAGGGTTCATTTCAGGCAGAAGACTTTTGCGAAGCATGGTACGCAACCTTTACGGTTCTATAATTATGCGGTTCAATGAGGGTGACATGTTTATTTAGTGGCATTAATGATAAATAAAGAGTTTGAGGTTAGGGTTAGTGCATACAACGACACAAAAATAGGAGCACATGCATAAATTACCACTCGCATTCGCCACGAGCTACACCTTCCCCGTGTAGCACCGTTCGGGAACAGATGTATTTCTGTAAGTATGGGTATCTGTATTCCAGAATACTTTTTCGCCGTTTTTGCAAAAGTATCTCAAGGATATCCCGTTGCATAAAAGACAAATGTATCTCAGTATTCGCATTTTGGGCCTTAAAACACTTAAATTGCCAACGCTCCCCATGGTTTCTTCCACCTCTTTCGCCTGTAGCAGAGTGAGGAGAGAGAGGGGAGGTCGCCTCCTGTGCAGCCTTCGCTCTGCTAAAGTGGAAAGACGTGGGGGAGTTTCCCCTGAACTCTTAGCACTAAACCGCGACTATAGCCTCTCCACTGTTCCCTCGTCGTAAGAGATAGTAAGCAAACGCAAATGTGTGAACCAGCCTTTACTCGCGACAAAATTAGCAAATCGGGAGGGCACTGGTGGGAAGGGATGGGAAGTTAATCCTAAACATTTTGGAGCAGCCCGAGATTGAGGAATACAAAAGTTTCCACCAAGAGAAAAGGAGAAGGTCTCATCTCTTTCTTTTGCTTCAAAATGTTCAGTATACACCAGCTCACTTGCGCTCTTACGCTCTGTTAGTTAATCCTATACTTCAAGAACGCTTTCTTCGCCTCGTTCCGTTCATTTAGTTTTAAAAGGCAAAATGGCGCGGTAGTCCTGCAAAACTAGATGATTGATAATTAAATATTGTTTTTTCCGTATCCTCAATACATCTGTCGTTTAATTAAACTGGAAATATTTATATAACAAAGGCTCATGGCATACAGAAATAAATATTTCTTCGCGATAACGTTATTGGTCGCGGCGGACGTCAGGGCACGAGTGACGAGTGTAGCCTGACATTACCTAAAGCTGATTAATTAGATTTATACAAGCTGGCACATTTTGAGCAGAGATTCGTAGCCCGTCGTCAAAATAATCGGTATCAGTTGCGAAATCTCGGGAAATCAATCGCAGGCATGCCTTCTTTCTTTCTGTTCTGCCCCCTAGGATAGTCAGCATATGTTGTCCCTCCATGACTTCCTTTTCTTCCCGTTCCGGGTAACGTTGTTGCTCGAGAGAATAATGACGGAAGCGGATGATGTAAAGTCTCCTACAGCGCCTGTAATGCTTGGGCCGAAACTTGACCACCGACGCTGGTCACCGTATGGTGTAGCTCTCTAGGAATCAGCAAGCACTGGAAGTGATTGGCCACATACCACATAACTCGAGCAATATTTAGTACACTATTCCCCCCTCCCATTTTTGTTCAAACATACTTCCGAGTCAACAAAACGTTTCCTGCTTACACATAGATCGCATGTAAGGATATGCGTGACACTGTGACAAGGAAACACGTGTCAGTCTAGGGCTGGGCAATTGATCGATTAACCTACCGATTAATCGATTAATGCTTTAATTGCGATTAATTTGTTTAACCGGTTAATCGGTAAAATTTTGACGAACCAAAATTAAATAAAAATGAAATGATTTCACTATGCAGACATGGACGAGCACACCAATATGAAGTGAAAAATTTAGGTGAAGTATTAACTTAAGGTAAACTGTAAGGGGGAGATTTGTAACTTCAGACATGTGCAGAAGGTTACACATGTCCCAGCGACTTCAACTGTCCGTTTAGCGCAGCAGAGACTACTGTGAGCAATCAAAGGAGGTCGCCCTTCTCGGAGAATATCAACGATTATTTTTGCCTCATGGAGCTGAGGTAATAATGTGTGAGTGTGTGTGAGTGCTTTTTAACTGTTCTCAACTGTATATCGAAGCTGATTCATAATTAAAATTATTGCGTCGTTAAACACATATTCAGCAAAAAAAAAAAAATGTATATATATAGATGCAATTTTTACTTTTAATCAATATTATTATGCATGGAAATGAACGAGACCGATTAATCGATTAATTAATCGATTAAAGCGTGGCGATTAATCCGGTTAAAATTTTAATCGACGCGTCACCGTTCTCCCCCGCGCGCATTTTTTTTTTTTTTTTGACGGAAATTACATTTTTGAAAACCAACCGGCCAAGCAAAGTTTACGAAAATCTTGGAAGCTCACAGCCTTTCCGAAACGGCCGGGTGCGGCCGCAAAAGGTAATTTCCGCACATGAAAAAAGTTTTGCGCGCGAAAAACTGCCACTCTGGCAGAAGCGCGTCACAATCACCGAGTGGTGGCTCCACCTATTGGACCCCCAAGAAAGTCTCGAGTGTTGCAGTTTGCACCCTGAGATGGCGCTAGGAGCGTCAACAATTTAGCTGAGCGAATGCTGGAGAGGAGCATATTTAGCTGCACAACACTGCATATTTAAATTCTGAACCCAAAAGAAATAAGCAGTTTGCATTACAAATGTGTTAAGTGTGCTCGAAATACAATTAACTATTCAAAGTAAATTTTCGAGTATGTGCTTCATTTTTCGCAGTGCTTTCCAAGTAAAGACTGCGAGAAGCAGTGAGTGCTGGTGATGTTTTTGAAGGCAAGAGTCCTTGATAATGACATAGTGCCAGAGCTGTTTAATGTAAATGTACCTGTTTCTACTTTGATGCGGCCAAGATATAGATTATAATGCTAATAATTCTGTGAAAGCTGTGAACAGTGTGGAGAAGAAAAATCAAGATGATCTAAATAGTGATTTAAATTATGATTTCAATATATGATTTATATCACACCTGTTTTACTGATTTAAATCAAAATTTTCCTACAAAAATAAAGGAAATATTTTTTATTTACTATTTTTATCATTTTACGCTTTCTGTGGCTATTTGGTTTGTATTTATTTAAAAAGTCACCAATAAAAAAAATTATCTGCTGAACACAAGCCAAAGGCTTGTGTTCAGCAGATAATGAGCAAATCGGAACTTTTCTGAGCAAATCGGAACATTTGAGCTTTTTTTTACCATCCACTGCGTTGGTCAGTTGTATGTTTTATTGCAAGCAAGTCATAATGCAAAAGAAAAAAAGTAAATAAAGCTTTTGTTCTGGCATGACAAGGCTTACAAGTATAGAAAGTTGTTAATTAGACTGTACTTTAAATATACAGTAATTCTTTTTTCCATATTGCTTTCAGCAGAGTGAATCACAATTTTAATCAACGTGATTTAAATGGCCGTAATTTAGGTCATAATGTAAATCGTGATTTCAATTAGACCAGTTTTACTATGATGAATGAAATCAAACCTTTTCCCACGAGGAGGGGTCAGGTGTTGGTCAGCGTATCATATGTTTAGACCCCTCCCCTCCCCCCTTCCCGTTTCCACGCCCTAAATTTTTACACATCCAGAATTCAAGAGGGGGTCAGGACATTCGGACCCCCCCTCTGAATCCGCCCCTGGACGCAGACGACAGGGGTTCAGTAGCGGGGTGTGTTTGGATTCGTATTGATAGATGGCGTCGGAGCAGCGTCCGAAGGTGCAGCCGACCAGCGAAAGAAAGCAGACGACACGCAGACGCAATCCGTTGGCAGCGAAAGCGCCGCCGTTATGCAGACGCGTTTTTTTTACTTACATTTCAAAAAGGTTATGTTCCTTTTAATAAACCACGGTGGTCGCGAACCGTCGCGATAAGGAGGTAGCGCCATCTATCAATACCAAAGCCAAACACACCCCGCTACTGAACCCCTGTCGTCTGCGTAGCTGCCCGCCGTAGACCCTTGCAAGTTTCTTGGCCTTATTTTTTACAGAAAGAGAACTACGCTTTGTAATTTTACAAGAAAAAACCGACCTGTGAAATACACCTTTGACGAAAAGTTTAGATTGCTACGTGCAGGCGTCGATTTTTTCGGTCTATTTTAGATCGAGCCAGGTGACTTGGACCAGCCTATATATATCTGCTGTGTTTTCTTTCTTTTTTTTTTTGCTTCGATGATTTTTATGTGCATTTATTTTTCATTTAATTCAAAGAATCACCAAGCAAGAAACCTTTATACAAAGCTAAAGACAAGCAAAAAAAAAGGGCTCTTCTGAGCAAGTCGGAGCATTTAGCTTGATTTATACCTTCCACTTGGTTCGTCAGCTACCCATTGTCCTGTTGCAAGAAAATCAGAACGCTAAAGAAACAAAAACTAGAAAAATATTGGCCTATTGCAATAAAGTCAGAGCGCAAAAGAAAGAGCAACTAAATAAAGCTTTTTAACAGACTTAAAAATCAAGCTGTTTTTTTTAGTATGGCATAGATTACAGCAATAAAACGTTAATTAAACTTTCCATTTACAGTATTTTTTTACATTGTTATCAGTGATCCGACGAATTGATCAATCTATTTGCCATGTTGATAAATATTATTTCCTAGCCACAGTGATTTGAATCAAACTAACATGGTTTAAATCAAATAAACTTGATTTAAATCAAATGAACTTAATTTATATAAAATAAATCTGATTTATATGAAATAAATCTAATTTACGATTAAAAAAAATGTTTACCTTGGTTGCAAAGGGTCAAAGTCTGTTAGCATTCCTCGTAAAAAAAAAAAAAAAAAAAAATCATGAGCTGGAATGGGAGTACTATTAGGATTCTGTAATACTATAAAACAGTAGTGGATGATTATGCACTTTCAGCACAATAGCAAACAGAGTATACAGGTACCTGTTTCAATTCCACAGAAGAATGTGTGGGAAGCCTTATTTTGCACCTAATGGTATTTTCTATCCTATCCGAGTCTGGTAGAAGTTACCGCAAAATGCCGAGCAATAATCAGATTTACGCATGCCAGATATGTCTGTACTCCATGCATAATTGTCAATTTTGACATTTACGCAAAAGAAAACGAGCTGGCACTTGCTCGAGAGAAAACAGATTTTGAGTTTTTTCTGGTGGTTTCTTTTGTGCATCGTGCATAGGTTTCATGAAATTGAGTTGATCTATGTGTCCACACACCCTGTATGATATCAAATACATTGACGGAAACTCTCAGATTAAACTGTGCCTCAGGTATCCATAGCGGTGGATGGGAGACCAGCACGAAAGCAGTGAAAAACTATTTGTGAGGCATTCAGGCAACTAGGGCAAGTGCTTACAGTTTAGTAAAAAATCAAAGAAGCCAAAAGGTAATAGCTTAAATATTTATTTCATATGCAAGACTAGTAAACACAGCAGATCAAATAAAAATGCAGAGCACAAGCAAATAGCATCAATGCTTCTATATTCAGGCACTTTTGTGACGATACGTGTTTTATCATCACTCTCATTCTAAAATATATTGCGTAAAATGTGGCAACCCCAACTAAAAAAAAACCAAAAAACAATATTGAATCAAGCCTGTACATTTTCATAGACTTTATGTCTCACACAATATGCACCTCGTAGAAAAAGCCTACGTATCCACTAACGCAGCACAATATAGAGATGAATTGTCCGAGGTAAATAAAAAACAACTACATTCGGCTATTTGAAGAGGCACGAGAAAAAAATTCACAATTCTAAAATGCACGAGAAATTCCTAGCTGGGGTCCTCAAAAGCCATACTCAAGCTTAAACAAAGAGCTATTCACACTTCAGAGTATAGAACAGTTGCTGAAGCTAGATGAAGTGTGTATAAGCACACTAGGGTCAAGCATGTGTAGCAAAACAGCACATAAGCAAAAACTAAAGTACAGATATTAAATACATAAATTAAAGTGCCACACACAGCTTCGTTTTGTTTTTATAAAATGCTACGGCTATTCATTCCAGTAGTATTTTTGTACAGATTACAGGAGTATGAAGAAAACAGTCCGAAAGATGCCCACTTTCTTGAGTGGACATGTGCGTGCCCATTTGGTTTCTATAGAAACTGCAAGCTTAAGGCAAGCCTGGGAAGTAACAAATGCCAGAAAGTACCTCCATAACAAATAACAGTTAAGTTTTGGCACAGGCGCTTCCGGAAGACAATGTCAACAACGTATGAATACAATCCATGCCAGAAAATAGAATCTGTAGCTAATCTTTTCATGGAAGGCAGCAGACTTTCAGGCTCTCAAAAGGCACAAATGATCATCGCTTGTAACTATGAACTATACATCTACAACTTTAGAAATTCCTTTTTTTATTCATGCTTCTTAAATGACAATGCCTGACTTATAGCTTTTCATGAAAAGCTATTTTGCCTTTAATGTATGGGCCTTATATAAAAAAGTGTATTTTCTTAACCCTGTACTATGAAAGCACAAGTAGTAGCAACAAGCTGAGTATGCAGAAGTATTTTATAGGAATACCAGGGCCAATTCTCGAAAAGTTTTACTTGAAAGCCTCCTTGAAAGTAACACCACGAAAGACCTGTCCTTTAAACTCGGGAAATGGTACGCAGCAATGCATACGGAAATGAAAGCAGCACCAGTACTAACCGAAGGTCAAATTAGATTTACAACTTGTTCGCATGTTCTCACACCAGCGCTAATCAGACCGGGCACTACTCGATGGAAACCACACTCACCAGAAATCATCAATCTTTGACAGATCTAGCAGCCTGGGTGACGTAGTAGAAACATGAGACACAATCAATTTAAAGCCAGACAGGCCATGCTTACTAATAGGAAACAATGAAATAAAGCTGTTAGCCATCAATGGAGGCTAAAAGTGGAGAACAATTCAGGTAAATGCTTCATATTTGAAGTGGCTAAAAATGGGCAAGATATTGTGCTCCAACAGTGTCCATACATTTCATTCTAAAGTAAACTTGAAGGCTCTTAGCAAAGCCTGTAACAAGTTTAACCTATCGTCGACATGCAGCAATCATGCTGGGCACTGCCGCAGACAACAACCATATAAGGCCTCAAACTATTATATGTGTCTTCAACTGCTTACTTTACCATAGAGCTTTAGGAACTGGTATGGACAAGCTTTGTTTATCCTATAACAAGAAACAGAAGAGATCAGCAGCTAAACAAAGCAAACAAGATCTTCCTTTAACTTGCTCTGTCTGGTCGCTCACACACAAAGACTGCTTGCGTGTGCATCAGAGAGCGGTTTGTTTTCCATTAGGCATGCATTGCCATGAGAGAGTATTTGCTGTATCGACGTAACAAATGAAGCTTTTTGCATTACACAAACAAAACTCAACCTACGGCAGTATGTTTCCAAACCTGCCAAGAGTTGTCGTCCTGGACTGGTTGGTGCCTGGGCAGTGCTAGTTGTGGTCTCTCTTTTTGCTCACTTTCTTGTTCTTGTCCCCCTTCTTTGGAGGAGGAGACAGGCTGCTGTGGGTGTTGCGACCATACACGCTGCGCAAGAAATAAACAGTAGTGCCATCAATGCTCAACTCTGACGTAATTTTCGAGGCACTATTTGGCTCAAAGCTTTCGACCCACGTGTCTCGGCACAATTCAAGAACCCTTAAAATGTTAATGCAGTTAGCTATCAAAGTCTAGAAAGGCAGCTATACAAAGGGTCTCTTTGAAAAAGACAAATGTGGTGTGTTTTTTTCACTAAAAAAATAAACTATGCTTTGCCAAATGCTTAGTGTCTCCCCCAAATGTAGCACTAGCAGTCCGAACCCGATGCCAAAGTTTCAGAGAGCTTGGCGTTCTCAGATACCAAAGCTATAAGCGATTTTCAGAAATGTTCAATGAATCTCTGTAATGTACAATTTTCTAATGCTCCCACTTGCTTGTTGTGCATTTCTATGTGCCGTAATGGCCTGGTTGGCAGCTATCGTTTGAAGGAGATGGTTGATTGAGTTGCCACCTTGCCACATCTTCTTGTTTCTCATGCTTTGCCATCTGTTGGCAGAATATCGAAGTAGGCAAGCACCGTCGCCACCGTCCTGCAACCACCCAAGCTCGACAGCCCACGGTGGTCTGGCGACGTCTTATGTCTCGGGAAACTTCACTTTTTATGTTTTGTTCTTGCCAGAGCACATTGGCAACTTAAAAGCATGACACTGGGGCATTTCTAGAGTGTAGCTCTCACACAATTGCTCGCCAGAGAACCAAGAGTCGTCGTGCACCCACCCAAACACAAGGAAAGCATAGAAGAACTGGAAGTATTACTCTCCCCCTGTCACGGCGGATGGAAGTGGCACAAATACCCCGTATAAAACAATACCTTTTCGTCATTACTAGAAAACATTAGTGTTTGCGATTCAGGACTATTTGCCATCACTTTACCTTAAGTGCTCCTCGTGGCTCTTTCAAACACCATGAGACTACACCTATGATGCAATTATTTTTATACAATCTACCATTTGTACCCAAATTTAGGACCGCAAGGAGATGGAGAGGAGTGCAACTCACTATTTGTATGTCTCGCTACGAATGTACTCCACGACGTGGGACACGCCGATCTGGAGCTGGTCGGCAATGGGCGCCACCCAGGGGTTGTCGTCCATCCGCACCACGCACCGGTGGCTTGCCAGGTCCAGATTGCCTGCCCAAGAGAAACGCCACATTCAATAACAAAACAAAAGCAACGACCGATCATGGGGACTCAAGTGCATCGATAAGAACATCCGCATTTTAAGGCATCTGAAGGAGTAAAAAAATGTTAAAGAGCTACTCCGCTTCATTTTTATTTTTGAAAAAAACAATGCAGTCCTCTTCAGCATCACCTAGGAAGATCACACATCAAATATTACAACCTGGTTCTGTCTATATGTTTCTTAAGGGGACACTGACCGGGTATTTATGCTTGCCGAGGTTTTTAGTTGTACGTGACATATGAGAGCCCAACTACCCAGAACAGAATTTGCGGCTCAAAATTTGTTTTTTTCCGCCCGAAAACCGCCGATCGAGAACTGGCCGGTTTGAGTCGCGCTCACTCTCTCTTCCGTGGTCACGGGCCATTTTCTAAGGTTTCGAAGCGACCACCAAATTTAATCAAAGTCGTGGGTCATTGAAGGCACACAGTCAATATTAAAAATAGAAAAAAAATATGAAACCCATTTTTTGCGGCTTCCAAAAAGCTGCAAATACGTTGATTGAAAAAAAAGGTAGCACAGACAACCGGAAGCATTCTGTGCGTTCACTGAAAATTCTCAACATGGCGTCGTTTCGCGTATCGTGGGACTAGCGGATGGCAGCGGACGACGGGCATTGGACCTCTACTTCAGAACTGTCGTTCATGGTACCGGCGAATTCTGTCTTCCTTCGAAAGAGAAATTTTGGACCGATCAAAAGAACTGATATTCATCCCGTACGATACGCCCGATTAGCAAGCCGATTGCATGAAGACGTCGCCGAGCCGTCGTCCCTTCTCGCTGCTGAAGACGTCCCTCGCTCAAACGTCAAGCACGAAGTGCGTACTTCGAGTTGAAACGCACGCGTATGGTTTATTTACGAGGTACGAATGTGGCGTCTGCGTGGTGCTGCCCGACTTCAAGTCGGAAGTGCATGTAATCAGTGATGTAATAAAGGGAAATCGGCAGCAAACTTCCGACATACAGTCTACCGGCTCCATTAGTACACATGAATGGGTTCCTTCAGTAGCTCAGTGGAAAGACATCCGATTCACACGCAGCGGGCACGGGTTCAATTCCTGGTGTGGGTGCGCCATTTTTTTTTTTGGGGGGGGGGAAAGCATTTTGCGTTGTTTATAGTTCTTTTTTTAACAATTATCACTGAAAAAAACAATTGTTGTAAATGATACGTCGCTGAACTAAATGGTATGGGATTCTATTTTTGACACCTGCGAACTCAATGTAGTCACTTTCCACAAAATGCAAGGAGCATATGAAATGGGTAGCGTCCGCTCTCCGAGCTTCGCGTAACTGTTCTACAGGAATTGCAGCAAGCCATTGACCCCGACCCGTTGATCTTTTGGAAACTTGTGCACTCTGCCGCACAATGCCACTTTCAGATGCAAGACATGTGAGGCAACTCTTCACGCAACATCTTGGGAGTATTCTTTTCGGAGCCGATCACGGGAATTCGCCACACTACGGCACTCGGGCACTCACTACTAATTGCCAACACTTAAATGTACAAAACAACTCATCTTGAAGTATAGAACAGCGAGCGCATTTCGTCTGCTACGTGCGGAGAGAGAAAAAAACGAACAAACCGCACGGTCGGGTGTAGCCACGTGACTTCTGCCAGTCACTTTATCCTCTCCCCTTCTCCGTGCGGTGCGGGAGTTTCGGTTTCGGTTTCGAGCAGTTGCGTTTTTTGGCTTCATTAAAACAATACGTGACTCTGTAGCAAAATATTAATTGGGTAGTATTCCGACACCATAATGAGTCGCCTGACAAAACAGGAAAAAAAAAATTTGGGGGGTGTCAGTGTCCCTTTAAACGGTATGGCAATCTTTGCAATGCGCCAGGTTGCCGAAATCGACTGACTCTAGCAGGTGAATTGAGGTGCAACCAACAGTGCAGTCAAGGCTATGGTGTTGGCGTAGCCAACATTGAGCTAAACTTTATCACCATTGCCCCTTTTTGTTTGTTTTTACTTCTTCGAGCAAGCATAAAAGGTGGACACCGCTCAGCGATGCCCACCTTTTACGCTTGCGAGACGACGACAGCGGTTGTGATGCGGGAGACGGCGGTAGCGGCAGGGCGGCTGGACAGCCCCCAAGAAGCGCGCTGCGTAGACGCGATACGCCAATCGCGTGAACACCACTTGTCCTCGTCTCACTGTTTGTGATTATTTTCTCTCGGAGTTTCGCTCACACTACATGAGCAGACTGATGCCTCCGCTGTGCAGATGTCGTCGAATGTTGGAGATACCAAAACACGGTGAAAAGTGCAGTGCACACGACACTTGCGCCTGGCACATGCCCGCCCAACGTTGGCCCGCCTGAGAACAGCGAGGCACCCCTTTTAGCCGATTCACACGACGGACCGAATCTCGATTTTCGTCCGCAGATCGTGTACCACGTGACTGGCACGTCACCGATTCCTGCGATCCGCGCCTCGTCCGCGGACGCGCGGACTGACAAGTCGAGTGCCTTTTTCACTCGCGGATTTTTGGCGGGAGACTGACTTGAAAAGCGTTTAGTCTGGCAACGGTACATCGTTTTGCTCTTTTTTTTGTTTCAGGACGATTAAAACAAAATTGGCGCATTGTTGTGTTTTGTGCGTTCGTTGGTTCATTTTGTCGCGCGATTCTTGGTTCCACGCGTGAAAGAAACTCCAGAAACTTTGTCCGGCTGACACGACGCAGGTTCCGGTACTCCTAAGGGACCGTGTCAAGAAGCTCCCGTCAAAACTTGTCTAGCACGCCAAGACAATTCTTGCACGTACAAATCAGGATTTCACCGAGCAAGACCTCTCTTGTGTCTGTGGTGTACTTGAGTGTTGTGCACGAGCGTGGAGTGCGTGAAGGCATCTCCAAACGCCCCTCTGCGAGCCCAGAACTTCGTTGCTTCTACGCCGAAGCCTTCTCGAGCAGGACCATGCCTGTGTCACTGTCATGCATTGGGTTAGTAAAGTTAGTGGCGCTTCGCGCGAAGCCTATCCCAGTGTTTTGTCTCGATCTGTACGTAACAACGGCGTACGATTCATTATCGCGGTAGCAAAAGTCGATTTCTCTCTTGGACAACGGTGCCACGGTGCGATGCTGGAGTTTCGCGGCAGTGTAGGGTGGCGAACAGGCTCGGTCCATCCTTGCTAGCGTCTGCTCGTCGTCTCCCTCATGTGGACGCGCTTGGGAAACGGATGAACCGCGGACATGTCGTCACGTAATCAATCCGTCCGCAGATCAGTCCGTCATGTGAATCGGCCTTTTCAGACGTCCGGCCTCCAGCACGTGCTTGTTGCCTTCGAATGTGCTTCGGCTGTGCAAGCACACTTGAAGCTCACAATACCCCGAAGTGTTATTGAAGGCGGAAAACTTGCGCTGGGGGCAGGACGGCTGAAACTCCACCTCCTTGCAGTTCTCATCGGGTCGGTGAGTATTGTAAGAGTTCAGACACGACTAGGAAGTGGGAAGGGAGAACTGCCGCGTCATTTTTTGAAAATATAGTTGGAGTGGGCATCCTTGAAATGAAACCATCTAGAATTTCTTGAAGGGGTGTCTGTAAAAGATTGCCTCACATTCAAGTAAGTAGGATACTAATCACAATACAAAAAATTATTATCAGCACCCAAAGAAACTAAGCAAATGGGGTAAAACCTCACTGATATATTTTCCCAGCTGTAATGTTGATGAACACTGGTTCCGTGTAACTCCCATAGATGTGCGTATCAATTCCCCGTCTGTTCTGCTTCCCTTGCCAATTCTTGCGCCCGAAAATTGCCACCTGACATGGCAGAGGCGACAGACGGGACTGCCATGCCGCAGCCGCCCTCCACGTTTTGCTTCCCGATGCACGTGAAGCACGATTACAAGCTTTTGAGCTTCCCACAAAATGAAAACCGTGGAGCAAGGGAAAGTAACTACAACAGAAGCGTACATCGGCGAAAGTGATGGCAAGGTGAGTACGCAATGAAACTATTTGCAGTAATCCTCTGCGCATGCATAAATCTTCTCCCCTGGCTTTGCTCCCGCCGTCGCCATTTTCAAAAGGCACCGTTTCACAAGACTAACATTGTCAGCACCTATCCTTTCGCGTATTTCATCCTTTTAGAGCATTGGTAGTATGGGGCGTAAAGAGCAGTAAAACCTGAATGTGTTCTGACGGGTGAAAGAATGTGACATTTGTACGACGGTGTCAGGCAGAAATCGAAAGACCACCTTTCAGATGCGGCGAACGCACCGGTCGGGGACACGTCCCTGCTGCTCGGAGCGACAAATGGATGATGAGTGGTGCCCCACAGAGTACACTCTTACCCAGCTCTGGGGGCAGGAGGGTCAGGCGGTTGCCCTGGATGTGCAGCTCCCTGAGGCGCGACAGTTGGCCCAGCTCCTTGGGAAGCTCCACCAGGTCGTTCTCCCGAACGGACAACTGTCGGGGGGAAAGAGAAGAAAGCGTCCCCACCACCGCATGCAATACCGCACACAATGCCTTCGATGGGGAAACTCTAATATCGGCTTTAAGAGTGCACGGCTACCGCTTACCCAACTTAAAAGTATTAGCTGTGTGTCTTTGCTATTCATTCACGGAGGTGCTTGCTTCGTTTTGAGCACACAACGTTCGTCAGTCATTTTTGTGGAGATGCATCCTCAATTACCTTCCCTCGATTAAAACAAATAGAGATGTACCACCCTTCAATTAGTAACTTGCACGGACCATACTGAGATCAAAAGACCATTAAAAATACTCGTTAAAGTTATTCCCAAACTTTGATCCCTCCCCTGCCAAAGCTCAGTTAAGTTCAACCGAAGCTATGTATTTATTGACTGGCATCAAACAGGTCAAAGCATACACAGAGATGGTAAGTAAATAAGAGGTTTGACAAAAATAAAGCTTTGAGTGATACTCGGGTAAACATAATCGAGGAGATTTATAAATGCTCTCATCATAGTAAATATCCTTCCTTAAATCTCATACTTGTAATAACAAAGGTACATGCAGCATTTCACGGCATTCTCAAGAAATGCTCAATTTGAACGCATTTTTAGGTTTTGGCTTCTTATTGGAGTGCATCTCCGCGCCAGCAATCCCGCTCCCCATGGACAAAATATGTGGACCACCACGCATTACACATAGAAGATGCTAGATAAGGAGCTTCCAGACTGCCACATGAGGTCTGCCATTTTCGAGCTTGTGCCAGCGTGGAGATGCACCTTTATGTGCAATGTGTGGCGGCGCACGAATGTTGCGTGTTTTGGCCACAGGGGGCGGAATTGCTGGCACGGAAATGAGCTCCGATAAAAAAACGAGAAACGTAGAAATGCGTCCAAATTGAGCAATTTTTTAGACCGCCATACAATGTTGCAGATGCCTTATATGTAATATGGGTGAATTTAGTAGTTTCAGATGTTTCGCATTAAGTTTCTAATTAACATTAGTCATTAACACCTTTAACATTAGTCATTAAAAACCTAATGACTAAAAAGTACTTAATTACCCAATTACACTGAACGCTAATCATTTTCCTTTATGTGTTCTTTGGCATAGACCACTACAGCATCAACCTATTTTCTGTGTGATGCATAGTTTTAGCAGGAGCCATTTTGCTCGTGTTTCCAGGAACACCCTGTACATTTCTGCATAATAGCCATAGTTTTTGAATACTTTACTGCAAGGCAAACATCAACGTCCACCAGATATGCTAATGTCCATCAACTTTGTTCATTTTTTTTAAATGCTACAAATGCTTATACAACCACCCCATTCTGGAGATGTACCTTTATCCTCGGCACGTGGCTGCATTGTTGCAGAGAAACCTGTAGCGCCCACTTTGCAAATGTCACTTCTCTTCAACGCACCACTGCACTTCAAGAAGCACGCTTGACAGAACTAACTGGAGGCTGGCTCACAGATTTGCGCGTGAGTGTGACCTACTGCGCTGCCACTGCTTGTGACCACATATCATGAATGCTGGCGCCTTCTCTCGGGTAACCCTAGAACACTTTCGATTTTACGCAACATTTTTTTACGAAACTTCAGCCAAAATTTGGTACAGGATGACAGCTGCTGCTGGGTGCGCTACTGTTCCAGAGGGGGTATTGGTCACCCCACTCTCCGTAAGCCACCCCAAATTCGCAATGACAAGTAGTTTTCAAAGAACAATTTCTTGTACGCCGACATTTTGTTACGTCCGTAATCGATCACTGTGTGCAAGCACCGATCATTCTTTATTGATCTCTAATAAAAAAAAACTTACAGATAAGACTTCTTAATTTGTTTTCGAACAAAACTGTGTTTTGCGAGGGAAAAAGAGCCAGGCAGCTGAGTGTATGGGTTTCGTAGCGCCTCTACTCGATGGCGTCACGTGCGGCACAGAATTTCGTGGGTGACGGTGGTATTGTGAATTCATTTTAAGGCAAGAAGAGAGGATGAAGAGTGATATTGTTCTGGAGATTGTTGCATGTTGCAGAAGAGGAAGTTTAAATAGGTTGACCGAGCGTACAGTGCCGAAGACGCTTCCAGAAATGCTGCCAGTGTGATCCCGCGTCACCGCAATTGATTGGTGGCTCATTTGGAGTGGCTTCGAAATTATAATTCCTCTTTCTGGTTGCCAGATCCCCAGCAGTGCTGGCCATAGTCAGATACAACATAAGACAATGCGAGGGGGAAAAGGGCATGCACGAGAAAAGCAATGTGAAAAGGAGGTCGCTCCTCTCTCTTTTCAGATTCCCTAGTTTCTACCCCTTTTCCCCCTCGCAATGCTTTTCTTATGGTGTATCTGAGTATAGATCGGCTGCTCTTGGCCCCTTTGCAACGCTAGTGCCACACGTGGTTGCGTACCGAGCTCTTCCATGGCGTTACGGAAAAGTTTCGTGACCGGTAGTGTATCGAAAAACTCTGCTATTGGCTCGAAATAATTCCGACCTTCAGTCTAGTTATATGCACATCTGAATTGTTCCAGGGCTGCTGATAGATGGCAATAGTGTGCCAGGGTGCTCACTTGTCATGAGCAGCTGCAAGTTGTTGCAATGGGAGGTTAATGCACATTCAAAGGCAAATGTTTGAACCAGCCTTTACCAGCCATGACTGTGACTATATTGCAAAAACTAAACAAACGACTCATGAGATTGAGTTAAGTGTTTAAACAACATTAGAATGGTCTGCCTGTGAGAATAGAGACACTAGTTCATGCTGTAGATGAGAAATTTATTCGGCGCTCTTTGACTGCTAAATTAAGGTTTTAGCGCATGCCACACAGCAGGGGTTATGCAAACACACGTCAGAACGGCCCTGATCCGGATCAACAAGGAAACACAGGATCACTGGAATCTGCAACGCGAGCTTTCGTGCCACACGCTCCAAGCCTCTCTGCACCAATGAGCTCAGTCACTCTGCCAATGCTTGAAAAGTATGAATATTACGATTCACTTTGAAAGGAATATTGTGTAGCATATTATAACTATTATTCAGAAATATTAATATTTGTACACTATACAAAAGTTCTTCTAGGTTTTCTGAGAAAAAATATATTATAGCTGGGTATGCAAGAGGAGGTCAATAACACAAGCTCACAATTTGAAGGTTCTTGAGCTGACCAATCGCCGGGGGAATCTTCTCAAACTCATTGTCACCGAGGTAGAGAGCCCGTAGAGTGTCTGAAAATATTTCCAGAACAGTAACCTTGAAAAAACATCAAAGCAAACTTCAACTTTGCATTGAGCGATAAAACTTCCTCGACACCATCTAACAATTACCAACATGTTTTGCTCCACAGACATACTTTACAATGCCATAAAGAATGCCCATACATAAAGAGAGCACAGAAGTGTCACATCAAAAGAAGTGACCTAAGGATAACTGCACTTTCAGTTCAAATCTGGTACCATGCTTTACAGTTAGAAAGTCACTATCAATCGAGACCAGCGCACAACAAACGCTATAGTTGCTGAAAATTCTCAGTTTTGGTATTGTTTGTCAGAATCATTGATTCCAACTGTTGTGCCCCAACTATATTCCTAATCTCCACCCTGGGCCACAGCTTCTAAACGTATCTCCAACTCTCAAAAGTCGAAGATTACATGCCGACTCTCGATTGTCTGCCCTGGGAACTGCCTCATGGCCACACCAATGCACAATGTGTGTCTGCAACACTTGGAAGTATGTGTACATTTTGCAGTGGCCATTTAATAGATTCTTTTCCAATCCCCAGCATCCTGGTGGCTGATAGAGGAAGAAGCTGAAGACTTGCACATACTGAAGCAGCTAACGCAAAACCTCCACATGCTAGATGTTAGCACGAAGCAACGCATAAATTGGATACGAGCGCTGCGTCGGCGTTCGTTTCAAACAAGAGTTCAATCGATCAGTTAACACACACACAGCTCACAGGCACCCGGACGTGGCAATGTCTGTCAAGAGCTCTGCTTGGGTAAGCGCTTCGTACAGACGGGTAGTTTTTTTGTCACTGTCGAAAACTGGAAAGACTCGAGGAGCTGTATAGCGAAAAGCATGTTGCCGTCTGCTGTTCACGTACGAAACTTACAGTGCCCATTAAAATACTGCATTTTCACTGCCCTTGGCATGCCAAGAACTACCGTAAAATTCCGAGCAAGCGCCCCCACCCGAGCAAGAGCCCCCCCCCCCCCCCCCCCCCCCAACTTCACCTCTAATTTCACATTTCCGCGCCGTTCCGGGAAAGCGCCCCCCTCCCCGCTCCGCACCCGTATTACGCACCGCGCTGACCGCACCCAGGCAACACTGGCCTGCGAAGTTCAGTCTAAGAATCCAATCCAATCCAATCCAATCCTACTTTGCAGCCCGATCAGCCCGGTCACTACGTGCCACTGTCGCTTTGTTTTGGGGATGTCAGGTCTTCTATGCGTTCTTACACAGTGGCAAAGAAAATCGAGGTCGTCCAATGGCATTGTAAAAACGAGAAAGACGCACACCAGACGTACGTCTCGACACATCAAGCTCGACCGGATACGGGAATGGGACAAGAATTTTGACAATTTGCTACAGTCAAAATATGGGAAAGCCGAAGTTCGACGAAAGCTAAGTAACGGCGCGCCGGTGTTCAGTGAATACGTGGACAACGCACTCTTTTAATACCTGGAGCGCGAAGGAGGCTGTCAAAATAGCCAACGACATGCACTCGGGAAACATCGCGGAATGCTGCGAACTTCTTTTTGCGGCCGACTCTGGGGTGGTTTTGAAAGTGATTAACATAGCAGTGACAAATCTTTGGCCTAATAAAGTCTATGTTCTCAGAGATAAATAAAATATTAAATCTGCACTTCGCTTTTTTTTCTTTTTCTGGCGGAAAACTTTTGTCGTCGCCATCTTGAATTTTGGTGCCGTTCCGGGATAGCGCCCCCCCTACATTGCAGGTAATTTTGACTTGCGTGCAGGGGGGGCGCTTGCTCGTAATTTTACGGTAGACTAATTGTTGAGCCACTATAGTTACTGACAGGATGAGAAGGTGAGGGAGGCCTTCCAGCTCTCCTGCCTCCAGTGCGAGCTTGGGCATCCTTAAACCTCGAGCGTGCACGTGCAGCCAAAGCACGGCGGCAAGCATCAGCCGCAAGCTGGAGGTTAGGGGCCCAGAAGAGACACCCTGCACTTCTCCCCTGTCAGAGACAATGGATGGCACGGAATTTCATAAAGTCTATAGAGCTAGCTGGCTCCAGAACATTGGCCACCCGTTGCGGGGAGGTCCCTGGCCGTTCTTAAACAAAGAATGGCCCGGCCGGCTTGTCTGCTTGTCCACGGGGTGAGGACAACTTCTACCAGTTCCTCACCCATGATGAAGAAGTTGTTGGAGAGTGACTGCTCGTTGAGGTTGTTGTAGGTGAGGTCGAGGACCTCAAGCACCGGAAACGCCCCAAAGCCCCTCGGCAGGCTGCTCAGCCGGTTAATTCTGCGAATCAGAAAGGAAGAAAAAAATCAATGTTTTGGGAATTTATGTGACGAATCGACGAAGGGCATCTGGTATGCTTCAGCGGAAGAGTGAGAACTGATTTCGACAAACTGGGGATCTTTTGACGTGCAACCGATATCTCGGTTACCTTCTCCGCAACGAGCCTGTCAGATTCTGGGCAACTCGCCCGCCAACTGGGGATTCGTAGGCCGGCGCTTTGCCTCGGAGTCATTGAGGCCATTAACCGGAAAGAAGGGCACGCCTCAAATCATGTTGGGGGCCGAAAGGGAGACAACTGGGCATAAGCCATCCGTCACTTGGTCATCAATGTCATCTGCAACCCAGTGCAAAACCTTAGACAAGTAACATGGTGTAAGAATACAAAACCAAAAAATGCCTCGAAGCCTTGCCAGAACTACAGTCTTTTTTTAAACGTTTGTACTTGTGCCAAAAAAAAAAGTGAAACAAATGAGCAAAAAAAAGTAAGGAAAGAAACCAGAGCTTAGCAAAGATAAGTAGCAGCCAGCTGCTGCCGCAATATTTATTGGGGATCTCAAGTACAACATTTTCTGGCATCTAACAAATGGATCACTGCCAGTGACAGGCACCCTCAAAAACATACAATGGGTGGAAAAACAAATTGTGATGTGCAAAGCACACTGGTGGATAATGCACATCTGAAAAATTTGTGAGAATTTTTTGTATATTGTGCCCCATTTTCCAATCGAGGTTTGTTAAGGCTATGGACTAAATTCTTTATCTACATATAAAGCGTAAATTAGGGATTGATTTCGTGGCTCCTTTTTATCCTGTATGCTGACACACGCACCATACACTAAAAGATATGGCACATAAGTAGTTTTTCTAGTTGTGAGCTCAAATTATGAAAGCAGCAAGAAAATACTCACCCCAAGTTGAGGATCTTGAGCTTTGGCATTGTTGAGATCGACGAGGGCAATTCCTTTGCATAAAAGTACATAAAAAAGAATGAGAAACTCAGCTGCTTTATATTTACACATCTGTTTAATATTTACACATCTGGTTAACCCTTCCCTTACTGAAGAGAAAAGCGGTGATCGCCAAAGTATGGACAGATTTTTGTAATTTTATAAACTAATCAGCACATTGCATATTATGACACATCAAAATGTGGCCCATAAACTGCTCTTTAGAAGGAATAGAAAGTTAGAATAATCTGTTGAAAAAGTTCTGAAAGTTTAATCATTGAACTTGGAACTTATGCAAAAAAGAGATAAAAATGATTTAGACATCCCTTACTAGATTTCCCTTGCATTTGCATTTGATTGCATTTCCCTCGAAGATCAGATTCCTTCTGATCTTTCTTGATTGTTAACGGGTTTTGCCAGTGTTTCAGCGTGTGGAGAGAAAATGACATATCTTTGTGCTGAACCTTTAAGCTCTTAGTGTAAGTTTAGAGTGAGGTTAAATTTTTGGTTACGGTCTGGGTTCAATGGGCCTTGTGGGTATGATGAACCTTTTACTTTGAGTGAAGTAGGCAAAGGTTTCTTTTGTATGAATAAGTCGAAGGTCCTTTATCACATGAAGTTGGGTGTTGTCCAAGCATGCGTGTGTGCCCTGTATGTTTTTTTGTTTTGTTTTGTTTTTTGAGGTCATAGGTACAAGTGGTTTTTATGAGTTCATGGAAAGAAGGATGATTCTCTGTCTAATAGGTTTTGGGCGACTTTGAAAATGTGGGTATATAAGACGTGTAACAAAAAAAGGCAGAAGCTGAGTTTGAGATGTCGTCTTTCTTTTTCTGTCTCTTCCACTTTTTTAAGCCTGTGTCCCAGGTTAACTTAAGTCATGGTAGACTTCCACCAGCTTGCCTGTAACCTACCATAGAATACCGCACATCTGCCCATTCCACATTAAGCGCACATTCCCAAATTTGTAAGATCTGAGAAAATATGCACAGGACATTTATATGTAAAATTGATGAACGGACCAGCGCCCATCCCCTATTTTCTCGTGATTATTTCATTTTGAGTGGGCGTTTGCCTGGTATTTTACGGTAGCTGTTTTACATATTATATTTCTGCCTTTTCATTTACTAAACTCCTGCTGCACACTGTCACAACTCGCTTCCCGCATGACGTTTGATAAGGTAGATGCACACTTCTTCACAAACACTGAGTGTCAAAATCAAGCAGATGTGTTAACTATGGTAATACTGAGATATGATATCTGCTCTCTATAATATTCCTGCTTTACCTATCGCTTTGTGAAGACACTGACAAATACAGCAAAGAAAAATACCTATCTGTGATTTAAAAGGCCAAGTCAATTTCTTTTCCTCTAAACACGGAGCATTACCCTTACCTCATCCGTAAATAAAAGGAAAAAGTGGCACTATAACTGTGTGGTTCTATCAAGTTTAGAGGAGTGAATTTGCACAATAAATCTACTGAACTTATACCATGAATATGGTAGTAGATTGTCACATCTTCAAAGCATGTTTTCACTTGTGTATTCAATTGCATAATACACACAGACAAGTTTCTGTGGCTATGGAATCAAAGCTATGGACACACAGGCACTCGAGCACCTTAAGTGTCAATCAAAGCTGTGTACGAGCACTCTTCACTACTTCTGAAATGCCACAGAACGTTGTCCACGAGTATAGTCTCACTTATCATTTTGGGAAGTTTTCCGGAGTGCTTTGTTCACATTTGTCCACCTAAACTCCTCAGACACGAATAAGAAAAAGACAAAGTAATCACAGACCCCATTTCGGTTAACATGATTGGCTGCAATGGAATGACATATGGTACTTATGAGATACCTAGAGCCATCTTTGCAAAAAATTCATACTGGCCTATACCAACAACACTCTTGTACCACTGAATGTATCTACCTACTCACCATTAAAATTGATCTAATTTGACATGGCATAAAAACAAAATTATGTATGTTTAATGATTCTGCAGCTATGTGCATTCAGTCCAGGTTGACTGCCTGATCGAGTGCACGCCCTTTGCAGAAAACTGTACACAATGCAACATATTTGCTAATAAAAACAACTGATTACCACAGAATGCTCCCATTCCTAAACTGCGAAAAAAGTGGGTCTCATAAAAAAAAAACTTGCAAACTTACAACAATGTGGTTATTGCACAGGGTCAGGATCTCCAAGTTGTACAAGTTTGCTATGCTGGCAGGAACAACTGTGGATAGAAATGTTTTGCCATGAGCCCTCTTTTTTTTTCTCGGGTCAACCGAAGCTCTACAGGTCGAAAGCCCACTGGTTAGTGGGCTTTCGACTCGTCTCTCTGACACAGAGAGAAGCATGTTTTTGCATTTTGTTGTTTTTCTTCGTAGAAAAAAGCTTGACATAAAAGCGGTTACTATTTTGCGAAGCAATCATAGTCTTTGCTCTCCGTGAAATGGGGCTGTTGGAGACACCGTCGTTTTCCGTTCTTTTCTACATTGTTAGAAGTCGGGGATTTCAAGGTCTCTCAAGAAATGGTTGGATTTGTGAGTGTAGAGTAATATGGTTAGATCAATTACATAAGGGGCTCCTGGAGCTAACAGGGACGCTGCTCAATGCAGCTTTTCCCCAGAGTTGGATTCACCTTTTTGCCGGGCAGTTGTCCGTTTTACGTGCGGTTTTTCCTTTTTGTGATTGGCGCGGCGCTCTATCACGGGGCGACTTCAGTCACGCCGAAATCTTTGTCACCTATCGACCTCTGCTATCGGCTTGCATTTGGACTGGGTCTACCAAAATAGACGAGACTGTTTGTCTTTTGCTGGTGGGCTTCAGCAACTTGTTTTTGTGTTCTGTCTAAAGGCTGGTTCACACACTTGCGACTGCTTATGACCATATGCCTTAAAACATTTTACAATCTCTTACCACGAGATATCGGGTAGCCGTGGAGCACTTGAAGTTTTCGTACCATTCCCATATTTTTGTGCATTATTCTTCTTTTTTTTTTTTTGGCTTGAAAAACGTTTGATAACGTTATAAATTACCATTTCTCATGTATATTATGTACATTTGATCTCGGAAATACCACAAAACCATCACTTTAGTGAAATGTAACTCCAGGGTCACCTTGCAGATGGTGCCAGCATGTTCTCTCATCATAAGAGATAACAAGAATTCGGTCCTAAGCAAATGCAAGTGTGTGAATAAGCCTTAAAAGTTTTGGGGTTTTATTTTTTTGTTTATTTTTATTAGCTGTGTTGTGAGTGTCTGTGGTCAGATGATTTTCTTAGATATTTTTTCATCGCTTCACGGTTGTAATTTTGTTTTTTGTATTGCCTGGTTCATCTGCATTGCAGTGTTCCGTGTGTAGAAGCTTTATTTTCCTTGCTATGTGCGGTTGACTTTCCACAATTTTGAATAAATTATTTTTGTTACATAAAAACATCCGTGTTATCGCCTCTTTGCCCAACGTTTACATGCGGCATAACTCTATCACCTGCCTACTGATCCAACCTAATTCTTCTATTCTTCTCGCTAATTCTTCTAGTTTTTTTTTCTAAATTAACCCCTTAAAGGGGCCCTGCAATCATATTTAAGCGTCTGCCTTTTTCGCGGTTTCCACGTCTCTTGGGGTTCGGGAAAGCCAGCGGGCATGGAGAGAGTAACTAAATATCAGTGCGTCATATTTTAACCGGACGACGCGGAAACCTCCTCCGCCTACGAGGGTGACCCACGTTGCCGAAAAACGCGCGAAATGTGACGTCTTTGGTCCTGGGCTTACAACTGGTCAGAGCCGCTAAAAGCTTTTTTTTTAGTCGAGATACAAAATATAAGTGTCGCGAACCGTTTCAATTATGTATGAAACTAGTTTTTGTTCAGTATCTAAGATCAGAAAAGAAACAAATGCAGTTTGCAAAGTATGGAAACAAAAAATGATCCGTCGATGTACCCGCCACCAAGCGGCGGAAAAAAACGGCGCATACTAGAAAGGGCTAGTGGGATGAGGCCCCGAGGAACGGCGAGCATAGAAAAATCCCGGTGTACGCGGCGGCGCTGCGATCGTATACCGGCTCGAGCATCCGACCGCTTCCGAGCGTTCCGAAGGCCTTCGGCGCGGGCTTGGTTGGCGATTTGGCCATTTGGCGGTATGGCAGCGCGAAGTGGCTCCCGTTCTGAACTGATCTTTACCCCGTGTTTGCTGTCGTTTGTGGCCAATGAAGTGTTATGCCGAATTAGTCTTTAATCGCGCAGCAAATGCAATGCGAGCCGCCCTGGCCGCCCGCTTCAAACAGCCTATCCAAAACATGCTTTAGTGGCGCCCTCTCGAGCCGTTGACACGGAGTGCAGCAGCCGTGAACGCTCGATGAGCCCACTACCCTTCCTCTAGTTCACGGCCACTCAAGCCGGGACCTACGACGTCATGAAGGAGGTTATTTTTTGCTTGTTTTTGTAATTCTAATTTGCCTATAACTTTTAAAATAAAGCGAAATTTGAGAAAAGAAAAGTTTCATTAAGTTACTACATTCAGTGCGCTCAGGTTCGGTGCAAATTAAAAACCAGTAAAAAAGTCATTGCAGGGTCCAAGTTTAAGTGCCGCTTTTTTTTTTTTTTTCAAAAAGTAACCTAAAAGTGCCATCTTTTTTTTTATTTAGAAGTTTGATTCCTCTAGTAATACAGATAAAATTTCAAAAGTTTATTATGCAAAAATCAGCGGCAGCGAAAAAAAAATGCGCCAACTAAAACAAGGGTTGCCATCTATGATCAGCGCTGCAAACTACTCGGACGAGCCTGGCTTGTCCGTGGAATTGAGGGCTACCGAAAAAACCACTACCTAGACAAGCTGAGCTCGTCCATGGCATTTTTAGCCAAAAAGCGGCCGACGAGCTTGGCTCGTCCAAGGCACTTAAAAGATTAAAGTTTACCATTTTGCGACACATATTAAGCCCACATATATAAGTTGTTTAAGGCACGGCACTCCCTTGAAGTGTCTAGTTTTTAGGTATTTTTTTTATTTCAATGGAATTCACAGGGTATTAACCATCCACACTTAGGAGGCTATGCAAACTTTCAACTAAAAAGGCCTATTCTGTGTCAAGTTACGGCCTCATTTGTCAAAAGAATGACACAAGACTTAGCTTAAGTGTTTCTATGTTAACTATTCACACGAGCTACCCGAGTTACAAGTGATGAGACAAAGACGAGGCTCCTGACAGTGACAGGCACAAACCAAATAAAGTGAGAAAGAATATATAAAAATATTAACGTCCGACACCTCTCCAGCAGAGTGGGACCTTCAGGAGAATCTAGTGAAAACCACATTTGTTGTGCAAATGCTTAGATGGCAGGAAGTTGGTCTGCCTTAGAATGGCACCTGATGTCTCTGGTCTAGAGGGGCAATCTAGCCAGTGTAACATGACTGTTTAGAAAACTAGAGTCTTTAAAGTGCATCCCTTAGTAGAAACTACACAAATGGAAGCTGGTACAATATCCATCCATAATGGAAAAGGCGGGAGTGAAATCGGATTTTGCGACTGCAGTATGAGCTTTTGCTCAAGGAACTGCCCTCTCACTCTGTAAATTTCGGAGCTGTGGTGCCTCAGCGAGTCAGCAACAATAACAGTATTCAAAGCTCACCTCTGATCTTGTTGTGGCTCAGGGTCAACCTCGTCAAATTGGCCAGGGAAACTGCAAGGAAATGAGAATGTTGTAAAAACTCTCAGAAACCCATGCCAGTGGTGCATGCAAGAAAGACACACTCGCTCGAGCCAAGACAGTCCAATGCACGCTGCCTGTAACAAAAGTGAAATGCTCGGAAAAAGTAAGGGGTAAGAACTGTAATCTTTCTTATTTTATTTGCTTTGTTAGTATTTTAAAAACGACAAATCTACACACCTCGCTCCTGTATAGTTTTAGTTCTCGTTAACAGTTCTTCGATGTATTAATTTTTCTTTTCTTTAAATATATATTTTTGTATGTATAATTCAGTCCCTTACAATAATGCTCTATGAGTGAAGTGTAGAAAACTAATTAAAAAAACTTCACTTTAGACAAAAGCAAGCTGCACTAGCATGTCTCAAGAAACCTCTTTGGAAAATCCCACAAGGCTTTTTGGTGAGCCCATATTGCACCATGCTGTACAGGAATCGTGGGGCCATGCTGATGTATGCTTGGCCCGACTCGACTTGTATGCTCTGTACATCTCGGAAGCAGCTTGACAAAACAAACATGACAAAGCTGTTACGCACCCTGTTCTGTTATCGTCCTGCCTTTGCATTCTAAGACCACAGAATGCTGAACCAACATGAACAGCTCTTTTTATTCAAGGGGTACTCTGTTACACGCTGTACATCGGATTGCCAGAAAGATGTCATGTTTGGGTGAAAGATGACATCGTCATGTAATCCAATTTTAGATTGGAAAACATTGTCACAATTGCTTTTTTTCCAACTGTACTAGTTTTTCCAAACTAGTATAGTACTGTGGAGCGCACCTACAAGGGGCACAAAAAAAACAGTACAACTGGGTGTTCAAACTAACCCGAGTAAATCTGTAAAAGGGCCAGTGTTGTACACATGCTAATTTTGCCATGCAGTGTATTCCCACGGGTAAATATTGAAGATCACATTTTCTACTTAGGTAGGCACTCCACGTCTTATATGCCCATTCAACTTTACTATTAAAAAAAAAAAAAAAAAAAAAGTCCTGATAAGGGCAGGTTTATGGGGGTCAGAATGCTGCGACACCTTCCAAGCCCCTGAATGCTGAGTCGACCCTTTCTCAGTACCCAGTTGTGAATGTGCTTACTCAGACTTTTTGACATGGCTGACTTAGATGTCAGCTGTTAAAGAAAGACAGAAAATATATATGATTGTGTGTTTGGACTAGCTATGTTGCACTTTATACAGACATACATACAATCATGATGAAAGCACAAGGTATAAAATCAGCACGGTGTGAGTAACTTGTGTTTGGTCAGATATGGGTAGTAAAATAACAGAGGTGAGCCTAATGTTAGCATTTGGCAGGCAGCTAGTCTAGCATGGTCTGTCAACTCAAAAACAAAACAAGCTCTGAGTGTGTAACATAGATAACACTCAAGCATTCCGGCGGAGCGCTCGAGCATAGCCAAGCATTGGGAACGCGTTTAAAGGTCTGTCTTTTTTGTTTAATTTTTACGTGAATTTAAAGGTGTCAAGGACAATATGACGACGACGCTCGTCGACGTACTGCGCGGAAACAGAGAAGCCCTTTCTCGATTTTGGCATTGAGCAAATGAGTCAATCTGTAAATTCCCGCGATCAATAATTCAAGAGACACAAATATTGCGATGGTGATCACGAGAACGTATCTGTGTGAAGAGCGAGCAGTAAAAACAGTCGGCTAAAGCGTAGGCATTTAAGCTCACGTCTTCACTTTCTGAGCAAACGCCGCAGGCACACACCCAGTAGGACGTAACAATTGGGCTCCTTGCGAGTCGACACGCGTTTATTAATCGCCAGAATCGCTTTCAACTGAAGAAGCCCCCAGCGTCACCAGTGCACACTAAACTTGGCAACGCCCAGCGAAGGTTGGTGTTTACTTTTTTCGTTTGCCTCGAGAAAGAAAACATGTTCGACACTGTTGCGCAAAACCAGCTTTTGGCGGTGGTTCAGCCCCGCGTCCCCCAGGTTTCTCGTTGCAGGCAGCTTTTGAAGTAACAGTCGAGACATTTCGTAGCATGTGTAAGCGATCGCTACGTGAATCAACCCCCGCAGACCCATGACATCACAACCGGTTTAAAAATACGACGGTCGCGCCAAATTTGGAAAAGGGGGTCAAAAAAGGGTCCCGCCCATGGCGCGAGCGGCTACTCACAGAGCCCCGGGATCTCTTCGATTGAGGTGATGCCCCGGTCGACCAGGTCCAGTTCGGGATTGTTTGTTTCCCGAGCTTCGTCGACCACTTTCTTCACCTTGGCCATTTTGTTAAAATCCAGGCAATTACAGGAAGTGTGCTTGGTCTCGCGCTCCATCCTGCTGGCTGCTCAACTTCCGGACGCCAGGAGCGCTTCTGCGAAGACTCGTCGAAAGGGCGCGGGGCGGCGCCACCGGACTGCTTCCCACGCGTGAATCGCCGTTGGCGTCGTCTGCTGCCCACATCGGCTGCGTCTCGCACCAACTGTTGCATTCGTCCAAAGCATTCGGACGAAATAGTGCAACAGAAATCGAAACAATACATACAAAAGGACATAAACTGAAAACACACCGTTTTGTGCGTCCTCTGTTCTTTATTCGTTTAGCATTTGTTTAGCATGCATAACCTTCACCTTTCTGAGCCCTTCGAGGTCGTGCGGTGTTTAAAAACAGAAATCGAAATAAACAAAGAAAATACAAACAAAACAGGCCATGTAAACGTCACGATCTATAGGTCTTTCAACGGAAACACAAGTCTATCCTCCCATATCCTCCTTTCCTAACAAATTGTGTTCAGAATGCAAGGTGACGAAAAGTAAGGACGAAGTGGCATTGGAGGGCGGGAAGATCAGTGCGGCTGGATGAAAGCCGGCAGTGCTACCAATAATATATAAATATACATTTCCGTTGGCAAGAGCGCCAAACTTAGTTTATCTTTTTTACGTCCCATCTTTCCTGCTGAACGTCTATTTAGGTACTGCCTCTTCGTCACAGGTTCACCGCTTTTCGTCACCATTCTCTTTCTCCATCTCTCTCCCACCTTTTTCTCCCTCCACCTCTTTGTTTTTATGATCTATTCTAGAGTAAAGATTCCCTTTAATATTTTGTACATTTGACTTCCACGTGCCGCAATTAATAAAAATTAAACTGAGTGGTTCCTTTTGGGCCAACATCAGGTTCCTTTGATTCCTTCGATGTGTGTCATTTGGATTTTATGATTTTTTTTATATATTGCGGCCTGTTTCGGTAGTTCCGTCACAATGGTTTCGATTCCTTCCGTTTCTTTTGTATGTGTGTGCATCTGTGAGAGCTACCTCATCGTTATTTATTTTTCAATTGCGCTAGACAGACTGTGTTTTCCTTACGTTCTCGCTTCTTCGGTGCTACGGACGTGTGAAAAACACTGTCAGCGCAAACAGGCGATCGCCATATTTTTCTTTTTTCTTGTTTTGTTCCCTGTTAGAATTGAAAGGCTGCCATTAAAATTACTATTGTGGTGACAAGTGCCCATGGGAGCACTACTATATTGAACGGTAAAGTTCGGTGCCCGCCAATACAATTCAGAAGTAATATATAGGGTGGTTCAAGTCACCAGGCTCGATCTAAAATCAACCGTAAAAATCGACGCCTGCACGTAGCCATCTAAACTTTTTGTCAAAGGTGTAATTCACAGGTCGGTTTTTTCTTGTAAAATTACAAAGCGTAGCTCCCTTCCGGTAAAAAATAAGGCCAAGGAACTTGCCAGGGTCTACGGAGGGCAGCAACGCAGACGACAGGGGTCCAGTAGCGGGGTGTGTTTGGCGTTCGTATTGATAGATGGCGCTACCTCCTTATCGCGACAATCGCGACGGCTCGCGACCACCGTGGTTTATTAAAATGAATATAATCCTTTTGAAATGTACCTTCGGTTAAAAAATAAATGCGAACAATAAAAGCAAAACTTAAAGTAAAAGAACGCGTCTGCATAACGGCGGCTCTTTTGCTGCCAACGGATTTCGTCTGCATGTCGTCTGCTATCTTTCGCCGGTCGGCTGCACCTTCAGACGCAGTTCGAAAGTCACGAAAGTCAGCGCCTCTAGTGTCAGTTGCGCGAACTTGACAAAATCCGCCATTACTGCGTCGTCAAGCATCGAGGGGGTTCAGCTTGAACCATTCCGCTGCGTTCGGCAGTGGTGATTGCGTTTGACATGCCAACCCATGCACCCAAAGAGGGCCAAAAGATGAAAAACAACATAAGGTGAGTCTTCTTTTTCTTTTTTTTTTTCACGTTAAAAACACCAGTATTCAAAGAAATCGGGTCATGCAGATCCGCGCGGAGTGAGCGATGATCACATTCGGCCTGGCCGCTCCTGCCTCAACGCTTTTCGAAGCTTCGAGCGCGTGTTCACCGCTTCAGAGTGTAAAGTTAGCACAAATAAAAATAATTTTTAGAGGATAACCCCTGTCCACTTGACATCGCTTCGAAATGCGTTTGAACTGCACGAGTAATCGTGCGATGGATCCCGTAGCTGCGAGCGACTCCTGACCAGTATTCAGAGTTGATTTCTGACAACGTGGCGTTGTGGTGCCCGATCACAAGTTGTGTGAAGTTTCCTAGTAGGTATAGACCTTTCCAAAAAAGGACACTTGGCAGGTTCCATTTTCAGTGTTCGTGCGTATGGCGCGTGATTTGCTCGCTTTCCGAAGCGACGAACGTGCGCGTTCTGGACTGTGATTTAACACGTGTGGACTGTGATTTTTGTAAACAGTGGAAACGTCTATTGGCACGTAGCTTCGGATAATACCTCGTCCGCACAAGCACTCGCGTAAAAAAAAAAAAAAAAAAAAAAAAAAAAAAAAAAAAAAAACAAACAGCACTTTTTGCGTGTGAGCGCAAGGAGTGCTCGCACGTCACGACATTACACAGAATTCGATAGAACATTGTTTTACATTCACCACATCGGCATTGCATGGTTGCTCTTGCTAGCACGGAGAGGTGTACTTCGTCTCTTTAATGCCTGTATCGGGAGCTCGTGCTGCAACTTGTAAACATGTTTTCAAGCGCGCGCCCGGGGCGGTATCGGGCCTCCGAGAACGATTTGCTTTGCTCGTCCCCGCAACGTTCTGCTAGAGCTGCTCTTCAAGTGCTTTGACCACATTACATCGTAACTGGGTCCGTGAGCATAGAACTCACCCGATCACAACCGAAAAAGGCACAGCATGCCATAGAATACATCACACATCATATTTGTCTGCCACAGCATAAAGTATGGAATGAATGAATGAACGATTTGTTGTTGAGAATAACACTGGAGAGTAAAACAGACGTGCACATGGGATGCATAGGAGAGTTGACTTTATTAAGGTCGTTTGAAGAGCTTGTAACAAAACAAATAGGAACAGAGAGCCACACCCGAGTCTTGACAGAAGGCTGTTTAAAAACAACCAGTAGAACAGCCCAACGGAAACGTTTCTATTGCAAAGTTCCGTCTGCATCGTTTAAGTCATACAACCACATTTTTTCTAACCGCAATATTTCTACTTCCAGGTTTCCTACTTTGGCTTTCCTCTGGCTCCTGAAGCAGCTTGCTTTGATGAGCACTCCGGTGGTGGATCTGAAATAAATTTGCGTTCTTGTTTACTTATGTTTACTGCATAGATTGTACAGTGAACAAACATACTGTGTTCACCCACATTGTTTTTCAAATAAGTAAGAGGCATAATCTTCGCAGTGCTCACAAAAGACGCGTCATATATGCGATTATTTGTTTACTAAACGCCGGAAGCTTTTACTACGCCGAAAGTTAGGACTGGTTTGTCCTAACTTTTGAGCTAGCATGCTCGTGCTGATAGTGGACACACGTCAAACCGTTAACGTGAAACTTGCCAGCACAGAAAGCAATACGATCAAAACAAGCGCCTTTGCTAAAAAAAAAAAACAAAAAAACTGAAGCACGGCGTACAGAGGCGAAGTTCACCGGCACGACGCAAGAACGATTCTGTTTACCTCTCACCCCCCCGCCTCGTACTCTTTAGTCCATACGCCATTGAGCTTCGCAACATTATCTCAAGCTGTGAGAAAGCAACGAGCCGGAAAATATTACATTTCATTTTATCATGCAAAAGAGGCCGAAGCTGCGCGAGTATCTTAGGCCTCTTTTGGCGTTTCCTTGTGCACGGCGCTGCAGCAGACGCCACAAGTCCGCCTGCACGAAAAAGACAAGTTCACGGCGTGATTCGCGCGCATGTAGCTTTGGGTTGGCTCACGCTTAGATCTGAACGGGCGACAAGAAAGAACAGTGCTTACCTCAACACTTGAACAGACGCCGGATCAACGTAGGCCTCGGTGATGAACTTGTTGCTTCGGGCAACCTGGCGGCTCGAAGCGAGTGTCGAGGCGCGGTACGCCTCTATCTTACATTTGTTAAAGCTACGCGGAACTGCAGTGAGGTCAGTGCTCCACGGGGAAGACAAAGTCACTCGTCCCTGAGGACCGTAGCCAAAGGTACCGGGACTACTGCCACAAGCACCTGCCATCGCTCGCTCCAGAAACGACGACGCAGTAATGGCGGCGGTTTCGGTATCTCACAGTTGCTTGACTGACTTTCGTAAAGGGTCTAAATACGGCTCTGTTCAGACGCTGCTCCCGACGCCATCTATCAATACGAACACCAAATACACCCCGCTACTTGACTTGGTCGTCTGCAACGTTACTAAACCACTCAGTTGGGAAACTGCCATAGAGACTGCTCTGAAAAAGTGGCCCCGATCTGTCCTCGCGAACCGAGCTAATGGCGAACATAACGCCGCCATTTTTCCCGCAGCGGTCACTCGAGGAACCTGGCGCCGAAACAGATACAGTGGAGGAGGTTACAGGGGGTGCCACCCCCGTCTTTCCGGCGGCCGCGCCGCGTCTGACTACCGAAGCTAAAATGCACCTAGGTCGGGACGCGCTACCTGAAAGCACCGCTGAGGCATGGTTGTATAAATACAATATTAATTCTGCCGCAAAACCTTGCAAACTAAAAATTTTAAAAACATCACGCGCCCTTCATTTTGTACTAGACTCCAATAAATTTTACACAAAAAGAGCCTTTTCCGTTTGTTTTTACGCAAAAACATGCTTTCTAAAAGCTCAAGGTGACCACAGTACAGACAAATGATAAAGAGTGGCGCTCTTGTCGTATTTAGCTCGGTCTCGGTGGACGCCAGCGGCCCAGGTTTTGACGGCGAGTTTCCCAACTGGGTGTTTTAGTAACGTTGGTCGACTCGCCACCCGGCGTAGACCCTGGCAAGTTTCTTGGCCTTATTTTTTACTAAAAAAGAACTACGCTTTGTAATTTTACAAGAAAAAACCGACCTGTGAAATACACCTTTGACGAAAAGTTTAGACGGCTACGTGCAGGCGTCGATTTTTACGGTTCATTTCAGATCGAGCCTGGTGACTTGAACCACCCTATATATGCGAAAACGCCCTGTGTCGCGCAAAGTATGTAGTACACCGCAGGAAGTTCTCAAGCGTCATTCGGGCGTCAAAATGAATAAATAAAAGCGTGTCAATAAACTAATGTTTGGAGTACATCAAACTTGTCATAAACGTGTATGTAGTTGGTGTATTTATCATACTCAAATTTTACGAATGTAGGTTTCAGGAAAATACCGCCCCTCCACCCCCCCAAAAAAAACTCCTAAAAAATATATATTTTTTTTATTAACGCACGGGGTGGAAAGCAGCATAAACTGTCTGGTTGAAGCTGCCACTCAAGGATGGTACCACACATGCTCGGAGCTGCTGAATCTGCTTTAGGGTATTGATCTCACGGAACAGGGGTCTCAAACTCATTCAGGTGCGGGGGCCCACCCCAGAAAGGTCGAGGGGCCAAAGATACAGAGAAAGAGAGAGAGAGAAACAGTGTTTTTTTTTTTTTTTTTTTTTTGGGGGGGGGGGGGGTGTTAGGGGGAGGGAAAGAAAGATTATATTTGAGTGCAAAAAACAAACAAACAAAAAGCACAGAAACAGCAGTGGTTTTTACTTTGCAAAGTAGCCGAGTCTCTCAGTGGCACATTTGAGATTTTCTGAAGGAGGGACCTCGTGATCTCTGCTTTTCGTAAACTTGCATCCTTAGCTTTGATTTCAATGTGACCACTTTAAGACCACCCCTGATGTCATGACAAAATGTAACATTACACCGCACCACTAACTCTCCTGAATATTTTAATGGAACAAAAGAGCAAGCACACTCACGTTGCTGTGGCGCTCAATTTTATCAATATTAATCAATTTCAACATTTCATGAAAAAAAAAAAGCTTAATACGACGGTTTTTGTTTGCCTGACAATTTTTATAAAAGCATTATTAGGTAATTCTTCTGTTTTAATTCTGCTTTTCGACTTTTAGAAACCCAACTTCATATGGCTCTATCTTTTTTAAGTTTCTCCTACTGAGGAGCAAGATTTCGTGAAGCCGGGGTGAGCCCTAAAGAGCTCGCGCTTGGAACATACGTGGGACTGTCGTACAGTTAATTAACACTAGGAAGAGCTGAAAAGCAAAGGTTTTAAGGCAAAACAATACTGAGTCCAAAAGAAATAGAACAGACAAAAGTATGCGAACACGTTATAAGTGCAGAGCTGCGTTTAAAGCGTACATAAATTACGACATGAGACAGTTATTTGTGACATATATTGCGCTTGAGACATGGGAACGAAGGTTCGCAGCCGCTTGATGCTTGGGGGCCGGGTCTCAGCGAGTCGCTGGCTGGGTATTTGAGACCCCTGTCACAAAAGCTTCACGTGTTTGCTTTATGTTGTGACTTCTGTGAGTATAACAGCGTCGACCAGGAGGTTTTGAAATTTTCCTCTGTTCGCGTAAAAAGAAAACCGTTTATTCCTCGTTTTTTTTTTCCCCTTGAAATTTACATCCATAAACTTTGCGTATGATAAATGCACCACCTAAGGACACCCTTGCGAAAAGTTTCAATGCACTCTGTTCACTGGTTGCAAATCGACCCATTGGTTGTTCCGGACAAGTATTAATAAAGAAATATATTTTAGATCCGGCTTGAGCGGCGTCGGTGTCGGCGTCGGCGTAACCGTGCGTTACATTATGGGACGTTTCCCATAATGACGTCCCGTGTGACGTCACGAGGGTCACGAGTCACTCGTGACGCCACTGCGCGTTGCAATATGGGTAAACTTCCCCGCTAAATTTAGCGGAAAAAATTCTCCGCTAAATTTAGCGGGATAATTCCCCGCTAAATTTAGCGAAAAAATTACCTGCTAAATTTAGCGGAAAAAGCTCCCCGCTAAATTTAGAGGAAAAAATTCCACGCTAAATTTAACGAGGAATTTTTCCGCTAAATTTAGCGGGAAATTTAGCGAAAACTTCCCGGTAAATGGGAGGGGAGCAGAGGAGGAGGGGAGGGTCTGGATGAGGAGGGGCATACCCTACTCTCCTCCTCTCCGTACCTTCCCCTCCTCCTCCTCAAGAGCTACGCTCTAATTCGGCGTTACAGGGAGTTGTAAACGTCTTTTATTTTTGTAAATCGACGGTAAGGTTATTTTCTTCTTAAATTTTTCGACTTCACATGGTTCTGCAATTCATGATAACGGTTTCACCGCCTGTTATTAAGATTCCCGAAGGCTTTCGAAAGCGTGAGGACACCCGCTACGAGGCTCCAGACCCTATCACGAACTATGTCAAAGAACTAAATGGCTCGTGAGTGGACCTGGTGGCCCTTAGTCAGAGTGGCCGTAGAGAAGTATGTTTCTTGCTTGTGAAAGTCACATTCTCCTTAAAACATCGCTTAAGAATGTATACAAAAACGAAAAAAAGAGCAGGTGTGCTATTTTTAAGAAGTTAGAATATGCAGGCGAGCTTGTTACCCGTTATTTTATTTTTCCTTGTTTCAAGGTATAGGTTCAGATTAGATTATTTTGTGATAATTCTTGGCTTCATCGGCAGTTTTGTTATTTGTGTCTGCGGTTCGGACGTTTTAGATAAAAATATACCAAACCCCTTAAAAAAAAAAAGATAGTTTGGAAGATGAGGGTAATTTATTTGCGTTACCGTGGAAATTCGTTCATATATATAAAAGGGTTCAGTGAGGACCCATAAAATCAAGTTTGACTGCAAACAGACTAACGTAGAAGTTTGGGCTAGTTGGTATTTCATGATTAAAAATTAAAACAGCGCAAGGACACGGACAAGAACAAGAAGGTAGACGAACAAGGTGCTGTTCGTCTACCTTCTTGTTCTTGACCGTGTCATTACGTTGTTTTAATTTTTAATCATGCAAAGAGACATAAAACAAGTTCATCGGGGTTGATTCCATACCGGGACGCGTATTGCCGTTTGCTCACGGAGTAATATCATGAAGCAAATCCAAGGCTCTGATTGGCCTTTTTGAACGTCCAGCTCTTTCGCAAGCAGATGACAATGACGCTTTCCCGCTCGTTGTTTCTTGTTTGAGATAAGAAGACAGCACTCACCGAGGACGTGGGCGGGGTCGACCTCTTTGGAGTGCAGGTGCGGACGCCGGGGTGTTGTATCACTGGGTTGCGTGCCACCCGACCCCCCTCGTCCGCGCCGTTTCGCGGCGACAGTGTGCGCACAACCGGGGACACATTTTATCAGTTAACACAGGTAAAGTAAGTGGTATCTGTAGTCCAGGACTGCAAAAACAAAAAAATTATGAGCCGAAGCAGGCATGACCAGTACCTGAATTATACCTAACTAAAATAAGTATTGCAATTATATCTAGTCTGTTGCAGGAAGAACAGCATTTCAGGCCCATCCTTTAAAAATCCTGTCGCACGCTTCTAATAGTCTGATGTAGGTTTAGAAAGGCAGGACAAACTCCTCTCATAGGGCCCTCATTCTTTCCACTTTAGCGGAGTGAACGCTGGGAAAAAAGCGAGCGGAGAGGAGGAAACAACCAATAGGTCTAGGACTTTTCGGTGTAGGGCGTTTCGGTGCTTTTTGGTGTAACGGACTTTTCGGTGCACGGACTTTTCGGTGTGGGACTTTTTGACGCGCAGACATTTCGGTGCACGAGAAATCAAAATCACGAGTTTTTTTTTTTTAGTTTTTTTTTCTAAACGTAATAAGCACTATTTTAGCTAAAAATTTATTTTTTCGCACTTTATAATTTTTTAGGACTTGGTCATCCATTTACGGCCACTTACTGATATACCACCTAAGTGACTTGTTAGGCGCAGTACCATCCTGCGTGAGGATTGGAGACGTTGGACGTTATGGTTCGTTTGTTGGTGTCTGTTTTCCAGTGTACGCACTAGTCGCAACACATATCTCGGGTAATTTTCAACAATCTCAAGCTTCTTGCTGTTAGGGACTTTCCTACACAGATTACCAATAATAAAGCCCACACCTGTACAGAAGTTGCCGAGAACGCCTGTATCGACCCAACGCGCAAACACGATGTGATGCGTCTAGTGCGCGCGTTGGAAAAGAGACACCGGAAAATTAAACACAATATCCAACGTATCCAGTCCTCGCGCAGGATGGTGCTGCGCCTAACAAAGTAATTTAGGTCCTATATGAGTAAGTGACCGTAAGTGGATGACCAAGTCTACCAATTTATAAAGTGCAAAAAAAAAAAAATAATTTCTAACTAGAATAGTGCACCGAAAAGTCCGTGCACCGAAAAGTCCGTGCACCAAAACGTCCTACACCGAAATGTCCGGATCCCGTGGGGACTACGTGCCCGTCAGACCCGGCTCTCCGCGCGTGAGTAAGGCCGGGAGCGTGATTACGTGGCGAAAGAGAGGCGTATGACTGGTACAACGAGGGCGAAGCTTTCACTGCAGTCTCAGCCTAGGATTTCGCATGGACATCCTCCATAGTAATCAATAAAAACTTACCTGGGCACAGCGCTATACAAAACGTTCGGGGCCGCAGTTGGCACTAATATATATATGTATATATATATATATATATTTTTTTTTTTACGCGAAACCTGAAAATTGGGAACACGGATCCCCTCCATGCGCTGGCGAAAAGAGCCTAGATCATTTCCATCCCTGTACGTATTTGCCAGCGAGTGCGGATCAATCTGATAATAAGATGAGCGAAAAATGCTTCCCGTGTATATGTTATCAGTCACCGGTACTGGTGAATGTTGTCTCGTAGTGATTTCCGGACCTTCGAACACACGAGCGCTTCGTAGATACATATTCCATCGCAGATAAATGGAAAACATGGCGGTATATGTTGCCTTCGTTTGCCGCTTACAACTTCGGGGGGCACGAGTGAATTTTTCGAGATCCGAGCAACTCGGGTCGAATGACACGAGAACAGAGCAACGCCGGATATGAACACGTTTTCGTATGTCAAGGTGCCAAACCTTGACTCCGGAGCCAGATCGACAGAGTTTCAACACTTACCGTTATCTGATTCAAAAGATATATAGGCAGTTTTCGAAAAATTTCAATGAAAGAGGAGGCCTGATTCCGGTAGAAGAAGGCCATTCATCTCTATGTGTTCGCAAACTTTGTGGCCACCATTTCCTTGTTAAAAACAATTAACAAAATCGCAGCTTTTGAATAAGAAAACGGTTAAAACTTTGGCACCTGGCCCCATTTGCTAGCACATGTACGACGAAACCGTCGACGTCCGATCAGGCAATACGACGGTCGGAGGCGAGGGTTTTCAGCGCTGTCCGGTGCTACGAAAACCCTCGGCCCCGAACGTCATTCCGGCAGTTCGCACGTCGGATCGGACGGTTTCGTCGTACATGTGTTTCGCGCAGACACGCATACGTTCGGAATCGGAGGGGGGGTGTTTTGCCTCCTAAAACCATATCGAGCCAAGGAGAGCTACGAAGTGTTGAGACACGAGTGTCGGCGTAAAGGTCTTTTGGCATATCTTTCTAAACAGGTTGTAAAAAAAAAAAAAAAAAAAAATGCACGTGCTCACGTTGGCAGATTGCTCTGCTGCGGATGCTTAGGCATGGTCGTTCGGGGGAAGACGACGGCGTGACAGGCAAAGTTGGGTGGCCACATTCTTGAAGGCTGATTTTTTTCTCATTCTTCTTTCCCATACGGCAAAGAGAAAAACACCACGGAGGACTCAATCAACCTATTCGTAGGCTGCTAAAAAAAAAAAGAAAAAAAAAGAAACAGTTAAATTTTTATGTGTTTGTTTAAATAGTCTTTGGGGTTCAAATAACCCCAGAGACTATTTTCTGTGAGATTCAGGGATAAACTGAAAATTACTATTGCTACACGCGACTCATGAAAGTCACTATGAACGTTGTGCCACCGCATCAGTTCTTTCGAGGCTTTCCAGTAATTTCTAATAATTCTCGACCGTATAACGAATTTCGAAACGTTACTGATTTACATTCATTAGTGTATGCCACATGCGTTATTACATAATTTGCACATATTTAATCTCGGAACGCGCTCAGCAGCTTCCGTATGCTTTCAGCGCACCTCGCTTCCGATTCATCCGCGTCACTCTGATTCGTCTCGTCATGAACACAATAAAACAACACGCGCGGTCACATAAAATCAAAAGGGCCCAAACATGTAGTGCGCCGTGTTTCCGCTGTTTTCATGCATGGCGGACCAAAGAGCTCATAGACCCTCCCATCCCAGCACGCGGACACAACTCATCTGTAAAGCGGCGATGCGGAAGCTTCATCTCCACCGCATGACATCCGCAGAGCTAGCGGAGGCGCGCGAGCGATCGACCACAAATTTGCGATTGTCCGCTCTCCCGTTGCTAAAGGCGGAATAGTTTATTGGCGCTGGCTGTCGACTGCTGGGGTCAGAGACGCCGGGAAGCGCTGCCAAGAAAACTAGAGCGCGACTCGGGCTCCGGCAGTTATTTCTTTTTCGACGTCCGCTGCGTCGGATCGCCTCGGAGTCGTCGTGGTGTACCAGCTGTGCTTGGTCCGGGCAGACCCGACGACGCCAAGTTTCCGGCTCGACGAGGAAAATCATGGCCGGTAAGTACCTCACCTGCTACTACCCTGCGGGCGTGCATGCGACTTCAGCTGGATTCGAGCCATCATATCGGAATTGATGTTTGGATTTAGCCCGGTAAAGAAAAAGATACAGGGTGTTATTTTTTATTCGAAACAGATTTTGTTTTAAAGGCGTCTTTACTGCTTCGTGAATGCCGTCTTCTCTATATGTTTCTTGAGCTCGGCAGACATTCGAGGGGCGAACAACCGCCACAGTGTGGCGAGTAATGAACTTATTCGTTAATTAACTATTTAATTAGTAAAACTAGACATATGGTTCAAATTAGAATCTTGCTGAGTGTCATTTAAAACCACCAAGTCAGTAATTTCCAGAACGACTTTGAGCGCGTGAGAACCGCAGTAGTGCGCTAAGGTTACCACTCGTGCAGCAGGTACAAAGCTACCGGTGCGATAAGGCGCCCGCGAGATTTTTCCGACTCTTATCTAGCCCCAGTCTTGTACCTGCTCCACAAGGTGTAACTTTAGCGCATTAAATCCACCAAATCACTGATTTGGAGGATTTAACTGACACTCAGCAAGTTCCCTAATTAGAACCATGTCTTTTTTCACTCATTAAAATTATTTAGCGGAAGTTAATTACTTACCACACTGTGACGGTTGTTCGCCCCTCGAATGTCCGCCGACATCAATAAACATATTGTGAAGAAGGCATTCACGTAGCAGTAAAAACGCCTTTCACGCCTTCGCCATTAAAAACACAAGTCTGTTGTTTAGAATGGCAAAACCGAAAGAAGAATGACTCTTTTGTCGCCTTTTTCTGGATCTGGGTCAAAGCAAAACGTAATTTTTAATGTCAATGACTCTAGTAAGGTCACTTCTGCTAAAATTGGGCTTATTATATCTGGGCTATCGTACACTTTCGTAAGGTAAAAATTTTCGAACTTAATTATTTTGACCGATTGACAAATAATACGGTTAGTCGGTAACAGTTATTAAAATAAGTCCAGAACAAAAACTCCAATCCGTGGGGTGTCAGGCATTTCTATTTTATCCTCACCATGCAACAAGATATCAAGCACCGTTGTTTATTCATTCCTCGATAGTTTTGTTTGTTTCTCATGGTACGATCTAACACAAGAAATGATTATACTCTTCATATTTCGGTTTTGATAAGCACAATAAATTTCAATGTACACCCTCCTCAAGGCGTACAGTTCCTCGCAGTCATTCTATGCATCCAGAAAAGAAAGTTTCGATGGGCTATGTTTTATTATTAGTTATGAACTTTAACACGACAATAAAATATATGCCGTGATTATTTGTCAAGCGTTGGAAACTGTAGGGTTGGGAACTTGATCGATTAACCCACGGATTACTCAATTAATGCATTAATCGCTATTATTTGTTTAACCGGTTAATCGGTTAAAGTTTGACAAACAAAAAAGTAAAAATACAACGCTTTCACCACGCAGAAGCGGACGAATACACCTGTAGGAAGGCAAAATATCGGTTAGATTTTGATCTAAAGTAAATTGTAGTACTTCAAACAAGTGCAGAAGGTGAAACGTGTCAAATCCACTTCAACGCCGTGCGAGTGTCCGTTTAGCGCAGCAGAAACTATTGTGAACAACCAAAGGAGTTCTCTATGGCCGGAGTATATCAAAGAACGTCTGCTCCTGCGGCTGAAGTAATAATTTGTGAGTGCCGGTCTTTTTTGACTGTTCTCAACTACACTTCAAGGTTTATTTAAAATCTAAAATTGTACATTTTACCGTTTATCACATATTCACCAAAAGCATCAAAATTAGTTATGACTTAAAGAAAGTTATTATGCATAGGCGTGAACGGAACCGATTAATTGATCGATTAAACGGTGGCGATTAATTCGGTTAAACATTTTAATCGACGCCCAGCCCTACAAGTGTTTGACAAATGAACAACCAAGAAAGAGAAAGAGCAAGATATGGCGCTTAGAAGTCACCACAGTGTTTCCATAACCTCTTAATTGGTAAAAGAAGGCTCTTTTATAAATAAATCAAAGCTCCCCCCCCCCAAAAAAAAAAAAAAAAGAAGGGGTAATATGTTATTTTTTTTTAATGCAGTGGCTTGAAATTTGAAGTTTCCCTGTGTTTTAGTTTAGTGTGATGGCGTCCTGATCGTCGTCATCGCGCACCATGCACCATTATCATCACCGATGACTCGCGCTGCCCGACAATTATGAGGTTACACAAATATTGCAGAAGAGGATCATCCACCCTTCCCCGAGCTCCTGGTCGTCACCACCAGTTCTTGTAGAAAAGGACGGAGCATACGATTCTGCGTTGATTATCGAGGACTCAACAAGTTCACTCGCAAAGACGTATACCGCTTGCCACGTTTTGATGACACTAGTGTCACTGAGATGATACATTAAACACCTTACGAGGAGCCCAGTATTTTTCATCCATAGAGTTGAAGTCCGGCTACTGGCAAATACCCATGCAACTTTCATTACAATTTTTTTTTTTTTTAATGGAATGTTGTTTTGCTTTTTTAATACGCCGGCAACTTTTGAGCGCTTGATAGATAACGTCCTTCGCGTTTTCAAATGGCACATATGCTTTTGTTGTCTTGACGGTATCATTATCTTTTCTCGTGCATGCAATGACCCTCTCCTTCGTTTTCCCGGAGTTTTGCTTTGTCTACAGAAAGCTAGTCTCATATCTCAATTTACCAAAAAGTGTTGATTCGCGTCTCGACAGGTTGAAATTCTTTATCATATCGTAGACAGAGACGGTGTTTGTCATGACTCAGACAAAATAAAAGCAGTACACGAATTTCCTGTCCCCACTAACATCAAACAGCTTCGTCGATTCCTCTACTTCGTCGTCCATACACAGCCGACGCTACGAGATAATGGGACGAATCAGGCAGCGTCAAAGGCGCGAGTCACTGGCCCTTTTCTGTTTCTAATTGGTTCAGCGATGATAGAGCACGTATAGGAACATTGCGGACACCATGAGGGTGCGCTTTTGACGATGTCTGATAGGTCCCATGAGCTCAGCCGATCCGACGTGCGAACTGCCGGAACGCGCATGTGTTTCGCGCTTGTGAAACGAAGTATAGGACTTCGCTGTTATTTCCGTCGTTTTGCCCCACAGTTCGCGAAGTAAGGTGCTCCTCTGACACGTTTGTTACGCGCCAAAGCATAATTTATCTTAGGATGCGACGCAAGTAAACACAAATATAAAGCTAAGCTAGGGACATCACGACGACTTTCTACACCCTACGATAGAGCAGCACCGCTGAACAGCCTTTGTCGGTGAGGCAAAGAACCTATAACGAAACCAAGCTACCTAAATTTGAATAAAAATGTTTCTTCGGGAGGGCGTATAAGTACATTACTCAGTGTTAGCATATGTTGCTTCAAGTCGGAGTATTTTGTTTCTAAACATTGACGTGCAATTTTGTTATAATTCGGGAAATCAGATGCGTTTCTAAATGAATAACAAAACTACAATAATTGCTAAGCTTATATTTTTTATATATTCGTGTAATGCTTTTAAAGACGCTTATTTTGACATATTTTTCGCCATTTTATATAAAGTAGGTTGTTGATAAATAATTCGTGAATGTATGTCTAAAACCTGTTTACTTGTCGTGTTTCGTAGCGTATTGTTTTTATCGAAAAAAACTTTCTTTTTGTAATTTTAATATTTTTGTACATGTTGTAAACCTTTTATAAAATAAACAAAAACAATTGCTACGTCCATGCTTTGGTGCGAACTTGATAACTCTGCAAAGTACCGTAATGAAACCTTGGGCAATCTCTACGCGAAATTTTATATCTCCGGAAGAAAATTAGCTGAAACTTTCACATATAGGCTATAGCTGAATTCTCCTCCCGAAAACATTACTTTCACATATATGTTCTAGCATAAACGTAAAAAAAAAAAGAATATGATACGGACCATCATTGTATGCTCTGACTTGGAAACACCCCAGTGTTAAATGTGGTTAGCACCGGTAGTACTTCGAAGCGTCTTGTGTAGCGTGATGTTGGGCTAAACTGACAATGTTTAAAACTGCCACACCGACACGATCAGCCATCATAACGATCAGTGTAATACATATTTTTCAGCGCTGTCTATTTGCCTTTACTGCCTGCTATGTGATCGCTTCATTCCTTAAAACGTCCTGGCGATTTTTTTTTTTTTTTACAGTTCAGGTGTTTGCAGCGGCTGTTATAAAGCTACAAGCATCAACAACATGATCAAAGTGGGCTGGTCTCTTGTCAGCTCTAATTTCAACAGTCGTTTAAATGTTCACGACCGCAGCTGTGACCGTTTCGACAATCGCTTTCCGCAATTACGCGATAAAAAACATTCATCGAAATATTTTAGCTGCACATCAGCCTTAATTATTGTTAAACATCGTTTTCCATGACTTTATTTAAGTAATATAAAAAAAAAAAACGGGTTTACTACTGTTTAGAGAATGCCATTTCATCGAAGCACGTTTTAGAGAATGGGCACGTTTTATCGTAGCACAGTTTAGAGAAAGCAGAGCCTCAGTTTAGAGAAACGCCGTTTATCGAAAAGGGGACGCTTTTTTAAAAGAGGCTTTCCTACTTCTCGCGTGTATCACTGGCTCCCGCCGCTTCGCGGCGGCAGTCTGCGGCGGCTCATTACAAAAATGTTAACTCACCTGATTTACCCGTACACGCCGCTTCGCGGTGGCCGACTTCGCTAAAAGGAGGCTCATCGCCATTTTCTCTAAGCTGGGTTCTCTATAAAGGCATTCGATAAACTGGGGTCGGTAAAACGGCGTTCGCTAAAACGAGCTTCTCTAAACCGCATGCCTCCGAAACAAAACACTACGTAAATTTGCCATCGGAGCTATAGCTGTAGTAATGTTGTCGACACAAAATTTGCTCATCCACCGATATATGCAATACGCGAAGTGCAACACAAGTTGCTGCTGTTTTTGTTGCCGAAAGCTGTCACACTCAATAACATTGTTGCTGTCACGTTGTTGTTGTCGCCTATGTTGTGCTGGTGTTCCCGCAATGTGACACATTTATCGGGCAAGAAAGCGATCGAGAACAAAGTTGATCAACTATTGATGAACATTTGTTGATGTCGCCGCATTGGGGCGACATTGGGGTTAACTGTCAAAGAGATTTGATTTGAGTGCAAATCAGCGGATTTATTTGCAGTAATCGTTAGCCGTTAAAATCTCCCCGTGCTATAGCAGGAGAGAAAGAGAGGGTAAGGAAACTTTTAATAATTGATTGATTGATTGATAAACGTCTATTGGGAGGCCAAAAATGAGAGATGAGTGGGAAAGCCTTTGGTGGCGACAAGGTCACGAGACATAGAAGGTGGGTTAGATCATAGATGTGGGCCTTTACACCTGTGGTGGAGAGGATGGTCTCCAGATCTGGAAAGGAGTCCTTTATGAAGGCATCAGGCTTCCATGTCGTCGACTCGGTAAAGGGTCCGGAGATATTGAAGGAATTTGGTCTGAGGCTATGCCAGTGCCTAGATGTTTTTAATATCAAATGAAAAAGCTTGCGGAAGGGGCAAGGGGGGGGGGGGGGCTACTATTGCTGTTTGGCGATGATCGTCGCGGTGTAATGGCCACCCCGGAGTTAATTCGCCGTAGGAGGACCGATGTCCATCGTCCAAAGCCGATGGTATTGGTGTGGCATCAGTGGGATGCTTGAAGCGACCACTGTGAGTGAGAGTGGTCATGGGTCTTGCGTCTTCGGTATCTTAACTGTCATTAGTCTCCTGTACAGGTGTCGAGAAAGTCGAAAAAAAAAAAGGAGGCAGACAGAATAATGCATTGTATTTTATGCGTGTAACTGTAGAGCGCGGTGTGAGCCTTGGCGCTGTTGATCGAGTTCGTTTTCTGTTCGACATTGCAAATATCCGGGGAAATATATATTTTTTTTTAAGTAACTCGGCTTGAGTTTTTTTTTTTTGTTTTACTGGAGTTCGTAGTGCAATATTCAAGTCATCGCTTTAAAATAGCGACGACGAAGTGAAATTCATTTAATTCTTGAACGACAGCTTTTCAGAGGCAACACGGGAGAAAAGAAACAACAAATTGTTAATTTAAAAAGCCTAGTGCTTAGATTTTTTTCTTCGAATTTTAATGAGACGTTCTGCGGATGAAGAAAAACTTTTATACTTCACGTTAGCAAGTGCCTTCTCGAAGTATACACTAACTTCTTTGTTTCATGTGCTAGTTAAACTTAAGACCCGCGGTCAGGGACGCGACCTGGTATGTCAAATAACGTTTCATATCCCAAAAAACCGTTTTTACGTAAACGCAAAAAAAAAAAAGAACTGTCACAGCGCGCACGGGGATACGCATCACCGATCAGGGTTTCCGCATATTTCTCTTGGGCTGTCGTCAAACAAAATGCGCGCTGACTACGCTCGCTTCGGGTTCCCGCTGATACGTAAAATACTTTCTGCTGTGAACCACCGTGCTGTGAACTCAGCGACATCATGCAAGCTGAAGCAGCGCTTCTCACGTGGTACGTTGGATAGTTTTGGGAATTATTTTGCCGGACAGATTAATGTGAAATCACAGCGCACTCTAAAAAAAAAAAATGTTTTTGAAAGGTTTTAGACGTCCCAATCAGCTTTCAGCTCGAGAAGAACGGTTTTGCCTCAAGCACTATCGCCCCCTGGCGCACTAGAAAGATAACTGGGTAATGAAGAAATCTTTTGCATTAGGGGGTGCTTAAAATATATATTTTAGAATGCAAAATATGGAAAAGCCGAATAACCCCTAGAAGTTATTTTATGACCAGATTTTGTTTTAGAGTGTGCAAACAGTCATGAGTTGTAATCCGAAACCCATTAATATTAATACCCCGCTATAGGGGGTATTCTTTAGACGCCATATTTGAGGGCGGTGTTTAGAGCGCATGATCAGAACGAGCTTACATTAATAGGCTGCTAAGACCGGCAATCTTGATGGTGCGGAACGCACGTTGCAAAAAAACTGCAGAAGTTCGCCGTCAGCACGTGCTCAGCAGTCGCGCGCACACACACACACACACACACACACACACACACACATATATATATATATATATATATATATATATATATATATATATATATATATATATATATATATATATAAAAACAGGGAGGCTGATTATGATCGCGAGATTTATCTTTAAACGGGATGTACTACGACTCCGATTTTCGAAAATAAATCGTGTATAGAGTGTTAGCCAAAAATAATTTTCGTGTTTTAGGGGCGAAGCTCCTTAGGGGCTGGCCATGTCCGTCCGCCGTCCGTTGTCCGCCGTAGGCCGGCGTCGGGTGCTCGTGCTTCTGCTCGTGAGATCACGTGCTCACGAGCACGTGAGCACATGCTCACGTGCTCGTGTAGGGCAAAAAAAAAAAATCGGAAAAAAAAAAGATGAAAAAAATTATGAAAAAAGAAAAAGAAGAAAAAAAAAAGAAAAAGAAGAAAACCACACATTCTCCTACTGACATGAATGAAAAGGCTCAAAGAAAAAGAAGAAAAAAAAGAGTAGGGGGTTCTGAGATGCCATCCCATCTGTCTGCTTAAAAAAAGAAAAAGAAGAAAACCACACATTCTCCTACTGACATGAATGAAAAGGCTCGGCATGCTGCGGCTCGGCGTCTACGCAGACAAGCACCACCAGAGCTTCGCCCCCAGCAACATCATTCACCACGTGGAGATGCGGTCAATTTTTTTGTTGTTGCTTTTTTTCCACAAAAAAAAACAACAACAAAAAACAAAAACTTATCGATGAATGCTTAGTCTCCGTCCAAACGTTGCGCTAGCGGTCCGGGCCGGATGCCAATATTTCGGAGCTTGCCGTGACCTGATTCGAAACTTGTAAGTTATTTTCTAAAATTTTTAATGGAAAAATGCAGCCAAGGAAGTCCATGAATACATAGATGAGTGGCGTCAGCTACCGGGAAGGGGGTCCTCTTCCTATTGAAAGTTTCAGAAAAGCACAGCACTTTAAGATAACGGTTATTTCCAAAAATCTGGCACTTGGTTCGGACCGCTAGGGCTATATTTGTGCGCCGACTGAGCGTGTAGATTTTTTTCGAGGGCACTTTGTATTCAAAGGAAAGTAAAAGAGAGAGTTTCCGTATTCGGGACACACACCTGTACCCAGTACCCAACGCACATTATTGACCCGTTCGCCGTGACAGGAGAGTTGCGAAGACTCCCATGTTCCTCGTGAGAGACAATAGATGGATGGCAAACAGTGTCCCGTTCTCAAATAACGCCGGGACGCTCTTTGTAACGACAAACGCGAGCCGTCAAGATCGGAAAGCGTCAGCGGAACGCGTAATAAGGTCGAGGATGTACCTTCGCGCGTCCGGAAACTTACACCCTGCGGTCGGCTTGTGCCGCGTGTACGAGAGACACGCTACTACGTACACGGGAGCTTGTGCACACCGGGAGTTAAGTGGAGGTTCTGCCAGTTTGTAGCCTCGAGTTTCGCTTTTCATCTTGAGAACAACTGCCAGCTTGGAATCCCGTCAGCAGCACGAGTCGTGAGTGTTGAAGGGCGGTTCTTTTGCATGACCCTCGGTTGACGTCAAGGCACGCTGATAAGAGGTTTTAGGGCCTGCTTATACGGTATACTTAGGGTTGCGTGTTTTCGGATAAATCCGATTAACTCCGAGAAACACTCGCCGGTAGAATTTGCGGCAATTCAAGTTTATCCGAAAAATTCCGAATGTCGAAGTCACGGTGGACAAAATAGAAAGCAAAAAAACGACAACGATATTTTGAGAATAAAGTTTGTCAGAGCACACGACTAGGTGTCCCGAGTAGTTACTGGCATCCCGCCAGTAACGACACGACGAAACGAGAGTCTTCTGTGTCGTCTACTTGAAAGGCTTGTTTTCAAACATTACTCGCGTTATGCGAACTCCCACTTTGGCAGTATCCAGTTGCTGCACCTAATGTTAGATGGTTTTTTGAAACTTCCACAGCGCTTACCCACTTACTTCACGGATCACCGAACACTCGTGGTGGTCGTCAGTGGCATCCACGACGCCAACCACGACGGCTATGAGAATTAACCACGTCGCACCTCCGTCCTCAGGTACGTGACGGCACAATTCCACCCGCATTGCGCGGCCGTGCTACAGCTTTCGCGTTCGTTTCTTCACACATTGTAATCGAAAATATACGACTTTTTAGGGGCGAAGCTCCTTAGGGTCTAGCCTTGTCCGTCCGTCCGTCCGTCCGTCCGTGCTCACATCGATTGCCATCCCATCTGTCTTCTTAAAAAAATAAAAAAAAAAAATGTTTGCGCAGTCGACAGGATTCGAACCTGTGCGGGGAGACCTCAATGGATTTCTAGTACATCGCCTTAACCACTCGGCCACGACTGCGGGACGAGTAGGGGCTTTGAGATGTGGTAGTAACTCAAGAGCTGGGGATGTCATGGATGAAACGTTGCATGTAGCCGCTCAACGTCTATACAGGAGAGGGCGCTGCGGTCAAATGCGTATATAATCGCGTTAAACTTTGCATGCATTGGCTCAACGTTTATAGACGAGAGGGCGCTGCAGTCAAATGCTCAAATGCGTATATAACCACGTTTTATACCACACATTCTCTTTCTGACATGGACCGTTGACTTAAGCGGTGGAGATGCGTTCCCACGGCTTCTAGCGGATCCAAGCTGATCCGCTAGAAGAACCACCGGCTCTGCATTTCACCGACCATAAAGCAGTAATAATGGAGTCGAAACGCAACCCGGAACTCAGCATTACCTATGAGCAATAAAAAAATCAGCACCATCAGCACTATCTATGAACAATAAAACCAGTATCATCAGCACCACCAGAGCTTCGCCCCAATCAACATCATTCACCACGTGGAGATGCGGTCATTTTTAAAATTTTTTATTTTGGTGAATAGAATAACAGAGTAAAATGATGCTCCCAATTTCGGAGAATTGGGAATCTAACAAAAATATACTCAGACAAACCCCGAATGTCTAGCGAAAAATGAACTCCGAAAAACACCCTCCGAATTTTACAAAAAATAAGCTCCGAAACCACGGAATCCTAAGTATGCTCCGCGAATTCGTAAAGCCCACTAGTGGCAACAAACTTTGGTTCGTAACAAAGAGAAGATTAGGAAAGAAAAAGAAAACCCTCGTGTCACTTTTGGGAAACGCGTTTCCATACCGCTTCCAGTAAATTGGGGAAAAAGCCTGCCGATGCCACAGCGCTGGTCCGTTCTCACGTTGACGCGTTCTCACTTTCCCGTTCTCGTCTCGTCATCGACAAGGTGAGAACAGCAGGGCGTCTCTATCGAACGCCCGGCATCCAGCACGCGCTCGTTAGCTTTCGCCGTCCTCAGGCTGGGCGGGCACAGACTGGCTACGTGTCACGAGACACAGACACGTTATTGAAGGTAGGAAGCTGACGTTGGATGCGGGACAACTGGAACACCTCTCTACCGTTCTTGTCCTGTCACAATGCGAGTGTCACTTGGCGAGGCGTGAATATTCGTGTTTTGGCTTTGTTGTCGTTCACCTCTTTCCCCATTTTTGTCTTCGTGCTTCGGTTTACCGTTAAACGCTTCCCTTCAATCTCAGTCGATTTCATTGTTTTTTTTTTGGCTGGCTGGTGAGCACGTGCACATACTGGCTGATCGTGAGTCTGTTTTTTCTAGCTCCCCCTTTCTTTTTTTGCGAAAGATGTTATTTTAAGCACGCGCATGCAGCTGCACCGGGTCTGTGAAGACGATGTAATAAATCTCACTACCAACAAAGCGAGGTAGTTCCCTGACATTGCGCTGAAACGTGAACAGCCCCTAACGTCCACAGTGTAGTACAACAGCTGTAGCGTCGGAAAAACAATAGAGAGGATGATTTAATAAATACGTTTCAACTCACACACTGACCAGCTAGAGCAAACAGGCGCGTTTAGCTTCACGCTCTTTCGAATTGCGAAGAAAGTGGCGTACTGCGGTGTCCACGTGTACACGGATGATGAGAGTGGTCGAAATATGTTTAATGTCATTTGTCTGAGCGCAAAATTGCATTCTTACTAAAACAAACCCCAATTTGGCCCTGAAAAAAAAAAAAAAGTGAGTGAAGCATTACCGGCGGTAGGACATCTGCTCCACGAGCTCTGCCGGACACACAACGGAGACAACCCAGAAAACAACGAATAAAAAGAAAACCGAAGAAGCAAGAGGAAGGGCTCTCGATTTCATCTACGAGATCAAGTTAGAGATCTGATATATCCCTTCCTCCTTCGCGCCAGCGTCCAGACCTCGTAGTCACCGACGTCCTCCCTCTCCCTCTTCCTTATCTTATGGCCAATAAAGGTTTTCTAAATCAATGGAAGGGAAACATTCTCACTTCGAGAAGCCTTCGCCAGCTGCGATAGTTTCAGAAACCAGAAAAAAGAACTTTCAGCCTTTCCACTCTAGTGAAGAAGGAAGACCAGCGAAGCTGCACTATGGTGGGAATATAGTAATGGCCGGCCGCAAGTCGGCAAGCCAGAGCGGAAAGGCTGGAAAGATTGCCGTCATCTATGAGCGACGGCAGCAACCAGACAACCGCCGTCGCTCATAGATGGCGGTAGCTGTCCTGAGCGTTGTGTCGACATTTATTTGCTGGTGGACACGATCCTGGGGAAACTGGCCCTTAACAGCTCCGCTGTAAAAATATAGCATGAACTGCACTATTTAAGAGTGATTGTTTCAACTGTTTGGAAGACATAAACAGTAATTCCAGGAAGAACCTATGTTTTTATCACTTTTTGGGAAAGTGAATTGATTTGTCACGTGACCAACGAGGGGGGAGGGAGAAGGGAGGCGAGTGAGTGGGGAGGGGTGAGGGAGGGGTAGAGGCACCATAGTAAGGGGACAGGAAGGAGGAGAGGGAGAGGAAGGGGAAAAGGCAAAGGGAAAGAGGGAGGTAAGGAAGGGCACCGTAGGAGAATGAGGGGAAACAGGGAGGGAGGAGCGAAGGAAGAGAGAGGAAGGGGGAGGGATGGGAGGGAGATAAGCAAAGGGGAGAGAAAGGGAGGGTAGAAAGGGAAGAAAAGAGAGAGGGAGAGAGAAGGTAGGGGTGGGGTAGGGGGAGGAAATTGGTGTGTTGCGTGACGTTTATTTCCTTGCCAAATAATATAGACCGTTCCACTCGGAAGAGCGGAGAGAGAAAAAAATGCCCTCCTCTCACCCCGCATGTCGTCTGCTCCGCCGAGTGGGCTGTACCTCACATCCCGCTGGCGTGCAAACTCGGTTTAAAATCGCGTAATTTTGGAAATTTCAAGCGCAGATGCGCGAATTTCGGTATGCAGGTTATCGTGTAATACTATGTTCGATAAAAAGACTAACCGGGTCCAATTGCGCAGTTACCTGCGTGCAAATAAAAATAAAGAAAAGGGAAAACTGTGTCAGATTGGCCGGTTCTCTCCGGCAAAAGTAAATCCGGTTGCTGTACCTTTTTTACTATACAAAGTTTGTACTGGTTTAGGCCTTTAGCGACCATGAGTGGAAGTCTGAAATAATAAATAAAAACGTGCTCTCCTGCCGCACTACACGCAGTAGTTGAGTGCAGTATACTGCCGGCTGACTCCACTGCTATTTAAGTAACGGAACAAAAATACGCTAGTTGATCATTTACCGAAATAGAACAACAGAGCGCTATAGGCTGATTTTAGAGTAGCCATAACAATTCTAAGAACGCGAACCACTTCACAACAGGCAGCCACGAGCGAGAGTTCGATGTTCGGTACAGCCCGCCGGTACAGCCCAAAGATGTAGAATGGCAATCTCCCGGTTTGTCATCTGCTAGCGGAGTCGGGCGCGTGCCCTCTCTCGTTTTACCCCGCCGAACCTGCTGAACTTCCCGGATGTGTGGAGAAGGCGCTGCGGTCGTACAAAATGGTGCCGCCCAGAGAGCGCTAAATTAATGGTCTATAACGGGGAAAATAAATTGTATAGGTCATTTGACGTCGATTTGGCCCCCTTAATTTGGCGGAGAAACTCCAGGCTTTCAGTGTTTGCTAGCGCTTGTAGCTTCAGCCTCGCTCGCACTTGAATTTACCCACTGTATTTAACGGGGGAATCTGAGATGTTGTTCTTGCAGGGGCTGCAGAATTTGACCTTTTCAACACAGACACGGATTGGCTTTTAACATCGTCACCTTGGTTTTGAAGGCATTAAAGATGCTTTCCAACGTAGTTTTATATCACTCTTCACTGAACTCTTAAAAATGCATCAGGAAACTGTGCAACTTTTTGTACTGTTCACTTCGCACCAAAATGAGTCCATAAAAATTACTAAGAAAAACTCAGTTCAGCTCTCTTTTGTAGAGCCACCTACGATTGACCACCGTTCCTATGAAGCCGACGAAGTGTAGCCGTACATTCTTTGGGTTTCGTGTTACATTCAGTGGTTACCTTCAGATGTCAGATTGTTTGGCAACTCCGATTTGGTATAACCGGCATGAGAGGTATAACATGAATGACCACGTGGAACTGCTAGTTCAGCAGGTTTTAAGGTGGCACAGAATTTCACTGTTACGTAGTCACCGCCAGTTGCACGTTGTTATGGCTATAAACGGCAGCGCTGTTATTGTATAGCGAAGGGTATAAGATAATCCCGTTTCCGATAGCGCGAGCGAGTCTGCCGCCTGTCCCGTCCGAGGACTAAACAAGTTTTCACGGTCCCTCGGAATACTCTTGTCTGCGGATGCGACAAGGCACCACAACACCAAAGGCCTCATATCGGGCTTGCACCGACTTCATACTCCGCTCCTCAAATGTGTGTTGAAGGATCGAGCCTCGTAAGAAAACAGTTAGTAGAAGAGAAAGAAATTTCGCAGTCACAAATTATGATTACAATTATGCACTGAACCAATCTCTTAGACTTGTCTTCAACTTCACGTTCAACCTCAAGCGTCGCCGACATACCCGTCTCGAAAATTAGATTTATCTTAATCATACATATAATGTCGGGAGGCACAGAATGTGCGACGTGTTTAGAGTTGCACTGGATGATAAGATAGCTTTTCTGAGCTCGGGAGTAAGTGTAAATTTGGCGATAGATATCTCACCCACCAAATGTAGCGACCGTATGAAGGTTTTCCGTAAACTCCCTTTGATAACGTTAGGCTCATCTCATGAAAACTAGCTGTTAACAAAAATAAAATAAATAAACGCTCTTTGTGTTTCGACTGCTCTTTCTGGTACAATGTACAACTTACGTTGGCAAAAATTTAAGGTTTACTGAAAGACACTGTCCCAGAGCGGAGTCATAGGCTCCCCTGGAGGCCGAAACTCAGATGTGTTGGGAGGGAACAACAGTGAGATATGGAAATGTACCGGCACGAGCCCGTCAAACGTTGGGCGCCGTCACACCGTGCCTCGGGAGCGTGCCAAGGACTTCGATCACTTCATGACTCACCGTTGGCGTTGGCTGGGTCTCCCCATGCCTGCTAAGTTTCAAAGCCGAGTCGGTGGACTACAAAAATACTGAGGGATTGCCGAAACCGGCAGTTTAATACTTTAGCTCCATGCTTCAGAACAAAATAAATACAGTCGCAGGATAGCACAAAAGACGTGCTTTTCGTGCAAGACTTGTCAAATTATTAGGAGCTGTAAAGTACAAAACAAAAAAACAACGCGAACTTTTTATGTTTTTGTTCCACTCATTGAAAAGCACGGAGAAATAGCCCAAGCACGCACCTGATCTTTCCACACTTTATTGTGCACTTCCGCACAATAAAGTCCGTCTCCTATGGTCACCGTCACCGTCACGTATGGCAACGAAGCCTCTGCTGGATACGCGCACACGCGAGCGCAGCGCCTGAAGCCAGCGACAGCCGACGCCATTTTCCAAATGTACTCAAATAAATGCATTTTCTCTCTAAAAAGCCTTCAAAGTAAAGACCTAAAGGAGACATGAAACGATATTTTTACTTTCGCTAGATATACTTAGAATCACTTCCTAACATTAATAACTCATAAAATTGCCCTGGCTTTTTTTTCCTTTCTAAATAAGGGCAGTCGCCAAGAAAAAAAAAAATTGAGAAATGTGAGCATTGTTCATCCCCTCAACTCGAAGCGAGAACAAGCGGCCACGTGGCCTGGTGCCTATCCTATGCCGCCAACGTTAATCATTACCACACGCTGGGGTTGGCAAAGTAGACAACGCGTGCTGAGCGCCAGGCATTGTTAGAGTTCGGCTATTCTCATCACAGCAGTGGCTGGACAGGAGTCACTACCCAAGTGTCCGCCGAGGCATTGATTGTTACGGGCCGAAGTCGAGTGCTCACGCAGTTCTCGTGTCCAATCCATGAGCCGCGTTCGATTGTCGTCAGGCGGGTGGTTTTGATCCCACAATTACGTCATCAAGCTTTGCGAAGGCAAGACTAAAAGAAATAGTCCCCTTTTATCCTCGCAATTTTGCCGCGACAAAAAAGTTTTTGATTCAGTGGCGGTCCGTGTGAGTATAATACTTGGGTCATACTAGGACCAGTACGCCTCTGCCAAGTCATGAACATTCCGACCCAACATCATTTCATGATCCCTTTAACGAAGATGAATGATTTTTTTTTTTTCCAAGGACGCGAGCTCGCGTTTCTTGAAAGATCTTAATTTCACCGAGACCAAATTTGGAGAATGTATTTTGAAGTCGGGAGTTGTACTTTCCTTGGAACGTACCGGACAAAATACTTTAAGTAAGGTACAAGTGCATATTCAGAGAATGTACTTCAATTAAAGCACAAGTTTTCTCAGGCTGCTTGAAGTAGTACTTTAAGTACAATGAACTTAAAGTACTACTTCTCAACACTGCTTTTTTTTTTTTATATAAAATATCGGATTTTCTGCTGAAACTTTGGCATCTGTTTCGAACAGCTAGCGCTACATTTTGGGCGAAAAATTAGCGTTGGGCGATGCGTAGTTTATTTCTGCGGTGAAAAAAACATTTTGGGGGGGGGGGGGGGGGGGGGACATGCTGTGTATAAAATTATTCGGCGTATCAGTGTTGCTTTAATAAATACCAAAAAACCAAATGCCTCATATGCAGTCTTGTACACGTTACTAAACAAAAAGTAATCGATTACAATTACTATTACTCTTGGCTAAAAAGTATTCGATTAGATTACTTGATTACTCGACGGCAAAAGTAATTGGACATTACTTAAAGAAGTAACCGTTACTTTTTCGATTACTTTATTGTGTGAAGACACATCTTTAGCGCTCATAACAATGAACTCCTTCAAACCTATATTTCACATTTGCACAAGTATTGAAGAAAAACTGGTTCCCTCTTCGTGGTCGTCGCACCTTCACAATGCGGACACAAGCATAGAATTCGTTTGAAGAAGTTTAATGATTTGGGCGTTCGCCAGTGTGTGTGTGCTGTGGGGGAGGGGGGGGGGGGGGCGAGTGGTGGGGGCTTCTAGATTTTGTTCTTGAGCAAGGGTTGTCGCTCAAAGTTCGCGTCGCTCGTTTTATTATTCACATGTGGATGAGCTCGCATGTTATACAAAAGAACAGCAGCTCCAGGATTTGAAACGGATCATGTGTAGTATCCATTAGCGGAAGAGATCGCCCCGACCACTTCTCAACTCGAAACATTGCTTGTCACAAAGACCACGTAGGGGAAATGGGGAAATATTTCAACTGGCTTTGTTATATTTTGCATCCGCTTTAGGCATTCTTCGATTCTGGTTCTCCTACGGGCTGCGAGTAGGTACCCTAAGCAGGATTTTTTTTAAATTTTTTTATTTGTGTGTGTGTGTGCGTGAGGGGGCTAGTTTGAACGAAGGACTTACAAAGCTACATTCTGCTCCCTCAAACTTCGCCCTGCATGGCCTTTGTCACGCACTGTGGCTTCCCTGGGGCTTCCCACTCCCAGTCCCAGCTCAAAAAAAAACGGACATTCCACAGAAACTGTACATAGAAAGGGATTGACCTCGTTTCCTACAGCTCAGCAAAAAACTTTCTTTTTACCGTTCGAAAAAAAAAAAAGCAAATTTCATTTTTGTCATTTCAGGCAAAAAAAAAAAAGGCGTGTGCCCGGGGGGGGGGGGGGGGGGGGGGGGGGGTCTTGTGGAAAAATAGTAACGGTTACAAGTAATTTTATTATTTCAAAAAGTAATCAGATTACTTTTGTGATTACTGCCTAATAAAAGTAATCAACTGATTACAAAATTACTCCAAAAAGTAATCGATTACAAGTAATTTGATTACTTGTAATGCGTACGGTACAAGTCTGCTCATATGTTATATGCAGTATACAGTTCCATACAAATATATAAAAAAATACAGAAATCAAAACAGAAGCTTAATTCCTGATGATCGGTCGTTGATTGCATTCGGCTGGCCGGAACACATGAGAATATGATAGAAGAATCACAAGAATATGCGTTAAATTTGCCTCTGTTCACGCAGTCTGTCGGCTTTACCATTTATTTATGCTGCTCAAATCATACGCACTTCTTTGAGTACGGCCTCTCAACGGGTTCAGCATTGTCTGCCAAGTCTAACGACCCAATTAATAAGCGCTTAGCACCCACATATTAAAGGAATAGCAATGCTCGCGTTTCTACGTCTTCGCACAATACACTTGTTTAATAGTTTTCTGACGAAGAAGCCCGGCATTTCTTCTCTTTTGTTATTCTAACTACATTGTGTCAGTAATTTAGCTAACACACTCCCCTAAAGTTACCATAGCTTTGTATCTGCTGTGTACTTTGTTTAGCAAGCTGCAGCGACAGAAGTTTGGTCTGTCACGTAGCGCATGTTGCACGAGATATACGTTGCTGATGGCATATATATTTCTTCGCCGATGTCTCAAAGCAGAGTGATATATACACGCATCAATTCGTTTTATCTAATGTCCGAGCAGGACAAGCTTTCTGCTGTTCACAGTCAAAAAAAAAAAAAAAAAAAAAGAAAAAAGGCGCGCACGTTAAAAATTTGTGAATGTTTCGGCGCATATGTAGGTTTTCAGTGAGGACATCAACCAGGCAAACAGCATGACTTTCCTCCTCGCCTCCTCACTGTCGTTGTTTGTTTGTTGTTTTTTTTTGGGGGGAGGGGGGGGGGGGTGGTGGTTAGGGATTGACAGTTAGAGCAGAGGCTTTAACGGAGTGTTTGAGTGGCCACGTGCCCGGCCCCAGATAAAAAGAAAAAAAAAAGTCTTAAAGTGGACAGGGAGCAGAGAGAAAATCTTCGCTTCCGCCAAGCAAATTTTGTGTACAGCAGAAATCCTGTGATATGTCAGCCCTTTATACGAAATGAACACAGGATTAATCATATTTTTTTCATCTTTTCGTAACCGCAGTTTCAATGACTCTCAGCGGCTGTCTCGATGTGGATTACACAAGTTAAACGTTTATTTATCTCCGATTTTAGAAATAAAAAGCTTCTAAAAAGCAACTTGATCGGTGAGCGCACGAAGGTGGCTATTGAGCATACATGCATAGTCATTAAATTGCAATAAATAAATTACATAGATTATTGCTTTTTTAGTAATTTATAATTGAAACTCATAGAATTTGACTAAATGTAATATAAATGTAGCTCAACATTTTTTTTTTAAAAGTAATTGTGCAAATCTTATCTACAATTACAACTACTTTTTCAAAGACTGTAATGCCGGAGCTTTCACTTCTGTGGAGTCATTGACAGGCTGTGTTGAGTAAGCACATCTAAAACTACTTAAAGTAAAGAAGGTAAATGAGACGTTATGTACTCAAGTAAAGCAGTAAGTACACCGAGAGCAATATACTTCAAGTAAACTACTATAAATACAATGTACTTTCAAAGTAAAGTACAAGAACATTTTAACATCTTTCATGATGCCCTTTTATTCCCCTGTACAGTGCTTTATAACTGGTATGCATTGCCCCAGGGGTAATCGGGGGTTCATCAGTTAATTTTGGAAATCGCGGCGATATATTGGATAGCCAAGTGGCCAAGTTTAGTGACGAACTATTTGAAACAATCAACCTATAAGCATATGACACTTATTTATATCGGTCTTATAACCGTCATTACTTCACTCAGAGAAATGAACACATGACTTTTCGAAAGCCGTTACCATGCTTTCACATGACGACACGCCATTTTTGTGTTAAAGGTTGGCAGGGCTGGGCGCCGATTAAAAGTATTAACCCTATTAATCGCCACCCTCTAATCGAATATTTAATCGATTAATCGGTCTCGTTCATTACTATGCATAATTACATTCATTTTTATTCGTTTGCTTAATATGTGTTAAACGGCGCAAAATGTTTGTGCATAGTATTGGGAAAGCCAAAGATTTGCTAGCGCATGGTCCACAAAAGAGGCTAATTTCACCAAGCCGCCCCGTGCAAACGGAGCGATGCGTCCTCTGCTCGCGTTTCTGGTGGGAGCAGAATATTCCTCCCAATATTTCTTCTGAAAGTTGACAAAGCATCATCTTGTGATAAAAATTTAACAAGACCAAATTTGGTAAATGTACTTTCAAATCTGGAGTTGTACTTGACAAAGCATCATCCTGTGATAAAAATTTAACAAGACCAAATTTGGTGACTGTACTTTGAAATCGGGTGTTGTACTTTTCTCGGAAAGTACAAAAAATACTTTAAGTAAATTACAAGTACATACTCAGCGAATGTACCTCAAGTGAAGTAAAAATTTTCTAAATCTATTTGAAGTAGTAAGTATTACGTACACTGTACTTAATGTATAGGAAATTTCCGAGAAAAGAGAACTGTGTTTTTTTTGGCATGGGCGAATAAACTAGGCATCGCCGAAAGCTCAAACTCCGTGAGAACGTGAAGCTGACGGTTGGGATAGAACGCAAAAGTTTGAGAACATGACAGTTGCCTGGATCAAGAAATAATTGAGAAAAACGATATTTCTCTATGAGCTGATGTCCACCTAAGTCCTAAGCCTAATATCGCCAAAAAAATAAATTATATTGACACGCGCGTTGGCGAGCAAGCGCGTGCGTCGCCGAGTGGTTACCGCGCTTGACTGTCGCGCGGAAGGTGTAGGTTCGATTCCAGTTAGCGGAGTGTCCTTTTATTTATTCTTTCAATTTGGCCTTCTCGTAAGATCGAGAACATTCTCGTCTGATCGAGTTCCGAATGTTCTACGCACCGAAAGTTCTACGCCGAACGATCCAGAAACCCACGAGGGTACATAAGGGATTCCGCAGGGCGAGCGGAGTCAGCCTCGCCCCAGCGTTCGACTCTGCACTTACGCCGACTTCGAAGCTCGCGACGCTCTGCTGTTATCTTCTGTCTCCTTTTTTATTTTCTTTTGGGAACAAGTTCGCCCCATTAAACGTTCAGTTTACTCAGTTATTCGCCGCCCCATCACTTGTCATTCGTGACAATATTGTGAACGCTTGTGGGATTTATATAAGTGAAAAACACTTCTCAGAAAGAAAGAGCATATTGTTTTTTTTCTTTTGTTGACAGGTTCCACTGAAACAGATGCCACAGGCGTCCATATTGTAATTTCTTGTTTTTACGTTTATTAGGCTTACAGTAGGTGAAAGTCCGCTCCTAGAGAAATTTCGTTTTTTTTTTTTTCAAATATCTTTTGATCCAGGTAACGTCATGTTCTCAAACTTTCTCGTTCTCTCCCGACCGCTAACTGCACGTTCTCACGCAGTTCGAGCTTTCTGCGAGGCATAATTTATTTACCCAGACCGAAAAGCACGGTTTTTGTGTCTCCGCCGGGAACTCCCTGTACTTCCAAACACTCCTAACAAAAAAAAAAAAAAAAATTGAGTGTTTGTGTTATTGATTTTTTGTCGGCTTGTTGGGATTTCTTTGGAAGTGCCAAAATTGCATCTGAGCCTTGACCGTGTAGGCACAGCTGAGAAACTGCGTGGTGGAAAAGCCCCAGAATATGCTGAAGGGTCCAGGCCTATGATAAGGCCAGACATTATTCATTCTAAAAAGGGAGATAAAAATAAAATTAATTTGGTTGTGGCGTGTACATTGAATGGCTGACTACAGTTTATGGTTATTTCAAGAATAATACAATAGAGAAATCAAGACTACGTCTGATTTGCTGTTGTCAGTGACTAAGCAAGCACTTGACGCTTTTCATCGTCTAATTCTCATCGTCATAATCCACACGATTCATTCGTACAATACCGTTTCATCATAATTAATACCGACACCACAGGCCTTCAAGGTATGGGTGACAGTGGCGTCACAAGGGGGGGGGGGGGGGGGGTATGGGCGGACCGCCCCGGGTGCAGCGCTCAGGGGGGTGTCGCCGCGGGCCACGAGAAGGGCGGGAGGGGGGGAGTAGGACGGGCCACGCGAGATCGGGCACCGGCCGTGGATCGGGGGGGGGGGGGGGGGGGGGGGTCGCGGTGGTCTGCCGCCCTGGGTGCCGCTGACCCTCGTGACACGCCACTGATGGGAGATTCGCCTTTCTGCAGCGCCGCAGCTACCCTGAGCTGAAATAAATATATCATATCATATCATATCATATCACTATTAGAACACTTTTTCTCTTTAATACAAGAAACGCTAAATATATTAGTGGTGATCTGAAATTATACATCTGACTTATATTATACTCGGAACTCGGTGCCACTTGATGTGAATTACAATATTGGCGAAACAAATGTACGAAACGTGACGAATATAAAATACCGTGTAATGAATTCTGAACAACGAAATGGACACAGCAATTTCAGTGCGAAAAATCACTCTCACGTCAGCTTCATTAAAGTCGAATATATCTCAAAGAAAAGCAATTATAGTGAAGTAGTTGAATTACTTTCTGAAAGCAATATGTAATAGTAATAAGTTACTGTAAAGTTTGGCACAACTGCTTTTTTTTTTTTTTTTTTTGGATGCCAGGAATGTTGCCTTAAAACCGTGGGAGCAAATGCGCCGGTTGGATTCAAGTTCATCATATACTCTAAAGGCCCGTTCATACTCTTGCGACTGAGTTTGACCGAGAGAGACCAGATCGGTTTTTAAGCCTCTTGCAATCTCTTAGGAGCCAGCAGCGGAGCTGGTCCTAAGAGATCGCAAGAGGCTTAAAAACCGGTCTGGTCTCTCTCGGTCGAACTCAGTCGCAAGAGTATGAACGGGCCTTAAGAAAAATCCACGCTTGAAAGTTTCTTTGACACCCCAAGAACTCTTTCAGCTCGCGAAGAACTTTTTCGCCTCAAGCACTATCACCCCCGGGCGCACTAGAGGCAACTGGGCGATGAAGAACTCGTTCGCATGAAAAAAAGGAGCTTAGGTTTTCCACGAAGAGCCCTCTTAAGGGGGGGGGGAGGGGGGGGCCTAAAATAACTTTTTAGGATGCAAAACATGGTCAAGCCGAAGAACTCCTAAGAGTTCTTTTACAACCAGATTTGTTTTTAGAGTGTACTGCTCTCCCGTGCCTACCAGCACCGTAGAAGCGGGGTGTTTTGGTTATGTTTGCACACGGTACTATCGCACATTCGTGTGGCAAGGAAGCAAAACTTTAGACGTGGCGTAAAGGCCCGTTCACACACTTGCGACTCCTTAGAACCAAACGCCTAGGCCCGTTCACACACTTGTGACTCCTTAGAACCAAACGCCTAGGCCCGTTCACACACTTGCGACTCCTTAGAACCAAACGCCTAGGCCCGTTCACACAATTGCGACTCCTTAGAACCAAACGCCTAGGCCCGTTCACACACTTGCGACTCCTTAGAACCAAACGCCTAGGCCCGTTCACACACTTGCGACTCCTTAGAACCAAACGCCTAGGCCCGTTCACACACTTGTGACTCCTTAGAACCAAACGCCTAGGCCCGTTCACACACTTGCGACTCCTTAGAACCAAACGCCTAGGCCCGTTCACACACTTGCGACTCCTTAGAACCAAACGCCTAGGCCCGTTCACACACTTGCGACTCCTTAGAACCAAACGCTTAGGCCCGTTCACACACTTGCGACTTCCTTGGAACCTCTTAAAATCTCTTACTATGAGTGGACACACTGGCGCCATATATCGGGTAGCAGCGGAAACTTGGCGGTCCCATATATTTTCTATTTCTCTAGCGCATCATCCTTTCTTTCTAGTCTCAAAAAACTTTTGTCAACGTTATAAACGACAATTTCTCATAGGTAGTACGCACATTTGACCTCGGAAATCCCGCAAAACCTTCGCTCCGGTGAAATGCAGTTCCGGGGTCACCGTATAGATGGCGCCAGCGTGTGTGAGCGGGCCTTTAGAAGAAAATAATGTCAGCATCAAGCGTTGTTTTCTATGGGTATTTGTTTTCTAAACAGACAGGTGCACTAACGCTGGGCTATTTAACAGTTGTGTTGTCCCAGCGGCAACGTTCTTGTCTGGAGCTAGGTGGGTAGGCATCACCGCCGCGGAGAGGGTACGCGGAGAGTCGAGAAAGTTCCCTTCTTGGTGCGAAAATCTTGCTGTATATTTCAGTTCCCTGTACATAAAGTCATTTACTCTCCATCTATAGCGCGTTCTAGAGAGGAATAGTGAGTACACATTCCGGCCGGAGAGGTTACTCTTTCTGTGGATGCTAGTAGAGGGTGCCACAGCCGGCCTTCCCCTGAAGTCCTCCGGCCCCGCCGGCACCGCTCCATTGACTTATGGGAAACTCTGTCCAACGACCACCGTTTTAATTATATTTCTTTAAAATAATATTTCCGAAATCGTATATTTGAAGAGTATCATAAAAATCCCCATTATACTGTGCTTTAATGCTGCTTGTCGTCCTCTAATTGATTAAGTGTCGCGGTAGCACCCTCCGCCGTTACGAGCGCACTCACGCTAGAGTGCAGTTGAGACACGAAATTGCTAGAAATTGCCACCCAATGACCGAGCTGAAGGTGACATCCTCAAAGATTAACAGAGCAACCCGCTCACGAAATCCCCACCCCGTTTGCATTTCTATTCTTATTGTAATGCGCTTAAAGAAGTCATGATATGATTTTTTATCTTCTTCCTCAGATTTAATCATCAACTTAAAAGCGAATTGACAAATCACGTGGTCGTGACATGCTTGGGCACCAGTGCGATGACTACAAGCTTTCACCGTGCTTTTTAAGCGCACCATATAACTTGTCTTTCTCAAGTGATGATAAGTTCCGTCAGGGCACGCATTGGCCACGAACGCCAATTCATATATTTGTTGACGAATTGATTGTTGACGAGCGCATACGTCCGAGTGACACAGTTCTCGTGTCCAATGCGTGAGCTGGGGTCGGCTGACGTGCTTTGGGTACAGCGGATGTATCGTAGTGAAATAGCGGAGTGCTTTCGAAAGAGAGAATGTACGAAAATGTCCGCTATATCTTTAAATGTTCGTACTGAAAAGCTGGCTTTTGACTTTCTACCCTCTTTCTTTTGGCCCACTAAACGGTATGCATTAGTGAAGTCCCAATGTAAAATCATTTATCCTAGCCCAAAATTCATTTTATGTCCCTTGTAAATCTAGAAGTAAAAACAATAAAAAGAATATCGCAAAAAAATTAAAAAAGTCTTGCAGAAAGTTGGAGTTTTTTTTTTTTTTTTTTTCATAAGAGGGCAGTGTCAATTACCTTGATCCGCAAGTTCGGGACTAAGGGGCTAATTTCTAACATTCCGGTTTTTGTTCCGTGTGACGGTCATAACACATGAAGATCTCGGGACCACGCAGCATCGCCTAACGGACGGAATCGTGTAGAGAACTCCGGAACGTAGTCCGGTGAAGGAACCTTACATTTTTGTTTTCATCCCTAATTCTTTTCGAAGTAAAACGGCGTAATCTAACTCCTCTGGGAGTCCGTTTTATAAACAATGCTCAGAAACATTTTTGCAGCAAAAGCTTTTTTTTTTTTTTTTTTTTTTATCGACGCAAGAAACCAGAAAACCAAGGAAGCACGAGATTTAATTTTGAAACAATTTGCAGACTTTTGTATTTGAACTTCAAACTGTAGCCAGCTGACATTATAAACGCTCCTTTGGTTGCTATGTACACCACTGACACAATGAATACGAGTATGTTTTAGTGCATTGGCTATGCATGACCGACACCTACTTTGACGAGCCCTGAGTGGGCGCAATGCCTAGATCATATTTTCCTAGCATGCTTTCCATAACACGAGCACAATCCTTTATCGCTGTCCATAAACTGTATCCCTTTTCCAAGTGGAAGTTATTTCATAGGTCGCCCAAAATCGTGTCAGTTCCCATTTTACTATCAGAATATTTTTTTTTCAGTACATTGTGAAACAGCAATTAATGCTTTTTCATTAAAGATAGTCTTTGTACCCTTCGGAACCGCTAACAGTAACCAGTTTAGTCGGTCTGCAGCACGGCCATGGACTTGTCCTTCCATTCCACTTCCAACGATATGTCGCCGACGTGATTTTTTTCCTTCTCAGACTGGAATGACGAACCTCTCAGATCACTCAATTTGTCTAAAAAATCATAAAGAAAAGTGATCCTATCTTCTGAGGTAAAGAACAAAACAGACGTGTTTGCGTTGCGAAAGTGCCTTGACAACCATTGAACCGTGCAATTTGTGTGCGCGTCCCGCTTTACAAGAGACATACTCGTTGGTATAGTTTAGAAAGTTTAGAAAGTTTAGCTATTTTTCTTCATTGCCCTGACTTCTGGTTTGATGTTCTTGGGGGATGTTTCCTTTTTGGGCCTTTGCGTGCCCATTTTTTGTCTAAGTTGTGTGGTGAACTTTGGAGGGGATTAACGAGCCCGACTAGTGCCCGTAAACACCCTGAGCTTTGGCACGTTTTTTTTAAATTTTTTCTCTATCTTTTCCCCGAATGTGTACCTACTCGCGTTTTCTGGTCAATAAATTCCCAGCTGAGTTTGCTCTGTTCGTCTTTATTTTTCCCATCTCAGGCTTCATAATCGTGTATGTGCAAAATGTTCGCACCGTCAAAAAGCGGATGTTCCTTAAATTAAACGAAAGGCCGCGAACTCGGAGCGACCGCAACACGCTGGAAGTTCACGGCCAGCAAGAGTGTCCAGAGAAACTCGACTACAGCGCCACCGCTATCGTCTGCTGTTTTCCCCGTTTGCGGGTCCCCTCGCCCAGACCGGTTTCGCGGCAGAGTGGGCCAACTACAGCTCTCTAGGCAACTGTATCATCTACAACCGACTTGGCCACAATAACATCATCAAAGTCATCGGGAGTCCGCATCGCCTAAAGAAGAAATGACCACCATAATCAATACTTAGTGCTGTGTGGACATAATTACAATTGCCATTTACCATTTTTTGAGTAAAGTAGTTTCACGTATGATTAAATTACATTTCCGAAGTCATTTCTCCATAGTACTTTTTTGAAGGACATTTTAGTTCCGTGTCTTAAGGTCGTCATCTGCGCAATAAAAGCAGACTTCCTTCACGAGTGCGCTCAACTATTTTCTCGCAGACTCGAGCGCGCGTGCCATGTTGCTGCTGGCGTCCTTCTTGCTGCTCTGCGCGTGGGCAGCGCATGCGCAGCTTCTTCCTGGGGAACCAGCCTGCAGAGGGTGGTACCAAGAGGTGAGGCGGCCCTGCACTACGTCTTTGTGGCGAAACTTGAAGCGCACTGTCGGCGCCGAGTAGCATGATAAGAAAGTCCGGCACTGCCGGAGTCATGCGACGTGCATCGATAGCGGGATGGGCCCCACACCGCCTCTCGTTTTTGGTGGATGGTCGTGGCCATCACTTCCCTGCTGGTTGAGAGTACAACGAATTCGGAAGCACTCGAACATAGAGGCAGTGTTGCCAAATGTGTCCTAAAGTTTGCACTATATCGCTTCGTATATTTACGTCAGGAACGGACAGTATTTAAAATACAAGTATATAAAGTACATGTTTAAAATACTATAAGTATTTTGTATATTGTATTTAAATGCATATTAGGGAATGTATTTGTCAATTGTATTTACATTTTAAGAGTTGAGTATTTCAAACAGCCAAATATAGCAATTTTGGGCAATATGTATTTAGTAGACTAAGTATTTTGTATTTCGTATTTAAATACATATTAGGGAATCTATTTGTCACTTGTGTTTAAATACTTAAAATTTAGCATTTCAAATGCTTGCTTGTATTTTAAATACTGCCCAACATACAATCTTGGACACTATTCTTCGTGTCAATTGTGTTTAAATACTTAAAATTTAGCATTTCAAATGCTTGCTTGTATTTTAAATACTGCCCAAAATACAATCTTGGACACTATTCTTCGCAACAAAGTGCAATTTGTGTTACTCGTCGCGATGAGTCATATGCAAACAAAAACAAAAATCATAAAATTTTCTGCACGAATTATGCACAATAAACATCGAAGAAAAAAGAAGGAAGAGATGAACAACGAATGAACGAGATGGATATAATTCTTAGCTTTTTAGTTTAGTGATTTAATTTTTTAAATACTCCGCATTAACGACATAATGTGTCTGAATACATTGTTTTGCGTGATGTTTTACCCACCTATCTTGTGACAAATAAATTTTGATTTATATTTGCAATTTTTTATTTTTGAGCACTTGATTCTTGGTATACGTGTATACTCAGTCTTTATTTGGGCACGGTCTTTTTCTACTTTTTTCTTTTTTGCGGGGTTAAATGTTTAATTAAAATATGTCAGACTATCGGAACAAAATGTATTTGCAAAATTATTCGAAGATGATCACATACTCTCGTGGTAAATTGTATTTAAATACTTTTCTAGAAATTATAATTGGATTTGTAATTAAATATATTTTTTCCAAAGTACCGCGCGTCGGCCTCGTGTGTCGCATGTCCAAATGTAAAGAAAGTTCAGACAGGATAGCCCTTCACCGATGCAAAATGATAACAGCGATGTCACTTCCCCATTGAACTGAAAGGTATTTTGATAGAGCTAAGTCGTATTTATTTATTTATTTATTTATTTATTTATTTATTTATTTATTCAATATACCCTTCAGCGCCCAAAGGCATTACAGAAAAGGGGGGGGGGGATATACAGCCAGAGGAAAACAATAAACGAACTCTAGGTTTGTGACATAAAGTTTGCTAGTGGCAAGAACAAGAAGAATAGTAAGCTTTATACAATTATGAATACATTTGACATATCAGGAGATAAGGTACTACAAGCACTCTTCAATAAGTCTGGAAAAAACACATTGTTGGATGATACGATGACAAGCGACTCGGGTAGACAGTTCCATTGATGAGTGGTAAGAGGAAAAAAAGAGTGTTTAAAGATATTAGTGCGGCACGAATATTCGCGGACCTTATTCCGATGAACTACCCTGCGTGATATGAAGTGAGGCAGCTGAAGAAACGATCCCCTGTTGATGCCCGTTTTGTTATTATAAATGTTAGGAAAGAGTTTTAAACGTAAAGCGAATCTTCGGCATTTTAGCGGCTGCCAACCAATACAGTCTTTTAGGAGACTCGACCTTACGGTATAATCATAATTTTCGGTCACGAATCTCGCTGCTCTGTTCTGAAGCCTTTCAAGGTCGTCACACAGATACTGTATTTGGGGGTCCAAGAGTACACAAGCATACTCAAGAATGAGCCTTATATTTGTCAAATACAATGTCTCCTTAACTTTGGGAAGGCATTTTCCCAAGTTGCGTCCAAAAAATACAACATACCAGTCGCTTTAGCGGTTATTTTGTTAATATGGGACTGCCAAGATAACCGCTCTGTAAAGGTTATCCCAAGATATTTTACCTCTGGAGTTACGGTCAGTGTAGTGCCATTCAAGCTGTATGAGAAAAGTAGCGGTTTAGTTGTTTTTTTGTGAAGCGCACATGATGACATTTATCAATGTTTAGATTCATATGCCAACTTTCACACCAGTCTGAAATGCGGTCTATATCCCGTTGCAAGGCAGTGCTATCAACAGAGTTCTGAACTGATCGATATATCACGCAGTCGTCGGCATAAAGACGAATGCTTGACTCTATGCCCATGGTAATGTCATTAATGAAAATGAGAAATAAAAGGGGACCTAGGACGGATCCCTGCGGGACCCCCGAAGTGACGTCCACATATGTAGATTTTTTACTGTTTACTACTACGCACTGCTTTCGCTCAGTAAAGTAATCTCTTAGCCACAATAACACATTAGCTGGAATATTTAATGAGGATAATTTAAGTAAGATTAATTCGTGTGAAACAGAGCCGAACGCTTTTTTTAAAATCAAGAAAAACACAATCCACCTGAGAACCTCTATCATACGAAGACGCCACATCATGAAAAAATTCGAGTAACTGCGTTTCGCACGAGAAGCCGCTTCTAAACCCATGCTGGAAGGGAGAAAAATAGTTGTTCGTGTTTAGATGATTGACTAAAGTGCTAAATATGATGTGCTCAAGCTGTTCCGAGCATGCGGGTAGAAGAGATATAGGCCGGTAGTTATCTACTTTACTCTTAGATCCACCTTTATGCACAGGCACAACGCTGGCTACCTTCCACTTTGCCGGCAGCTTTGAGGATGACAAGGATTTTGTGAAGAGAATAGAGAGATAAGAGGAAACCACGTCAGCACATTCCTTCAAAACGCGATTTTGGATTTCGTCAGGGCCAGTGGCCTTATTTATGTTCAAGTTTAGAAGGAAGCTCCGAATTCCGTCAGCATTTATTTCTAAGTTCGACATTTGAGAGAGTGACTCAGCTAGAAAATGGTCGGGCACGTCAGTGACTGGTTGGGAAAAAATATGAATTGGATGTAATTATTGAAGCATAATGCTTTCTCACAATCATCAGATACCATTGTACCCTTACTGTCAACTGGCGGTATTCCAGTATCCTCTTTTCTGTTACTCCCAATATATTTCCATACAGCTTTGGGATTTGTTTTTAAACGTTGTTCCAGAGAATTATGGAAGCTTTGTTTCGCCGTTTTTAGCTGCTGTTTGTAGACAATATTTATTTGTTCTAGATTCCTAAGACTCTCAGTGGTTTGATTTTTACGATACCGTAAATAAGCACGCCTTTTTTTCTTTATGATGGACCGCAGCTCTCGGTTTATCCAGGGCTTATCTTTGCGCTGCCTTGACCGTAGTATTTTTGATGGTACATAAATATCAATTAAATGCTTTAAAGTTTGAAGTTGAAGATTGAAGTTCGTTGGTGCATCCACCAAGGACGCGCTGCCGAGATAGTGACGACGTCATGCAAACAACTACGTCACTCTTCTAAGCGCCATTGTGGGCAGGGCTTGGGGCAATCTTTTCGCGCGCAATATTAAAATCGGGAGTAAAAAGACTAAAACTGACCGAAGAATATCTAAGAAACTATTACCATTTTTCAAATTCTGTAAATTTGTCAAGCCTCTGATAGTAGTTGGCGTCAATACTAGAATTGCAACATCAGCAATGAAACCATTGTTAATCAGCAATGTGGTTAATGAGCCGACTTACTTACCACGACGGTTATTACCTCATCTAACGTCCGCCGAGCCTGACGCTCAGATGGCGAAGACGGCACCCGTGTAACTCCCACCTCTTATCAAACACACTTGCTCTAAAAATACTAGCGGGTTCCGAATTTCAGACATGCTTTGTTGGCCTTCAGGGGATTCCGGAGTCTAAAATACTGCGCACGTATACCTCAGGGATGTGAAGCGTCCGCCGCAAAGAGTGGAATGCTTTTTCCATCATTACAGTGCTTTTGGTAGCACTACATTTTCTATCAAAATACATTTCAGTTCAATAAAAAAGCGACATCACCGTTAGCATATTGCATCGGTGAAGAGCTATCCGGTCGGAATTGTTTTTATATCTGGACGAGGCCGACGCGCAGTATACGCATTCCCAAACTCGGGAAGCGAACGATGCAGGCCTGCGTTCGTCGGCAGTTACCTGGACAGAAGTAGAGTAAAATTAAACCCCCAGTATCATTACCCAACGTAAAGAGGATTCGGATGCATGGAAGTCAGGATAACGTCCAACTGAATAAGACGTGTTTTCAGGAGAGCGTTGAAGACCTTGCGGCGGCGTCTCACCGTTGACGCTTCGCTGGCGAACGCCAGCGCGCGTCGCCTATACGAGGCGGGCGCCTGGAAGCATGGTCGGAAAGGCTCAACTTTAAAAAATAATTTCTTAGCAAAAACAAAAAGTACTTTTCTAGTTTCTTGATAGGTCGAAGAAATGAGGTGGATTGAACTTTTGGCTATTTGGAGAGTTGCGGGGCACCGATGCCCACATCGCTTTTTCTGTCTCTCAATAAGCCCGTCTCTGCATGAACTAACGAATTTGTCACTCATTTAGAACGCAGAAAAACGAGGCTTTAAAAATTTAACACGCGCAATGCAAACGTTAGTTCTATGAGACCAAACGAATAAAGTATTGCAGATAAACAACCCCCTCCAAGTTTACTAAAAAAAAAAAAAATCTCATAAGGTTTCTTCTTCTTGGAGCTCCTGTTTGGACTCAAAATGGCGTCTTTCAATGTTTGTATTTTACTGTAAGACAGGGGGCTTGCTATTATGAGGCGCCCACCTCAATTTTTGTGGTAGCCAAAAGTATTATCACAATGTCTTTTTTTTTATTTTTTAGACGTTTTGTATGCAAATTCTAAAAAGTAGAGCATAATATCAACAATTTGTTTTTCGCAAAACAAAATTGCATTATACTAGTGGCTTTTTTATCCAAATTACTTTTTTCGTACATATCCCAGATATGAAAAAAATGCCGCGTCTCCTCTGGCATGGAATGACAGAGCTGGTGAGGGAAATTAAAAAGGGAGTTATGGTGCTGAGTTTAACTTCTGCAGTGCAGTTCTGTGTAAGCATGATGGGCAGAGATACTCCAAAAAGTATTCGGGAATACAAATACTGAGATACCTGTGTTTTAAGGCCAAAATACAGATACTGAGATACACTTGTCTTTTATGCAATGGGATATCCCTGAGATACTTCTGCAGAAACGGCGAAAAAGTATTCCAGAATGCAGATACAGGTACTCATAGAAATACATTTGCTCCCGAACGGTGCTACGTGGAGAGGGTGCAGTTCGTGGCAAAGGCGAAAGGTAATTTATGTTTGTGCTCCTCTTTTTGTGCCATTTTATACACTGCCCATTACCTCGAACTCTTTATCTATCATTATTTCCGCTAAAAAAACATGTCACCCCCGTTGAACCACATAGTTACAGAACGGTAAAGACTGCATGCCATGCTTGACAAAAGGCGTCTGCCCGAAATGAACCCTGTTTTGCCGTGAGGGCGCATCTCAAACTGTCTGAGTGTACCCATAGTGTAGGGAGATTGGACAACAGGGCCGTACTTTTTCTCGACTCAACTCCTTTACAGCGTTCGCTCCGCTAAATTGGAAAGAGTGGAGGGCTTTGTGAGAGGATCTGATTTTGTTATTCTTGCGAGTAACCTTCTTTAAACCACTTTTTTTTAATTGTTGGTGACTGAGATGGATAATGTTATAGGGCAGGTTCATATTATAAATTCCGAATCAAGTTGCACCAAACAGATGTTATTATCCTTTAAATTTATGTTAAAAAGGGCAACAAATGTAACGAGATGCCTAAGTCGGTCAAAGTATCGCGATACAAGCGATACATTGTACATGTATTTCACTACTGAGATACAAATACATTTTACAAATGTATCTCGATACAGAGATGCAGATACTCGAAAGTATCTCTGAGATACTATCGCGATACATTTGTATCGCGATACTGCCCAGCCCTGTGTGTAAGAAATCTGATATCAAAGCAAGCTTAGAAGTAAAGCAACGTGTGGGTAAACTGGCGTTGGGAGCGCATAATTAAACACAGAATCAGGGGGTACAAGGTGATATGGGATTTTTATCATTTGAGGGCAGGTAAGCTAGTAAGTAATAAGATAGAATTCGAAGAGAGACTCAAGGAATGATAGGCACGGAGAGTTTTAGGTTATTTGTACATGAAGGGCGCCGATAAAAAATTTAAAAAAGCGAACAAAAAAACTCGGATCGAAATGTTTGGACAACAATGGCGCAAATAAGAAAATGTCAGTTAATAAGAGAGTTAAAGCAGCGGAGAGGGAAAGATGGGAAGCGGGGATGCAGACAGTGTCGTCTCTGGAGACTTCTAAAAAACAAAACAAAAAAAAAAAATACAGCGTAAGATGGATATTGATGAGACAATTCGTATCTAAAACAATTTCAAGGCACGCTAAGAAACAAGATGTGGTAGTCAGAATTCCGAGGCTGAATGCTAATTGTGTATATAAAAAATGTTCCTAGCTCAGTTATCAACAAATAAATAGCAAGAACATAAGAAAATATTTTGTGTATTATGCTAACACGCTGAATAATATTTGTGAGGTTCGTTAGACCGCTTTCTATTTTATGGTTACAGCTATTTCACTTGACAACTCCTTTCAATCAGTGATAGCGGTTAACAAAGGCAAACTTCAAATAATTTTGTTTGTGCATGATTAACGTTAACTTTGTCTGGAGGATGGTTCCTGAGTTCAAATTGTTTTACTTCACTTTGCACAAAAAGATTAACTAACCCAATGACTTTAGATATATACATTGGTCAAAAGAAACAATTTCGACATAATATACAAATCACGCAATACAATTACGCGTGATAGCCCTATTTTTAGCCGTGTTTTAATGAATGCATTTCTAAATTTATTTGCGCTATATTCTGAGAACTGCGCATAATATCAGACTGCTCCAGTTTTACTCTTCCTGGCATGCTATTTATTATTTCCAAATTCAAAATAGCCACTGAGAAAACGACAAGTGAAGGTGATGCCAAAACCAACACTCAAATTTTCCCGCGCTCTCCAGTGATCAGGTGATGTCATATCTTGAGCTTAGCACAATGAAACTGCTCATAGACGCTGCTTGCACGAGCAGTACCCCCCAACTTACCACGGCGCGTCTCCCGTCGACGCACCGGAAGGCTGCTATGGTAACTGCAGTGTATTCTAGGGAATACGTATGTTTCGAAGCAGAGCGTCTAGATGGCGTTCTACCGTACTCTGTAAAACACATAGTTATGAAACAAAAATCTAGATGGCGCTTCAAATGACGGAAGGCGGAGTGAAGTGAATGAGGGGGGTGCGGGTACTCCCTTCCGCGGGAGTTCGGCATCAAACTTCTCGAATTTGACGTCACAATTTCAGTGTTGCTAGTAGAGCCTCTCAGCCTCGCAGGAAAAATTTAAAAATAACAATTGAAAAAAAAAATTGTGATCTGTAATTTGGGTTATCAGTTCAGATGTTGTGGCGGGTTCGAATCCCGGCCAAGGTGCCCGCAATCTGACGGAGGCTTATTGCGGAGGAGGCGCCGTGTAACCGAGCTTTCGGTTGCACGTCAAAAGATCCCCAGGTGGTTACCTTCAAATTAATCCTCAGTCCTTCGCTGGGGCGTGCCAGATGCCCGTCGTTGGTTTGGCACGTAAAACCCCCAAATTTGACTTTAGTTCAGATGTGTCTAACAATGTGTTGAACCAAATTTGAGGTTAATCGAATAGTATAAAAATTTCACCATTGAGAGTCAACACATTACACTTTCAAATGCAAGGAGATATTTTACAAAGCTACAATAAAAATAAAACTGAGTGCTATCAAATACACACGTGCCTAAATTAAAGAAAAAAAGTAAAGGAAACTGAAGACGCTGACCTTCTTTTACTGGTGTCACAATATGTGTACTGTGGAGGAGTATTGAAGTAAACGTGATCATATGGGTCACTTTTCGTTTGAAGTCGGTTATTCCCGGGAGCGGAGCAACGATAGCGGTTTACGTACAAACTCCAAACCTCGAAAACACGACAAAAAAAAACAAAAAAAAAAAAAAAACAGCGTAAGATGGATATTGATGAGACAATTCGTATCTAAAACAATTTCAAGGCACGCTAAGAAACAAGATGTGGTAGTCAGAATTCCGAGGCTGAATGCTAATTGTGTATAAAAAAAATAAGTTCCGTGCTCAGTTATCAACAAATAAATAGCCAGGACATAAGAAAATAGTTTGTGTATTATGATAACACGCTGCATAATATTTGTGAGGTTCGTTAGACCGCTTTCTATTTTATGGTTAGAGCTATTTCACTTGACAACTCATTTCAATCAGTGATAGCGGTTAACAAAGGCAAACTTCAAATAATTTTGTTTGTGCATGATTAACGTTAACTTTGTCTGGAGGATGGTTCCTGTGTTCAAATTGTTTTACTTCACTTTGCACAAAAAGATTAACTAACCCAATGACTTTAGATATATACATTGGTCAAAAGAAACAATTTCGACATAATATACAAATCACGCAATAAAATTACGCTTGATAGCCCTATTTTTAGCCGTGTTTTAATTAATGCATTTCTAAATTTATTTGTGCTATATTCTGAGAACTGCGCATAATATCAGACTGCTCCAGTTTTACTCTTCCTGGCATGCTATTTATTATTTCCAAATTCAAAATAGCCACTGAGAAAACGACAAGTGAAGGTGATGCCAAAACCAACACTCAAATTTTCCCGCGCTCTCCAGTGAGGTGACGTCATATCTTGAGCTTTGCACTATGGAACTGCTCATAGACGCTGCTTGCACGAGCAGTACCCCCCAACTTACCACGGCGCGTCTCCCGTCGATGCACCGGAAGGCTGCTTTGGTAACTGCAGTGTATTATACGTATGTTTTGAAGCAGAGCGTCTAGATGGCGTTCTACCGTACTCTGTAAAACACATAGTTATGAAACAAAAATCTAGATGGAGCTTCAAATGACGGAAGGCGGAGTGAAGTGAATGAGGGGGGTGCGGGTACTCCCTTCCGCGGGAGTTCGGCATCAAACTTCTCGAATTTGACGTCACAATTTCAGTGTTGCTAGTAGAGCCTCTCAGCCTCGCAGGAAAAATATAAAAATAACAATTGAAAAAAAAAAAAAAAAATTGTGATCTGTAATTTGGGTTATCAGTTCAGATGTTGTGGCGGGTTCGAATCCCGGCCGAGGTGCCCGCAATCTGACGGAGGCTTATTGCCGAGGAGGCGCCGTGTAACCGAGCTTTCGGTTGCACGTCAAAAGATCCCCAGGTGGTCCAAATTAATCCTCAGTCCTTCGCTGGGGCGTGCCAGATGCCCGTCGTTGGTTTGGCACGTAAAACCCCCAAATTTGACTTTAGTTCAGATGTGTCTAACAATGTGTTGAACCAAATTTGAGGTTGATCGATCATTATAAAAATTTCACCATTGAGAGTCAACACATTACACTTTCAAATGCAAGGAGATATTTTACAAAGCTACAATAAAAATAAAACTGAGTGCTATCAAATACACACGTGCCTAAATTAAAGAAAAAAGTAAAGGAAACTGAAGACGCTGACCTTCTTTTACTGGTGTTACAATATGTGTACTGTGGAGGAGTATTGAAGTAAACGTGATCATACGAGTCACTTTTTGTTTAAAGTCGGTTATTCCCGGTAGCGGAGCAACGATAGCGGTTTACGTACAAACTCCAAACCTCGAAAAACAAAAAAAAACAAAAAAAACATGCATTTAGCCACCAGTGAGGATTGAACTCACGACCCCTGGTTTACAAGACCAGTGCTCTAGCCACTGAGCTATGATGGCGGCGACGATGCGGAGTGGCAGATATCCAAGCCAGCAGCAAGTTTGATATAAATAAATTAATTCGTATATATGTTAGCAGTCTGGTACTTGTATTAAGAGAATATTGCCTGCCAGTCGTGCAGACTTTTTGATAAACCCTAAGCCAAAATTTTTATGCCATAAGCGCGACGAAGATACCATTGCCCTTTCGCGCCGAGGATTTGAAGTTAATTTCACTGTCAGGCAACAGATGGCGGCACTTCTCTAGGGAGAAAGGTGCGCGTTGTAGGAGTGCGCACCGGGTTGCAAAGAGGCGCTTCCGCCACATGGATTCAAACTGGTTTTAGAAGTAATTTGGGATCTCACTAATACTTTTGAAAGTCAGCATTTAGTATACCAACAAATACTTTGATGAGTAACTTGTTGTCTTGGTAATGCTTTCGAAAGTAATTTTTTATTACTCCAACTTTTACCTTTTGCAAGTAACTTAAATTCATCACTTCTTAAGTTACTCGTAAGTTGCTTCTACCTTTATTTAGAGAGAGGGAATGGTCTGAGAGATTACACACTTCAGTCATTTTGGCTGGGCATATATCTGATCTTTGGTGCTCTGCGTCGTAGACTCCATGCTTATGGAGAAAAAGTCAAGCTGTCCGACGCAAACTTCCAGAAAATGCGGTTAGGCGAGCAAATAAAATGTCTTTTTTAAAAGCATGAAAGGCTTTTTAACGCTACCTTCCATCCCGAAATTTTGTCCGTCCGTCCGTCCGTCCTCACGCGCATTTCCAGCTAAATTTAGCGGGGAAATTGATATCACGCGACCTATGCACGAATTCGATTTCTAAGCTAAATTTAGTGGAAACATTGATGTCGCATGACCTTACGTCAGGACTCACGGGACATATAGACTTCAGTTCCCCCGCTAAATTTAGCGGGAAAAGTGACGTCACGTGACCTATACACGAATTCAGGTTTCCCTCTTATTTGGCGGGAAAGTGGCGTCACTTGACGTCACCTGACTTTACGTGACCTTTACGCCCTTGGCGAAATTGACGGCACGTGACCTATACGACAACTCAGTTTCCCCGCTAAATTTAGCGGGAAAATTCACATCCTGTGACCGAGAGACCGATCCAGTTTCCCGCTAAATTTAGCGAGACAAATCGACGTCCCGTGAGCTGACGACTCCCGCTAAATTTAGCGGGAAAATATACGTCACGTGACATATCGATTCCCCCACCAAGTTCCTATATTGCATTTCATGCATTATAGAAATTTAAAAATAAAAGTCACTTCCAATTTTCTTTTTTTTATTGTTTTTGTAATTATGTTTTTACATTTCCTTATTTTGTGATTAGTAATTGTTTACTGAATCGTAAATTGACAAGTAACGAGCTTTTTTTCGTCTCCGGTGTTTAGTACTATGCTGAGTATGCTCAGATACTTATTACTGAGTATTGAATACTTTGCTCCGTTTATATATGTTATCTGGTAGACTTTTCGTTATTATTATTTTTTTTTTTACGTCTGTGTGGATTGTAATTTTATAAATATTACTCTTGGAGGGCTTAACCGCAATGTTTTGTGTCTTCGATTGAAAATGAATATAACTTTTGACTGAACCGAAGCTACCGCCCGATTAAAAGGGTTCAGCCGTATGCATAAACCCACCCAACTTAAACACGTGATGACAACTGCCAGAGCCTCCACATTTTTGTCAACGGCCTCATTTCAGTCGAACGATTGCGACGCTTTAGTCTACATTGTGTGGATACCATGTGTGACCAAAGTGCTATTTTTTATATACGGCGTACTCAATGCTTTACCGAATACAAACGCTTCAAACAAAAGTCTCCAAGTTTTAAATGGATGGATGCTATGACGTCTTTGGGCGGATGCAAAGGGTTATGGCTTGCCCCCCCCTCCCCCCCCCCCCCCTCGTTCTTCCTATATATTTCACGTCAACACAGGGGAAGGAAAGTGAAATCTCCCTTCATCCTCACAAAATACGCGTACGAATAAATGTAACCGCAATTATACACTTGTAATTTGATAATAATTTTACGGAGTGGTGGGTTCACAACAGGTTTCTTTCGTCTTCGTTTCTCTTTCCTCAGTGCGGCATTCAGCGGCATCCACGCTGTTGCGGAAGACTGCAGTGCTGGCACGGAAGGTGCATCTTCCGCAAGGAGGACCGCCAGGGCTACCACTACAACGTCAACACGGTGTTCCCACCGCGAAGCTACTACATGCGTTACAGGCCCATCTACCCCGTCAACTTTAGACCTTAGACAAGCAGTGGCGTTCCAACAAAGGAGGCGCTCTCCAAGGAATTCAGAAAAAAAAAAAAAATCATTTAAACAATACACGGGAGGAGGAGGAAAATATCGTTCGCTCCCTCCACCACCATCACCGTTCTCTTCATCTTCCGAATAGTTCCGACGCCTCGAGACGAGGCTAAAACGATGCGCTGCGCAGCGATCAAACAGTATAGCGGCTGGTCGCTTCAGCGGTCTGCGGTGGACCTACGCTCCGAGCATGAAGGGCAGCTCTTTATCCAACAATTAAACTTCTTTTTTTTTTTTTTTTTTTTAGCTTAGGGACGAAAGCATATGTTTCTTCCAGTGTTTTCTACACGAGCGCCACGAACAGCGATGCCGTGCATTTCCACTGCATCTCATGGAAATAAAGATTCGGCTTGACTCACATTGTGCTCTCCGAAGAATCCTCGCCTTTTAATTACCAGTTCTGACGAGTTGTGCTTACCTGAAGTTAGAGCGAGAATTATACGAAGCCTATGGAATCACTTCTAATCAAGTTCACAACTCATTTCTCCCTGAGAAGCAGAAACTGACGTCAACGTTTTAAAGCTATTTTGAAAATTTAAGGCAGGTGGCGTTACACGCCCTGACCCCTGCACAGTGACGTACTTCCCTGTTCCGTCATATTTCCAAGTTGCTGCAAGACTATTTGCCGCCAAGAGAATCCCCCGCGCACAGAAAACACATACGATCAATGTTCATTCGCATTTTTTTCTTTAATTTGTTTTGTAATTTTAGCTTCCAGCTGGCTGTTGAATTCCTGTGCCAGGAGCTCCTTCGACCTGCGGTATGAGGTACATGGTTTGGGTGGACAATGGTGGGTGTGTGAACTTGATAGTAAGTGCTTCCATAAGCTTCGTATAATTCCCGCTCTAACTTCAGGTAAGTACCATTCGTCAGAACTGGTAATTATACTTCAGCCTCTGTCGCGCTTACTATTAAGTTTACAACTGCTTGTTTAAAGCTCCGTATGTGCGCTCAACACCTGGGTCCCAAAATGTCCCCGGGTGTCTACTGGCGTCGATAACACGTCCTGTGTGAGGACTAATGTTGCTGCTGCAAGGATCTCCACCAGTGGGACTCCGACTTCCACAGCCCTGGAAGCGAAAGCTCCTCGAGCGGAGTGCGCTTTAAAAACCCGCCTGTCTTACGGCGAGTTTAACCCCGTTTGTTATTTATAATTTTCTTGTATCGCAAGTGGCTCGATTGAAAAAAATCTCTGCGTCGTTAGCAAGAACTGTGTGAGGGTACCTTGGCGTCCTTCTTGTGGTACACCTCTAACATTCGACTGGTCACAAGCAGGGTTGTAAACGTTACTTAAAAAATGTACCTAAGATACAGTTACAGTTACTCATACGAAAAGGTAAATAGGCACGCACCTAGGTACTTGCTTAAAATGTACCTAGGTACAGGTACAGTTACTTTAAAGATACTTTATTTATTTTGACCAAATTTATCAGAAAATATTGGAAGTAAAGCTTTTATAATAAGGATACACACAAAAACGAGTTCCATAAATGTGCTTTACTGGTGTCAATGCGATGTCCACATCGGTGTTTAGTCTTCACGTGCCTTATCCCCACGCTCCAATTGGTTCACCGAGGCCACAGCTTCCACTGTTTACCATGTCACGCCGAAACCGCCGAAATTCGCTTATTGACGTTCAAGCTCCCTCCAAGCCGATGCTGACGTCGACGGGCCCAGGAGACGTCTGCCGCGTGAAGAAATGCATTAGTCGAGTGCATATGCACCTAACCTTCGCAACGGCGAGCGAAAGGCTTCAAGCTTCCTCGTTTTATTTTTTCTTTCATTAGTCGGAAGAAAAATAAGCTTTTTTTTTTTTTTCTTTTGGAACTTCCTTAGTTTTGATAACTGCAAAATTAGAGTTTGATTTATTGAGTGGAAACTGTAATATATACACGCTGTTACATTGCTTTAGGATTGTAATTATAATTTATTTTCAATTATATTTTATATTGTATTTATGGTAGAAGTTAGCCACCACTAGGACAAGAAACAGGCAACAGAAACTGGGCACATCTTTCAAGTTATCTCCTCCCTTGTATAGCTGTCAGAGGAGCTTCAAACTCGCAGTGAAGTCGATTTCGGTTTGAGATGAAGGAAGCAGGTCGCTATTTTCCGAGTTCCGAAGCGGTTCGATAAATTGGTGTCGCTATAGAACGGCATCGCTAACCCACGGTTCGCTTAAATGAACACCGACATTCGCTAAAGTGTCGTTCGATGAAACATCATAGGCGGGGCTTCGTTCACTAAAACGTCGTTCGATCAAGTCAGTGCGTCCGATGTCGTACCCAACTTAACGTTAATTACGGCACATGGTTGTGTGTTAATACTTCAAGATTTATAGTTTCTACCATTTTGACGAAGTGAATAGAAAAGTACCCGTAAAAAGTAACTTCATTTAGTTACAAGTTACTGGAAAATCTACCTAAGATACAAATACAGATACCGAGAAATTAAAGTACGTATAGGTTTGTACCTCAGGTACAACAAAAGTACCTATAGATACCGATCTCCATTTTCTTGTACCTGGGTACTTTACAACACTGGTCACAAGTATTATGCTTGAATGAACACAGGAAAAAACATGGTTTGAGGGGACTTGGTTGCCCTTAGGTTTTCCTCACTCCTCTGAGTAGGCGTTCCCAGCCTGCCGGTCTTCCGAATCTGGCGAGTCGATAGCAGGCACAGGTCTGAAGTACTGCATGCTGAGGTGAGAGCCAAGCGCAAAGTTACCGGTAAACTCTGAGAAATCTATATTGACAATCGTACAGAACCGACTCTTCCTAAAACTCTTGGTAGATACAAGGCCACAAGGACACTACTTCTTGAGATCCCACGAGAAAGACTGGAAAGGTGTGGAAAAACTAGAGGCCACAGATCGCCTTGGCAAACTTTGCAGGACAACTGCAATGTATGCTTGATGGTTCTGCCAGAGAACTCTTCCTATGTAAGGCATCTCCAAACAGGTCTAAGGCATAACCCTATACCAAGAGGCACCTACCAGACCACTTTCATGCTATCGAAAGACAAGCGACAGGACTTGTCATGGTAGAAGATTGAGGAGAGGTCCGAATAGGCAGATCAAGAACTCCCAGTTTGGGAGGGGGGGGGGGGGGGGAGCACGCTTGGGATCGAAGTGAACTATCGCTTATCTATGGACACCTCTCCAATCGACCTGGCACATCAATGCCTTGGAGCCGATGGCACCCTTCCTCCTAGCCTTCCAGGCACTGGCAAGGGAAGTGCAACCGGGCAGCATTTTTCAGGGACTGAACAACACAGCAGCGGTAGCAGCCACCAACAGGAGAGGTAGCTTGTGATCCCCACCACTCACCAGAATAGCACACAAACTGTGGTCTTAGTGCTGGGCTTGAAGCACATCGGTCAGGGCACAGCAGATGCCAGGCACTCCAACACGGGGCATACCGAGCGTGCCGAAGTACCATCTATCATAATCTTAGAAAATTAGGAGGTTACGTGCGGGCTTCAACTGCTGCAGTAGTGGTACCGTGAACAATAGGAAACAAACCCTAGCTTGCCTAATTCCACGTTTGAACTGCCGCATTTAGTCCGGAGCCGAAGCCCCTAGGGCGTCAGGGGAGATTGGACCCTAGTTCAGAGTTGTCTGGCTCTGCCCAGAGGCGAAGCCCAAAGGACGTGAGGGTGGGTTCCCAAAATGTGAACTCTAGTTTGACGCCGAAAGTCACTTGAGACCGCCGCCTTTGTTCGGGGCCGGAGCCCATAGAACGTCAAGGGGGATCGGAGCCTACTATAGACCGAAAATGGTTGGGCTCTGTCCGAAGCCGGAGCCCGTAGGACGTGAGCGGGAACGGGTCCTTAATGCCACTTAACTCCGCCGCCTTTGTTCGAGGCCAGGACCCATAGAACGTCAGGGGGGATCGGACCTTAATGTAAACGAAAAATTGTCCGGCTTTGTCCGGAGCCGGAACCCGGACGTGAGTGGGGACAGGTCCTTAAAACGCCACATGACACTCCTCGGCCTTCGTTCGGGGCCGGGGCCCAGAGAACCTAGGCCTAACACAGATAACAAACGTGCGACAAAGAGGTTTACTACGGTTGATCGAACGCCATTTTATTGAAACACGTTTTAAAGAAGGGGCACGTTTTATCGAAGCTCGGTTTAGAGAAAGCGGAGCCTTTAGAGAAACTTCGTTTATCGAAAATGAACGCTGTTTAAAAAAGGCTTCCCTGCTTCGCGCGTGTATCACTGGGCGACGCTCACGCCGTCAAAAAACGGGGAACGGGCCACTAACAAAACCTGTCGCTGTAAAAAAAAAAAAAAAAGAAAAAACGCATTTGGAAGCATTGCGTGTGTAAAAAGCTGTATATGAGCGACGGAAAAATTAAAGGGCCTCACTGGATGCACAAAAGCGAATCCTTTGCTCTGTATATTTAACACTGGAGCTAATATTAGAAATGGGCATTTAGCATGTCTGTATGTCGTCTCACGCGACCTTATGATGGCACGTGATATCACGACGTGATGTGCCATTGTGGCGTCACATGCCACCCGAACTTGACGTCAATTCGCACATGAGTCACGTGACACGACGAAGTCACGTGACCTGCCTAATGGTCAAGTGTAATCTGTTGCTTTATTTCAGGTTAGAAGTATTGGGACGTGTTCGTGAGTTTGACGAAACGACTTTCGAGATCGGCGGTCATGATTTGGTGGGACCAGGTCAAACTACTCGTGGAATTCTTAATGTGTGATTTCTTGTCTCTACAATAATATTTATTCGCAGATCAAAGGTGTTTTCCTCTGTCTTCCCGTTGGCTGTATCAACCCACAGCAATGAGAGAGAGAGAGAGAGAGAGAGAGAGAGAGAGAGAGAGGGAGAGAAAAGTCTCGCGAAAGAGGAGATACTAAAGATGAGATTCATAGCCAGAAGCCAGGAGGTCGCCTTTAGCAACCCACAGGAGATTTCCAATTCAGTTTTAAGTGTAGCCACCGACGGCTTCAGAAATGTAGGACATGGCGAATCCCAAACATCTTGTGGTCACTCCGCAGCCAATGGGACTGCGGCAAAAGTGAGAGAGAGGGGGAGACGCGAGCGCGCGTGGACGTAGGACGCCGAGCTCTGATTCGAAGGGTTAGTGGGTAGACCTAAAGGTAGCTAGCTCTCGTTGTCTCCACTGTACTCGTCGAACGCGTTCGAACGAGGAACGTCGGCGTCCGGCGTTTGGCTCTCGCATTCGAACGCGTTGAACGAGTGCAGTGGAGACAAAGACAGCTATAGCTTTAGTCCCCCTAATCGTTCCAACCAGAGCTCGGCGTTCTGACGTCCCCGTGCGCCCTCGTCTCCTCCTTTTTCTCATTTTCTCGGCTCATAAGAACGTCAAAGAACAGATCACGAAGCAAAGAACACCCTGGTTGTCGTTGACTATAGTATTCCGGGTGATGTTTCTTTTTAATTCGAACAGATTTATTGCAAACAATCCGTAAAAGATGCACTAATACGGTTTGTGCAGATGAGTTATACGGGCAACGGGACATTATGTTTCATTTCATTTCATTTATTTACCCCAAGGGCGTCTTTTGAGAACGCATTACATGAGGGGGGTGGCAATAAAGGGAATACAATATAAAAAAAGAAGAACGTTAGAACACTAACAGAACCACATCTCGTCAAACCACAAAGAAAAAGAAATATGTTTTTCTTTGTGATTTGACGAGATGTGGTTGTTTTAGTGTTTTATATATATTGCCGCGCGCGCAGCTGGCCAAGAAGGCCGCGCGCGTGACGTAACGGTTATCGTACCTACCTCCCATGCGAAAAGCCAGGGTTCGATTCCTGGGAGCGACGTGTCTTTTGTTTATCCCTGCATTTTAGTGTTCTGGCAAATTCGAGAATCCTGGTGCTTGTTCGAGGTGGGAATGTTCTACGCGTCGAACTTTCCTGCGCCGATTATTCCAGAAGCTCACGCGTGTAGATAAGAAGCTTCGCGTAGCGAGCCATAGTCAGTCTCGCCCCAGCGTTCGACTCTGCTGTTACGCCGACTTCGACGCTCGCGACGCTCTGCTTTGTTATGTTTCTTTCTTTCTTTTATTTTTGGGCACAAGTTTGCCCCTTTAAACGTTTCAGTTTCTTCAGTTATCATCGCCTCATTCATTGTCATTCGTGACATTTTGGTGGAGGTGCAGGGTACTGCATTCTATGCCCGTTGAGCGTACCCCTCCGAAGACATCCCGGCCAAGCGACGTGCTCAGCCCCGGAAGGCTTCCCTTCGCCGAAGACACCGAAGCTCGAAGAAGCCGTCGTATCAGTGGTCAGTCCCCTGAATTGGGTCTGCTGCCGGACAAGCCCAAGAAGAAGACGACGATGGCCAACCAGTCGCAGACCCCGGCCGCCGCTGTCGTTTACCTGCCCGTCGCTCCTCGCACTCCGACGCCTTTTCACGGCGAAGCCCACAAGGACGTAGAAGATTGGCTGCAACATTACGAACGAGTGGCCCGCCATAACGGATGGACACCGGAGCAGTGCCTTCAAAACGTTTACTTCGTTTTGGAGGCCACATCACGGAATTGGTTCGAAAACCATGAAGCGTCAATCACCTCCTGGGAGCAACTGAAGGCTGAGCTCCGAGCTACGTTCACCAACCAACATCGGAGAGAACGCGCCGGAGAAATTCTTCAAGCGAGGATCCAAGGCCCTAACAAGAGCGTCGTAAGCTTTGTCGAAGATGTTCTTCGACTCAGCAACCGCGCCGATCCTCAAGCCTCCGAAGCCAAGAAGCTGAGAATCCTGATGCGAGGTGTCAAGGAGAGCATCTTCGGGGGCCTGGTGCGATGTCCACCTACAACCGTCGAAACGTTTGTAACGGAGGCAACCAACATTGAACGGGCCCTGCAAGCACGAGCCGCTCACTTTCATCGAGCTCCTGGCGTCGCTGCACCCACGCCGTCCAGCTGCGCCCTCGGCCCCGATATTCCGGGGATCCGCGATATTGTCCGGGACATCGTCCGTGATGAGCTGAAGAAGCTGCTACCGGCCGCCGAACGTCCAGCTTCACTCTCGATCGCTGAGAGTTTTCAAGAAGAGGTCCAGCAAGCGCTCCAGCCAGACGTTCTCGTGGACGCAGCACCGAAACCACCGGCTGTGACCTACGCCGCAGTTGTTCGTCGTCCGCAGCCTCCTGTCACCCGGCAGTACCCAGCTGCACCCCGACGAGAAGTCTCTTCGCCGCAGTACACTCCGCGCCAAGAGCAGCGTGAACCTCGAAAGACGGACGTGTGGCGCACGGATAATGGACGTCCGGTGTGCTTTCACTGCGGGGAGGCTGACCACGTTTACCGAAGGTGCCCCTACCACCAGCTCGGCCTGCGAGGATTCGCGCCAAACGACCGTCGACCTCGTTTTGAAGAACGACCAAGAGACATCGAGGAATACCTCCGTCGCCCTTCGTCACCAGCGCCAACAGCACCACGAGGTTCCCGTTCTCCATCCCTCCGACGTTCCGCATCGCCTTTCCGTCGGTCGCGCCGTGACAGCCTGTCCCCCCTATCTCGTCGGGAAAACTATGTACGGCAACGCCCGGAGGTGCCGTTGCCGAAGACGACCCAAGTAAAGATCCTCCAAGAACGCCGGAGCGCTCCCACTCTCTCGACGCCACGCATCCCAACGACGCCCCTGCAACGGTGTCCAACAACCTAAACGTCGCCATCGACGGCCACGACGCATCAGCACTCGTAGACACCAGAGCAGACTACTCAGTCTTGAGTGGGAGGCTCTCCCGCCGCCTTCGAAAAGTCATGACGCCGTGGGATGGACCTCAAATACGAACCGCCGGAGGACACCTCATTACACCAGTCGGGAGATGCACTGCTCGAGTCGAAATCCACGGTAAGACGTGCCCTGTGAAGTTCGTCGTTCTACAAGACTGTTCCAGAGACGTCATCCTCGGCATGGACTTTCTGTGTGAATACAGCGCCGTCATCGACCTTGGTGAGAACAGATTGACGCTGCGCAAGCCTGTTCCGCCTTCAGAGAAACCCAAAACAGCGTCAGCAGCCGTCCGAGTCGCTGCCGCCCACGTGAACCTACCGCCGCGATCAATGTTGTCGTACCCGTCGTGACCAATGCAGCTACCTGCGGCGAAGTTGTTCTTGAAGGCAACCTTCAATTGCTCCTGGGAAGAGGAATAGGCGTCGCAAGAGAAGTGACTAAACTTCAGGATGGGCGCACCATGGTCCTCGTGACAAACTTCCGACAAGAAACGCAACACCTCACAAAAGGTGCCGCTGTGGGCCACGTCGAGGAACTTTGGAACTCCGCCGAAATCGCCGCGATTGCTCAAGAATCATCGCCACCTCAGCAAGACGTTACGCCGCCAGCGCAGCTTGACATTGAGCCCAAGCTTCCAGGCCCGATACGACGGCAGCTGAGTGACCTCCTCGCCGAATACAGCAACTGGTTCGCGACGTCGTCGAAGGTGCGCCAAACCACCGTTGCGAAGCATCGCATTGTCACCGACGACGACGCGCTCCCTGTGCACCGATCGCCGTACCGAGTCTCCATAAAAGAACGGGAGGTCATCCAACAGCAAGTGGAAGAAATGCTGAACGACGACATAATCCAGCCTTCAAATAGTCCGTGTGCCTCTCCAGTCGTGCTGGTTAGGAAGAAGGACGGAACGCTTAGGTTCTGCGTGGACTACTGGCAGCCGAACGCGGTAACGAAGAAAGACGTCTATCCACTCCCCCGAATCGATGACACGCTTGACCGCCTGCGCCACTCTCGATACTTTTCATCGATGGACCTGAAGAGCGGCTACTGGCAGATTGAAGTCGACGAACGGGACCGAGAGAAGACAGCTTTCGTTACGCCAGATGGCCTGTACGAGTTCAAGGTCATGCCTTTCGGCCTATGCACGGCGCCGGCAACGTTCCAGCGTGTCATGGACGCAGTATTGGCAGGGCTGAAGTGGCAGAGCTGTCTCGTCTACCTTGACGACGTCGTAGTGTTTTCAATTGACTTCGACGAGCACTTGCGACGACTCCGAGCTGTTCTCCAAGCCATAAAGGCCACCGGACTCACCCTCAAGCCGTCAAAGTGCCGGTTCGCCTATGACGAACTGAAGTTTCTAGGCCACGTGGTTAGTAACAAAGGCGTCCGCCCAGACCCCGAGAAGACTCGCGCCGTCGCGGTATTTCCAGCGCCGACAGACAAGAAGGCCGTGCGAAGATTCCTTGGACTTTGCGCCTACTATTGACGCTTCGTTCGGGATTTCGCTAAAGTTTCCGCACCGCTCACAAACCTCACGAAGAACGCCGAGAAGTTCGAATGAGGCGAGGAGCAGCAGCAGGCATTCGACGAGCTGAAACGACGACTCCAGACTCCTCCTGTGCTTGGTCATTTCGATCAGGATGCGAAACCGAGATTCACACGGACGCAAGTAACGCTGGGCTCGGCGCAGTACTGGTCCAAGTGCAAGGAGGCATTGAGAGAGTCATCGCCTACGCAAGCCGGACACTGTCCAAGGCGGAGAAAAATTACTGACTGAGAAAGAATGCCTTGCGGTCGTCTGGGCAATCACGAAGTTTCGTCCGTACTTGTACGGGAGCCCGTTCCGCGTGGTGACGGACCACCACTCGCTTTGCTGGCTTGCGAACCTCAAGGACCCGTCAGGACGCCTCGCTCGATGGAGTCTCTGACTACAAGAGTTCAACATGACTGTGGTCTACAAGTCAGGCCGCAAGCACAGCGACGCCGACTGCCTGTTCAGAGCCCCCGTCGAAACCCCTTCCGGCTACAGCGACGACAATGACGACGAGTGCTTCCTAGGAGCAGTCAACACCGACGACATGGCACGACGTCAACGGGACGATCCTGAGCTGCGCGCATTGATTGAGCACCTGGAAGGGGGAGGGAGTACCGTGCCCCGTGTTTTCTCACGAACACTGCCGACTTTCGCCATTCGACAAGGCGTGCTCTACAAAGAGAACTTCGGAAACAACTCGCCGTGGCTGCTGGTAATCCCGGCCAACCTTCGAGAGGAGATTTTTCAAGCATGTCATGACGACCCGACGTCCGGACACCTTGGTTACAGCCGGACACTGGCCCGTATTCGTGAAAAGTATTACTGGCCCAAGCTCCCCAAAACCGTCCACCTCTACACCCGATCCTGCCACGAGTGCCAGCGACGCAAGGAAGCGCCAACGAAGCCGGCAGGTCTCCTGCAGCCGATTTCTCCGCCAACTACACCGTGCCAGCAGATCGGAATGGATCTACTTGTTCCTTTTCCGCCGTCGACCCTGGGAAACCGGTGGATAATCGTCGCCACAGATTATCTCACGCGGTACGCAGAAACGAAAGCCCTTCCTTCAGGGACGTCGGCTGTTGAAGTCGCCAAGTTTTTCATCGAATCCATCGTCCTCCGGCACGGCGCTCCCGAAGTTCTTATTACAGATCGCGGATCATCGTTCATGGCACAGCTGACCCAAGAAATCCTCCGGCTCAGTCACACCAGCCATCGTCGCACTACTGCGTACCACCCACAGACCAACGGGCTGACGGAGCGACTCAACAAGACAATCGCCGACATGATTTCTATGTACGTCGACGTAGAGCACAAGACGTGGAACGAGGTGTTGTCCTACGTCACGTTCGCCTACAATACGGCGGTGCAAGAGACCACTGGATTCACACCTTTCCAGCTCGTACATGATCGGAAGGTAACGACCATGCTGGACGCGATGCTGCCCCATGAGCCAGCTGACAATGAAAGCGACGACGCCCAGGTGGTTGCTCAACGGGCCGAAGAAGTCCGCCAGCTCGCCCGACTCCCGATCCAAGACCAGCAACGCGTCGACGCGGGCCGCTACAACCTTCGTCGCAGGGACGTCCGATTCCAGCCCGGAGACAGGGTGTGGGTGTGGACGCCCATCCGTCGCCGCGGCATTAGTGAGAAACTGCTGAAACGGTACTTTGGACCGTACAAGGTACTTCGTCGCCTCGGGGAGCTGAACTACGAGGTGATGCCCAACGGAACGCGAACATCATCACGCCACCCACCACGACCTGAGGTCGTCCACCTCGTGCGCCTGAAGCCGTACTACGCTCGATAGGACTGTGGACCTTATGTGCTCCAAAGGACTCTTCTGTTTATCGTTCTTTTTTGATGCGGAGCATCTCTTGCTCGGGTCTATGTCCCGCGGCGTCGTAGTCCGCACTCACACTACGCATGCGCAACTCTCCTCCTTCCCTCTCTCCAACAGCTGCGCGTTACTCTCTCCGCTCTCTCTCTCTCTACCAGCTGCGTGCACTTCACGTGCACACCGCGCGCGCATGCGCAACTGTCCTCCTCTAGTCTCCTCTCCTTCAAGTGTGAATATAAGCAGCGGTAGCGCGCTGCGCGCGTTCAGTTCAGCGCTGTTGACTCCACTTCACTCCGTTCTTCCGATGAAGTGTGATGGAAGCAACAGTACCGTCAGTTAGTGGGTTGGCGCATGAACGTTGACATTGCGGGACGCTACGGTCGCGCGTACGCAGGGGTTTGGACGACCTGCGGGCGGTGTGGAAATCTACGTCAAGCGTTCCGACAAACGTTCCGTCAACGCGCTGGACCTACAACTGCGCCCCACTGCTGACCAACGTAGCAACGGCGAGCATTGTGCCGCTAGCGTCTACGGCGTTAACGTCATGACCATGTACCTCGCACCCAACCTCTCACGCACAGCCGTGGAGCAGTACATCGACGAGGCCATGGGTGACTACCAAAAGCAATACGCAGACACACATCCTTTCATGCTCATTGGCGACTTTAATGTCAACGTCATGAAGAGCCATTGGATAGTTGAGTACATGTCATCACACCACTCGCTGCAACACGTATCATACGACTACCGCAAACAACAGCCAACTACCATTCACGGCACATGCATTGATCACGTCTTCACCAATTTCAAGATCCACCCACTGCACCAAGATCCCCTCACAGTTCACTTCAGCGACCAGAAAGCCATCCTCATCAAAGCAAAGTGCACACCTCAAGTACTAGACGCTGCTCAATAAAGACCTTCGTTAACCGTTTCACCTTCGTCTACGCAATTAAAAAAATTACACCATCTTCCCGAGGGGAACCATGGGGTGATGCGGAGCATCGCGGAGTTTCCAACAACGTTCACGCGATGTGTGGTAACCAACGCAAGTTAACAACGTAGATTCGAAAAGCGCCAGAAAACAAGGACAACAGAAGAAATAGACGAAACGATGCGCTACTTTCAACTGATTTTTTATTCGGAAAAACAAACATATATATACACACCCAAGCAATCATTTGCTTGTAATCAAACTTCTCGTAAGATGAATTCAAATTCCTTATCTGATAAGAGGACTGAGGAAGTGCTGATACATGCATCGCCCTCGGGAAACTTGGCCGTTCATTGTGATCGGTGCCCATGTTCTCCTGCACTCGATGAAACGCAGATTTTGGGACGATATAAAACAAGAACAGAAAGAGAAATCTTCGAGGCTTTTAGAATCAGGGCGAAGGGCGATGCATGTATCAGCACTTCCTCAGTCCTCTTATCACATAAGGAATTTGAATTCATCTTACGAGAAGTTTGATTACAAGCAAATGATTGCTTGGGTGTGTATATATATGTTTGTTTTTCCGAATAAAAAATCAGTTGAAAGTAGCGCATCGTTTCGTCTATTCCTTCTGTTGTCCTTGTTTTCTGGCGCTTTTCGAATCTAAGATGTACCAACTTGCCCAACTCCAGATGTTTTAACAACGTAATAACACGCAAGTTAACAACGTTACTAACAACGTTACTAACACCGTTAATAACACCGTAATAACGATCCGCGATGCTCCGCATCACCCCATGGTTCCCCTCGGGAAGATGGTGTAATTTTTTTATTTTGTTTTGTTTTGTGTTGCATCTGGTCGATGCACTTTTTAAAGGGGGGAGTAATGCCGCGCGCGCAGCTGGTCGAGCAGGCAGCGCGCGCGTGGCCTAACGGTTATCGTACCTACCTCCCATGCGAAAAGCCAGGGTTCGATTCCTCGGAGCGACGAGTCTTTTGTTTATCCCTGCATTTTAGTGTTCTGGCAAATTCGAGAATCCTGGTGCTTGTTGGAGGTGCGAATGTTCTACGCGTCGAACTTTCCTGCGCCGATTATTCCAGAAGCTCACGCGTGTACATAAGGGGCTTCGCGTAGCGAGCCACAGTCAGTCTCGCCCCAGCGTTCGACTCTGCTGTTACGCCGACTTCGACGCTCGCAACGCTCTGCTTTGTTCTGTTTCTTTCTTTCTTTTATTTTTGGGCACAAGTTCGCCCCATTAAACGTTTCAGTTTCTTCAGTTATCATTGCCTCATTCATTGTCATTCGTGACAATATATATATATATATAATCAGACATTCCCTACTCACTGAACAAAAGCACGCACATTTCTAGAAACGCTGTAATATCTAAGTTGGTTACAATATAATCCGGCAAGTTATTCTATTCTGTAATACACACTATTAAGGGAGGAAACATGATTGAGTTATTGTGAGAGCGGTATTGAGGGAGTTTACATATGTTGTCGTTTCGAGAAGAAATATAATAGGCCTTATGACAATAGAAATTTCTGAACTGTGAATCACTATGGTGATCTTGATGGAAGAAACAAATGCGGTTAATTTTGTTTCGTGTGGCTAATGAAGCGAGACCAAGTCTTGATTTTAAGGCGGAGACACTACTTTCTGGAGAATCATCGTTTACGATAAACCGGGTGGCTTTGTTTTGAATTGATTCTACGTTTGATATTAGATAATTTTTATGTGGATTCCACACAACGCTTGCGCATTCAAGTTTGGGTTGATTTATTGTTTTACAGGCGAGTCATTTTGTTGCAGCAGGGGCCAGAGGTTCCGTCTCAAAAAAGCTAATGATCTCGTTGAGCTGGCGATTCGGTTGTCGATGTGTTCATTTCACGATAATGTTTCAGAAATATGGACACCCAAGTATTTGTATTATGAGACACTTTCTAATTGTTGTGACAGTAATGAATATTCGCTAGATGATTTGATCGAGTTGGTGGTAACGGTCATTTGTTTGCATTTTCCGGGGTTAATACTCATCTGCCATTAGGTGCACCAGGAGCTTATGGTGTCGAGATCGTTTCCATCGCTTTAGTTAACGCACCCCACTATCTGGTTCCAAACAAATGTTCAGCGTAAAAGAAACGAATTACCAAGGAGGTGGGCGGATATCGGTCCTTGTGACGAGACATACTTGTGCTATCCGTCCTGTGACGGATATCGGTCCTGTGACGAGACAAGGCGTGCAACTGCTAGTAGAGAGGCCTCGTCAACTCCCAGAGCGATTCGAGGTCACGATGAAATGTCTCCCATTCGTATTCGTAAATCCAATACTCCGTCGTGCTGTTGAATCCTGTCCAATTTACAAACAATCCAGAGCTTGCAAAGTGCAAAGGCGTCATCGGACTTAATTTCAAGAGCGAACATTACGACAAATATCGAGTTCATGAGTTCCATTTGTTTCTTAATTGCGAATGTTGCTTTGTTCCAAGATCTGGCAAGAACATCGCAAGTTTGTATCTTATCTATCTTTAACTATGTGACACTGTCTGTATTTAATATGAGCTCAATAAGACTGGCGAGTCTACGATTCTGTTATAAACCTTTCACAAAAAACAAACTAGAACATGACTCGTACCGTTCGAAATAGCTGGGACACCGGTGATGGTCATTCCAAACCAGCGGTGTCGAATGAGGAGCCTGACAGGCGCCTGTCTATCTGCAGCTGCCTAACTGCCGGCCGCTTGACCGACTCCGAAAAATGGATGGGACGTACGTCTCGGCGACGGCGGAGCCCAGGCCCGTGTCTCCTATACGCCGGTGCTTCTACGAGCCACCACCAGGATTATACCCGTCTTTATCTTCATTAATTATTATAAGAAGCATGAATGCTGTGACGTAATATCTTATATTCTTTCGCAGATACTCCAACGTATTGGGGATAAGACGTTACTCCGACGTATCGGGATAGCTTATGTGTTAGATTGTTATTTATGTCATCCATTATTGTCAGGGATATAAACGGGTGACCGTCATGCGAGAGAATTACGCGACATCAACATTCACTATGCCTGTAACAGCATGGTAACACTGCCAACCAGGGTGACTGCAGACATTGCTACATATATCGACATGTGCAACACAAACCTAGATAGTAATAATATTACAGCTGGCGCTATATTATACGACCTTAGTTCCCATCTTCACATCTTCTGCCTTAGGTTTAACTAGGGAACATAAAAGCGACAAACAAACGGTTTGGAACCGCCCAAAAGGGTGACAGTCTACAGAGTTTTGGCTACCTTATAGAACAAGAAAGAAAGTTGCGATGACGTGAACGAAAAGCGTGACTCATCCCGTGCCCATAAAATCTTCGACATAAAGTTTAAACAGAGTTATGATGCAGCGTTTCCATTGGCAAAGATAAAAACAAGTAAAAAATAAGAAAACCATCGGTATTTGGCGACCTGTACAAGGAAACAACAACAACGCAAGTATCTATACTTCGTCTCACCCTACGATGGACTAAAGGTAAAAGCTACGGGCCACCAGATCCAATCACAAGCCACTTAGGAATTGCGTGGTATTTCGCGCTTCGATGCACGTGTCGGTGCCTCCGTCTAGGATCACTAATGGGTATGGGTGGACACTGGACAGTGGTTCGAATTGAATAGCACTGAGTGACTCATCAATTTTACATCGCAAAGAAAGCCACAACATACAGACTCTTTGCAGTGTCGAAGCTATAGTAATAATGCAGCGCTTTTTGATCCGGAGCATTATTCGTCCACCCCTAATCAATGCTAAGCACTTGTACACGTTACTGAAAAAAAAAGTGAAAGCCGTTTACAACTCTCTGTAACGCCGAATTAGAGCGCAGCTCATGAGGAGGAGGAGGGAAGGGTACTGGGGGGGGGGGGGGGATCAAGTGACCTCCGGGGGGGGGGGGGGGGGGTCACGTGACCACGGGGGGGGGGGGGGGGGGTCACTTGACCTCACGGTTACGCCGACGGCAACGCCGACGCCGCTCAAGCCGAAAACGGGCGCCTAAGAGCTGCGCTCTAAAAAGTAACCGATTACAATTACAATTACTTAAATACATTACTCAGAAGAGGCTAGATAATAGGCTCCGGTGTACCAAAAACCCCAGGAAACCCAGGAAACCCAGGAAACGAAGCATATTGAAGTGGCCTACTAATCCTCGAGGTACCGTGCTTCCTGGTTTCGAAAAAAAAAAAAAAAAGAAAAGAAGTTGATCGTTGCCCAGAGCTTAGTGACTTTAGCGCATCTAACCTCATCCCCCCTCCCCCCCCCCCCCTCCAAAAAAAAATAATAAATTGAAAAAAATTGTAATAGGTAATTTCGTAATCGATTACAGCAAAAAGTAATTAAATTACAAGGTTAAGAATGTAATGATCTGTTGGATCAGGAATTTCTCTATATACAACAAAGTCATCGGCAAATAGCAGAATAGTCGAGTTAATTGAAAAGGAAGATCATTAATATGGATAAGGAAAAGAAAGGGGCCGAGGACGCTGCCTTGGGGAACACCGGAAGTACTGGGACTGATGTTGAAGAACTGTTGACTGAAACTGACTCCTCTCTGTCTGTTAGAAATGAAGAAATCCATCTGATGACTGAAAGGGGCACTCACACACCGAGGGTCGTATTTTTTTATTGTCTAAAACGATGCAAGTTGTAGTCATAGACACGCAAAAAAAAAAAAAGAAAACCGCACCGCGAAAAAAAAAAAAAATTCCCACAGGCGCGCACGCCTTATTTTTGGCGCCCTCCTCTCCCGCTTTTCGCCTCCTCACTTCTTTTCATTCGTGACGTCAAGAATCATGAAATTAAGAAGCTTTGTAGGCGACATTTCTATAGCATTTAATAACGGCAATCGTAAAACATGTTTTTTAACGTAATTGCGAACGCACTATGGCCCTTCTTTTTGAAATACCAAATATCAGAGTCCGGTGTGATGTCGCCTTCTGGAATTGTATCCTTCCTCGGAAAACATGCCGCCTGGGCACGCGGCACCGCTCGCACTGAATAAAACTGGTTTTTCTCGGTCCGGACCGCCGGTGCCCTCATCTGCCGCTCCTTTCCTCCTCGCTTCGGGTCGCGGTGGCAACAACACGGAGTCGTGAAAGAAAGTAGACTCTCAGGACTCCGCAATATTTGACGTCAACGCACCGGCGCGGATCGCGCGGGAACTTCGAATTCGGCATTTGGAAATTGTTGTTTTACTTCACAAATACTGAATCCCCAAGTTTCGAATTTTGAGTGTAATATCCCGGCATCGTTTTCAATCGTTTCGGATAATAAAAAAAAATGATTTTGATGTGTCAGTGCCCCTTGAAGGACTGTGGGTGACTGTGGGTGGTTAATCTTTGCGATAAGTCGGCTAATTAATTAAAATTTGTTAATTAACTTTTTAGTTAGTGAAAATAGACATATGGTTACAATTAGAAACTTAGAAAGCGTTATCGAAAACCACTAAGTAAACTCTTTTTATAACAACTTGAAGCTCGTGGAAAACTCGGGGGCGCGCCAAAGTTACCACTCGTGAAGCAGGCGCAAAGGTAGCAACGGCGGAACGCGGATGATTAGATCATTATCGCGTTCCGCTACTGCTACCTTTGCGCCTGCTTCCCGAGTGGTAACTTTGGTGCGCCCCCGAGTTTACCACGAGCTTCAAGTTGTTTTAAAAAGAGTTCATTTAGTGGTTTTCGATGACGCTTTGTAAGTTTCTAATAGGAACCATATGTCTATTTTCACTAATTAAAAAGTTAATTAACGAATTTTAGTTAATTACCCGACTTATCGCAAAGATTAGCCACCTACATAATGTCCCCCTGGCCGTATAACTCACCTGCACAAATCGTATTAGTGCATCTTTTTAGGGATTTTTTTTTTGTAATGAATCTGTTCAAATTAAAAAAAAAAAACAACAACACTCGGTATATTTAAAAAAAAATAAAAAAATAATAATAAATACTTCTGAACATCACACCCTACTTTGCATGTCCAAGCCAGTAATCACTAAAATTGCACAAAAAAAAAGCTTAATTTGTGCGTGCGTGCGTGTGTGTGTTGACATTGTCGGTTACAAAATTGTAGTCATACCAATGCTACAAAAAATATCGGTGTTGTTGTTTAAAATACAGGCTCGCATTATCTTAGCTAACGTATCAGTTTTCCGCTATTTACACGAGTAACATATTCTGCAATAGATACTTAAAAAAATGTATGTCTCGCAAAACCGATGGGGATTGAAGGGAGATCAGTTCGGCCCCAGTGTGCGAAATCAGTTTGAAACCTGCAAATTGCCAGGTTCTAACAATTGTTCTGTTGTCTGAGACCAAACTCCTCGCTAGAGAAAAAAGTGGGCACGTGGCAAATAAGATTTTTGTAATCTTAATTTTATGCTCACACAGTGCAGTTCGAGCACCTTTCACCGAAAATTTCGATGCAATCTGTTCCTGTGGAGGGTAATTGAGAGCTCAGGAAAATTGTAACGGCAAACGGCAACGAACACGAAGAAGGGGACATGGACAAGCAGTGGCGTCACGAGAGTCAGTGGCACCCGCCGCTACACCCCCCCCCTCCCCCCCCCCTTTTCGCGTGGCCCGGCGCGACTCCCCCTTGGGCGCTGCACCCGGGGCGGTCCGCCCCTCCCCCCTTGTGACGCCACCCTGGACAAGCAAATGGCAGCAAAATGGTGGCCGGCATGCACACGCTGATGCTTCCAGCAGCTCTGTACAAAACTTTCGAGATGAAGAATTTTGCTCTCTGCTATTGGGTGCTACGCCATAAATGGAAACGTTGAAAACAGCGCAGCTTATTCTGCGGAGAAGTGTACACGCGAAACTTTTATTTGACAGTCCGCTCCAAATTTGATAATAAATATACAGTGCAGTTCAGGCACGTAGCCAGGATTTCGTTTCGGGGGGGGGGGGGGGGGGGGGGCGCCCATGAAAAAATGCTGTATGAGGGGGAGGGGGGAGAGGAGATCCCAGCAAAATGGAAGATTTCGGGGGGGGGGGGCGGACCCCGTGGACTCCCCCCCCCCCTGGCTACGTGCCTGGTGCAGTTATTAATTAATTTATTCGTGTCCCTTTAGGGCCCTGATATGCAAAAAAATACACCGTATTAAGAACGCACAAATAAAATAATTTAATTAGGCGCACTTCCGACATTGATAATACAGTGGCAAGGTATAAAAAAGTGTGATATCAGTCAAAGAGCATGACAAATGCAGAAATACAGAAGCTTCGACATGTTTGAAGTGGACAAATGGCCGGAGCTCAACGACAGAGGCAATTTACGCGGGGATTATTCCAACTCAAAATGGCGGGAACTTCTTTTTTTACATATCAGTCGGTGCAAATATAAGATTATTTCTGAAATGACCAAAACAAGACCATATATGGTGAGTTGGTCGTAAAATTATTAATTAGAAAACCCGAGATAAAGGAAAAGGGGGAAAACATTTAGACACGCACGAAGATATCAAAAATAGCTGCTGTGTTTGAGATCTTGGGATGCGTGTCTAGTTTTTCTTCTTTATCGATCTCGGGTTTTCGTAACGATGAAAGCTCAAAAGCTCGTCTGTTCTTTTCTAGGTCATTTCTATTAATTTTTTTTTATGACGTGACGTACGTACGATGTTAGGGTGGGAGGCTGTGATTGGTGATGCCCCTATATTGTTCCGGACGCAACTCTGAGCTTCAGTCGTATTTTCTGCAGCTTTATTATTTTCTAAGCTGGACTTCTCGCACCAAGGGTAGGGTATTCAGCTGCGATAATCCTTAGAGTTGAACCTTTCTATCATAGAGCCTTCAAAAACTTCCACGTCCCTCGGGTGCTGTCTACAGCTGTCCCTCTCGTTCTCGACCACCCAGTCCGTTTCGGAGTTGTTTATCGTTCCCATGCACAAGCGTGAAATTAATTTGACTCGACTCCCGGGTCGTCGATTTCGCCGCACAGTCTGTTCCCGGGACCCGCGTTATTAATCATGATCACTTCGAGTCTCGAACGCTCGAACAAAACGAAAATCCCCGATGCGCGCAGGAAGTTCGTTGTCGTCTTGACGCGCTTACGCACGGAGGAACTGGTCGCCTGTCGTCGGGAGCTGGGCTGACGGGTAAACCGGTGTGACCAACGTTGACGAATGGGCACATTTTCAGAAAGGAGCGGGCACACACACCGAAACGGACGCTACGGTGGGGAGGCGCGGGGGATCTGGGGAGGGGAAAGGTGGCTCCACTTCATGTATCTCGATGACAAGCGCGACGAGAAGGTGCCGTCTTCCCCTGGCGGTTCGCTGCCTCTGCACAGAGGCTGGCAAGAGTTGCGGTCATACCTGTCCAGTTCCCACACAGCGCAGAGAGATTTCCTTTCGTGCTCCCGGGCCCGTGATGAGTGGCCTCAACAATGGGAAACACGAATGGGCTTTGGCTTAGGCGTACTCTGTTTGGCTGATGTCGTTTCACTGTTTGGCCATCCCCAATTTGTATTTGTATCTGTTTATTTAAACTGACTTTTAACTGCCACAGTGCCTCCATCTCTGCACTTGTTGACAGCAGCTCACAAATTCAAACATTGTTACAAGAAAAAATAGTAATTTGAAACACTTCCTAAACATAAAAAAGACATACCGAGTAGTCATATAATCATAAGCACGCCGACTACATCGAAGGTGCAGGCAATTATTGTCTTAAGCAATTGCGGTTGATAATGTCCATGTCAAATTATCCCGCATAATTTAGATAGTTTTTAATTTACGTTGAGAATGACATCAAGTTAATGAAGTTCACATGAAATGTGAGATATGATGATGAGAAAACATTCAGCCCGGTGCATGATAGTTTATAGATAACACCACCGAGCCTTTTGTCATAATATGAAGGAATCAACTTGGAGTAAAAATAAAAGGCCGAAAGTTCACTTCTTTTTTTTTTTGCAAGGTCTGAAGTTTAATGATTTAAGCACTTCGTCATACGCATAAATATTTAGCTGTAAAAAAAACAAAAAGAACCTCATTTTATTTTTATGCTTGTTTTACATTTTTAGAAGTCGTACCGAGACTGTTTTAGATAACACAACAAGGCATATGGTTTGGAAGAAATAAAACTTCAATAAACACGAGAATAAGAAAGAACAGTAGAAGGAAATATTTTTGAATCGAGAAATTACTTAAGAAGTCTAAAGCGGAAGATAACAACATACGACACACGTGATCTAAAATGAAGTTTATAGTCAAGTATGTCTCCAAGCTCTTCGGCACACATATCACGATGCTTCCAACTGGTACTCAAGGTAAGACTGGACTGGTTTTACATGCGTAATATCGAACAGTTGTTTCCTAAACATTGAGATCCAGCTTGCTGTGTCGACACAGCAAACTGGATCTCAATGTTTAGGAAACAACTGTTCGATATTTCATTGACACAAGCTTTATTGTCTCCCTGCAGTAGAGAAAATGTTAAAATGTTAACACGTTTTTATAGACCTTCAGATCATATGCGAACTGCTAAATATGTGAATGGCGGACCTCTTAGGATATCAACGAATAATGAGCTGCACAGCAGTGTTGCCACCCCAGTTGGAAGTCTCGTACACACAATACGATCCTTATTTTTTTTTCTTTCTAAGAAATCTGAAATATGAAATACGAATTATAGAAACATTAAGAATTGTAACCCCGTCCCTTTCCCCTTAAAGTAAATAACAACAACAAAAACAACAACATTATCAACAACAGGAGTGAAGGAAACCAAATCAACTCTAGCGAATTTACTTGGGTGGCGCATTTCATTGTCGTGAAGCATTACTAATGGCCCTGTCACACTGCGGAAACAGTCGGAGAACTTTGTCCTTCAACACGAGGAAAACATGTTTTCGGGGACCCTATCACATTGCGGAAACAGCAACAATCCCGAAACATGTTGCTGTCGTCCGAAAACCATGTTTCCCAACTTGTTCTCCGACACTCGGGGAACATCCTGTCACACCGGGAAAACGTGTCGGAAGAACACAAATTGCCTCCTCTCCTGCGCGCTGCCTCTATCCCTGCCAAGCACGCGCGCTCGTGCAGTGCAAGCACTGTTCTGGGCCACATGCTCGCGCTTGTAGCGTCGGCTGCGTCTGGACCGAAGCTGAAACGAAGTATTAGCGGCGAGATGCTTTGGTGGCGCCCTCCTGTGGTTCCTCCTTGTGACGTCATTACCTTGCAAACAACAAGTTCGATGGTGTTTGTTATTATAGCATGGTGGAAGTTTGAAATCATTGCGCTCTCAAAGGAACACTGCCAACACCGTCAAAATTAAAGTTCTTTCATTCCTCTTATTTCTGTCGATGATAAATCCCCTTTCCGACGTCATAGTCAGCGTTCGGCCAATCGTGGAAGGCCGACCACAGCGACGCTTTCGGTCGCGCACGGGGCTAATAGGCGGCTAGGCTCAGATCCGCTGGCTCCGCTCGCCCCTCGAATCGTTGCCATTTTGGATCGCCGTCTCATCGCCGTCGCTCTACCGTAGTCGATTCATCAGCCGCGCGAACCATCTCGTGTTCTCTGGATTTGGCGGTTGCGTTCTGCTACAGGGCTAGACCCTTGCAGGATAGCATACGCGCCGGCCACAGCAGCAGCTTCTGCTTTGGTGCTTCTTTGTGCCACCGATTCAGATGATTCTGACGATCAGCTGCCGCCGCGCAAGAAGCCGCGTTCAAAATGGACCAGCGCTTCCGCGATGTCGCTGTATCCTTTGTCTTTAAGATCACGTCGGTGATATCGCTCATCTCGCACGTCCCACAAAAATCGACGTTCCTCGACCATCGTGATCATTTTCGACTCCTCAGTCGAAGTGAACGGCACAGTTGAAGGGTTCGACGGCATCTCGAGCGAAACACTGAACTGATCGAATAAACTCGACCGCTCCGACAAACCACACAGTGCAAGAAGGGATGTGCTAATTGCAATAGTGATGGGGCTGCTTAGAAATGGGGAGTTGTCAATTATTGAAGTATTCTCGTGCGACTATCTGTACTGAAAAATATTGATGTTGCCGTGTTGCGTCCGACACAAGTTGCCGAGGTTTCCGTCGCCAAAAGCTGTCACACCGAGACAACATTGTCGCTGTCGTCCATGTTGTGCTAGGGTGCCTACATGTCTGTCTGTCTCAGGGTGAAGACATCTATTGTTGCCCTGAATGTGCCAGCGCGTGACGCTCTCGCGCATTCAGTGCGTGACCTGGGTGGTAAAATGGCGTCTATGCATTAGCCAAAGCTACGGGCTCGAGCTGAGTGACACCGGATTGCGCGCACATCAAAATGCATAAAGAAACGATTGGGCGGAAAAATGGCTGAGATGTCACCACTCAAGCAAAAGCGCGCGTGTGTATGAAGGCACTCTATGTTGTGCTGCTGTTTCCTCAATGTGACAGGGTTGTCGGGCAACAGAGCCGACAGCCGAAATGTTTCCCGACTGTTGAGAAACATGTTTTGTTGATGTTTCCGCCGTGTTTTCTCAATGTGGCAGGGCCTTAAGAGAATTGAAAATTTTATCTGGATGTTCACGCAAATACTTTACTGGTCGAATACATTCAACTTCGCTCATTTGCATTAGACAGTAAAGCCCCTCTATCCTGGGAAAAGTGGCGCCATTCATTGTTGTGTTCATTGTTGTGGAAATGCTCATTTGCATTAGACAGTAAAGGCCGGTTCTCACATGCAGCGAAGCGCTTATGTAGCGCTGCTCACGTGCTGTCAACTGCTTATTGCCGGCCATGAGCAACAGTTTTGACGGTGCGATATAAAGCTAATATACGCTCCCGTCAGCACGCGCCCGGCGCGAGGTCAGCGCTACGCTTGTAGCGCTCCGCTGCATGTGTGAACAGGCCTTTAAGCCTATATAGACCTTTCCAAAAACGAGCTTGTGGCCGGTGCCATTTTGAGCGTTCGTGCGTATGGCGCGTGCTTTGCTCGCTTTCCGAAGCGACGCACACGCACGTGCTGGGCTGTGAAGATCGCACGCTGGACTGTGATTTTGTAAACATTGGAAAGGTCTATATCCTGGGAAAAGTGGCGCCATTCATTGTTGTGGAAATGCTCAAACCACGTGCCGCGCGCCACTTCTGGGAAGAACATGGCGTCTGAAATCTAGCTCAGTGCTCCACAAAACGCGGACACCGAAGAAGAAAAAAAGGAAGAGGGGCAGACAAAAGTCATTAGGGTGCCTACATGTCTGTCTGTCTCAGGGTGAAGACATCCATTGTTGCACTGAATGTGCCAGCGCGTGACGCTCTCGCGCACTCGCTGCGTGACTTGGGCGATAAAATGGCGTCTATGCATTAGCCAAAGCTGCGCGCTCGAGCTGAGTAACACCGTATTGCACGCACTTCAAAATGCATAAAAAAACGATTGGGCGTGAAAATGGCTGAGATGTCACCACTCAAGCAAAGGCGCGCGTGTGTATGAAGGCACTCTAAAAGTCATGTGACGGGCGCGCCGCTGCGGCGAGACGCCGAAACACACTTGTCCCGAGCGATGGAATGCCCGCTCGTGCTTCTCACGTTCCTCGGGCTGCCGCTTCTTTTCTCGTCGGGTTTGAAAACCATGTTTCGGGTCCTCGCCGCTCAAAAGCTGTGCGCTGAATACCAGACTCCTCTAGAAATGCTTTGTGCTACCTGGTCCTCGCGCTCCAAATCTGCGACCGGGCACTCTATGGTTCAGTCGTCGAACTGGCAGGCTTTGTGAGTATAGAGGAGGCTATGGTGCTGCGCTGTGCCGCCATGATCTTCCCAAGGGCTGCACGTTGCACGTGCCTCTTGCACCGACGCACCTTGTGCTACTTTTAAAACATGAAGGGGCTTTATTAGACTGAAGTCTTCAGCGCTAAATCTACCCCCAGCGGTTTGAAAACTCCCCGACGAGAGAACGCACGCGCATTGCGCCGTTCACGCTGTCGCGGTTTTGCGCAGCTCCAAGGGAGAGGGCTGCCGCCGTCGACACACCGAGATACACCAACACAGCAGAGACGGCTGTCTTCGCTGTCACGAGGGTTTCCACGACGATAGATGGCGGCAGCCACACCTCCCAAATTATGTGGGGAAACACCGAGGGTGCGCGCGTCCAGCCGTTCCAACTACGCAGAAGCTGTCGGTGCTGAGGCCATTAGATTTTCGCGGAGTCAGATGTATTCCCTAGTAAAGTATTTAGTTTACGTACACACTCGTCCAAGACCTCGAGGTTCAACACAGCTCTCCCATTGAAAGCGTAGTCACCCGACTAACAAGAAGATAAAAAGAGAGAAACTGACTACTTCACCAAGGCAACTTCGCGTCTTCCGTTTTATATCGGTTAATGCTAATCCTCAAATACGACGTACAGTAAGTACTCATATATCAAGAACAGCCCAGCTGACCGCTCTAACTGAGCCGTTCCAGACCACGAGTTATCATACACCTCCGAGGGCTGAAACCGATCATTCCTAGTCGACAGGTAGCAGGAGCAAGCAGCGAGAGCAAATGGATGAAGGGCCGAAAGTACCAGGCCACATCACAAGACGGGCCTGGCAGACAAATGCGCCTACCCCCGCCGTGGTACACGACTTACGCGTGTGCCCTGCCATAGCCGCACCCTGCGCGCTCCGCATACCGTTCCCAGAGAAGCCGGTGCCCTGAAGAGACATCTTTGTCGAGCATTGGTCTCTTCTGGGTGCTGTCCGCCACCCAAGGAGCACACGTCCTGGAAGGGGCGCCCACGTCACCGCGGGGCACCCCGCGACAGCGTCTTCCCCGCGCGCCCGCCTGTCCGCCGATTGTCCCAACGCGATTGTCTCCGAGAGGAGCGTGGCCGCCCCGAAGGCACGACGTCGCCACGATATTAACTGGTCGCAGATAAGCAGGCGACACGTGTGGTCCTGTAGTCGGGTCATCCTCGCACGGGCGCCAGTGCACTAGTGCACTAAGCGCACGTGCGTGCAAAGTTCGCTTTTTTTTTTTTTACGCTGTTAAAGGGGGGACCATTTTGGCCTCCTCAGAACGTCCTCAGGAGGGCAGCCAAGGATTTTTCTAGTACATTTTTAGGACAATGCACTGCAGGTGCAGCTGTTCACTGACTGTTAGGATGCTTTAATTTTTATTGTTTCTAGGCTTTCTCCGACTGCACTCTAAGAAATGCCTGCGCGTTTCCTTACCTGCAAAACACTCAAAGAGCCAATCTGCTATCTACAAAATCAGCTCAGCGAATGATGAGGCGGAACATTCGTTTAGACCTAAAAATGAACTCTGCGCTGTGGCATTACGCAATGCAAAGCGTCATGCTTGCATTGCGTCATGCCACAGCGCAGACTTAATTTTAAGGTCTAAATAGATGTTCTGCCTCACCATTCGCTGAGCTGATTCCGTAGGTCGTAGAGATTGTCTGTTTGAGGGTTTTGCGGGCAAGTAGACGCGCAGGCATTTCTAAGAGTGGATTTTGAACCTGAACATGCCTGCAAGAGCTGCCTGCAGAAAGAAATCCATTGTTGTGTACTATTTTAAAGTGAAATTTACACACAAATTCTAGATTACTAGTCAGTTAGAGGCTAAGAACATAGGGCAAGGGAAAGGGGGAAGGAAGCTGACGGAATGCTGAAGAAGAGAGAAGAAAACTACTCCCCTCCAACAACCCGTCTGCTTTTTCCTCTGCGTCTTTCCTTGCCCTATGTTCTTAGCCTGTAAGTGTGAGCATGATTATGCCATTCATTATTGCAAACAAAGGTAACTGTTCAAAAAATACTTTATTGGAGAGCAAATGTTATACATGACTTTGTTCAATGTCTGCACCAGACATGCAGTCTGGCTTCGCATGTTGGCCAGCACTAGTCCGAATAGTCAGCGGGATCTAGAAAACAAATCAATTTCATAAGCATTAATAATAAAAACAGGTAATCTGAGAAACTTACCATCACGTCGAACATCTCCGGCTTTTGACTGCAGCTTTTCCAGTTTCTCTCCAGCGTGACGAAGCCACACTTTGATTATGGTCTCCACGTCAGCTTTGTTTGCACACTCAACATTTGCTTTCACTGAAACATTGATTTGTGATGACAGTCACAGCAGAAAACGTTGGTACGGCACACACACATCTTTATCGAACTCAGGAGAAAAACACACCGCCGAGGATGGTTGTGGCGGTTGCGGTTCGTGCAAGGAAGATGCCCTTGCTACCGAGTCTACTTTCGCACAGTTGATAAGCTCGAAGCATTCGTTTACGCGCCGGCATCTTTCCCGCCGAAATTGCCGTTTACAGCTTTCCGCCATTTCAAAGAAGTACTGCATATAAAAGCACTAACCTTTGTCAGTGCCTTGCATTGCTGCCATCAGCAATTTGGATGGAACAGCGCGGATATACAGACTCGCAGCGCTGACTAATAACTCAGTGATATATTTCTTCTTCCTCAAATCGTCGTCATCTTCTCCTTCGCCGTTAATGAGCACATTTTAAATTTTTAAACACCAGAAACAAAATATCCAATAAACATTAATAAATAAGTAATAATAAGTAAATAAATGACAACTAAAAATAAAGAAAACTAGAGAACTAAAATATTTAAAAAAATATTTTTTAGAAAATAAATTATAATTAAAAAAATATTTACATTTTTTTGTTTTTAGTTGTCATTTATTTATTCATTTATTATTAACTTATTAATTTTTATTGACTATTTGGTTTCTGGTGTTTAAAAATTTAAAATGTTCTCATTAACGGCGAAGAAGACGATGACGATGTGAGGAAGAAGAAATATATCACTGAGTTGTTAGTCAGCGCTGCGAGTCTGTTTCCTTGGTTTCCTTCTTGTGTGCCTGTGAGTGGGCCAACTGTATCCGCGCTGTTCCATCCAAGCATGAATTACCAATGAGCCCAAGCATCCACATTATCAAGCCATCATTAGGGGTGTCGCGAACCGCCCGAGGTTCGAGTTCGACCAGGTTCGACTTTTTCGACCTTTTAGTGGAAAATTCGACGAACCTTGTATTGAGGTTCGACTCGTGTGCGCATGCGCGACAGTCTGGCCAGTTGGCTTCGGATTAGATGGTGATGGCTAAGGAATGAATTAAGGGCAGCGCTGATTGGTTATTTCAGTTAATACAGTACAAAAGCTTAAGTATTAACTTCTTCAGTGATTAGAATTGGTTTCTTTTAATTGCAACTGTTTATAAAATAAAATAACCCTTTGCATAAAAAAAAATTTTCCAAACGTAGACATGCTTGTATCAAGGTCTGGCCACACTGTCCACAAAGTCGAACCGGTCGAATCTGGTGAAAAGTTCGAAGGTTCGTCGAACCGGTTCGACCCAGTCGAACCCCGAAAGTTCGACCTAAAAATCTGGTTCGACAAAAGTTCGCGACACCCCTAGCCATCATCAACCTCGAGGTACTCGAGGCTATTTCTGTTTCTGTCCTGGCTTGGCTTCGCCAACGGCTTAACTTGCTTGGGTCTCTCGGATGGGTGGATAATTTCAATAACGGTACGCCTTTCAGTAGGGTGTAGCTTGCGCCACCTACAGTGAATGTTGCCAATGGAACTGAATTCCGAAATACTGCGCAAAAACAAAACTAATAATAATTTTAGTGCGTCCTGGTTTTATTAAAGAATTGTTTGATCAAAACTATTGTTAAAAGATGTCCTAAACTTAGACAACTACATGTAATAATTTGTATGTGAAATTTAGTTTAGCAGTAAACATGAACTGTATATACTACAGCCATTTCATTCATTTATTTTTTTTTTAAACGCAATCAAACTGAGGACGTAAATATATTACCTCTACCTTTGTAACCTTCGTCCTCAATAAGTCCTCGGAAGGACGTTTCTATAATGATCCAGCGATTGACCTTCTCAGGATGTCCTGAGTGCGTCTTGAAAACCGTGAGGACGTTTGTACCTTTTGAGGACGTCCTGAGGATGTCGGGTGTTGTCTGGGAAGTGGGGAAACACCGATGGTGCGCGCGTCCAGCCGTTCCAACTACGCAGAAGCTGTCGGTGCTGAGGCCATTAGATTTTCGCGGAGTCAGATGTATTCCCTAGTAAAGTATTTAGTTTACGTACACACTCGTCCAAGACCTCGAGGTTCAACACAGCTCTCCCATTGAAAGCGTAGTCACCCGACTAACAAGAAGGTAAAAAGAGAGAAACTGACTACTTCACCAAGGCAACTTCGCGTCTTCCGTTTTATTTCGGTTAATGCTAATCCTCAAATACGACGTACAGTAAGTACTCATATATCAAGAACAGCCCAGCTGACCGCTCTAACTGAGCCGTTCCAGACCACGAGTTATCATACACCTCCGAGGGCTGAAACCGATCATTCCTAGTCGACAGGTAGCAGGAGCAAGCAGCGAGAGCAAATGGATGAAGGGCCGAAAGTACCAGGCCACATCGCAGGACGGGCCTGGCAGACAAATGCGCCTACCCCCGCCGTGGTACACGACGTACGCGTGTGCCCTGCCATAGCCGCACCCTGCGCGCTCCGCATACCGTTCCCAGAGAAGCCGGTGCCCTGAAGAGACATCTTTGTCGAGCATTGGTCTCTTCTGGGTGCTGTCCGCCACCCAAGGAGCACACGTCCTGGAAGGGGCGCCCACGTCACCGCGGGGCGCCCCGCGACAGCGTCTTCCCCGCGCGCCCGCTTGTCCGCCGATTGTCCCAACGCGATTGTCTCCGAGAGGAGCGTGGCCGCCCCGAAGGCACGACGTCGCCACGATATTAACTGGTCGCAGATAAGCAGGCGACACGTGTGGTCCTGTAGTCGGGTCATCCTCGCACGGGGGCCAGTGCACTAGTGCACTAAGCGCACGTGCGTGCAAAGTTCGCTTTTTTTTTTTTTTACGCTGTTAAAGGGGGGGGGACCATTTTGGCATACCTAAGGGTATACCTGCCTCCTGCGGCTCTTAACGGTGTCCTCTTGCCGCTGGTTTGTGCCTTGATGGCGTTCCTCCTCGCAGCACCGCGTGAGTCTCCGTGACCACGAAGTCGCTTTGTGTGGGATCGCGGGACAAACGGGTGGAGCTCATTTTTAAACTCGTTGATTCTGATTTTGGAGCAGGCATCTAATAAAGTGTTTTACTTTGGGGTGGTATTTTTGGTGGGCGGCTATAGGAAGTATTCACTGGACGCCATATTTGCGGTGCTGTTTAAAGCGCATGCTCAGAACGAGCTCACATAAATAGGCTGCTAAGACCGGCAGTCTTGATGGTACGGAACGCACGTTGCAAAAGAACTGGGGAAGCTCGCCATCAGCACGCGCTCAGAATTCGCGCCCACAGCTATGGCCGCCTGTGAATACTCCCTATTACGGCTTCGCAAGCAGAAAAACTGATTTTATGGTGGCTAGAAGGGGAAGTGTGACGGGCGCCGTAAGCGCGTAATGATAAAGAGAGGCACGAGGCGCGATGAAAATGTTTAGTGAGCCCAGATTGTAGAGAGTGCTCAACTCAAACCACGGGGAGCGTTTGCAATTTAATTACGGACGCAGGGCCAGATTTAGGGGGGAGGGGGGAGGGGGTTGTGTGGATACTTATACAGCGTGTAGTTGGTCAGCCATTTCAAAATTGCGACGAGTCATTCGCTGTAGATGAGCAATTTAGCCAGTGCAGTACAACCGCTAGCCTGGGGTCTTTAACGTGCACCACGCAGTAGTGATACACGACCGCACGCCGGTACGATGCTCATTCAGATCGAAACGGGCGGTAAGGCAGGCCGGATTCAAGGGGGGGGGGGGGGGGGGGGGCGACGGGGACGGCCCCACCTTGGATCCCAAGGACGACGTCCAGGATGACCTCAAGGACGACTTCTAGGACGACCTCGAGGACGACATCTTGGACGACGCCTAGAGAAATTCAGCCTTTCCACTCTGGTGAAAACCAGAGTGGAAAGGCTGGAAAGGTTGCCGCCATCTTTGAGCAAGGCCGGCAAGCGGGTTGTCTGGTTGCCGCCGTCGCTCATAGATGGCGGTAGCTGTCCAGAGTGTTGTGTCGACATTTGTTTGCGGGGGACACGATCCTAGGAAACTAGCCCTAGTAAACAGCACCGCTGTAAAAGGGAGCGGAGGAGCGGCTTGCATGCTTTCGCATTCACAACTCATAAGGAATGCTTAGGTGTACCTCGATCTTTTTTTTTTTATTGGAACGTTGTTAAAAGAATTAGTACCCGTTTGCCATATTACGATAAATATATTCTGTTTCGCTGATAACAGAAGCTTCCTAAATACGGACTTTTGATCAAACTGCTTAATCCAAACTCTCGTTCGTACACCTGGACATAGAGGCACCCTAAATATAGGAATGGACGTTCATTTGTCTTTAGGAGTACCGGGAATGCACGTATATTTTCATTGGGGGGTGCGGTGGTCAATAAGTTGACCGCCCCTTAATGTTTAGAGGCTACCATCCCTCATTTTCTCGCTTTGTATACCAACAAACTGATGACCCTAACGGGATTATATTTTTTCGACATAAAGTCAACCAGTAAATAACACACGCCACCTACCAAAATTAAAACGATCAATGCAAATAGTGAAGGGCGCTGACATCTGCGACCTTATTCCGCTTAACACACAAATAAAGTATCATACCTTTGCGCATACGTCAGATTTTGTTTTCTGCCTTTTTGATGTAACACAAGGATAACCGCCTAGATGTTGATTGATCTACGTCAGTCATATTCCTCGGGGAAGGTACTTCTGCTTAGCTCCCCATAGTACTAAAAAAAAGAAGAAAAAAAAAAAAACAAAAAAACGAAGATGCAATTTTAAGGATTGTGAGGGTCCTAGATTTTTATCTTCATTGGTCAACATAATTCATGATTATACTATAAAAATATAAATGCTCTCAGATGGTTTACTATTATTAACAAAAATAACTTTAACCCAAGAATGTAAAAAAAAACAAAAAAGCTATGAGCCGAAGCAAGCATGACGAGTGCATGAATTGTGAGCGGCGTTTGGCCACTTCCGGTTCTTTAGGAAATTTTGTTTCACTGTTGACAGACGACGACAATGAGCTGCAAGCCTGTGCAAACGTAATTCTGAATCCTCCAGACTGTAGTTTTCAGAACCACGCTTGGACAGGCTTGCAGATCACCGTCGTCGTTTGTCAACAGCTAAACAAAATTTCCTAAAGAACCGGAAGTTGCCAAACGCCGCTCACCTATTACGACCGCTTTTTCCTCTTTTTTTTATACTTAAGATCATTTTTAAAAGGCGTGCAGCAACGAGCGCCTCGAGACGCATATGTGCCCGAGATAAAACCTGCTTTTGCTTCACCGGAAAGGGCCATTGGGAAGCGGAGTTAGACTAATGGTGAATTTCGCCCGCAGATCTCGAGCGCTCCGAAAGCGCTCCATTTGGAGCTCGCATATTCAGCTGGCAGATCTTGCTCGAGTTGGTCGTCTTCCGCTCGTCGATCCCTGGTAACGCTTGCTCCGTGGAGCGCCCCAAATCGTGCCACAACCGCTCCGTGGAATCCCGCAGATGTTGGAGGAAGTTGACAGAAGCGCGTACGTCATTTCCTTTAGCTCGGCAGCGCGTATCGTGGTGGGCAAGCGCGGCGCGGTTGGCGAGGTCGCCGGTCCGGTCGGGCCGTCGAGTTCGAACTGTTCAGATGCGTCGGTTGTTTACGCGGGATCGTCACGGCTCCAACGCTTCTACGTCGCGTAGATCATGGATACAAAGCCAGGACTGCAGCGTGGTAAATCGCAAGCGCTGACATCTGTGATCGGGAGAGGAAGAACGAGAAAAAGAATGACAGAAAAGCCGGAGGCAGAACGCAAGGTTAGGCCTGTTCATTTTGCAGCCAATGATTGTTTATTTTTCTACACCGTATGCCGCCGGCGTTAACTCGGGCAATAAAGCAAGAACAAATGTGGCAACTACCGTGCAAGTGATGGTTTGTTACCTTTGTGTCTATTCAAGTCTTACCAGCAATCTGAACTCCAGTGGCGATCGCTGTGCGTGCCCCGCCGCTTCGAGGCGGCCGAAAGGTATGTGACGGTGACGAACGCGGACGTCTTCCTCGTTATTTGTGACACGGGCTCGAGGGTACGGACATTTTTGCCCGGCCAGTGTCGCGTGTTATTCCTGCAGCTAAGCCGTGACAGTTGTCACTGGTCGTCGGAAAGCTCAGTCGGCTGAGGCGTTGGTCGACTTGTCAAGTTCGAGCAGCGGCCATTTCGAATGGCCGACCGTCTCGGGCGAATCGGTGGGTCGCTCCAAAAATGCGAGTCCATCTTCCGCTCGTCGATTCGGAGCAGATCAAACTGAGGCGAAGTTTGCCTCCTTCGCTGATTTTGGAAAGCGCTCCGGAGCTACCAGTGGAATTCACCGTAAGAACTGGTCTTTTCAACGAACAACGCGCCTAGAAAATTTTTCTTGAGCGACCTGACGACAACAATGCTGTTCTTCTGTCAAAGCGCAACGCAAAACTAAAAAAAGTACGGTAAAAAAAAGAGGTAAGCTTTTTGGGGGCACAACGAGCATGCGTCAAAAAGCCATGAACCAATAGATCCCTCGCCATTGAATGGCCCAACAAACAAGCAAGTCCTAATCCGCTAGGTCAACGGAGCTTACAGCACAGTGGCGCAAATGGAGAACAAGCGCCTATCATGCGTGGCGCGGCGCCACGTCTCCCGACTCCATTCCCGTATACCTTGGCAGCTCAGGTGCCTTCGGGGGTCAGCCCACAAGACTCGAGAAAACCACCACTGCACGCTTTCCTTCTCGGAGAAAAAGTCAGGGAAGAAGGCGCTCTGTTCCCGACTGTACCCACAAAAGCCCGAGTCCTAGCGGCTCCTTTTACGGAACTCACACAATGCGTGAAGGCGGCTGCCACGAGACGCGCGCGCCGTGCACGCTGACAGAAACCGCGAAAGGGCGGGAGTCCCCACAAGGCCTCCGAAGAATCATGCAACGAACTCGACCACCCTCCTTCATCCCCTTGCCTCATTTCGTTTTTACCCCGAGAGCACGATCGCCTCGGGAGCACAATGAGGCGTCTCTTGCGGCCGTCTTGCGAGCCTTGCGTCAAAAGAGGGGAGGGCGGGCAGCTGGTCAGGGGGCCAGGACAGCACTCGCGGGTCTTTACAGGTGTACGCCACGAGTGTATACAAAAGGACGTCTCCCCGGAGGAGGACACACTCGGAGCAGACGTCTCACTTCCGAGCGCCTCGAATGGCGCGTGGAAAGAGCGATTCCCTCGTGATGGCCGCTGCGGGAACTTACGAGGGACCGTAAGCCGGTACAACACCATCGGACACTGCTGATTGGTCGTCGTCGTTCCATTGATCACCTGACGTAACGGGGCAGATGGACAGCGCGAGAGGCGTGTGCAGTGCGTGTGCATGGCTCGTATACCCCGCGCCACTTCCGTTGTCAGATCGGAACGAGAAAGGAAAAAGGGGACATTTAGACATCGCTGCCGCCGCAGCAGTAAAAAGTCGCCGCTTTATGTTAGCTCTTTCTGAAAGAGATGACGTCTTCTCGAAGTGGAGGGCATATTGTAAACTTCATCTACTGTATGCAGGTTCGCAATAGCAACCAGGAAGTACGCGTGCTCCCTGGTTGTGAAGAGCACGCTGATCCCTGTGTATCACAGTTTTCTCGGGATGGTAAATTCTTGCATGAAAGTAATAATTGTATGGAAGAAATTAAGAAATAAAAAACGCCTCGTGCTATACTTTAAACTACGTCTAGACACTTACTATCGTCTGGCTCATATGGCGAACGAATATTAACTGTTATTATTATAAACAGTACGCAATATCTCTCAGCAAAAACGGGCTCCTCATTCACAAAACTTGTTAGTTGTAAAAGTTCTGATTAGCAAAAAAAAAGAAAAAAAAAATGTTACAGTAAAAAATAAATAAAATAATAATAAAAAAAAGTTTCTTCAAGCCACTTTAAAGGCGCAGTGTTGACTGTCGCAGAACCCAAGGCGGCAGCAGCGCCGTGTGGGGGCGTGAACCGGCGCGGAGTAATTGGCGTCTGCTGTTGGGGGCACCACGGGGCACCACGTGCATTGTTCCCTTTGTCGACACTCCCGCTGTGTCACACGACGGGTTGCCGAATAAAGTTGTTGCGCAACCCGGGGCTTTCCCGCATGCCCCCGAAGTCAACCCTGCGCGGTCTTCCACGACTGCGGAGTTTCTTTACAGGGACTCGTCTGGAATGCCTTCTGTTGACAGTCCCTGCGATTCAAGACGTGGCCGTAAGAATTGTGTTCAGAAAGTGGGACGGGCTCTTCTTTTTCCTAGCCTCCTTTTCACGCAAGGTGGAGAATGGCCGCCCATAATTAGCCGCACCTTCTCCGTGTGCCACTCTCTGCAGTCCGTGTTTGCGCTGCAATTATGCTCGCTCAGGATATACGGCCATGGCAGAGGCTCCTGGACAATGCTTCCCGGTGAGCACCTTTCTATGCGTGCGTGGGAGAGGGTGTGAGCTCTCACCTCTGCTTTGGTTTGTGCGTGCCCGCTTCACACTACGGGCTTGTAAGCATGCCCTGAGTGTTCCTTTACGTAACGTAACGTGCTTGCGTTGTATTTATTTATTTACTTTTCTTTACAGCATACCTACAGCGCCTCGAGGCCGTCATCGGCGGGGAAGGGGGGGGGGGGGCAGGAAATAATACACGAGGGTCACACGTCCGCACGATTACCTATACAAACGGGAGAAAAATACCCTGATGTCTAATATGCTTACCACGTCCCGTGGTAGCGAATTCCACTCTTTGAATAGAATGTATTTACTAAGAAAAGCTTTATTTTGTTGTGCGTATGTTTTACAGCCTGAAGTTAGTCTTCCGCAACAGGCGACTTGCCTCTCACTTGTAGATGAGCAATTTAGCAAGTGCAGTGCAACCGCTACCCTGGGGTCTTTAACGTGCACCACGCAGTAGTGATACACGACCGCACTCCGGTGCGATGGTCCTCCAGATCGAAACGGGCAGGGGTGGGAACTAAACCAAGGATCCCTGGGTTCCGCAGCGCGAGCTTTCGCTCCACGATATTAAAAAAAAAAAAAGGAATAACAATAGCTGTTTGTTTTATAGGGGTATTCAGGAACTTTTCTGAAATTATCACACCTTGCTGAAACGTACGTTGAATTCGAAATATACTCTTTCTTATCAATACCAGTATTGTTACGATAAATCCAATGAAAATAAAACAACTTTAAACTTTATTTTGCCTTCGGATGTTCAATGGTTTCCAACCGAACATGGCTTTAACCTCCGACATACTGATACATGGACCATTGTTATTGCTTACAACTAGTGCTGCTTGATTTTGAAGTTTATTTTTATAATCTGGCGACTAAATACTGCTGGCAGGGATTCCGAATAACGCACGCATAATCGAGTATCGACTTCACGTGTAAAAGGTAAAGTGTTTCCTTACGACACTGGACGCATCTTTAAAATTTCTATGAATGAAGAATAGCATTTTGCTAGCCCTACTAACTGAATAATTCATATGGTTATTCTATTTAAAGCGAGTGATAAAAAGAAACGCCGAGTTATTTGCATTGGGAGGTATTGGTGATTGTCACATTTGAATGATATAAGTCGTGGCTAAATTTTGATATGTTATTTGCAAATTTGACGAGGTTAATTTTTTTAATATTTGAGCTCACATGCTATGTCACCCCAAACTGCTATGAATGCGTTTACAAGCTAAAATATGAGAACTTCCGGTCACTTTATCGGAGTGTACTACTGTGGCAACGTTTACATGGATGCGACTGCAGCGCATCGGATCAGTTAACGAATCGAATCGGTCCATGTAAACGGCTCGGATCGGGTCGGATCGGATCCGATCCGATCCGCTAAAACGGGGTGGTTTGAGATTTTCAATCCGAATCGAGACTCTCCATGTATACGCTAGCGGATCGAATCGAGTGCTCGAGCGGGGGATCACGGTAACGTTGCGTTGCATGCCGGTAGCGGATGCGGACGACCTGGACGACCAACATGCGCGGCGGCAGCAAACTCAGCTGGCGGCGAAGTTCCCCGTGTGGTTTTCACTCACAAGGAGACGGAGACATTGCTTGACCTAATAAGTGAAACGAGTACTAGTTCATTACTGGACTCGCTCCGGCATGCGCAACCAAATCCACTCCCAGAGGTTGGAGGGAGAGCTGCGGTCGCTGGGATTTCAGTGGGACAGTATACAGCTCGAAACCCATTGGAAGGATCTCAAAAGGCACTACGTATCCGTCGGCAGCGTTGTTGACGTTGAAGAAAGGTGGCGATGAAGACATCATGATGAAGGTTTGTCCACGCGACAACCAGTGAAACAAAATAAAGTTGCTGAAACACCAAACAACGCGCCAGCACCACTACAATGTCAGCCATTTTCGCTGCTCCGAGGTGCCGCTGCGAGCTCAATTGCAACTTCCGCCACGCTTGGCAAACCGGAAACCTCGCAAACAATCGGAAGGTCACGATTTTTGCGTTGCGACCATTCGACATGAGGTGCCGCTACTGGACAATCTGAATCCATGTAAACGCAGTGGTTGAAGTGGATCCGATTTGCTAACTGGATCCGATGCGCTGCCGTCGCATCCATGTCAACGTAGCCCTAGTCACGTATGTGCCTTAGCAGGGAGATATAATTATATACCTCGCCGGAAGAGTACTACTATGCCGAACGTTGAGTCGGAAGTGGGAGTTGCAGTGTCTAAACTCAGCCCTTGTTTTGAGAAACTGTGCTCTGACAAAGAAGCTTACTCACAGTCATAGTAACAATCATTCCTGCTAGAATTCGTTGGTTATTTTTTTATTTTTTTGCGATGGTTTCTAATTTAAATGGATCACTGCCTTTGTTAACTTAAATAAAATTTCAGAGTAAATTATGTATATTACTGTTCATGCACCGATATGTCATCGAGAAAAGTGGGGTTGGGGGCACTGCTGTAAGGAGTGCATCTCCCTATGCATGCTACTGAATCGCAAATAAGCGACATCGCGAGTTAAAGAGCAACCCCACTCAAAACGTCGACCTTATAGAAATGGCTGATATCCCTTTAAGGGATCAAAACACAGTCATACCCAAAATATACGTCAAACCAACGCCGCATTCCCGATTAAAACCAGTATTAAAAATGTTCTACAAGGTGGATTAGCGACCCGACAACGGGGGAGCAGCGCTGGCACCGGGTGAGCTAGTGAAGCAACACTGGGCAATAACGTAAATTTCGTTCTATGCTCCCTCACGGAGGCCTCGTTTCCCGTGGCATTCTGCGATTCTGCTGACGGCAAGAGGTGCTTACCGTGAGTCGAGAACTGGGCTAGTTGGTATGTACGAGGAAGAAAAAAACACAGCACTGGACAAACCTCGACTCTCAGCTAAAAATAGAAAACACACAACTACACTTGTTTGACTAGATGATGGCAGTCGTACGGGAAAATTAGAATGACCATAATCTCCATTTCTAATAGCATGCTGAACACGGTAAGTAATTAGTAAGTTTACGTAAGCTTCCATCACGCCATCAGAAGTGTTATAACCAGAGATCGCGAGTGACAAGCAAAACCAATTCCGTTGTGCGCTGCGCTATGGTCTGAACACGTTAGCTATTATCGTCATGCTTTTTTGGTCGTGGTCTATATAGCTTATTTTTTCGCCGGAGCTGGGAACGAGGATGAACGGTGCATGACATTTGAGTTGACCGCGCTATCCACGTTTGCAAGCAAGGCATCTATACTTCGTTTCACCTTATGTGCGAGCGAAGGCAAAGCTGGAAGCGCGAGCACGAAAGCTCCGTGCGTTCAGGCTTTGCTCGAGCGTGCGAGCTGGAGAGAAACGCAAAAAGCGCTGGTCTCGCGCTTCTAGCTTTGGCTTTGCTCGCAGATAAGGTGAAACGAAGTATAGGCGCCGCTCATGGTGGCAAGCCCGTGCAATCGCAAGCCTGGCACAGTTATTTTCACGCGCATAATGCACGGGCTTGCACGCATGCCTGACGCACCAGCCTGGACGACGTATTTGCAATCGTCTATACCTTGAGCGTCCGGAACAGCTATACGAAGAAGTCTTGAAGTACGCGAAACGCGGATGATGTCAAACAGTCGCCGCTCGATCGCAGGTCGCAGCAGCTCTATCTAGCGTACTCATAAAGGTACCTTAGCTTTAGCAACTTAGACCGCTTGTAGATACCATCTGTCCATCTGTCTCCCATTATTTCTTTTTTTCTTAGTCCTCGAGCAAGAAACAAATAGTCACTCTGCGCCGGCACTGACCGCGTCGTAATATTTATAGCAGTCGGATTCGCTTTTCGGCTGGCAAATTTATAAATGCACATTAACACTTACTACATCGGAAGATTTCTCCAAAGCTTTTCAAGAAAAACAATGAAAGCCGTTTACAACTCCCTGTAAAGTCAGATTAGAGTGCAGCTCTTGAGGAGGTGGATGGAAGGGTACTGAGGGATAGGATGGAAGGGTACTGAGGGATAGGTGACTCCCTGAGCTCACGTGACCTCAGGGGGGGGGGGGGGGGGGGTCACGTGACCTCAGGCAGGGGTCACGTAACCTCAGGCAGGGGTCACGTGACCTCAAGGGGGTCACGTGACCTCAAGGGGGTCACGTGACCTCACGGCCACGCCGACTGCGACGGCGACGCCGCTCAAGCCGGAAACGGGCGCCTAAGAGCTGCGCTCTAAAAAAAAAACACACTTGAGGGATTATGCAAAGGCACATCGGCAGGGGGACACTAAGGCAGGTTTAAAATATGATACCTTGTTTTTGGGCGATGCAAAGTTTTCTCAGAATCTTACCACGAATCAGATTGTCCGGCACTGACTACGTGAAGGCCCGCAAACAACTTGCTGGATTTCCCTCCTTATTGTCAACTGTAGAAACTTGATAAATAAATGTGATGACTTCCAACAGCTACTATTGATGGCTAGGCCTCACGTGGTGATAGGCACAGAGTCGCGGTTAGACGATTTAGTACGTGACGCGGAAGTATTTCCTGACTGTTTCGAGTGTTACAGATGTGATCGAGGTTCCCGTGGTGGCAAGATGTTTGTTCTGGTTGATAAGGCCTTTTCTTCTAGAGAGATAATGGTAAACACCCAAAATGTAGAAACTGTGTTTTGTCAGATAAGATTGACTAATGGGAAATACTTAGCCGTTGGTTCTTTTTATCGGCCACCATGTTCAACGCATAATACTATCAGGTGTCTTTCAAATGATATTGAAACGATCTCGGGCGATCATATTATTATTGGCGGCGATTTCAACCTGCCAGCTATTGCATGAAATAATGCGAACTTCAGGAGGACAGCTGGTGGTAAAGTGTATAGGGAGTTTTCCAGCTTGTTGGACGTTTTTTCACTTAAGCAATATGATACTGAACCGACACGAAATATTGATACCGGCCATATCTTGGATATTTTGCTTTGTAACACTTCTGGGATTGTCGAAAATATACGCATACCGTTCCAGGTATTAGTGATCATAGAGCTATAGTGTCTCAAGTCAACTTAAGTTGTTCGAGCAAAAGCAAATCACGTGAAAGAAGGGTGTTTTTTTATGACCGAGCTGCTTATTCAAAAATGAACTCTGCTCTGGAATCTTATCTTCTGGTTTTTTGAAACTTGGTTCAAATTTTTAAATGTCAAAACATTATAGATCAAACTAAAAAAAAAAATCTTTAGCTTGCGGGACGAGTGTGTCCCATGACGCATGTTAACATCGAAACGAGCACGTGACAAGCCGTGGTTTACGCAAAAATTGCGTGTATCACTCAACAAGAAAAGAAGAGCTTACGTCAAATACTTTAAAACCCGGCTTTCGAGTGACCTTGCTAAACTGAAAGAATTAGAAGGAGTAGTCCAGGAGAGGTTGGAACAGGCTAAAGCGGCGTTTTTTCTTAAATTGGAAGATAACTTTAGGCGTTCCTCAAAAGAATTTTGGAAATATGTCCGAACAAACGGCAAACATAATTCTTACGTCTCGACTCTCAAGCATAACGTTACTCTCGTCGACAGTGATAACGAAAAAGCAGAGCATTTGAATTTATGTTTTCGGTTGGTTTTTACACCTTCGCAGACGAGGGCTGTAGATTTTAACGTTCCAGCGGCAACCAACGTTATGCCTGAAGTTGAATTTGCTGTTTCTGGAATTCTTAATCAATCGCGTAACTTGGATACAACCAAATCTACTGGTCCGGATGATATTCCTGGGTGTATTCTGAAATTTTGTTTAAGTTCATCTTGTCTATACTTTGTCGTACTGTTTCAAAAATCTCTGCGTGAATCTTCGCTTCCTTTAGACTGGAAGCTTGCACGAGTAATGCCATTGCATAAAAGTGGTCCTAGAGCCAGTGTCGAAAACTACCGGCCGATATCTTTAACGAGTATTTCCTGCAAGATAATGGAGCATATTCTATATAGTAATATCATGACTCATCTTAGCGCCTTTAACCTTTTACATCTCTCTCAACACGGATTCCGGCAGGGATATTCTTGTAGTACGCAATTGGTTGAATGTGTTCATGACCTTTCTTTGGCAATCTACAAGCGACGGAGTATTGATTGTATATTTCTTGATTTCAGTAAGACTTTTGATGTCGTTCCTCAAGATCTTTTACTTTCTAAACTACACGCTTATAAAATTGATGACAAAGTTTGTAACTGGTCATCAGAAAAGAGTCTGTGGTTTTTGTCCTTTAAAAAACAGTACATGGTTTTAAATGGCTTCCAATCCCAAATGGCTGACGTCTCTTCAGGTGTGCCGCAGGGCTCGGTTCTAGGACCTCTTTTATTTCTTATTTACATAAATGATATTGTTGTTGGTGTTTGTTCTGCCATTCGAATGTTTGGGGATGACTGTGTTGTCTATAGAGAGATTAATAACGCGAATGATAGTGTGATTTTGCAAAAGGACTGTGACAACATTGAATCATGGTGTCAGTCACGGCAAAGGTCTTTGGACGTAAAAAAAAAAAAAAAAACAGCGCATGTCACCTTTACAAGGAAGGTTTTACCGCCAGCATTTCGTTATTCGCTAAACAGAAAAGTCCTAGATACCCTAAAATAATTTAAATATCTCAGTGTATACTTTACATCTGATCTGCGTTGGAATGCGCATGTTGACTATATTTCCTCGAAGGACTCACGGATGCTAGGCTTTCTATGTCGAAATTTAAGAACTGAACCTCAGTCGATCAAGGAAACAATTTACTTTTCACGCGTTCATTCTATTCTGGAATATGCTTGCGTTGTCTGGGACCCTTATACCGCCTTTTCCATACAAAACTTGAATAATACAAAATTTGGCTTTGAGGTTTGTATTAAACAATTACCATTAGCGATTGAGTATGACTGAATGGAAACATAAGCTTAAGTGGCAAATTTTAAAAGATCGCGGAAAGCTGCTCCGTCTCGAATTTTCTCACGATATTCATTACAGTAAAACCGGTGTAGAAAAGGATAAATATATGAAAGCGCATTTTTACGCATCCAGTAGGAACGACCATGGTTTAAAATTAGAAAAATTCCTTTTAAGGGTGACGTACTGCGACACTCCTTTTTTTTTTTTTTTTGTAGAGACCGTGCGCGATTGGAACTCCCTTCTATCGCGCGTTGTCTCGATAGCTTCCAATGACGCCTTTTTCCCCGCACTGAATGTGTGAGATTTTTTTGTGTGTCTGTATATTATTTGCCCCCCCCCCCCCCCCCCCCCCCCACACTGTAATGTCTGATGGCGAAGTGGGTACCCGAATAAAGATAGACACATTTGCTGCATATTTATTTACAAAGTGCAACGGTTAAAAAGAAACTGTGCAACTTACGTTCTGTATTGAAACTCCACGTGCGACTGAGCCGGCCGTGTCGGTGTGTGGGCTCAGGAGCTCGGGACGAAGCCTACGTCATAGCGTCGATGCGCAGCTGATTATCAGTGTTGCCAAGGTGCTCGAGCGAGCAGTTTCAGTTTCGCCGTGTCGCCGAAACGAAACTGTTATACGTGATATCTACAAAACTATATACACACCACCGAAAAACAAATTATATCTCGTGAAGCAGGGTCGCCGACTTCGACTAAACAGATCGTAACTCAAAAATCGAAAAAAAAAATGGCGTGAAGTTGAAAGGTGAGGTTGTGCGAACTTTCAACTAATTAAACAGTCACTTGTAATCAGTGGAGTACCTGGGGGGGGGGGGGGGGGGGGGTGATGGCGCCAATGGCAAAGAGGTTTTTCGCTCCCCTGATTGATGATGATGATAATTTTGTGCAAAATCCCGCGTGTCCACGAAAGCGGACTGCCAGCCAAGCGGTTGTGCTGCTGGGAAGCGCACCGTGCGTGACAGTTTATGAGGAGACGCACCCAAACACGGAAGTTTTGAAGACAAAAGGTATGCGTTAAAACTAAATTAGCATAATCGCCACGTTGTAGCCTCTTCGGCGATCCCCAAAAAATATTTAAAGGAGCGGTGCAACTTCAATTGGAATGTTTTTCACTTTACACGAGCTTACTGGCACTAGTGGGACTCAGGGATACTCGCACGCAACGCCACTGGCCAAGAAACTCCTTTGTTGCGGTGTAATTTCAAGGACAAAAGCGATCATTTTCATTCAATCTCCCCTTTGCAAAATTTGATGACGTAACGTGGGGATCGCAGAACACCCCAATGACGATATTTGAATGCGGTTCATAGATTGGACCCGAGCATTGCGTGGGCACTCGATTGGGGCTCGTGATAATTACTAGCTCGAGAAGCATTCGGGTAGTGGACATTGTCCAATCGCTGCAACGACGACAATAGCCGAGCCATAACAACGTCTGGAACTCAGCGCGTGTCTTGTGCTTTGCCAACCCCAGCGCGTGGCTATGATCAACATTGGCGGCATATAATCGGCTCCAGATCACGTGGCCGCTTAATCTGGCTGCGAGTTGAGGGGGTGAACGCTGCTTGTTTTTCTTTAATTTTTTACTGGGACTTCTATTGCGTGGGGTGAAAAACGAACGCGTACAAATTGTTGCAATTTGTACAAAGTACAAAAATTGTTGCATCGCCCCTTTAAAGGGACACTGACGGGTTATATATTCCCGCCTATTTGTTTATTTAAACACGACAAACTATAGCCCAACTATACTCAAAACACAATTTGGGGCTCGAAATTTATTTTCTTTCCGCCCGAAAACAGCCGTCAATAATTGACATCTTGGAAACCCTGAGATGGGGAACGATAAGAAAACGGACGAACACAACAATAATTGGCCAGTTTCAGCCGCTCTCACTGTCTTTTTCACGGTCACGTGGCGTTCAAACTAAAGCGTACCAAATATATTCAAAGTCATGGGACATTATTAAAGATAAAAAAGGAATATGAACCTTATTTTTGTGGCCTCCAGAAAACGGTAAATACGTTAATAAAAAAGAATGTTGCACAGATCACAGGAAGTACATGTAGTACGTTATTCTCAATAAGGCGACGAACCGCGGACTGGACGACGCGATGGTGGTGCACGACGGACCAGTGGTGAGACGGACCTAGGGCCGCTACTCCGGAACTGTCTTTCGTGGTACCGGTCAATCGATCTTCAAGCGTAGAACATCCAGAGGAAGGGATATAAGTGCGAAGCAATAGACCGATGTCACCAAGCGAACTGCGCAGGCGCGCCCATTCCGGAAGTGGTGCCGCCGCCATGCTACATGTAGCCATATCGCTTTCCGGCTTCCCGGCTACATAGGGCTGCGCGTATATACATCGTAGATTATCGTTTGGAACGCCCCGGTATCAGCTTGGATTCTCCTGCATGTCTGTACTTCATAAAATTGTGTTGGTTGTGATGTCTTAATTTGTCAGCAAGCGCAGAAAAGCAGTTCCAGTCGTCTTATCGCCTTAGAATCGCTTTGTCGTCTGCTTCGGCGTCGTCTGCTTCTTCGTCTCCGTGAACGCGTGAGCACACTGCCGTTCACGCAGTGGTCCCACTGCGGCTGCAGGAGAAAAACAATGACGCCACTACTCGAGCTTTCCGGCTGCTGGGATGTCTCAATTAACTTGGAAACTGAACATCCATCTAGTTGAATGGCAAAGAACAAGAAAATTCGAGGGACCTTCGGCTTTGTGTAGCACCGTGGAACAGCGTCAAATGTGTTGGTGAAAAACTGAGCTAGGTAGTGTTCAGTCTTGTGCATAACGTTTAATCAGCAATGAAGTAAGAGGAGCTAAATAGACTTTCTCCGTGAGTGATAGTTTTCTAAAAGTTGTTTCATTCTGGTTGACAGCCTGTGCGACAGGGTACAGATGAAGGCACCATGACAGAACAGCACACGACAAAACAGCACGCGACAAAACAGCATGGTCAAAACGGCATGCGTCAAAACAGCACAGCGTCAAAACAGCACGGCGCCAAAAAAGCACGCGTCAAAATAGCACGCGACAAAACAGCACAGCGTCAAAACGGCACAGCGACAGAAGAGCTCTTGCCAAAACAGCACGGGGTCAAAACAGCACTGCGTCAAAACAGCACAACAAGAGACCACGGCGTCCGAAAAAAGGTGTTTTCGGAAAGTATTGCGGTAAATATTTGTAGACTCATAAACTTCTCGGTTATTTTCGGTTTATTCAAGAAAATCAGTATACTGAAGAAAATGCAATATTTAAAAGCGTTTGTTTAAAATGTATAGTGAGTTAACCAAGTACCGTCTTTTTTTATTTGTTGCTCTCTGTAGCAGCTGACACGACCTGTTCTGCAAGACGCACTGGGGCCCTATCGTGATCTGACATTATCGTCGTGTGCTCGTATTTGTACACAGGACGAACATGAGCTTCACTACCACTTCGGTAGGAAAGCAAATATCAAAATTTTGAAATTTGCAAGCATTGTACTTAGCGCGATTTTTCCCCATTTTCACGACTGCGAGAGGTGGTAAATTCGCGCCGACCACAGAAACGGCAATAAAACAATCGCATTTATGGCCTCCTCTAGTAAACGGAAGCTAGGGTTGTTACAAAATGTGCGGCATTTACGGACGCTCTTGATTTGCATTGTGCAGTTCACGATTAGATTTTCTTCTTTGAACAACGAATTCGGCACACAAATCCCTATCAGGTCGAAAACCCAGATATCATCCTGAAGACCCCTGCGCCCCCGGAGCTTTTGTTGAAAGTTGAATCGACCTCAAAGACAAGCTAAAAACTGCGAAAGGAAATGGTCATATAGTCAGTAATGAGTCACATCCCCCCCCCCCCCCCCCCTCCAAACGCTCTCGAAAATACTGAAATTTTCCAATTATTGCTGACCTTTTCTTTTTCTGCTAACTAAACGACACGAAGAAATGACAAAAGTACCAACAAGAGCTTCGCTGAAAGAGGCTCGAACAATTGCATACGTTTGTTTAAAGCTTTCCGCCTGTCACCTTACGGGAATGCTTTACGCTGGATGCCGATCGGTAACTCCCGTTGAGATATAAATCGTGGTTCACAACCAACTGCCGCGCCTTCCAAACTGTGGGTTCGACAGCTCCTGTGGGGGTCACGAAGCAATTGCTGCCATAAATTTTTTTTTGTTAAAGATTTAAGTTTAGTCATCTTCAGCATACATTTTATTATATGGACTGCTACTAGTACTCATCATTGAAACTGACTCTTGTAGCCTCTTGAAAAGCTCGAGGGGGGAGGGGGGGGGGGAAAGTTGTGACGCAATATCTTTTCTTTTTTTTTTTTTTTTTGGGGGGGGGGGGGGGGGTTGGGTTGCAGAGTTTGGTAAGCTCTGAAATAGGAAATAAATTCCTTTATAACCTAGCGACAATATATGCAAAGGTCAAAGAGGTTTGATATTATTCTCGCAGAGAAAGGTGAAGAACGCGTTTGAAGTTGCTACATGCGTGCTGTTTTGTCGCTGTGCTGCTTTGGCATGTGCTCTTCTGTCGCAGTGCCCTTTTGACGCTGTGCTGTTTTGTCGCGTTCTAGTTTGACGCGTGCTGTTTCAACGCCGTGCTGTTTTGGCGCTGTGCTGTTTTGACGCGTGCTATTTTGACCGTGCTGTTTTGTCGCGTGCTGTTTTGTCGTGTGCTGTTCTGTCGCGTTCCCACAGATGAACTGCGGGGAGAAGCTTGCACACAGAGAAGAAATGATCTACAGAAAGGCCATGCCTGATGTGCCGTAACAATGGACCTTTTTCACATACCGACGGCACCAGGCGGTGGCTGCATGAACTAAAAATCGAGGAAGTGACCTACCTGCGCTACCAATCGATAATGGGAGCTACGCTACCAGTTTCTTCGCTCTCCGAGCAGCGGCGCGTGCCCAAGGCGACTCTAAAGAGGGGGATCTGTGGCGTCCACCCAAACGTCATGTTTTTCTTTCCGTCCACTTTCTTTTTTTGTGCAACACAATTATATATATGTTGCAATTACGTGTTCTACTTGCTGATCCACAGCCTCCTTCCGAATTTCCTCGATTTCTCTTGCCGACTTCCGCCGCTTGGCATCGAGTGCTCGCGCGTGCGCAGAACGCTTCTCGAAAAAGGTCCATTGTCATCTCTCAAAAAGAAGCAACCATGCAAGATACCTGAAAACTTGGGGTGGAGATGATTTTTCGTGTACAGTTTCTATTCCGTTTCGTTTTGTTTGCGCAAGCTTCGAACGCTAAAGGGTCTGTTACACTCCAACGTCGAGCGTAGCAAACGCGGCGTAGCGCAGCGGACACCGATACTGATTGGCCGAAGATATCGAGGTCGTGCTCGCCGGCCAATCAAAGGCCCGTGTTCTGCGCTACGCTACGTTCGCTGCGCTCAACGTCGGAGTGTAACAGAGCCTTAAGAGTCGCCCGACGTTGGAAGCTTTTTTTTTTTTGATCAGTGGCGCCAGCCTAATAGACCACCACAAAATAGGTAGGCTCGATTGTTACATTTCTGCCGGTAAATGTTGCACTTCTAAATTGCATTATGTGGTGTTTTGTATGAAAAAAAAAACCACTTCCGAAAAAAGTTGTTTTATTTCAAGTGATTCATATCAAGAATCGCTGCTATTTTTTTTAGTGATTGTCCTGATCTTTTGAAGCACAGTAGTGCTTAAAACATGTCGTCACATTAACAGTTATAACCACCAAAATTCATTGAGCAAAAAGTGTATTCAAAACGGCCTCACCAAACTTAGTGGAGATAGACCAACGGATAGACCGCTACGAAGCGAATGCTCAGAGAGATTCCAACGTACGGAACACTTCGGCACGCTGTGTGTCTCGTGCCCTGTAATCTTACTTTTTAGCTGACGTACAATAGATGATATACATTATGAAGCAAATCGCGAAACAAATGAAAAAAACGCTATTTTTCCTGCCGCTCTGTCCGGCTCCGTTTACCTTTCTTTGCCGTGCTGCTTTCTTTCGGGAAGACATAATATCCTAGGCCTTTTTGCCTGGTGCTGTAATTGTAGCACCGTAGCATACAACTGGTGAAGCCACCCATTGAAAACCCTGAGTATACACCCGGCTAAACGTCTCGTGCTAACCCGAAAATTTCCAAACGCCGGGCGGGCGTACAATGCGCATTGACGCGGCCGGAAAACTGGGGAGAACTACAGGTACAAGCATGCACCGCGGCAGCGGTGGCGTCGCGCAACTCCTGGTGAGATCGGTCTATTGCACCACAAACGGTGCACGCAATTTCGTTGTCGTCATCCTCTGCTTCACTCGCCGGAGAAGTTAAAGGGGAAGTGAAACGATTTTAAGATTAAAAGAATCTGCATCTTGTCATTTTTACGTTGTTTGTTTTGTCCCGGGGGATAGAGAAAACATCTCCTTTATTAAAAAATGTCTCGATTCCGCTGCGTAATCGCGAAGCAAAAGTCGAGCTTTTTCCCCTACCTGCAGCCGCGAGTGGCAGCCGAAGGAACTACGGCGAGCAGCTTACGTGACCTCGCTCGGCTCTAAGCTGCAGCATAACGGCCGCTAATGTCAGCAGAGAGAGGGAGAGTAAGCGCCCTTCGAGAGAGCACACGGGAACCTACACGGCACCCCGAATTACGTCACTAGGAGGGGGACCAGGTGGGACCCTCAAGACTGAGAGTGAGTTGAGGGCTGCCAGAAATGCCAATATTTATCTTTTTTTATACAACTAGGACATGCAGCGAAATCGGTTTTCTGTTCTTTACTTCAGAAGTGTCAAAGGGCAACTAATTTTTGACCGAAGTCCGGAAATCGTTGCACCCCCTACAATAAAAAAAAAAGAACGCTGTCAGGTGTAGCCACGTGACTTCCGGTAACTATCTCCTTCACATTTCACCCTGCTCTTCGGTACACATCCTAAACATGCCCCGGCCATGAGCTCCCGTGCTTATGTTTCGGTGTCGGTTTCGAACAATTGAGTTCTTTTTTTTCTTTATTAGAAAGACATGTGACTCTGTCGCAAAATATTGATTGGGTCGTCTCCTGACACCATGTTAAATCGCTTGGCAGAAAACTAAAACGTTTTTTTGTGTGTGAATTGTGTGTGTGTGTGTGTGGGGGGGGGGGGGGGGGGGTAGTGTCCCTTCAATGGCTCCGCTCAGAGCCTGTAACAACAAAATTCGCCCATTCTTAGGTTTAATAACAGAAAATGAGGCGCTTTGATAGGCACCGTAAAATAGACCATATGCGAAATTGTTCGAACGTTTGGCAACATTCTGTGCGCCGTCATCTTTGTTGCGGCAAGATTCCTTGCTGTTTGTCAATTTCCTAGCGTTGTCGGTAACAACCGAGGCCTACTGCTCACCGCCATCGATCCTCACCCCCACCTGCGAGCTAAGGGTAAGTATTGTTTTACGCGCTTCTTGCGGATGTACGTGCTCGTCGCTTCGACGATCGCTGGTCTCTCGCTGCAACCAACATGGCGGACGTACCCTTCAGCTCAAAATTTGGCTTTGAATGCCGGTAAAGGCACGGGCGCGGGCGCCTGGTTTCGAAAGCGCTTTCTATGCGCGAGTGCTTGTGCGAGCGAAGGGTTCTTCAGAACTACGCTTTCGCGCCCTGGCAGTTGCCTAGCGCCGAAGCCAACTGGTGAGACAGAGCATGTTCTTCGGCGCCCCACTAGATGGCTCTGTGCAGTTCGCATATGGTCTAGTGATGCTAAATGAACGGCTATGTTCATGACGTAATTGGAGGGACTAATAAGGTAGGCGAGAAACTCGACGCGATTCGTAGAAAAGTGCGGTTACGAGATGGTACTATAACACTGTAGTTTTATTTTCTTTGCAAACGTAAAGTCATAGCCATGATGAAGGAAAGTTTCGTCAAATTATTTGGGTTTATGCACAACCGCTAAACAGGGGCCGTACTCATGCACTTTAAGAAAAAAATGGGAGAGTTGGCAGGCCGGACATTCTAAGCAGTGCCACTGGAGGACACTGCCTAGAACGTCCACAGGTTGGTTTGTCACAAAACATAACCACGGTAAGAGCCACGGTTGTAAAGCTTACGTCTCGGGGGGATTTGACATCAATCAGGAGCGTACTTGCCAAAAGGCAGAGTAAGCAGCTGTCCAGGGCAGCAGAATTTGTGGGTGGCAAATTTTGGAGTGTGACTAAATCAAATATATAAAAGGGCCGAAAATGACAGGGACAAAGAAGAGTGGATACAACACAAGGCGCAAACGTAGCGCCTTCGCCATAACGAAGAGAAGTTTCGTCACCGGCGACTCTATCAAGACGTATGAATCTAAAAATAAACGAAAGAACGCGGACCCGAGAGAGGATAAAAAAACGGAGGATTCGCTGACCGATGGCGATGAGGACAAACTATAATATGACGAGAGGCCTTCAAGAAGAGAACTGTCGAAGTCATAAAGCGAATATGCGGCGAACAAGTAAATGGTTTTTGCCAGTGGCGTTCGCTCGGTGCGCGGCCTTCGAACAGCGGCCGTTGCGCCGAGCTGAAAAGCGAATAACTGAGGAACTTGGTCGGTTGTTTTTCGCATAATAAACTTATTCCAAAACTCGAAGCGCCTCATCGCGGCGCGATGCCACGTTATGCAGTGTGGGAATTATAAGTAGGCAGCAAAATAAATACGTGTTCCGCTCCTGGCCCATATGTTCCCAGAATGCAAGGCGCGGTGGCGGATTTATGGAAGCAGTAAATTCTCTTCATGAAGTTTTAGCCTTTACGTGAATTCGAACGCCCGGTCTGAGTTCATCGAGAGTCCTGCGAAAATTCAAAATGGTCACACAAATGACAGAACTATACTCACTAAAGGCGGAGCTTCACGCAAATAGTCTATGCAATAACTACCCGAACGACCTCGAAGGTTCGTTTGTTTCTGAATGGTAGAACTTCCGAGCTCGCCTGTTCAGCCTTTTTGCAAAACACCAGGAGGTACCGGACATGCCACTGAAGATGTTTTCTTGGAACTCTACCCGCTATATCATAACGTAGACATCGCACATCGCAAGTTCCTCTGCATATTTGCGCACGTAAGGCTTGAGGCGCGTTAAAAATGACCTGATCTCTATAGGGAAACGGAGCATCGAATCGAGCCTTTCGCACTGCCCACCATCGAGTCTAAGCTTCTGCGCTTGTCGCCGTTTGACGCCGTCATAGACCGATGTAACTTAAAGCACGAGCAAGGCGAGCCTGCTTTCGGCGATTTCCCAAATTACAGTGTTACGGAAGAGACTTTCGGCAACGTTCTCTAAACTACCCCTGAAAACGGGAGTGAAGAAAAATATGGCCATGTATGTTTCCGATGACCGAAGGGGAAAGGGGAGGGGGAGGAATTTTCAAAGACTGCCAAAGGCGGAATGCAAACGAATTGAGGCAAGTCAAAATAGTTCCAAAACTCATCCTGAACCATCTTGGATATTTACTGAGCTTAAATGAAGCTTCATATATGTTCATGCAGTGTTGCTTTGGGTATATATATATGCCTTATAAATAGGTATATAGACATACCGTCATTAAACGTAAGAATGGACTCTCAGATGCAGCCTCCTGAGGCTTTACACGAGATAGAGGTGCCGTCTGACATCCTACCGTCTTCGAAATGAATCGCACCAAAGACGACCGCCCCCACCCGCAATTCCTCCTATATCACCTATTTATATTTTGAGTAAAGAGAGAGACAGAGAGATAAAAGTTATAAAGGCAAAAGATAACCCCGCGCTCCTCCGACAGACTCGGACAGTGACGGAGTCCAGCAGTCCCGTGGTGGCGCCGCCGCCAGTTGCGAGACACCCAGAGACGCAAAGAGTTGCCGCCGAACACGCGCAGAACACACCGTTTCCGACACTCCTGCTCGAGCCCAATGGCCAACGCGGGTCGAGGTCCGAGCCGTTTGACGGACGTCTCCGAACGAGCGCCGCCGACAGACGTCCTTCTACAGCAGTATACTTTGCCAGATGCGCGTCACCGGCGACGCCTATCTTTACGCGCGCGGAGCGCCGGTGGGCCCGCCTTTATGGCTTCCGGAGCCACTGTAGGAAACGCCACGGGTCGAGCCCGGACCCTGTCGCGACATCCACTTCCGGCAGGCCGCCCCTCGCGTACGACTCGGCTTGTCTCGGCTACACGATCGGCGGCTCCTGGTTTTGCCACGCGCGTGATAAGCCGGTCGCGCCGCGGCGCCCCACGCGTGTGGTTTCAAAGTTTTAAACGCCGAGTGGGGTGCCGCTCAGACGCCCCCGGAGAGGTCGCCATGTGTCACTAGGGCTTTCCGGCACTATCGCGGGGTCTACGCACCTGACCGCGGTACCCGCGGTCAAAGGAGGCTCCGTGGCCCGTGGGAAAAGAATCCACTGGTTCAGGGTTTCGCGGTTGTACTTCCGCGTCCATATTACCCGGTCATTTTTGTCAGCAACTATCGACGCGTAAATGTATCTAGGTATATTTATCAAAGAACACAGTTCAGTTAAAATGTTTGCGCTGCGTCATTGTAATTTGTTACTGTTTGTGACAACCCGTGCAGAAGCGCCATATGCGGCCAAATTGAGAGCTGGGGAAGTAAGGCCATAAATAGTTTTATTAAATATACGGTCATATGTGGCCTTGTATGCCCATTTCTTGATATGGCCATATCTCGCATTTCTGTGCAGGAGAGTGCATATGGTTGAGCATATATGATGTGGTCCGGGACCTTGCAACATCGTCAAAAACGTTATTTTTAGGCATTCGTTAACATGTGTGAAGAAGTGTCCGAGGGGAAACACCGTTACGATATAAGACCCAAATATTCACCTTGATTCTTGATACTCAATAACTTTTGATTGTAGTGTACATACAACGCGATATCGGCGTCACCTGTGTGATTAATATACAAAGTAAAACAACAACTAAAAATGAAGAAGAAAGTTAGAAATCCAAGTCCTAGAGAGAGAGGACAAAAAGCGCATCGCTTCACTAATAATTCATTTCCCTGTTGCACTGGCCATTCTTTGTCGACTCTCCAGGATTAACGTGTATGCACCATACCTGCGCGTCCGCATCATATGCTTTAACGAGGAATTGCCGCACACGCCTAAACCAAATTACTAGGATTGTTTGATGGAACGATATATATAACACAAGGCTACCACGGGCAGCCTTTTCCAGCCATAAAGCGTTTTTCTTTTTAAATAATTTTTTCAAATGCCAATAAAAGAACGTACTTTTTACGAACACCTAATTTTTAATTATAAACTCAAACGGGCCTAAATGCTCATACACATGTCCGGTTAAGCGTGCCATAAATAAGAAGGAATTCAGAACTTGTAAAAATCGTTCCAGTCTATTTTCGAAAGAGGAACCACACGAGCGAATTTATTACGCAAAATACGCATTTATCGTTTTTTTTATTTTTTTTTTAGTCTGAACAATAAATACCCGTTTGTAGTTAATATTTTTGAGAAATAGTGGACAGCAATTTTTGAATCTTAAGATTTCTGTCCAATTTGCAGTTGCTTATTTTTTCCCCCGAACATGCGTTTTACCAGCGTACCGCAGTTACACAGGAACATTGAAGGCCTTCTAAACGAACTCCTTTAAAAGTCGGCGAGCCAGCGCACGCCGATAAGCGCAAGATGGCGAGCCAATCCGCCGATTCTTTAAAGGAGTTTGCTCTGAAGGCCTTTAACGTGCCCGTCTGACCGGGAGTTAAGAACCACTCCGAAGAAGATCCGATGCGATACAAGATCAGAGGATCCAAATCACCCCACAATCTGGCTACCTTAGTTGGTTCCTGTCTTGTTATGTGATAAAAGGACACGATGATGTCGGAATTACCTCCCATAAAAAAAAAAAAAAAAGACTGTCACGTGCCTGTTGTATTTTTTATTTATCAGTCGATGCTATATTAATTGCCTGCCAGGAGTGTCCATCGGTTAAGGGGATTCTAAACGCAATATAAAGCCCAATATATTCGCACTCGTAGAAGCAGAAGGCGCCCCGCAACTGGTAGACGGCATCGCATCCATCGCACACCTGTTCTCTCCCGGCGGCCTATACACCTTTTTCGTTTAGCCTCGTACCCAGCCACGTTGTCCCCATATCCGGTATGCGCTCCGAAAAAAAGCAAGCGATTTCAACCCGGAAAAGAAGGAAAAGTATGGAAAGGACATAACAAGAAGGAATGACGGTTGCAATTGAAATGTTAACATGTTCTACTGGTGAGCCGAAAGGAAAGCGATGTTTTCACGCATACCGGAAGTTCCTGAATTGAAGATGGCGACGCCCACGTAGAAAGGGTGTATAGCGCCACTGGGCGGACTCGGCGACGGACGGAAACTTTCCGCCCCTCCGCGTCGGATAGAGACTGTACGATCCTCCAGACAGACGAGCCTAGTTCATGTGGCTGTGACGTCATGACCCTGTCGACCAACCAGGATTTTCTAGTCACGGCAGCTTTCCTGGCACGGGCGTCACGCCAGCTTTTCTGGCACGGCACCGAGGCCGGCGCACCACGAGCTCCTTATACGATGTTGCGTTAAGAATGACCTTCTTCAGACAATAATAAAAGGAAAAACTTCAATCATGCTTTTTCTTTTGTATTTTTGTAGTTGATGTCTCCTGAATTCGCTAATAATCTTGTATTGCGCAATTCATATGAGTCCAGTGTTCAACGCCCCCTTCCCCCTTTTATGCATCAAAGAGAATGAAACTCAGCACAACAATATAGACACTGAGATAAAATTACGAATTGTTAATAATATCCAGGGCAAGGAAGAAAAAAAACAGAAAAAAAACTATAAAATGTAATAATATGTAAATAAGAATAAGAGTTTTTAGAACAAAATAAAGCATAAAAAATTTGCCACACACATTCTACCAAGTCGGAGCACCCTGCACTTCAAAAAAAAAAAAAAAGAAGAAAAAAAAAAACTAACACTTTTAGAAAGAGTAATTTATCATTCTGTGCACCTGAGTCAGTGCGGCCCTTCAGCGGGTCTTTAGAGCAGCCCGGGCGTGCGTGCGGGGCATTAAACTCGGTTTATGATAATGAAGTGTCGCTTAAATAAAATCACTAGCGAGCTCAATACCCCCGTCCCTCCCCGGCCCCATTTTTCGCCCTCTCAAAAATTAGCTATTCCAGAATCCGGCACAATGCCTGTAGTATTACTCGGAAGACAGTGACAGATTTGCAAACCTCATGTAACAAAGCGCGAGTTGTCTGACTGAACGCTCCGCCTAAAAAGCTTGCTAAAAAAAAAAAAAAAAAATTCAAACGAATTGCACTCAAATGTCGAGACTCTCTCCCTGGCTGTCTGCGGCCGAAACGTTGCTCAGATATATTTTGTTGACTCAGTATTTGCTATGTCACCAGAATCTCACCTTTTGGCTGGTGTATATCAGCATTTTTCATTAAAAGTCAATTTACCTTGGGGGCGGTCGCGCCCCCCCCCCCCCTTCCCTCTAAGTCCGCCCCTGGTTCAATTTAGTAATTGAAGTTAACCATCGTAGAACATCCCGTCGTTCGCGCGGCTCTGGAAGGTTCAGGCAAACGGGGCAGGAAACCCACACCACGTTGCGTTCAGCTGCTTCTCTCGGCGACTGACTGGCACACAAGAGCGCAACGAAAGCGACCAGCAAATTGATCCGCTCCGCTCCCGCTGGCTGGCAGGTTCTCCAGCAGCACTTCCCCGGCTCTCCCTAATTCTCCCCACCTGCGTTTCCTTTTCAGCGCCTCGAACGAGAAGAAGAGGGGCTGGAGTCGGTTGTCCACCGGCCAGAGGGGACGCTTTGGGGAAGCGGCCCCCGTGCGATTGTGTAATCCCTCGGCTGGGGCGTGAAGACGTGTCGGCTGATGGATCCGCTTTTGATTGGGGCACCGCAGAACGCGTACCCTGCATGCACAGAGTCACCGCTGCCGCTCACTCCGAGAAGCTAGACGCGTGTTGATTTCAGGCCATTTTGAATGCTTGTAGGCGACGGCAAAAAAGGGGATGGGGGCCTGCCATTCTGGGGCCTGACATTCTGGGGGTTCAATCTTAATTCGGGAAGCCGACGGTCCGCAGCTGGTAGTGGGTTTTGTCGGGCGACTCTAAGCCGGTTTATTCGGTTTCCAGCGATGGTTATTAGTCACTGGATGTGTCGATTGTGTTAGAGGTACCGTTTGAAAGGGGACTTGTATTTGCACCGGATTAGTTATGTCGATATGGTCGAGTGATTCCTTTTATTTTTTTTTCGTGCTTTGACTTTTGACTCGATGCGAGACGGGTTGAAAATATCAGTATGTATTACCGCTACAACGTTCTGAGAGGGTGGTGGAACCGCGCGGTGTTGCATTTTCAGTCTCGCCATGAATGATATATGGCATTTAAGCACTGCTTTATTTAATATATCAGTTACTAAACAATTTATGAACGTTTAGTAACACAATTTCACTCATAAATAATGTACCGCAGGTTTCCTGAGCATAGCAAATATACTCGCGACAATTTTTTGGTTTGTGCTTGCGGTAGTGTGCTTTCGCGTCCAACATCAAGACGAGTTCCTCTGGATGAGCTCAAAGGCCACTTTCGAAGTAGCGGAAATGAAATAACTCGAAAAGAAACCTTCAGAGAATGTAACAACTTCGGGGCAGTAACCTCGTGTAGATTCGGCTGCGAACTTTTAGTAAACCCGCACTTCCCTAAAGATGCGCTCTATTGGCGACGTGAGCGATCGAAAGCGTCGCTGTGGTCGGCCCATTACAATTGGCCGAATGCTGACTATGACGTCAGCAAAGGATTTCTCATCGACGCAAATAAGAGGAATGTAAGAACTTCAATTTTGACGGAGTGGGCAGTGTTACTTTGAGAGCGCCATGATTTCAGGCTTTCACCATGGTCATTACAAACACCATCAAACATGTTGTTCACAAGGTAATGACGTCACGAAAGGTGACCAAACGAGGGCGCCACCGAAACATCTCGCCACCAGAGCCGTTTATTGAGAGAGTTTGGCCATACATTGGTTTGAATAGGCGAGCATCTCGGGCCAACCACAGGCCGCGAAACAGCCCCTAGCGGTGGTCGCGTGCTCTAAATTTGTGCCACGACTGTACTTCGTTTCACCTTATGTGCGAGCGAAGGCAAAACTGGAAGCGCGAGCACGGAAGCTCCGTGCGTTCAGGCTTTGCTCGAGCGCGCGAGCTGGGGAGAAATGCAAAAAGCGCTGGTCTCGCGCTTCTAGCTTTGGCTTCGCTCGCAGGTAAAGTGAAACGAAGTATAATTTGAGCCGTGCCGAGCGGAACTCCGCGTCTCAAGACGCTCGCGCACCCCACCCTTTGCACTGCTTTCTTTCAGCCAGTCTCAGGACGCTGTTCTAGCAGTGCAGACAAAGGCATGGGCACGAGCGCGTGGCTTTGGAAAGTGCCTCCTATGCACGAGGTCTCGTACAAACAATAGCGTTTCGCTGAGCTAGGCTCACGCGCCTGTGCCTTTGTCTTCACTGTCGACATTTGTGAGATGGAGTAGAGGTCTCCTGATTGGTCGACGCTGTGTCACAAATTTAGTTTACGCTCTAACCGTGGGGGGAATATTCGGCGCTGGCGGCGGCCTTTGCTCCGCCTATTGTCCAAACTCTCCTAATATACGGCTCTGCTCGCCACTAATATGTTTTCAACGCATTTTTATGCATAACGCGGGATTTTTTTAACGAGTTGGGGACAACGCGTTGCCTTTAAACCACACCGCAAACACAAAATAATAATAATAATAATAATAATAATAATAATAATAATAATAATAATAATAATAATAATAATAATAATAATAATAATAATAATAATAATAATAATAATAATAATAATAATAATAATAATAATAATAATAATAATAATAATGGCGAGCTGTTTCGAGTTTTTTAATTAAGCCTCAGTCAAACGGCTTATACATCATACACAGTGTTTGCTGCAGACACGATAACATAATTGTCTGCGGAAATCACATCTTCGAAGCATGTTTGCTTCGTACGTGTCTACAGGCAGTTTTTGTATGGCCGTTGTGACCGTCATCGAAGACAATGTGAATGGATGTTAAGACGTGTCGGCTGATGGATCCGCTTTTGATTGGGGCACCGCAGAACGCGTACCCTGCATGCACAGAGTCACCGCTGCCGCTCACTCCCAGAAGCTAGACGCGTGTTGATTTCAGGCCATTTTGAATGCTTGTAGGCGACGGCAAAAAAGGGGATGAGAGCCTGCCATTCTGGGGCCTGACATTTTGGGAGTTCAATCTTAATTCGGGAAGCCGACGGTCCGCAGCTGGTAGTGGGTTTTGTCGGGCGACTCTAAGCCGGTTTATTCGGTTTCCAGCGATGGTTATTAGTCACTGGATGTGTCGATTGTGTTAGAGGTACCGTTTGAAAGGGGACTTGTATTTGCACCGGATTAGTTATGTCGATATGGTCGAGTGATTCCTTTTATTTTTTTTTTTCGTGCTTTCACTTTTGACTCGATGCGAGACGCGTTGAAGATATCAGTACGTATTACCGCTAGAACTTTCTGTGAGGGTGGTGGAACCGCGCGGTGTTGCATTTTCAGTCACGCCATGAATGATATATGGTATATGATATATATATGATATATGATATATATATACGCCATGAATGATATTGTAACGGGCGGTAGCTTGCGCCCCCTAGCCCAAGTCAAAAGCGAAACACGCCTCAGAATGTTTGTAGATTGTCCTTTTGTGTGACGCAGCAGCAGTGTGACAGCGGCTTCCAGGCTTAGGACGCGTCAGCTTGGAAAGAGAGAGGCAACGCTGCATGGTCCTGACCATGCGCTGCTGCGGTGCAGCAGGGTCCCCGCCCGTGTCGGTCGCGTGGCAGGCCCACGACCGGCAGATGCGTTGTTGTGGTCGCCTCTTGGTGTATACCCTCGCCGCCGCGGCTGTCCGGCGTCCGTCCACCACGCGCCCGATACGACACAAAGGGTAGCCGCGCCATAAATCCGCGGGGGCGCACACAATAGTCCCGGGGCCCTCCCACTGTTTTTATGAGGCCGCCGCGGACCTCTCATTACGCGGAATCATGGAAATTTAGCGGCGCCGTCCGTCCAGGTGGACCTTTCCGCGGCCCGATAAACTGGCCGGCACCTCCTTGCCCCTGATTTATGCCCGCTCGCCCCCTTTCTCCACCTTTGGCTTTCTCGCCGCCGGGCTCCCCGACGGCTCTCTTTCTGTGTACGCACTGTCCAAGGGTCCCCCGTGCCTACCGCGAAAGCGAAAGGTATATACACGGCGACGCGTGTCTGTTTGACTTCTATTATGCCGTTATTTGATGGGGAGGGCTTTTAAAGATGCTGCTGGGGGGCGAGCAACACTGGCGACAATAACGGGTCGCCGGTGATCCCGTTCCGCGTTCCCCCCTCAAACGCGAAATCAGTGCGGAGGCCACCTTTTTGGCCTCCTTTACGTGTTGCTTTACTCCGTTTCACTCTTACCATGAACCGCAGAGTACGCTATCGAGCCATCAAAGCCAAATCCAATGCCGCGCTAGTGCCACGTGACCCTCGGAAGAGGCGCATCGACGCACGGGGCGTGGACTCACGTGATTCGGTCACAGCACTGAACCGGTTGGGATGGCTCGGAGCGTGTGCGCCGCTGTCCATCGTAAGGTGAAACGGTGCATATAGCTTGGTCAGTATCAGCTCGCTTTGTTGTAGGCCTAGCCTACGCGTTCGAAACCGACGTGCTTGTCTGGGAGAGACCTGGAAAGCGGGCGTCCTTCGGGTATACGCGTGTGTCCACGGCAAGAAAGGTGCCGCAGTACAAAGGAGACAGCTATAGGTGGTCGAGAGGGGTTAGAAGGGTTAGGGGTCGGCATGTGGTTTTGATGAGTCTTGCTCAGCGGGAACCGCTCTAAGGTCAACGGGGCGGCTGGATACTACGGGGCTAGGGGGGTCGTGAGAACTTCAACTTGAACTAGGGCAGTTGCCTTCTGAACGGGAGTTAGCGCGATGGCTTGCAGGAGAGAGCAGCCGGCGGTCGGCACGTGGCGGTCATGATGAGTCATAAATCTAGTAAGAATTGGTCGAGAAATCGGGAATACTACACACGAGTGCGAGTGCAGTGACAAAAACGGACGTGTGTTTTTTGCGTGTGTGCTTCGCTGCGGCCTACGTCGAAATTCGATAGCATTGTTTGTCTTCCGGAGGATATATTCAGCCGATTAAATTGCGACGAACCTCATGACGGGTAACATCAATGGTCCGCACATTTCTCTCCAATAAAGGTGGTCCTATCTCAGCCGCTTCTGCTCGGCTCTCTCCTTTTCAGTCTGCTCTTCCTATTGCGAGGCACTATGAATACTGCGGCATGCATATGCAGGGAGCGGTTCAATTCCTTGACCCGCGTATGCGCGCGAGAAGGAGAGGAGAATGGCACAAAATAACTCTCGCTTCACGAGTGTCTCTCTTGGCACAGTGGTTGAACGTCGGCTCGAAATCTTTGGATCCTTCCTGTGCACGGCTCCTCTCTGGGGACGTCCGGAATGTCCTTTCTTCTCGATTTATCCACTTACCCCCTTCCCGCGCAAATGCATGCATTTCGTGTTAGGGGTAAGAATTTCCCAGAGTGGCTGCCGAAAGAAAGGCAATTGCATTTAAAGAGAGAAAACAAAAACTTGGAGGACGCTTAAGCTTCGCCTTTAAGAGTAGAGCGCGATAGCGTTATCGGGCCCCGTTCGCATCGCCTATTCATTCGCTCTTCATCTTCTTCCGATCAATAAGCAGAAAAACGGCAAGAAAGAGAGAAAGAAAAACGCATTAAGTGCGGTGGACATGGCCTAGTCAATAGAATGTCGGTCTCGCAACTGAAGGTTCGTGGGTTGGAGTCCCACCTAAAATTCTTCAACCATTTTTTTTAATGCAAATGAATTACCTTATAGAGTTAAATCATATGAGACATGCGACGAACTTCGATTTGCATTACATGTCATGATTTTTAATCACTTTCATTCCACACGTGACGTCAGGTTTCACGTGAGCGTTGAAAATTGTTTGAAATTCCCGCGCGAGGTCATGTCGCTGTGACGTCATGACAATATCGACCAATCAGGATTTTCGCGTCACGCCACCGACGCCGGCTTGCCTGCCACGCAAACCGATGCCAGATTTTCTGCGACACGAGCTCGTTATAACAATCCCAGTGAACCCTCCTGATCATTCGACTTAAAGGGGCCCTGCAAGCACGTTTTGACTGGTTTTTAATTTGCACCGAACCTGAGCGCACTGAACGTAGTAACTCAATGAAACTTTTCTTTCCTCAAATTTTGCTTTATTTCAAAAGTTATAGGCAAATTAAAATTACAAAAACAAGCAAAAAATAACCTCCTTCGTGACGTCCTTGGTTGCTTGAGTGGCCGTGAACTATAAGAAGGGATAGTGAGCTCAGCGAGCCCTCGCGGCTGTCGCAGTCCGTGTCGACGGCGCAAGAGGGCGCCACTAAATCATGTTCTGGAAAGGCTGTATACAGCGGGCAGCCAGAGCGGCTCTCATTGCATTTGCTGCTCGATTAAACACTAATTCGGCATGACACTTCATTAGCCACAAACGACAGCAAACATGGGGTAAAGATCAGTTGAGAAGGGGGATCGGTGGCCGAGTGGTCTAGCGCACACCAGCTCAGAGCACGTGGAGCGAAAGCTCGCGCTGCAGAACCCAGGGATCCTGGGTTCAATCCCCACCCCTGCCCGTTTCGATCTGGATGAGCATCGTACCGGCGTGCGGTCGTGTATCACTACTGCGTGGTGCACGTTAAAGACCCCAGGCTAGCGGTTGTACTGCACTGGCTAAATTGCTCAACTACAGCGAGTGACTCGTCGCAACATTAAAAATGGCTGACCAACGACTCGCTGTATAAATATCCCCACAACCCAATTTTTTCAGTTGAGAATGGGAGCCACTTCGCGCTGCTGTACCGCGAAACGGCCAAAACTCAAGACAAAGCTGCTCGCTGAAGGCCTTCGGAACGCTCGGAGCCGGTCGGATCCTCCAGTCCGTAAACGACCGCAGCGGCGCCGCGTACATCCGGGACCTTTCCGAGTCAGTGCCTGATCCCACTACTCCTTTCTAGTATGCGCCGCCTTTTCCACCGCTTGGTGGCGGGTATGTCGACGGGTCATTTCTTGTTTTCGTACTTTATAAACTGCATTTGTTTCTTTTCTGATCTAAAATACTGAACAAACACTACTTCTATAAATAATTGAAACGGTTCGCGCCACTTATATTTTCTATTTCGACTAAAAAGAAGCCTTTAGAGGCTCTGACCAGTAGTAAGCCCAGGACCAAAGACGTCACATATCGCGCGCTTTCGGTGCCGCGGGTCGCCCCCGTCGGTAAAGGAGGTTTCCGCGTCGTCCGGTAAAAATATGATGAACTGATATTTAGTTACTCTCTCCGTGCCCGCTGGCTTGCCCGAACCCCAAGAGACGTGGAAACCGCAAAAAAGGTAGACGCTTAGATATGATTGCAGGGCCCCTTTAAAGGACGCTTCTCTGCATTAATTTTGTCAATGAGGCAGAAACATCTTGCTGCAACTATTTGTTTTAAAATCTCGATCGCTCACTTTTGCAGTTCGAACATTATTGGTCTGTACTCCTTACACCAGTGCACGACTGATGCACCCTCGGCCCGGTGCATCTTTGGATTCCCCGCTGACACAGGGTATGCAACCGCCAAGGGTATGGGCTAAAAGGCTTAAAGAGGGACGTCTCGCGTAAGTTAGTTCCGAGCGTTTATTTTTATCGTGTTAAAATTTTGGAAAATCTACCTAGAGATATACAGATAATGTACAGTTGTCTGAATATCTCTGGGTCGTCGTCGGGTGCACAAATGATCGTAATAAGAATAAGAATAGTCACGGGAAGTGTGCGATGAGCACAAGAAGACGAAGCGCGAGTGTGGGAGCAATGCAATCGAGCTTCAGATGTTCCCCGAGGATTATTATTTATAAAGTCGGTCGATTGCTAGCGTGAGTCGCGAGGGCATTGTATCAGACACATCGTTATGTTTATGCTCACGACAACTTCGTCTAAAGCAAGCGTACCAATTTCGACCCGGTACCGGTGCTCCGATTAGGTTATCACTGCAATGTATCACTGCAATGTATACTGCAATGTAGAGGGGGGTGTTTAGTTTCCAGTTAGAAACATCCAAGGCACCTCAGCCCCACCCCCCACCCCCCCTCGAAAAAAAATTCCTGCCTTTGCCACTATCTACAGGGAATGTTCTTTTGCGTTAGCAAGTGAAAGCGCGATTGTAGCGGTTATGTCGAGAAGCCTCAAAAGCGTAAAGATAAAATAAGACCCCACTGCACTTCAACAAGTAATGTTGGCGAAGGCTCAGAATAAAGTTTTTCACGTAGGCGTGCTCTCTGAGTTACGGCTTATTATATTTAAAGGTGTTATTGATAGTGCACCTACACATAATTCCTATGAATGTGTGTCAGTGCGAATTTAAACTGGTGCTGAAGTGACTGAACGAAACAGCAATATTGTTCATGCATTATTGATGTTTTGCCTGGCTTGTCAGCACGATAAATATTTTTTCGAGTGGTGGGTGATTCGCGAAAATTAAGTGTTCGCGTAACTTAGTATCTCGCAGGCGTGAGAATGGGTTTTTTCACCAATCAACCCACCATCGCACTCAAATTTAACACAAACTTTTATGCCGTTCGAATTGGGATACTGAACCGAAATTTCGAGCTCACAAAACAGGGCTGGAGCGATATGCAGGACGCTGCAGAACCCCAAAACACCACAGCAATATCTCTAACGGATGGCCGTAGTTTTTGGAAAAGAAATGCCCGACTGAACACGGCCGACGAGACATGTGACGTCACGATTCTCATTCCCCCTCCTCCTCGCTTCGTCTCGTCGAGCCGAAACGAGGAGGAGAAAAGCAAGGCTGCTCCTCCTCATTCTCAACTTTCCAGGAGGATCGTGACGTCATAGACCTTGCTTGATCGCGCTCTTCTTTTCCAAAATCACGGCCATCCGTTTGAGATATCGATGCATGAGTTAGGTTTTGGAGTTCGTAGCGTCCCCTTCAACGCTTCTGCGGCCTTATTTTGTGAAATGTAAATTTCGGTTCAGTACCCCTTTAAATGCACGGGTTTCTGATATATTTCTTATTAACAAATAAAAACACATACATACACACCATTTTTAAGCATTTATTTATGTCTTTCATTTGCACAGGTGACTTTTGCGGCAACCTTATTATTATAAATATACTCCAGTTCGTAGGCCCCACAAGTTTCACGCGGGAGCATGTTTTGCGTGATGGCGTTGCTTTTCATCTCGCAGATGTGGGAAATTGCACCCCACTAAGATGTTTTCGTGTCATCGTTCATCCCTTATTTTTGTTGCGGCACCGATAAATCAGGATTATTTAGTTGATCTTGATATACAAACACGTAAACCTATGCTGCCTACGAGAAGCAAGCAGCGATAGCAGACGACGGTGGCGAAACGACCTTCTCTCAGAGCGTCTTGGCGTTGCCACTACGTGGCGTCAATTTTGCCGGAGCCGCCATATAACTGCACACCATTTGTCGAGAAGAATAGATCGGCCGCGCGCAGCCTTCATGGGCGCTCAAGGTGTGCCAACGCACAGACGCCCATGTATTTGACTTCACTGCCACCGAGAGTTGTCTTCCCAAGAATAGAACGGCATATTTAATAATACTGATACATGCGTCTCTTTATCCATTGATTTCTATAGAGCCATGCGCCAATGATGTTGTGCTCAAACAGCAGGGGAAAAAAAAAAAAAACAGGCATCAACACCGCCGACGAAATCAACTACATGAAGCTAGCACAATAGGTGGTTGAAAAAACCCCGAGACTGCGGGTAAACGACACAACACTAAAAAGTCTCTAAAAGAGAGACTTTTTAGAAACTTTTTAGTTTTGTGTCGTTTACCCGCAGTCTCGGTTTTTTTTTTTTTTCAACCATGTGCAATGTACACCAGCTCGTTTGCGCCCTTACATTTTGTAAAATAAAACTGATTCTGTCCTTCGCGGCACCGCGCATGGATGTGGAATCTAGCGGCCAATACTGAAATTGTAGCACAAAGTGAACATATGATATTTTGTGTCCGTTTTCTGAATTGACGCGAAACAAAATATGTTTGCTAGTCAATGTTCCTCGAAAGGGCGTCTTAAAGTCCGCCTGCCACATCGAGCAGTTTCCGCTGCTGGCCGCCCCCATCCTTCAAAAGAAAGTTGCCATTCCGAAACCATATTTCGCGCGAACTTCGAGACAAATATTTGCCTATCTAAACTCCTTTTTCCCGAGGTGGCTCTTAGGGCGGCGTAACAGTAGCCGCAAAAGCGCTTACAGCAGCATTTCCCGTACCCTCGCCCACTCTTGCCACTCCACCACCCCACTTTCGAGGTCCTCGAGAGAGAGAGAGGGAGAGAGAAAGAGAGAGCGCCTATTCCCGAACGCATTTATCCCGGCGCCTCAAGCAACGACTACGCCTCTGCCATTTTTATTCCTCGCGTATAGCTCGCTTCCTGCCCACTAAATCAGAATCTACCAGGCCCGATCTTCTTTTTTATTACTATTTATCTGCTTCTCCCGATAGAAGCCTGCAGCTTTTACATTTCGAGCGCCCACCCCGGTAGCGAGCAGTGAGCGCCGGAGCAACGCCGCAACGCTAGCAGACGAAGACATCAAAATCCCCCTTCTCCTCCTTTTCCGAAATCGCCCTCGGGAGAGAGCCACGCAACACAAACACACAAACATTCTAGAGAGCGAGCTCAGCGTGTTCGCCTGTCGGCCGCTGCGCCAGAAATAAAAAGCACATTCGATGGCGAGAGTGGGGAGAGATATTGATGGCACGTGCCGTCCTCCCATTGGCTGGCTGGAAATGCGCAGCCATTTCTCCTCCTCCACAGTGCTGGTCGAGGCTGATGGAGGGCAGGTCTTGGCGGCTCGCCTTGGCGGCGAGGAGGAGGATGGATCTGGGGAAAGGGGAAGAGCAATTTCCTCGGCAAGACAGCTCAGGCGCCGTGCGCCGGCCCAAATCATTCCCGAAATCCCGAGGCAGTTGGCAGCCCCCAATTACGGCACTAATTGGTCGTTCCGGCGATAACACGGTCCGTTATAGCGCCTCCCGGTCGCTCACGGTCCCATCATATATAACCCGGAGGCCCAAATTTAACTATAACGCTCTCCGTTGTCCTGAGAATTGGAGTCCGGGGAAGGCAAAAAAAGAAATAAAGAGAAATGAAAGGGAGACAAGGAAGACGAAAGTGTGAAGCTTCGCTGGCTGTGCGTTGCTGCAATGGGTGAACGAAAAGGACCCATGACTGCGGGAGGAACTGCAGGAAGCCATTTTGGTCGAAGAGACGTGGTCTTCTTAGGCGTGCTGCGTTCATTTTAATTGTCCTGAAAAGCTGAATGCAGGATGTTTCGAAAAGTTTAAAAGCCAGATAATCTGAACATAAGGAAGAGGCAAGTTTAGTAACTGTACGCGGTATCATCGTTTCGGGACCGTTATTCCTCAATAAAACACTCGCGCCACTTTTTTTTTTTTTAATTTGATAATTTTGTTGGTTTTTAATACCCCGACTTTCTGGCGAGCGTTTTAATTTCAGCAACATTCGATGTTGTTTTTGTTTTGTTTTTCTTCCGAGTCGTGCAAACGGAAGAGCAGATCAAATAATCAATGTACTGTGTAATGTACTACACTGCATAGTATATGAAAGGCGCACCGTGAGGTGTGACACAAGCACTTATAAAGATTTTTATGAGCAATAAACTAAAAACATTATTTCAGTAGTAAAAAATGTATGTCTTAATGAACTTTTTAACTCTATTTTAACGCGTATTGAATCTTGAAATACTATAAACGACTTAATTTTCGCGGGCTCAAATTTTCGCGAATGGGGCCAAAGCTGAAAATTTAAAATTATTCGCGGGTTCTAATTTTCGCGAATCGAGTGTAGCTTCCGTAGCGTTCCCATACTGCTCGAATTGTTCGCGGGACGTATTTTTCGCGAATCGTAGGCAATTCGCGAAATTCGCGAAAATTAGGTCCTCGCGAAAATTTAGTCGTTCACAGTATGACATTTTCTCTATACCGAAGCGTATGACGTCATATTACGGTCTTACAGACTGGACAGGAGAACTATATCATTTCTAGGGCTGCAGACGCGTACCCTACCGTTGCGTCAGTGGACGATTGGGTTTGCGTGAGAAATCAACCAGTTCGGTGACGAGAATACCCAAACGGAACCAATGTCGAGAGGAATTAACGCCCTCTGCAGCTCACCAACCCATGCCTGACTGCTTGTTCCTACTATGAGTGGAGGAGGCTAACTACGCTAGATTTTAACCGGCGTTCTCTGTTACTCGCGCAATATACTATATGGGATAAACTTCCGTGTGTAAGAAAATACATACTGTCTCTTCAAAAATCGCACACAGCAATCAACAAAACTTCACGTAACAAAAAAAAAAAACGTTTATAAAATGGTCTTTGCACGGAGATTCTTTCATTAAAAGCCCGGCCCCTTCAGCTGGCTTTCTGGCACAATTCTTTCCAGGTTACCAGAGGACAGCAGTATGACACTACAAAATAGGCGGGCTGCGTCCAATACAAGAGCCCGCTGACATCAGGTACACTGAGCGACACAGTTAGCGCGAACACAAAATCATGTTTGATTGTAATAAACATTCTAGATTGCGACATAACATTTTAGCACTCCAGTTAGTTCCTCCAACGCAAAAAGCATTATGAATAAAGAAATGCCTTTTAGCGTCAAAAAAAAAAAAAAAGAAAAGAAAAAACAATGGGTATGGCTTGTTTGCAGTGCTGACTATGTGGCGTTGTAAATACTTGCCTCGATCCACATCGAATCCACGAGACCGATCCTGCGCTCTTAGCTTACGAATGAACTATTCCATACATGTTATAATTTACCTCGACGTCTCGGCCTGGCGCAGAGGCGTAAACGATATTGCACACATCCGCGCTTGGATCGGAGTAATTCAACCACTAGAAACCGAAGTCCCGGATTTCATGTAACGTGACACACACACACATACACACAGACACGCTCGCTCAGACGCTCACGTGGGACTACGTATAAACAGATACGCAAAGCGTTTCAATGGACTATCCCACGTAAATTACCCACTCGCACACATCTGCACGCCTCGTCCCGAAACGCGGGGGATGAGAAGGCTTTACCCGGGGACGGCGCGGTGCTCACCCACACCGCGCAGCAGCCGGGTCCTGCTTCCGAGTCAAATTGTTTAACAGGATTACAAGTATTTGACACGGCAGTGACCCGAAAGGCAGTATAAGCACCCCTGGGGGCCGGTTGATCACGCGCAGAGCGGGAACGTCCACGGACGAGGGGGGTCTTATCGCCGGGTATGAAAACCTTGCGGGGTAACGGGACACTTTTTTTCAATAGCTTCGTTGGCCCGCCTTTCCCGAGAAGAACGGGAGGGGGGGAGTCACCGTAATTGCTCCCGGGGGAAAAAGAAAAGCGCACGACGTCGGGGCCCTATGCCTCCAAATTATGCGGGGGGTGATGCTGCCCTGCGCGCGGCCGCCAGAGATGTCTCGAGGGGGAGGAGGAAAGTAATGTAAGCTGTGGGTAATCTGCAGGGGCTCCCAGATGGAAAGATAATGCTCGAGAATGGCCGGCATAAAGGAGTCCGCCGTCGGCGTAGGGATCTCTCCGGCGAGTCCTCATCCGGATGAGGAATGGTGATGATTGCGGCGATTCGAGTGAGTCGGTTCGGAGGTGATGGAGGTGCCGCTTAACCGTTCGGGTGGTGTGTGCGAGCTTTTAGGTTCTGTGATTTCCCGTGCAATACGTAAATGCATACACACGCGGCGATGCATGAGTGTATTTCGTTTTTTCTCGGTCGTTGGTAATACAGTCAAATTTCGTTAATTCAAACTCTCTTAATTCAAACTTGCGGATAATTCAAACTAACATGCAGGTCTCTTCATATGCGTCTCTGTGGGAGAAAACTCCCGGTAATTGAAGCTTTGCTTCATCCAAACAAATTTTCGGTCCTCCTGGAGCCTTGAATTAATGAGATTCGACTTATCTACATATGTTATCGTTTTGCTGCAACTGGAGCTTGCACACTTGCAGTGAGGGCCGTTATGGGACAGTACACCTGAGATTGGTTAAAGGGCTAAACCTCAAAATAACAGGAACTTAAACACCACACCGAAGATGCCTTCTTGCCAAAGCGGGGATTTTGCATTTTTAGACCTTCGTTTTGAGTCCGTCGCAGTTTCAAATTTATGCAGCGAGAAACTGAAGGAGACGAGGAGATGAGAGCGGGGAGAGACGTGCAGGGCCGGATTAAGGTACGGGCTAAGGGGGCTGCAGCCCTGGGCCGTAGGCTGTCAGAAGGCCTGTGCTGCATCCTGGAAATTTGAAAATGTTAGTCGTTTTTTTCTTTTCATTTAAGACAGCTCAGACTAAGACCAGAAGAAACACTCAGAGGGACCCTTGACGCAATTACTTTCTTCTTCCTTTTTTTTTTTTGTTTAAACAGGGAAACAAGGGTGCAGTAAAGTTTCCGTCTCTAGACAAGCTTGCGTTTGTGAGCTTATTGTACAAGAGCGTGCCAGAGCAACAAAATGTAACGGCCCCTTGTTTGTGGGCAAAGCTGCCGTCGCTGGCGGTTATGCTGTGGTCTTTTCAATGAAGCTCGATGGAAGGAGGTCATGAATTTATCTTTCGTATTGGGGCCGCGTTGGTGTGTTTTACGGACAATGGTGGGCTGGGAGAAAACGAAGTGTTGGCAAAGACTACTCGAGCAATACAGATGATTCCCACATGTTGTGTTAAACCATTTAGCGAAACTCCATATGGAGTTTATTTAGGGCTCTTCGTTTTCGGGTAAAACCAGATTTTGCCCGATTTTTACGCCCCGAACATGTTTCTTGAAAATCGGGCTCAACCAGATTTCTCCCCGAATTCTGAGACGACTCTGCCCCTAAGTTTTAGTGTTTTGTTGTATTTTTACAAAGCAAGGAGTTTGCGGAACACATGCCAGCTACCCGACGTTGGGGTAACTTTGCTAGCTCCCGTTGGCTTAAGTGAACTCCGGTCAACGTAGTTTGATCCCCAAATATTTCATTGATGTGAACCTTTTGCCACGAAGTTCGTATAAAGCGGTCTTTTTCCTTTTCATTTCGACCGCACACAGTAGAAGGAAAAGGGGGCGACTGCGCTCAAAACTGTGATTTGGTAGGAACTGCCAATATTCTGAGACAGGTGGCATTTTTTGAATGGGAGGTGTTCCAGTGGGAGGAAGAAAGGAGACTAAGAATGTCACTGGGATGCGATAAGAGGTTGGACGCTTGTTATTAGTGAGAGCGACAGGTCAAGAAAAATCTGCGAGCTGGAGAGGAGGAAGCGGTCGGAACCTTGTTCCAAGCAAACTTTGAATTCCAGAATGTTTCTTAGAAAACCCTCACCTTCCCCCGATTACCAGCTTGAAACATAGCCCTAATTTTCACCCTCTGATTTTGAAAAGAAAAAAAGGATCAAATAAACTTATAAACTTAACCCGAAAAAAAAACCCGAACTTAGGAATTGCTCCCCATAAAACCGGATTTATTCCTGATTAATCAGCTTGAAAAATAACTCCCGATTTTTACCCCCCGAATCGAAGAAAAATATCAAAATAGAAAAAGTAAAAGGGTTCCCGTAAATCTTCCGGACACAGTTCCCATAACCACCAACAAACAGCAATTTCAAGGAGCCAGCTCTTGAGACGCCCCTCAAAAGTTTTTAAATGGGTACTGACTGCAAGCAAGTGCTTATAGAGTCGGCGTCTGGCCTGCCAGCGCAGACTGAACGCTCTTCCTTCCATCGACTAATGAGAATACTGCGATGGTTTCACCAGCCTCTGAGGTATGACCTCTTATTTTTTTTAGTTTCGAGTCATACATCCGAATGGCCGCTGATTGCTGCATCTAAAAGGAACAAGATTACTACTAAATGGGTTCAAAAAGTTTCCCCATTCAAAAAGACAAGAGCTCAAAAATATCTTCTCGATTTTTATGATGAATTCTTTAAATGTAAATATGCTCGGACGACAGTTTTTCGATGTATTATAATCGCAGTGCATTTTCTTCTGTGATTGAAATGGAGAAGTCTGTGAAACGGGGGTTCGGTTATTAGAAGAGCATTTATGAAGTAGTTTTATCCCATAAAGGCTGCTTCAACCAACGCAATTGCTTTCTTGCCTATTGAGCTTCCTTCACTGTTCACATAAATAATTAATTAATTAGAGGACTAGTTAGACGCTAGGACACTTCCAATCATTGGGAACAATTACAAGAATATGTGTTCTAGATTTTCGGGGCAGTTATCGAGTTGCGAGGCACGCCATTTAGGGGAAGCGAAATTTTGTTTTCTTATAATGAGCATTTTTCAAGTATCATTTCGGTTGCTACATAATTCAATTCATGTGTGAGTAATAGTACCACTGGACATGTTAGCAAGAGGGTCACCTGCGCTAGAAGTCGACATAATGATAAATTTGCGTAAGCTGGCCACGGCATGTGCTGAGTAAATCTAGCTGTAATTCTAGCCAAACAAGTTCACGAACGGAGTCAACATTTTCAAGGGATGTTATTTAGTTTTCTTTGTGAGGCCGCTTGATGTGAACGAAAAATCTTAATATTTTCCGCAAGATATAGTTGATTTCAGTTTTGTACTTCAGAATTACTCTATAGTAAAGTGCTAGAATGGTTGATTATTTGCGAAGTAGTTTCTAAACAACAATCGCGTCCGCCTCACTGCCAGCAAAGAAAGCCTTAATTTCATTAAATCTACTAATCTAGAAAAAGTCTCCACAATAATCATGAGATGAAGCATATTTTGATATAACAAGGTGGCAAATTCTACACACTTCCGTCGTCATCGTTACCTGCAACGCCACCCCCATCATCATCATTGTCTGCACCACCACGGTTATTATTATTATCATCTCGGTAGGGGCCTCATACCAGCCTTATCCCAGAGCCCCCAAATGCCTTAATCCGGCACTGGCACGTCAGAACACCAAGATCTGGTTGGAATCATTAGTGGGTACCTAAAGCACGGTGTAAGATATATACTCTTTAAAAAGAGGCGAGGACACTGGCGCGAGGAACAGTGGGACGCGATCGACTAGATAAAGCCCTCTCACGAGAGCATGCGCGCACCCAACAGCCTGCGGCGAACTATACTTCGTCTCACCTGAGTATGGACTATTGTTAGCCGCGCGTGCTGAAAGCGCGAGCTAGTCGCTTTGAATGAAGCCGCGGCGGCTGCACAAGCGCTCGTGCAGCAAGTGCTCAAGTCAGGGCAGACAAGGCTGGCCGCTCGCGCTAGCACAGCCTTCGCGGTTAGTCCATGCTAGGGTGAGACGAAGTATAGTGTCACTCGCTGGCGAAACGATGCAACTGTGAAAAAAAAAAACATAAATAAAATATCTCGTTGCCATGGCAACTCTCGTGCAGGCGTCGCACATCCTTGAACAAGGAGCTCGTACTCGTCTGATACCATTTAAACGAGGTATTTTATTTGTGTGTGTGTTTTTTGTTTGTTCTTTTTTCACAATTTTTTCACTTCGAAATGACAAGAACTGAAACGCCGAGCTCTGGTTGGAGTGATTAGTGTAGACATCAAATTACCTACCTGTGTCTCCACTGCACTGGACAAACGCGTTCGAATGCGAGAACCAAACGCCGGACGCCGGAGTTCCGCGTTTTAAAGCGTTCGACGGGTGCAGTGGGGACAAAGGCAGTTATGCGGAGGGCAAGTCGTCTGCTTCTTGCTCAAGAATTGCGGTGACGTCGGAACGACGCCGAGCTCTGATTGGCTTTGATTGAAAGGATGGTGGGTAGACCTCAATGCTAGATACCTCGAGGTCTACTCACTATATGTGTTTAATCAGCCAATAAGAGCTCGGCATTCTGACATCATCGCAACCCCTGTATAAGAAGCAGACGAACTCGCGCTCCGCATAGTTTTAGGCCTACTCACTTATCATTCCAACCAGAGCTCGGCGTTCTCGCGTCCCCGCGCACTCTCGTCTCCTCCTCTCCCTCACTTTCTCGGCGCAGAGGACAAAACAGGTATACAAGTTTCTGCTTGTATGTTTTCTTTTTTTTGCAAACCGAAGGACATTTAATGATGCTAATTTGTGTTGTAAGACTCGCATAATTTCATACATTAATATTTATTGTTATTTGTTTACAATCCTACGTTTTACATTAAGTTTGCCCGCAGACAACGGTCTATACGATCCGTTAGATCAAGCGAAGCCAAAAGTGCTTCGTCATGGGACAGATGCAAGCACCGTCCTTAGACTACTAACGTCTAGCCCCACTAAGGGGAAAATCGCGATCCGATGGACCTGCGCATGCGGGTCTAGAGCGAAACGAGAGCGCCGACAGTCTCGCCCGCGAACTAAAGGCCCTGTCACACTGAGGCAACAGTTGGACAACTCTATCCGGCAACACGGGAAAGTCGTGTTGCCGGCGACCCTGTTACATCGCGGCAGCAACAACAGTCGGGCAACATGTTGCTGCCGCCCGGCAACCGTGTTGCCCGATTTGTTGTCCGACAACCCTGTCACACCGGGCCAAACCGGGCTGACGGCGAGGACAACACGGGGAGCACTCCGCCATCTTGATTGTTTACCTTCGTTCGTGTGCGGTGCGGAATCGCTGATATGTGACTCTACAAAGTGCTAGTGCGTGCGAAGGGCCAGGAATTACCACGGTACGACATCAACCAGTGACTGTGATTAGAAAACTTGACACGGGAAGTATTTTCCGCTCTTTATTTTATCAAAATGTTCTTCATTCGCTGACAAAGCAGATAGCCCTAACCGAGGAAAGTGACATCGCCGATACATTTTCGGGATTTACGCCACCGTATGAAGTGTTTCTGTCCGGTTCTTTCATGCAATTTCTAGGTCTACTGTAAAATTGAGTTAACACCGGCAGTACCCCAAAGCGTCTTTTGTAGCGTGGTGTTGAGCTGAACTGACAGTGCTTCAAAACTGCGACACCGACACGATCGGCCTTCATAACAATCGGTGGAATATTTTTCAACGCTGTCTACTTGCCCACCGCCTGCTATGTGATCGCTTCATTCCCCCAAAACGTCCTGGGTATTTTGAAAACAAATCAGGTGTCTGGTAGCGCCTGTTTCCAAGTTCCAAGCATCAATAATCATGATCAGAATGGTCGCTTTAATGCTTCGATTTTTTAATCTTTGGTTTTCTGGGTGATGTTTATTATACGTCATCAGCGGGTGAGTAGGCATGCCATTTTATTTTACTATCAGTAATGTGAGCTGGTCTCTCGGCAGTTCTAATTTCAAAACCTGTCTGAACGTTCACGACCGTAGCTGTGACCATTTCGAAAATCGCTTTCCGTAACTACGCAGCAAAAACATAATCGAAAATATTTTAGCTGCACGCCAGCCCTGATTCTTGTTAAATAACGTTTTCCAAGCCTTTATTTGAATAAGACGTTATTGATAGGGGACTAGCTCTACCATCGAAGCTATCTATGTTGTCGTGTTGCCGGCCCGAAATTCGCTCAGCCAGCGATCAGGGCAACACACGTTGTCCAACACAAGTTGCTGCTGTTTTTGTTGCCGAAAGCTGTCATACCGAGGCAACATTTTAGTTGTCGCCCATGTTGTTGTGCTGTTGCCCCGATGTGACAGGTTTGTCGGACAACATGGGGAGCGAGGAATAAGTTGCCCGACTGTTGGACGTGTTGTGTTGATGTTGCCGTCGTGTTGCCTCAGTGTGACAGGGCCTTAACCGCTCGGGCAGACACCACACAGGCCCCTCAATCCCCGTCCACACTAACAGGCTACAGGGACATTCTAAGTCACTACCGCGCGGATAGGGTTATATATCCGGAACCACACAAGACACTCACAAGGCATCAGGCAGTAATAATTAGACAGGTGCAGGCCAATGCACTACCGAATCCACACATACTAAGTAAGATACACCCAGACCTTTTTCCAACCCAGCTGCCGGAGGTGCGGGGATCAGGCAGACATGCAACATATCTTATGGAAGTGCCCATATAGCGTACCTAAGGTCTTTAAGACAAGTAGCGAATGGGAGGCCGCGGTTGTAAGCCCCAGCAAGGACACCCAACCGGCCATCGTACAACTCGCGGAAAGAGAGGTGCAACCCAGGACCTGGATCCTCCAGGACCCTGGGGGACCAGTTCCCAACACCAACTGAGCACCACAGGCACGAAGGGGAGTCAACAGACTTCGGAATCCATCTTCCTTTGGGCCAAATAAAGTCTTTATTCATTCATTCATTTATTCATCGCCTTTGTGCGTTTCCTGTCAACGACTAAAGTAACTACACAATGTAATTATGCGCAGCGATCCTGGGATTTTTTCTTTTTTTTTCTGTTCGTGATAGAAAACCCCCCAAAAAAGACAACGAGCGCAGTGATGATACACTTTTGACACTGCTTGGTTCATTCAATTGGATCGTAAGCCGCGTTTACATGAATGCGACTTAGTCGCATCGAATCCAGTTGTCGCATTCAATGCGGTCATGTAAGTGGCATAATGCGCAAAGAAAGCGCATCGCATTCAAGTCGCTAGACAGAGGCGGATCGAGATGGCGAGTGCGCATTCATTCAGTCCATGTAAACGGAGGTCGCATCGCATTTTGGAACGGGGAGGATTATGGGAAGGCGCTCGCTGCGGGAGCGAGTGAATAGCTGAGAACATGGCGGCGGCCAACCTCGTCGGCGGCGCGGAGAGCGGTCCCGTATGGTCGCCCGCAATATTTTCCCGAGAACAAACGCGAGCTTTTATTGTCATCATAGGTAAGCGGAATATAGCGGAGCTGCTCGGTGATTGCGGCCCCCGTCCAAGCCTTGCGAAGTACGACTTGCGCGTCCGAAGGGGTCCCAAAGGCTTCGGCGCAAGCACGAAGGACACCGAGAGCTCCGAGCACTGTAGAGCACTGCATGGTAGCGCAGAACGAGCAGCTCCTACCTCGGTGCCGTGCCTGGCTGCGCAGGAGCCTTTCGGACTCGGGGTCCGGTTGGTCCGGTCGCGATCGGCGAGGTCTGGCACGGTGAAGCGCGGAGGCTTCCTCAAAGCGTGCGCACACACGTCGCCTCTGGTCCAGAATGACCCGGCGGCCCGGCCCGTAACTTCTTCCACAGCACCGAAGACAGCAGGCACGATCTTTACGTTCACTGAACGCGTCGAAAGGCCTCCACGTGCGATGCACCGGAAAACGTGGTGCGGCTGGTGCCGGAACTGCATAACTTCGGGGTTTGGCACGGCGTGGCGCCACCTTCGTGTAGGGCTTAGTGCGCATTCATGTAAACGTTGCCGCGTCGGCTTCGTTCGAGGAACGAGTGGAGTCGATGCGCTAAAGTCGCTTTCATGTAAACTAGGCTGTACTGTAGGCGGTGATGGGATTCCAGATGAAACCGAGTGTCTTCGTTCGATTGGTGTAACGTTCAGTACCAGATAGTCTACTAATATATTTTTATGCGACGTTTAAAACTGAATTCCACAAAATGCGATAAATTAAAATGAGGAGATAAATCGATACACTGACAGCAAACATCAATCTACCGCATAGACGCGTATACCAACAAGCATGCAGAAAAGCAATAATGTTAAGGATAAGACCAAGGGCCGGTTTCGTATATTTGATTTTCGAAGAACTCGAAGGGGTATTTGAGCACAAACCGAGACCAATAGGCGTATGAAGTTACGCAAGTTCATCCGGGGTGTTTCCACGTCTGATCATACAATGTCATTGTTTTTAATTTATTCAGTTAAAAACATACGCGTGAAAGCCATGTTCTTGGGAAGAGCATTCAAGCTTATGTGAACGTTGTGCTCACTTTCTTCTGGAAATATAAAATTTAGAAGCTCGAGGAGTGGAGATTGCCAATTTTGACAGCCGTCAATTTCCCATCTATGCCTGTACGTAAGAACCATTTTTTTTATTTATTTCAATAACGTTTTACGAGTAGTACGGATAATAATAAAAATTACGTTATATTATTTCTATGCAGAAATAGCTACGAGACACGTCGTGTAAACAAACTTTAGAGACACACTCACAAATTATTTGCCAGCAAACTACATCGCATAAAATGGCGCAAAATATATCGCCATTAACATCTTCAAATGCATTTTACAAACATGTAAAAATATATGCTTAACTATTTTTAGAGTTCTTTTATTAATGCAGAAACGCAGCTGATTTCTTGATTATCACAAAATTGCATATCAACATTAAAAAAAATTGTCTTCGTTATAGCGGTTTTGCCGCACGACGTCGGCTCCGAGGAGACATTTTCTAAAACCGACAAATGCTGCAACCAACGTTACTAGAGGAGGTCACTTTGGGAACTCGAGCGGCATTCACCGGAAGAGCGCGAGCCGTTGGGGTAGCCATGGCTACCGCATCGGTAGCCATGGCTACCGATAGCTGCGGTAGCTGCAGCTACCGCAGCGGCTTACGCTCTTCTAGGTAAAGGCCGCTCGAATTCCCAAAGTGACCTCCTTAACGTTGGTTGCAGCCTTTGGCTAGACTGGGAACCAGACCCGCTGGGACTCCTCCACTGGCGTTGATCATGTGCGATTGATTACCACTGATGACGTGCGAGTACTGACGATTAATGTCGTCGATCTGAAAATGCAAATCGCACACATCGTTCTTTGATGTGAGAGCGAACATTTCCACAGGGATCGCGTTCTTCATACTTTCAGGCACACATCATCCTTCGGAGCGGGAAAGAAGTGTCGCTTCTCGTCGCTTTTTGAAGTCTGTGAGGCGTACCCGTTGCGACAGCCGGGTGCGCAACAGGTCGACGTGCTTTCTCTTTGATTGGAGAACCACTCAAAGTTCCCGGTGCCAGAAAAGAACGCTTACGAGTCTACAACGAGCCACCGATGGGACGAGCGAAAACACTAGGAAGAACGACAACAACGAGACACCGCCGAGAGTAGATCCTATAGGGCGACCACAGCGCCACGTCTCGCGCGCTCTACCAAATGGGACCACGCCGGGAAGCAAGCTTCCGAACTGACCTACCTCCTCAAGTAACGTTGGCGGCAGCTGTGCTGCTCTATCGTAGGGTGTAGAAAGTCGTGCTGTCCCTAGCTTATCTCTATATCTGCTATATTAAAGGAGAGGACAGTGAAGTACTATCGTATTGTAGAACTACATTATGACGATATCATTCTCCAAGTTCGGTGATAACAGTGCTGTACCGTCAGGACTCGAAACAAATTAAACGTGAGTGTCTGAGAGCGTGAGGTCAATCTGCATGCCTTTGATCTACGGTGGTGCCGGTTCACACGGTAGAGGATAAATTTAGGTATAGTGCAGTACGGCTGGTAACCCTAGGTATTTTTTAAGGTGCTTCCCGCAGTGTAGGGTACACGAACGCACACCGACACGGTGATCTCTTTTCCCCGCAGTATATCACGCCAAGAGTGTTGGGGTAACAAAAATGTTCCGGTATCAACTAAAATAAATATAAAACGACTTTTTTTTTGGTTTAACTTTGGCAAGACGTGGTTCATGATGAGTCCGTATTCTATAAAACGCCCACTAGCCTTTCTTTTCCGCAATGAGGTGAGGGGCTTAGAGCGACAATCTGGCAGCTGAAAGTGACCCCCACTCGGTCGCCGCTATGTGGCATTACGACGAAAACCATGTCCTCCGAGATCGCGCTTCGGGATCTCGGAGGCCATGCGAAAACTCGGGCAGCTTCGGAGTACTCCGCTAGATGCCGTCAGCCGCGGTGCTGTATTTTGGGTTTTTATCGGAGCGAGACTCTGATTTCTGGGCCTAACAGTTTTGAAAAATAGTTTATCATGTTTTTCACAGCGATCGCAATAAAAATCTCGGCTCAGTTTTGCGTCAAAGCCTCAGGATTTGGTATGGTCACGTGTCTAGTGGTCAAAACCGTGCAGTATGGCGGCAGCCAGGGGGGAGGGGAGGTCACTTTTGCCCGGTAAACGGGATACCAGTTTATCGCTCTAAGCCCCTCTACCTCGTTGCTTTTCCGCGACTATCGGTTGCGGAAGAATATTGGGCATAAACGAGTAGTGTTCGCCTTCTCATCTCGCAGCCGAAACGTGCGACCATGTGATCTGGCGCCGAATCAATCATATGACGCTAACTTTCATCATTGCCGCACTCTGGAGATCGTTGTACGTGGCTTGCATTGGCGTCACATCAGCTGCCATTTTTAATTTTTTTTTAAATTATCGTTTACTCTTTTTATTTAGAATTCTGCCTGCCACGTGATGGTGTTAAACATGTTATACCTCGTGTGGCATAGGTTGGAGATAACTTTACTTTTCAATTTTCTTTCGACTCTCTTCATTTAGAATTCTGCCATTGTGGTCCTTGCTGCCGGGCTCTTACATTGTGCAGCATATATTTTTCACCCCGAAGGCACTCTAAAAAAAGCCCGTGCGTCTACTTTCCCGCAGAACACAGGAGAGCCAATCACCGCAACTTACGGAGGCAGCTCAGCGAATGACGATGCCGAAACATATGTTTAGACCAAAAAACGCAGTCTGAGTTGTGATGTTAAACAATGCAAGCGTGACGTTTTGCATTGTTTAATATCACAACTCAGACTGAGTTTTTTTTGTCTAAATATATGTTTCGACATCGTGGTTCGCTGAGCTGCCTCCGTAAGTTGCGCTGATTGGCTCTCCGAGTGTGTTGCGAGAAAGTAGACGCACGGGCTTGTTTTAGAGGTAGCAAGCAAGCAACATGCAGCCCGTTTATGCTATTGGTCCTTCTAATAAGCCAATGTTTTTCTCTCTTCGCCGAATTTATTGTTCAGCACAAGTATAGGTAGGAATGGCCACCAGCCATAAATACAGAGGGTGCGTGCCGTGCTCCGAACATTACTAGAGTTCGGTTATTCAAGTCACAGCAGCGATTGAACACAAACTCAACTTGAACGCCTCCTAAGTGGTTCTCAAGCATGGATGTGTCGGGGACCCCTTGGGTACCTTGGGAACCCGCCAAAGTGATGGGGGACCCCATGCCAGCCGGGGAAGGGCAAAGCGGGTGGAGGGTTGAGGGTGAGGGCTTCGCGGAACCCCATTTGAGAACAACTGTCCTAAGGTATTAAAACAATAATCGAGCTCAAGTCGAATGGTCACGTAGTGCTCCTGCCCAGTCAGTGAGCCGCCTTCGAGTGTTCACACTCTTCGGTGATATTTTAGGTTACGTCAGCCTTGCGACCCCCACGACTATGGCAGCAAGATTCGTGAAGGAGAAATTGAAAGATATAGATCAAGTCCCTGAAATTTGATGGCGTCTGACTCACTGGCGTTGCGGGAAAGCATGTTTAAGTGACGGGTACGTAACATTTAAACCCAACATATCGTTTTCTCGACCCTGCATTTATGTTCAGTGGACCGCGGGGCTGTTCTCACGGTACGATGCAGCGCTGTGAGCAGCTAAAGGCCCCTACGCACAGTTGCGTTTGAGAGCGTTTGACTGCGTTGCGGCTGCGAGAAACTAGGAGATTCCTGCCTCTTATGTCGCGTGCCAAAATGATTCCTTGAATTGGATTCCACGCTCCATACGAAGCACGATGTGCCGGTGACTCGCCTCGGTTTCTCGAAGCAACGCTCTCAAACGCAACTGTGCGTAGGGCCGTTACGCTTTTTGTAGATATATGTTCCTGAGGACGTCGAGAAGGAACGCGGGCACGCGAATACGCGCGGGGTGGTTTAGGGATGAGTTTATTTTAGGAGTGCGTTCGCGGGAACTTCATATTCTTTGGTTTTATTTGCACCTTAAGTGCAAAGAGTGTTGCCAACCATACCTCTTCAGTGACCATTATCGTTGTTTTTATAACATATATCGAAGACAATTCTTGCTCTTTCCATGAAAAATACGAAATAGAAAACAACTTTCGTGAAAAATGGAGCGTGCTGGTTAAGTTACGGTGTTACGTGTCGTCCATTTTTCGTCCTCTATGTCATTCTCCTCTAACACCGTAGAAAACAACGCATAACGATCGATTGAATATCGCGAGGTGACCGGCATATGTACAAACACATACACGAAGCCACCATTGCTAATAATACACGTTTTATCCCCTGTACTCAAGAGCGTTGCAAACCGGTTATCAGAAGGCGACAACTAAAACGATCAGCGGGATAACAGGCTCAGTTATAACCTCGGGGCTCGTTCTCGAAGCACAGGATGCACCACCACCGAGCCGATGCGCCGATGGGTGCCGAAAAACACCCTCTCCCTTTCTCCATCTCCCTCGTCCTCCTCTCCAATCCATCCGTCTCATCATTTGTCAGCGAAAAGAAAGCAAAGTGAGGCGCCCAAAAACGTTGTCGCGCGCCCGCCGCTTGTTCGCCAATGGGACCTAAACGGCTCTCCAAACGCAAGCCAAGAAAAAAAAAGTTTTTTCTTAAACTGCCAAAAACCGTCGCTTTAGCGCGCACAAACGGGGGTCAGCACGGGCGGTGATGGTTTTGAGTGGTATAGTACGTGGCGCCCGAAGCTGTTAAAATTCCCCGGACACGACAGCAAGAGCAACAATGATCGTAAACGCGCACAAAGGAAGATGCCCCGAGCGGGTAGGCCGGCTCCGTTCTCCCTGTCGTCAATTGTTTCCGTCCGAGCAATTAGCCTTTGCGGGGGCCTCGTCCGCAAAAACGATTCTTTGGCGGATACATGCCGGCGAAGCTGTCCGCGCCTCGCCCGTGGCACGTCGGGGTGGCTGCCCGTGTACAGCTGTGGTTTGCGGGACACAAAGAAGCCGCCGCCGCCATCCTGAAGGGCTGAGTGGCCGAGAACCATCGAAGACGGTTTACCACAGACTCGCCGCGGTTGAAAGCTTTCTCGGCGTATGGTTTGGCTTTCAACAGGTCCTTCTGGAACGATGCTTTTAGTGCAGCTGGTTTTATGTTTAAGTTTGCTTGTTACTTCGTTTGTCTGTTTGTTTGTTTGGTTTGTAGTGCGTGTCCTTTCCTTTCCCCGCGTAGTGCTGTCTGAACTTGTAAAAATAATTTTCGTGGTGTTGCTTTTACTCGTGGGGCGAGGGGTGAGACGTGTCGTGAGGTTCGTGGTAATCGTTCATCAACAAGTGCTTCACAATCTGAAAGAGAGAGATGGTTTCTTGGGGGCGATTTAGAATCGTCCACTTGCGAAGACACTTTGTTGTCCGGTGCAAGGCGACTGTCTGCGGAGATACGTGTGTGCGGAGTCATGGTCAGTGCTCGCGCATAATTCGGACTGGTCATCTCTGCGGTTTTTCTTGGTGGTCTGTGCGGTTGACCATTTTGGGAAGGCCGCGGCTGACCGCGAGTTTCCTGGTGGGCCTTTGACCACTCTCGGTTAAGTGAAGTGCCCTTCTGCCTTTTTTTCGGACCTTGTCCGGTGCGCGCGATTTTGGGCGCCCGCGACAATGACCGCTCTTTTCGAGGAAACGTATCAGAAAAGAATTAGGCTCGCTCGCGTGCGGAGTGTAAACAGACCAACAACGCTGTGTACGTATCACTTGTTTCGGAGACACTTCTCAGCTCATACGTTTACTTTTGTTCCTTTGTTTGTTGTGCCACAAATAGTGACAAGGAAATCGGGTCAATTGAGTAACAACCTCTGAAAAATCTTGGACGATTTTTCTAGAAGGTTGTGGCTCAATTGCCTAATTCTCTTGTCAATATTTTAACATAGATTAATTCTATCAAGTACGGTTCATTCACCTGCATATTTTCGATTATTTCCTCTTCGGAGACCATGTACGATGATAAAAAGTGCCCGTGGTATACACATAAATTGAATCAATGTTTTACGAAACCGCCGAAAGCCAAAATAAGCGGCTGAGCCGTCAGGATTTGAACTCTGGGCCTCCCAATGTCCGGTCGTTTGTGCTAACCACTCCACCACTCCACCTTGACCTCTGATTGAATACACTTCGTATTCTGTGCGTTAAAAGACATATAGAAAACGCCAGAAAGTCAAGGTGGATTGGTGTGTAGTTAGCACACCCGGCAGGCCTAGAGTTCAAATCCTGGCTCCGCCATTGATTGTGGCTTTCGGCGGTTTCGTAAAACATTGATTCATTCGATCAAGTACGGTTCATTTATCTGCATATTATTGATTACATATATAAAATTTTGTTTTGTAAATTGAAGTTTTTAAAGTTGTTGCAACTATTGTGACCGACTATGCAGTGCTGGCCGCAGCATCACGATTATTTCACTATACTCGTATGAAAATCCGAGAGATACTTATATTGTATATTTAAAAAGGTCATTTTCATTGTCTTTTTGAAGTCACTTAAAATGAAATAGTCAAATCATGCCGGTAAATGAACTGTACTGATGGAATGGGATAAATGTTGCGTAGTAATAAGGAGACCTGCAACTCGATTCTTTCAATGGCTTCGTAACATTCGCCCCATTCAATCGGTATGGTTTATTCATCGTCACATTTAGACTAAAGGTATACATGTAGGCACACATAAGGTTCCATTCACCGCGCGCGCGCCCGGAAAGACACATCCGTACCGCACATTACGCATCTCATCCCAGGAGACATGCACTGTTGGCTTCGAGCCATGCCCGTGTCAGTCACGGTTTATCTTACACGGTGGTTTCAAATAGGAAGTCGCGCACATTGTGCAGCGCTTTCCTTGTCAGTGCCTCAGTGGCAGTCATGGGCACGTTACCGCTAAAAAGTAACAGTGTTACAGTTACAATTACTCGAGAGAAAAAAGTAACCCTGCTACTGTTAGAGTTACAAAATTGAAAGAGCAACTTGTTACAGTTACAGTTACTTAGCTAAAGTAACGCCGTTACTTCGTCGCTACTTTACAAAAAAAAACATTCGAAAGAAACCTTTTTTAATATGCCTTTAAATTAACATAGATTTTACATAAGACATCATTTGGTTCCCGGTAGTGGATCTGGTTTTTTGAGAAACTAAGATTTTCTCAATAATCGAAAATATCATTTTCAGTTCTTTCTATTTAATTTTTTTTATGAATAGCTCGATGAGCAAAGAACTAGTGCAGGTTGTTTATTTCGAAGGGCTGCTTAGCTCCCCTTATCATACATTAAACTTTAAGTCGACCAAAACTGCTTGTCTTGTCATTTGTTGGATGACATGTAGCAAGAAACAAATTGAATTAAAAAATGAAGTTGTTAGTTACCACAACTCGATGTGAATTGATATAGTTATTTTCTATACCTTCTTCAATTAACTTTCCATATGCAAGTTAAAATTTGAGGAATAAATTATGAATCCCTACATGCCATAAAAAAGGCTATTAAAAAAAGCGCGAAGAGTCAACGGTCCTGGAAAAGTGCCACCACACTTCTCTTTCAAATTTCGGTCAAGACAACAGGTCATTGTACTTTCAGGTCACGAAAAGAGTCACTGCTTATGTCTCCAGTTTGGGTCATACTATTTGTGCTTTAAAAAAATAGTTTTTTTTTTTTTTTTTTTTAACAGTGAAAGCTATGGGTTATGGGGATTGCATAAAGTGGGGAAGAGGGACAGTTGAAACTTCTCTATTGCATACTTCACCACTCTACCTCGCGCGGCCGCGCGGTAGGTTGATGGAATAGTATGGAATGAATACAAGCTACGCAGCGACTACCTCCAGGAGTTTATTGATTTTAAGGTATCGACATTTATTGAAGCAACACTTGTGTGCAACTCTTTTCGTAGGAAAAATTAGTATTGCCAGTAGCAATTTAATGCACCAACGCCAAATCCAAATGAAGAAAATATTAATTGATGCATTCAGTTTTTTTTTTGTCTAATATACTTTTACAACCGTATATTTATTTATTTATTTTTAATAAAAAAACACTACGAAATTAAATTCCGAATTTTGGAGATTTGGGAATCAAACAGAAATAAACTCCGATAAACTCCGAATTTCGGCAAAAAATAAACTTCGAAAAAACGCCCTCCGAATTTGACGAAAAATAAACTCCGAAAAACGCCCTCCGAATTTGACGAAAAATAAACTCCAAAAACACGGAATTCTAATGATAGAGCATTCATAGTTTCTTCTTCGGCAAAATGACACGCGAGTTTAGTTCTTTCAAAACTTTAAGCCAGCAGATACCTGCTGATGATCTATGAATAACTTTTAAATAAGCACAACCAATATAAGGTATACATGAATAGAACAGCACTCGTCTAAATCTCGGGCATATCCAATCATGGTGCGAGTTTACAATTGGTCAGTTCAAATTTTGGATTTCTTTGGTGAGGCGAAATGGGACGGAAGCTATAAAAATCGTGCAAATGTGATGCCACTCCAATCCACTCGTAGGTCGAATCGTTTTCTACTGCGTGTGCACAGTCTTTCATGAAACACGAAGCTTCTCTAGAAAACCTGGAGAGCAATGTTGGGGCAACATTCCTCCGTCAAGCACACTGAACAGGGCGGCGGTACAAGAGAAGCACTGATCGAGGTACAAACGATCACCATATGTAGAATTGCAAACGGATGTTTGCAATATCTACAGACCAGATCAAACGGATGTTTGCAACCAGATCGGACTCGTTTGCGACCGCCCGGAAAGCCCACAACTTTAATATTTATAAATCAACTGATGCCAAGTGCCCCTTGTCCCGGCTAAGGGCGGCCTTTCATTTTTAAGAAAACACTCAAACAAGCTTTAGGAGATGCCACACTTTGTCACATCTGCGTGCGCTCTGGGCGATTTGCCACACTGCGGGTACGGACACAAACGTCCCCATCCTCCCAGTTGGCAGGACCAGCATAACCAAAAAATCCCCCCGTCCAAAATTTTTTTTTGTTTATTTTCCTCTTTTAGACGGTTTTTGCGGCAGCTTCTGCTGTGCCCTTCCCGTATCAGGACTTGGCACTCTCTCACGAGTTGCAAGACGATTCGGTGGTCGTGTGTGCAACATTTTTCCTCATAAGCCTGAAAAGTAATTGTAACGGCGTTACACTTGACAGTTACTTTAAGAAAATAGTAAGCCTGCTACAGTTGCAAGTTATTTTCACTAAGCGGTAACGAGTTAGTTACAAGTTACTTAAAAAGTAACTAGTTACCGGTAGCGCGTTACTAGTAACTAGTTCCTGCCCAAGAACTGTTCATTGCTCGTAAGCAATGAACAGATGGACTGTTCATTACTCGTAAGCGCCGCACGAGTCGCTTGCACTTTCTTGAAAACTAGTCTCAAATTGGGATTAGTTTTCAAGAGACAGCAAGCAGATGTGTATTTTAAGATAACTCATTGTGATTCACAATTAGTAATCTTATAATTCACAGCTGCTAGTGTTCAGCGGATCCGGATGATGCTGGGGTAATTTTTGTAAAATAAATTAATTTTAATTCAGTATTTAGACGCAATCTGTGGAACAGGAGGAGTAGGGTAGAGGACTTGGTAAATTAGTATGTTTGAAAGTGTAGGTAGACTTTCACTTGAATGGAGAAGAAAGTTTCTGGCAGGGTCATAAAACCAGACATCGTTGCATTGGCGTTGGCTAAACCGTTGCTGAGCTGTGCATCTTTTTTGTTTGTTTGTTTTTAAATATTTCCAATGTTCTATTCCGTGCGCTTTCAAATTGAATTGAAATGAAATGTCTTGTGACTGACCAGCCCCTTAATAATTTTTAGAGTAGAGCACCTTATTTTTCGTTGCTGGTCACCATTTCATCTATCAATTTTGATCATATGGAGGGAAAAATTACCAAGGTCAGTTTAGCCGAAGCCAGGAGTTTCATCCCGGTTGGACGGGCATTTTTCATAATTTTAAGATATTTCGGTGCAGTTTTTTTTTAAATATAATAATGAAGCATTGCATTTATGAGTATAGTTAGTTACCCGTGGTAGTCCTGTTTGCACGAACAAAACCGTCGTTCTGGTGGAAAGGTTAGAACAAAAGTTAATCAATAATTATATTCGTCTGTGTGTGCGTGCGCGCTCGTGCGTGTGTGTGCGTGTGTGTGTGTGTGCGTGTGCGTGTGTGTGTGTGTGTGTGCGTGTACGTGTGTGTGTGTGTGTGTGTTTCTTATAGCCCTCGTACGATTGGGTTTAAAGCTTGAGCTTCCGTAGCGTGAAATACTGGTTGCATTAAATGTTTTGGGAACGAAGCATCTGGCGCTTTAAGAGCCTGAAATATGTTTCCGTCCACAAGTAAATAAAGAGTAGAAACAAAAACGCTAAATCATGGATACAAGTTTAACATCTTCTTGTCGTTGACTTGGTCTAACACCGCGTGGTTGTATCTCTTCTCGGTGTAACAAATCGCTGCTTTACAGCCTACTCTCTGAACGAGAGGACCTGTAAACACTTCGCAGAGTTGTTTTTCTTACGGTTTTGTGTCCTCTCACATGGAAATGGGTTTATAAATTATAACCCACAACCGCGTCAGGTCAGCGTAAAAGGGAAAAAAAAATAAAGAAAGAAAGGCAAGCGCGAGGTTTACTCTGATAGAGCGTGATGCATTGCGGGCCCTTTTCACTTCGCGTTTCGAGTCGCTGCCCCGTATATCGTGCATATGCGCGCAGCAGGCGCGGGTATTCGAAGTGCCTTCCCCTCTCTCATATCACTCCCAAGGTCTACAACCATCATTCTCGGGAGTGCACTTTCCTCTGCGGGCTTTGACTGAGTAAACACTTCACCGTAAAAGCCGCGATTGGCTTTGTAAGATCGACAGTTATGAAGCGAGAAATTAGGCGGTCTGGCAATATATATATGCAAAAACAGTTCAATTCATTTAACTTTTACGCGTGAATTCTATTATCTGTTTAAATCATGAAGTTTACTCAGATATTCTTTAGAAACAGGAAACTGTGCAGTGGCCAGCGCTCATCATTTAGCATTTTACAGTCAGGCATACGTTTACTAAAACCACGCAGAAGTGATTTGGTTTATTATTCACTTAATTAATAAACAAAATTACCAAATGTTTGAAGCATGTTCGCGCTGAGATGTGCCTGGGCCACTACGTTTTTCAAGTTGCTCTTTATTTGAATTTTTTATAAGCACAAGTATGTTGTGCTTACTGTTTTTACTAGTCTTGTTCGTCGTATGCACTTTGCTATTTTTCTGAATAATTAAATTGGTTGACCATCTTACATTGAACATCTCATCTTGTTTACGGTTTCAAAAATAAAAGGTAAGGAGTCATACATTTATTAAGTTAAATAAACTAACTATTTAAAAATGCTTTCAATTACTGTCGCAAGTCGTGCAGTTCCAGTAAAACTAGTGACTGAAAAATGAATTCTTACAAGTAACGCGTGACTCGTAGGCGTCCACAGTCTAACGTACATGTAGGTTGAAGAGGAATCTCCCGGAAGCCTCGGTATTGCAGTCGATATTTTGCTGACAGACAAAGTCGGCTGAATGTTTGAGGCATCTAACCCTTTCCGAGTTCTTCAAAACAGCTTTTATGGTGCCGCTCGCTTTGCTTGGATGACGCATGAGGTGGTGCGCATGAACAGGACACGGGCAGAGCCGTTTATATTGGGAGAATTTGGCCATATTTTCAACATGACGGCAGTATAGCAACCACGGCTGGGAGTCTGGAAACTGTGAAATGATATACTACGTAAAAAGAAAACAGCGAGTGTGCAGGCGAGCTATATAGTTAATAATAATGTAACAGCTGACACTTTTGTGCAGAAAAATTATAAAAAATTAAGAGCTGAGATTAAGACGTTCTCCTACTGTTGTCTTTTTTTTTTTTTTTACTTGGAAGTTTCCTCATTTTTTTTCACCACAGTTTCAGGTGTTACATTATTAATAAATATTACATCCGCCATCTTGTGTTGTTAAATTGTGAACCCCCTTTATGCAAGTCATCCCTTAAACGCGGTGATGTGCCACTGTACTGAAAGTTCTGTACACGCAATCGACTGCTCAAACTTTCTTATCTGCAAACACCTACTCCAAATTATATCGTCTGGGACATGGCTAATTTGCAGTTGTAGGTTCACGATGCCTCATCTTCTTGTAGTAGTAGTCGGTTGGAGAGAGGAGGAATAGTATAATAAGCAGCGGCTAAAATGATGCCAACGATGTAGCCTTCCAGGAATGGAATACTTGTTTGCAACACCGCGTCAGTGCGACTCAGCTGTGGAGTGACGCGCGTGAAGCCACGGTCAGAACCATTTTACACAACGTAGAACCACAAATGAATGAAGATATGCCACAACAGGGTACTTCAAGTTTCAAAAATGCACGCTCAGAGAAACGTGCTGAGGCTGAGTAGCGCGCCACAGTGACAGCAGAATTGAAAGCAAAGTTCATTTCACCGGGCACATAAAACTACCGGTCCTTTACCCCCAGATGCTTCACCGAGATAATCTCCTTAAAAGAACCTACTTTGTTTCAAATTATAGTCGAACACAAGTAAAAGGGGTCATGAAACGATATCGGGTTGGAATGTTCATGACTTTCTGGCCCAAGTGTACAAACACGGACCGCCACTGATTCAGAAGCTTATTGGTCGTTGTGAAATTGCGAGGATAAAAGGAACTATTTTTTTCAGTCTTGCCTTCGGAAAGTTGATGACGTTACTGTGGGATTGAAACCACCTGCTTGACGACAGTCGAGCGCGGCTCGGGAACTAGACACGAGAACTACGTGAGCACTCGACTTCGGCTCGTTACAGTCAATGCCTCGGCGGACACTCGGATAGTGGCTCTTGTCGAACCACTGCGGTGATGAGAATAACCGAACTCTAACAATGCCTGGAGATTCTTAGCACGCGTCTTCTACTTTGCCGACCCCCGCTCGTGGCTATGGTTAAGGTTGGCGGCAAAGGACAGGCACCAGGTCACGTAGCCACTTGTTCTGGCTCTGAGTTGAGGGGATGAACGATGCTCATATTTCTCAAATTTAATTGCAACTGCCTTTGATTAGAAAAAAAAAAAAAAAAAGCGAAGGCAAGTTTACTTTAGGGAGTGATTCAAAATAGTATTTAGCGAAAGTAGAAATTTTGTTTCATAGACCCGTTGCTCTCGGGCAGGGGGCGCGAGCGCGTCCGCAAGACGCGATCATGTTATGCTAGCAGCACCATCCAGGCGGCGCTGTAACGTTCGATTTTGCATGTGCCACGTTCGAATGCAAGCATCTGTCAGCATCTGTAGACGCGCAATAACAGAACGTCTAAAAAACAAAAAAAAACTAAAATAAAAATGAAAAATTATGCAGCTCGTGGCCTCAGCGTCCCATTCAGCTTTATTATTTTATTGCGTTCTTTCATAGCTTCCGTGAGTCGGTATGTTTCACTTTACGTGATAGCGAAGCTGAAGCTACTTGCTAAAGCACGTTCCCCTGAATGGTGCTCGCACTGCACGAGCGCGCGTGCTTGGCAGGGACACTGAAAGCTCGGAGCTCGCTCTTGTAGCCTCTGCTGCGCTGGCACTTACAATGGAACGGAGTAGAAAAAACTGTAGTGGGGAAGCGTATTGACGCATGTTCGAAACGCGAGCCAAATATTCTATTTTTCTTGCCTGGAGCGCTGCTCAAAACTTGAGAGCTACTGGCCTATGGCCCCTTTAAGAACGTTCGAAACCACTATACTCCGCTCATCCTTAAAGGGGCTATGCAACAATTTTTGTACTTTGCGCAAATACCGCTAAGAAGGGATCCCTGACGTTAATGACCTATGAAACACGCGTTCGTTTTTCGCCCCACGCACCAAAAGTCCTAGAAAAAAATTGAAGAAAAATGAGCAGCGTTCATTCCCTCAACTCGCAGCCAGAACAAGCGGCCACGTGATCTGGAGCCGATTATATGCCGCCAATGTTGATCATAGCCACGCGCTGGGGTTGGCAAAGCAAAAGACACGCGCTGAGTTCCAGACATTGTTATGGCTCGGCTATTGTCGTCGAACCGCGAAGGCTGTGCTAGCGCGAGAGGCCAGCCTTGACTGCCTTGACTAGAGCACTTGCTGCACGAGCGCTCGTGCAGCCGCTGCGTCTTCATTCAAAGCGACTAGTTTGCGCTTTTAGCACGCGCGGCTACCAATAGTCCATACTAAGGTGAGACGAAGTGCCCTCGCGCAGAGCTCGGGTCCAATCGATGAACCGCATTCAAATATCGTCATTGGGGTGTACTGCGATCCCCACGTTACGTCATCAAATTTTGCAAAGGAGAGATTGAATGAAAATGATCGCTTTTGTCCTTGAAATTACACCGCAACAAAGAAGTTTTCTGGCCAGTGGCGTTGCGTGCGAGTATCCTTGGGTCCCACTAGTGTCAGTAAGCTCGTGTAAAGTGAAAAACATTCCAATAGACCCTTTTCGAAATTCAGTGCCATCTGGTGGTTCGTAAAGCAGTTTAGGTTTTGCCATATCAATGGCGGAAATGAACTTGTATCGGCACCGTCACTTTTGCAAGTAAACGGCACGCGAGGAATTGTTCAGTGTGAGTTCTTTCTCGATCACTTTCAGTTCGATGGTGACCAAGAACCTGCATTTGGAACAAAGGTCCAATTCGTTCAGATGCCTCGAGAAAATTCTATACACAAAAATGCTTTACAGCCGATTGTGTGCCGCCCGCGGATTGACTGAATCTGAGTTATTAGAAATAAACGCTTACGTAGCTCTTGTGTTCCATTCCTACGTCGCGTCGTACTGACCTCCCGAATGTACAGGCCTCGCATCATCCACTTAGGAGCATCTTCAACGTCTTCCTTTATCAGTCACTAGAAGGCCGCCATTGGTATGGCACAGATGCCGTTTCACAGATGATGATAGTGATCAAAGTGGCCAGACTGAATTTCGGAAAGGGTCTATTGAGTATCGTTGCACCGCTCCCTTAAGGTGCGACTAGAAGCTTCACCTTCAGCGCGAGCTTTCTGCCCTAGCTAACATACAAGTGTGAACGAGCTTGCATGCACGCGCAACCAAAGCCCATCGGAAGCCAGCGATGCACGCGCTGAAGGCGGGAGCTTCTAGTCTCAGTTTATGGGTGAACGGAGTATACCAATGTGAAAAAAAAAAATCTTAGTAATATAACAGGAAATATCAGGAAAATTTCAGTCGAAATAAGGAAACGGTTCTGTTAGATTAAAAAATAGATAAGCTTATCGGTTAAAAAACAGGGCTTATGTTGTTCGTCAAGAACATAACGTTTCTGTAAATAAACAGTCTAAATATACTTGTATAATCGGTAAAAACAGAGTTTTATTATACTAAAAAATGTCATTTTGTCTTAAATAAACACTTCACAAAATGTCCCGTTATCTGAATGAAAACAGAGCTTCTGTTTTTCCTACATTCCAAACATTTTTGGTGAACAAACAGGGTAAACAAAGTCAGATTACTGCAAAAATGCAGGACTTTCCACATTCCTGCAAAACAGATGATCATTAAATCAGTGAACGAAGTCATAGCCAAAATAAATTATTTTATGAAGGAATGTTTCGATGAAATTAGGGTTGGGTGTCGATTAAACTTTTTAACCCAATTAATCGCCACCCATTAATCGATGAATTAATCGATTAATCGGTTTCGTTCATTCCCATGCATAATTTAAAAATGTTAAAATTACATTTTCTTTTTTGATTTTTCTAAATATGTGATAAACGGGGCAATGTATAATCTTTTTTTTTAAATTTTAGTCAATATTGAGATTATCCAGAAGACACCCACACCCACAAATTATTATTTCAGCCGCAGAGGCAAAGAGGTTCGTTGATTTTCTCCGGCAATAGCGAACTCCTTTGATTGTTTCCAATAGTTTCTGCTGCGCTAAACGAACCCTCGTACGGCGTTGGAGAGGCTGGGGCACGTATACCTATAGGCTTGCAGGTGTCGCCACTGCTGGGTACTGACGGCGATTTCTACTTACTGGTTACTTCGAACTACAACTTCTGCAGTGCGGCGTTATAACTAACTCGGTGAACCGAACGCTCGCGTGGCATAATATACTGCCATGGCCGCGAATGACGCAACATGCAAGCTATATAACATTCTCCACTTGTTTGGAGTTACACATCTCAGCCTTACAGTTTACTTTGGGTTAAAATGTCACCTAATTTTTTCCTTCATACAAGCGTACAAGTCCACAGCTTGGACTTGTTTTTCGTGAGTCAAAATGTAAGCTTCAACGTTTAAAACGATCATTCGCGATTAAAGCATTAATCGATTGATCGGTAGGTTAATCAATCAAGTCCCCAGTCCTAGTATAACAAATGTACACAAAAAAACACAAAATCTGTGGGAAAAAATACCCCCCCCCCCCCCCGGGCTGCAAAACGAATAAAAAAAAAATCACTCCCAAATTGCAAAAAAAAAAAAACCCGAAAACACTTAATCTTAATGATAACTCAGTCATGAATTTAATTAGGCAGTAAAAAAAAAAAAAAACTTTCAGCCTTTCCACTCTGGTGAAGAAGGAAGAGCAGCGGAGCTGTAGCTTCTGCTCTCGGCGGTGGCTTTCCAGGCGAGCGATCTGCTCTTCTTTCGCAAGGGAATCTGAAGCGCTCGACGCACGCGGTGGTTGCAGACCCATTCGCGCTGCTGCGTACGTCGCCGCTCCTTCCGCACCCGGTCTTCTTTCCCCGAAGAAAGGCCACGCGGCCGACCCACCGTGAGTCCAAACCGTAACTGATAAGAGCGTAGGAAACAGCGCGCAAAACAGACGAGGACGAAGAAGAAACAAACGTGACGTGCGCTGCGCTCGTCACGTGCGTTTCTGCATCGTCCTCGCGTTTTTTTTTTTTTTTTTTTTTGCGTTGTAACTTACGACGAATTCCCACGAACTCGCCCAACTATCCATTCTTATGATAGCTGGAAAGGTTGCCCCCATCTATGAGCGACGGCGGCAACCAGACTGGTTGCCTGGTTGCCGCTGTCGCTTATAGATGGCGCGTAGGTTTGTGTCGACATTTCTTTGGTACCGGACATGATCCTGGGAAACCTAGCCCTTAACAGCTCCGCTGTAAAAAACAAATAGTTTTTCGCCCATAAGGGCACTTCTCACAACTCGACAACTGCTCATGTCGTTTAAAGCCTGGTTCAGACAGTTGTGTTTGACTGCGTTTGACTGCGTTGCGGCTGCGTGAAACCAGGACATCCCTGCTGCTGATATCGCGTGCCAAGATGATTCCTTGAATTGGATTCCACGCTTCATACGAAGCACACATGTGCCGGTGACTGTCTTTCGGTTCTCGACGCAACGCAGTCAAACGCACTCAACCGCAAGTGTCTGAACCGGCCTTAAAGGGATACTGAACCAAGGAATTTAGTGTCCATAATAAGTGGCGCACGTTCTTTCCGCGAGCCAGCAGCCGCCGGTGTGCGCGAGCACTCGCAACAAAAATGACGACAAAGACCTCCAATTGCGTTTAAAGGGATACAGAATCGAAACTTGAAATATAGAGAAAACATCAAGAAATGAGTTCAATATGATCAGCTAAGCCTGTAATGAATAATCGCACGGTCGTATTTTGAGCAGATGGCTATATTTTTGGTTCTAAATGCCGGGATTTTGGCGAGCGCTTCAAAAACAGCCATCTAAGAGCGCGATCGATGCATCTCGGGAAATCCGGCAGACGTCTTGACGTCATCATGCCTCGGAGGACCAAGCGTACCGTAGTGACGAGTTTTGCCACTTCGAGGCGTCAACGCGTTACAATCTCGCTTTGTCGAAGTACCCGAGGGCTGTAGATATGGCGGAGCCGGCAGAGCGCAGAGCCGCAGAGGTGTCAGAGCCCTCAGAGCTGCCTCAGCTGCCTTGAGTGTGCGATGGCGGGTCAACATGACGAGAGTGGTGGCAGCGGCAGTGGGTACGATGACATTAGCGAAGACGAAGACGTCAACAGTAGTGATGGGACTAATCACCGGAGATTCGGATTCGGACAGATTCGGAGATTCGTCAGGTTCGTCGCTGGTTGCAGACGGCAGCGTGAACCTTGTCGTAAACCTCGCGAATGCGGTCAGTTCTGTTTTTTGTAGGTACTGTCACTGCATATAACCAGATTTCGCCTTATTTACTTCAACTCGCCCAGATCCAGCTGAGCTGATTGGTGTAGTTGGCATAGGCCTAACCAATGCACGGTCTCGGTTTCTACGCGGTTTCGCGGTGATCGGTAAAATAAAATGTAGCGAAATGCTGCGTATTATTCATAATGTGGCGCAGCGCGCAATAAATATATTCAGGCAAGGAAATGATTCGTCTCCTCCTCCAGAGCTGCGTAAGACGCGAGAGCGATGAAAAGTGTCGCTAGTTCCATCTTCGACCGCGTACCGGCACCGGCGAAGAAAAACATCGCACTGTCGTTTCTCCGTTCCCGGCAGCAAGGTTTGTATACGTGAACTTTATTTGATGAAAAAGAAACAACACAGCGGTGTCCAACGCAACTTTATTGTTCAGAAACAAACACTAACTAATTCAGATATAATTAACTAGAAAGGTACAGATGCAGTAGAGGAGACTGTGATAGTACGGCGCAAGGAGTTTGTTTCCCGTGTTCCGATAACAATACCGCAGTGGACACACGTTGAAGATAATCGAATCGAACATACTCACTTGTGTGGTGTGTGCTACTGGTGCTATTTTGACCGTAATTATTGGCACGAAATGTCCTTCTGCCGAACAGCACGTACGGCATCGATCTCTTGCGGGGGGAGGGGGGAGATTGCTGCGAGCCTTGGGCGAGCACGGTCGACGACGTCTCCGGTCTCCGGGAGCCCCGGAGTACGAGAACGTGATCTTCGCCGCGTAAACATCACCTCGCTCCGTCGACCCGCCGCTGCACCGGCTGCACGTCCGCCGAATCCCGCCGGGCTGGGGCGGCCATGCCAAGCCTGACGAGATCCACGAGGAACTTATCGCGCTTGTGTTTCGCCGCAAGGGCAGCCGCGGTGGTCACTGCCATGACCCCGCCGACAACGCCGGAGGTTCCTCGTGCCCAAGAAAGTCTCTTCAACCCGCCTGCCCAAGAACTGACTGTCGCCGAACCGCCCGGGCGATGAAAACATGCGCACGCGTTTGCGCGTCGCACGAGAGCTGAAACCACGGTGGCTCACTTCGTTTTGGCTCTTTCCACCAAGACGCGTCGGTATTGCGTTCAGGCCTAGGCAATCTATGCCAGTGAGTAGACATACCGCTGTGGCGCTGCTTTCAGAGGCATGCTGTCGTCACGACATTCCATTGAAGCTTCATAACCAACTACCAGGTGGTTTTTGATTATCGTTTAATTCACTTTAAAATATGTTATCTTGCGTTTTCTAGCGCAATATTTATGTTTCTGTGGTTCTACTGCTACCTGCGTCGTGTTGAAACAAAGAAATGAGCTCCAGAATTTGGTTTCCGTACCCCTTTAAGATGACAGTGAAATGTATGAACTTCGGGCCAAAGAAGAATAAAGACAAGTTTTTTATCTGCACAGTGGTGTCTGGTGTAAAAAGTAAGCGATTAATTGGTCTAACAAGCACGTAGCTTTCACTTGTAGAGATGAAAAGCCTGTATTTATTCTCCTTTGGCCCGAAGCCCATGCCTTTCACTGTCCTCTTTTAAGCGGGAATGGAGGTCTTTGACGTCATTTTCGTTGCGTGCGCTCGCGCACACCGGCGGCTGCTGGCTCGGGTAAAGAACGTGCGCCACTTATTATGGACACTAAATTTTTTGGTTCAGTATCCCTTTAACACCTGTGACTGCGGTGCAGAAAATGAAAAACTTTTAGTCGAAGGAATAGGCACAGAGAAAAGCGTCTCAGTCTCAGGTGCTAAACGACATGATTAGCTACCACCAGATCGCTTGCGCATTCACAGTCTTTATCTCCACAATTGCCACGAAAATTTAGAGCTATTCTTGTAAGTGCTCCGAATTATTGGAAGCTGCCTAACTAGCCCTTTGTCGATTAATGACTGACGTTTACTGTCAAGCAAGCAACGCACGCAAAAAATACATTATGGTGGTTAAAGCAGCGTTTCTGGAACTAAGCCACTTCGTCCACCTTCTAATAACTGAACAGATCATGTCCCAAACGGTCACAAACCTCTACAGTTAAAACGTAAGAAGAACTCCATGCGATTCTAAAGCATCGCCCTCTGCCATTCGAGCACGTTTACATTCGAGGCATTTCTCATAAAAATCAAGGATATATTTTCGAGCCCTTATACCTGCATGCCGCCTTTATATGTGGGGAAATATTGCGATCAGTTTAGGAAATAGTCTTGTTCCTTCTAAATAAATTAATTTATAACTTCGTGGCCATTTAGAGGTATATGACTCAAACTTAAAAAAAAAGGTAATACCTCAAAGGTTCCTGAAACCGTCGCAGCGCTTGTATCAGTCTGTGGAAGGAAGGGTGTTCAAAATTTACACTGGCAGATCAGTCACCGAATTCAGTTGCTTGCAGGCAGTGCCTATCGAAAACCTAAATTGAAACGCTTATTTATGGTTATCGAGGTGGGTCCCGGAAGTCTAGCAGTTTCTTATTGCTTGTTTTAAACTTGTGCTTTTGGAGGAATCACCATATGAAACCTCGCTAAAAGGTAAAAAAAAAAAAGAATAGTGTGTACCATGTGTGTTGCTCAAATCTTCGACAACACTCGTTTGACTTCTTGCCCACAACACCGCGTAAAACACGCCAAGGTGTCCCCAATACGAAAGACAACTCTGTGGCCGCCTTTTCAATTCAACGGAACCGCCAGAGTCTACAGCTTGCCCCTCCAACAAGGGGGATGGGAGGCCGCGTTACATTTGGTTGCTCTGGCGAACACGTCTAGATACGGAAACTTCATGACGTCTCCCTCCCTCTGTTGGAAAAAGGTAAGAAGACGAGAAGGGGGGCCGAGGCGCCGAATGCCCTTTTCAAGTTCCAGCAGGGGAGTCCTGCTAGCACGGGGCCCTGGGCTGCATCCCCCTTAACCCGTACCTTAATCCGGCCCTGATTGCGTGATTGGTTTGTCTGTTGTGTTCTTGTTATTTGTGTGTTCTGTTTGTACGTGTGAATTCATATTATATCGTATTTTCCTGATTTTCTGATTGAATAGCGTGGTAAATACCAGCGACAGCGGTAAAACCTTTTTTTTTTTTGCAACCTGGAGAAGACGAACTGTTTTTTCACGAACTCCCAAAACATAAACCCGCTTTAAAAAAACAACAACAACAACAACAACAACAACAAAAAACTTTGTTGTTTTTAAACACATTAACTGTTTTTTTCACAACTTCCAGAATAGAAATCCGCTTTTTTTTTTCTACAAAAACTTTGTTACTTTTAAGAACAGAAACTGTTTTTTTACAAGGCTGGGCAACAGAAATTCAGTCATTTTACAAAAAGGACCAAGAACCGAAAACGTTATTTTTTAAAAAAAATTACGGAAACAGAGAAACAGACGAAAATAGATGATTTCTGGCAAGAGAGCTGCCAAGCGTCTTATGTGTTTTTGTGAAGTTATTTTTCAGTGTACGTACCAGCCATGACATTGAATTGCTCCGCAGAACAACCTTCAGGGAAGGCAACGGCCTTAAAAGATTTATGTGACATCATCGGAATGTTTTCATCTGCGAATCATTTGCGCATCGCGGAGAAACAATTGCTGACGGTTTTGAGGGTATAATACGAGTTTCAGGAGCATTAATACTCTTAATTACCGAGAAAAACAATGTGCAGCGATGAGGCTGTAGGTTCATGGAGGCCGTGAATACCTCATAGAATAGAGCCATTGCGCATGCTCAAAACGCCATCCTCAGCTCTTCATACAAAAATATGGCAGCACGCAGAATAGGACTACTGCAACGGCCCAGTCTACAGCCGACTTTAGCGAAGTCAATCTCACCGCTTCGGGGGTCTTCATCGCGCGGCCGTGGAAGCCCAAGAAGCGCATGGTCGAATCGCCATAACGACGCCGATGAGCGCATCAGCTCGTAAAGGGCCCCGTCTGCCCCGCCGTTCGGCAGTCCGTCGTCGCTGCCCTCGCGGTAGCAGCACCGGTGGCGTACAGAGACGTGTTTCTACGCCGGTAGTGCACTCACTTTGAGCGCGCCATTTTTATGAAAGCGCTCGTAAAAGCGAGCCGTGCCCGACCGGGCCGCTGCGAGGAAGCGCTGGAGCCGTCGAAATAGTTGCTCCTTTATTATCATTCCTGGTCGGGTTTAAGGGTGTGTTGAACTTGACCGAGCGTGCGACGACCACGGCCAACACGCCGCTGCCGCCGCCTTGCATGCAGAGCCGCCCGTCGGGTGGAGTCGGCCATGCTCGCCTCAACGACCGAGGAAGAAGGGGAGCTCAAGCCCGTTTGGGTTTCCGGTGGCCCGCGGTTGCAGGTGAGCTCGCAAATCGGTTCGACACCTGCGAGACCTTTCCGCCTCGCCCACTCCAAAAGCTAGAACTTGTTTCCGAACATTATGATTCCGCTTTTGCGTCCGCGCGTGTGTGTGTATACTGTGTGTATGTGTATGAAGACCGTGTAAAAAAACGAACCTCAACAGTGCCTTAAGTTTCGCCTAACACACTTTCAAAGCCAGGAAAAAAAAACAGGAAAAAAAACATGTTTTGGAGCTTTCATTAAAGACCACGACCTTCCCTATCAGACAATATTCGTTCTCATTGCACAGAACAGTGCGCTTGCCACTAGTATTCAAACGTTACCTTGATCTCTCTTTTTTGTGTGTTTTTTGTTGTCGGGTTTTATTTTTGCCTTGTTTAAGGACTGACCACGGCGTTCGGGGAAGATATCTGCATACGGCCTGTGAAGGTCACTCAGTCGAAGAGAGGAACTTTGGATTACTTTTTACTTGCAATTTTTAACCAACCAGGGGACGCCTGTTCTCTTCAAAAAGTCTTTGTATGTGAACCGATCACTGGAGGAGACGGACGCCGGGTATGTTAAACGCAGCGCAGCTCGGAGCATGTGGAGCCAAATTTTGCGCTGTGGAGCCCAGGGGTCCTGGATAAAATTTCCAGTCCTTCCCGTTTCGATCTGGATGAGCATCGTACCGTCGTTCCGTCGTGCGTCGCAACTTTGGGATGCACGTTAAAGACCCCAAGCTAGCGGTGGTATTGCGCTGGCCAAATTTCTCATCTACAGCGAATACCCCAGACGTCCATGCGGGTTGGCTAACTTCCAGCTGTCTCAAGAGACCGATCTCACAGCCAGTTTCATTACGCCACCGCTGCCGCAAAGCATCCTGGGAACTGTAGTCTTTCTGCACGAGCGACAACCCCGCTGAGGGTCTGCGCGAGCAGAACACGAAGCTTCACGAGCTGTCTCGGGAGCTGCCGCCTGCCTCCTATGAACTACAGTTATGGTGGATCACGCTTACGTGGAACGCTGAGTGAGATCGGTCTATCGAATACTCACAGTACAGTTACTTTAAACCAGCACTGAATTCACTATGTATGTGTGTATCATGAATGGGCAGTATTTCAAATACAAAGATTTGAAATACGTATTAAAATACTTTGAGTATTTTGTATTTTCTATTTAATTACAGATTCGCTATTGTATTTGTCCATTGTATTTAAATAATGAAATCTCAGTATTACAAATACTTGTATTTCAAATACTGCCCAAAATGCAATTATGGCCACTGTTCTTCACAATCAAATGCGGTGCTATGCACTCTTCGCGATAAGTAGAACAAAGGATGGACAAAATAGGTACAATTATTGACTTCTGGCTGACTGATACAATTATCAGCGCGACAGCGTAAGGAGCTCGTGTCGCACCGGCCTCGGTGGCGTGCCAGAAAAGCCGGCGGGACGCGAAAATCCTCGTTGGTCGATCAGATCATGACGTCACAGCCGCACGACCTCGCGCGGGAATTTCGAACAACCCACAAAGTTTAAGTGAAACGTGACGTCACGCCTAGAATGAAAGATATTAAAGGGGTAGGGAAACGAAATTTCAGCGCTCATTTTCTTGCTTGAATGTGTTGCATGTTGCACCCTAACCTCAAAAACACCAGTCTTCCGTTGAAAGGCACAAGAAAACTAATTTTAAAGCTAAATAAACGATCTTCCAATGTGCACCTGGTGGATGCATGCGGAGCCTATTTGGGAGGTAGTCTAGCAACGTTGTGGAATCTGCTACGTAGTCGTGACGTAGCAGATTCCTCTGGAGCAGCGCCGCTCTTTGGAAGTACGCTCAACTGTTTAAAGTCACCTCGGCCTGAACGTGTTTGCCCCTTTTCGAATGAATGCGAAAGCTTGATAATGTGGATGCTTGGGCAAGTTGGTAATTCATGCTTGGATAGAACAGCGCGGATGAACAGTCACACTCACATGCACACAAGAAGCAAACAGACTCGCAGCGCTGACTTTCAACTCAGTTCTATATTTCTTCTTCCTCAAATCCTCAACTTCTTCACCTTTGCCGTTAATGAGAACAATTTAAATTTTTACACACCAGAGACCAAATAGCCAATACACATTAAAAATAACTAATAATTAAATAAATCATGCAAAGACAACTAAAGAAAATAATACTAAAAAATTAAAAATTTAAAATTAAATTTAAAAAAAAATAATAAAGCGAAAAATTTCTCATCACTATTGCTTTGATGAAATCTCTAGATAAACCAATTCCTTCTTTGACAAAGCTACGGATGATACACTAACACATTGTTTGTCCAACCTGGCTTTGTCAAAGAAGCTTTGTCAAAGAAGGAATTGGTTTATCTAGAGTGAGTGAGTGAAAAGACGTTTATTGACACTGGTGAATGGAGGAGTCAACTTATTGGCAAGTTTAGAGATAGTTGGTTAGGCGGGACATTGGCGATTTACATAACTCCGGTACAGCTGTGGTCCCGCCGTGGGGGAACGACCCCCTTATATGTGCATGTCCAGCCCGGTCTCGCTCAGGTAACTGAGCAGGCCGGACAGGACCGCGACGCGCTTGTCCCTTTCTCCCTCAGGTCGACACCAGGCTTCGAAGGAGGTGGGGCGGAGTTGTTGGTCTAGAGCGTCCAGGGCTTTCGTTCTCTCCTCATCGAAGTTTGGGCAGTCCCATACGAGGTGATGCTCGTCGCACTCTACGTCGCGATTTGTGCAGTAGATGCAGCCCTTGGAGCAGGCTTCCTCTTCTCGTCGCAGCTTTCTTGATAACAAGCTGTAGTCGTGGTCTATTGCAATCGAAGCGCCGTCAACTGTGTTCTTCCTCTCGCGGGCCGCCCGCTCCCATCGCTGGGTGCGGGCCGGCGTGATGGCGGCGTGGACTCTGAGTCTTCGCAGCTTGACCGTCTCATGCCGTCGAAAGAAACCCGAAGGAATGCTCACTTCAGGGAGCTCGCCTCTGGCATTTAGCTTCATCTTTACTTCTTTTTTCATCGCCAGTTTGATGTTGAGGACGGTGCCCTCGGGATCGTATAAGTTGAAAGCGGACGATGGCGGTTGCACAGAGGGGGCCGCGACCGGGTCCTGGCGTCGAAGGTCGATACGATTAAGCTCTTCGATCGCCGCCCGGTGCGCCTTCTCGTTACCGTCTATGCCCGCGTGACCAGGAATCCACTCTACGCTTATGGAGAGCGGGTTCGGGTCGCGTCGTTCCAGTTCATGCGCTAGCCGGAAGATCTCTCCGACTGCGGCGTGTGCCTTGACTTGCGTCCTAAGTGCCCTCACGGTTGCCTGGGAGTCCGTGAAGACGCGCAATTTGTGAAATGCATCGCTTGATGACACTGCCGCGTCCTTGATGGCTTCGAGTACGGCATTTACTTCGGCTTCCTGCGCGGATCCACAGTGTTGCAGTTCCTTGCTCTTGGTCACGTGTTCGTAATGCCACGCCGCTGTGGTTGCCACTTCATCCTTGAACGCAGCGTCGACGTATACTCGAAGTTCGTCGTCGCCGTCGGCTCCGCTCTTTTCGTGCCGCCGGGCAAACCTGCGTCTTCTGCCGGCGTTGGTCGTTGAATTCATCCTTCTTGGGATTGTACAGGCCGGGGTGACCGTCGTCTTCTGCCATGGTGGTATGGGGTCCGGTATTAGTGATTGAGCGGTCTGCGCGCACAGAGAGCTCCACGGGGGCATGAGTTCTGATAGGGCCCTGCCCTGTCGGGTGTGCGCCAGCTTGGCACCGTACGTTCGCTCCTGATTCCGCTCGATCTCTTCAAGGGAGAGCATCGGGACTGCCTCGTGCAGTAGGTCCAGGCGCGTGCACTTCGGCAAGCCCGAGATGCAGCGTCGTGCGTCGTTAATCAATGTTTCTAGTTTGGCCCGCTGAGCGGTGTTGAGTTTGTAGAAACGGAGGCCGTACGAGATCTTGGATATAAGGGCGGCTTGGACCACGGTCCTCGCTAATCTTTCTCCCAGGCCTCCGGCCCGTGTCGCTAAACGTCGGACGATTGAAAGTCCTTTCTTCCACGTGCTTCGCATACGTTCGATCCAGGCGCTTGGGTTGCCACCCGAGTGAACGTTCACCCCTAGAATGGAGTGCTCGGCCACTTTTGCGATCTTCTGACCGTCAAAGCGCAGGTCTGCGACGACGTCTTCCCAGCCCTTGCCAAAGGCTAAGTATCTTGTCTTTTCGGGTGACGGGCGTAGACCGACCTCCTTCAAGAAGTCGCTCACCACGTCAAGGGCCCTTTGGATCGTTGTCTCGGGAGGGGGCGCGTTGTCACTCCCCATAGTCCACGCTGTGATGTCGTCCGCGTAGACTGTGAATGCCAAGTCCGGAATGACGGCGAGCCGCCATAGGAGCGGCGCCATCGCCAGGTTGAAGAGCACCGGTGAAAGCACTGCTCCTTGTGGCACGCCTATTTCATTCGTCTTCTCTTCGCTGCTGCAGTGCTTGCCGGTCTTGACCAGGTACTTTCGTCCGCTCAGGAAGGCCTTGATGAAGTTCAGGGGTCTGCCCCGCACGCCCAGTTTTCGGGCCGTGTCAATAACCGTCGCGTGAGGTAGGGTGTCGAAAGCTTTTTTAATGTCCACTGCTACCAGGAGTTGTCGGTGGTAATGCGTTGGCCGGTTCACTAAGTACTCGCGAATGAGGACTAGGCTGTCCTGCGTACCAAGGTTCTTTCGGAACCCCGTCTGGGCGGGATGCAACACTTCTCTTTTATGCTCAATTATCCAGTCGATGCGCGCGAGCACCATACGCTCCATCAGTTTGCTGAGAACAGATGTGAGCGAAATTGGGCGTACGTTGCTCGCGCAGTCCGGCTTCTTTCCTATTAGCCCCGTGCGCGACCGAAAGCGTCGCTGTGGTCGGCCTTCCACGATTGGCCGAACGCTGACTATGACGTCGGAAAGGGGATTTATCATCGACGGAAATAAGAGGAATGAAAGAACTTTAATTTTGACGGTGTTGGCAGTGTTCCTTTGAGAGCGCAATGATTTCAAGCTTCCACCATGCTAATAACAAACACCATCGAACTTGTTGTTTGCAAGGTAATGACGTCACAAGGGAGAACCATAGGAGAGCGCCACCAAAACATCTCGCCGCTAATAGCTGGTTTGGGTATGGGGCACACCCAGGACAGTTTCCACTTGTCCGGTATGTTTCCCTCGTGCCAGGCGTCGTTGATCGATTTTAGCAAATTTCGTTTGACCACCTCCGGGAGGTTCCTGAGCATGGAGTTGGTAATCCCGTCGGGGCCCGCCGCGCTCCGCTCATTGCCCCTCTCGATGGCTGCCTCCATTCCCCACATAGTAAAATCAGCTTCGTACTCTTCGGCTTTCGATTCTTCGGGTTCATAAATTTTGGGGTCCGGGCTGGTGGCTGGCTGCGGGAAGAAGACATCTCCGATCTCGTCCAGTATTTGTGTGATTTCCTTGCCTTGCGCCAGGGCCATGTTCGGTGCTGTGTTGCCGCCCTTGCTCTTGCCCAGCATCGCGTTACAGACAGCCCACATGCGTCTGAGTGACGTCCGTTCGTTGAACTCTTCGCAAGATTTGATCCAGTCGTCCCTGCACAGCCTGTTGGCGTGTCGCTGCGCCTCCTTCGCGTACCTGTTAGCCTTGCGAATATCCCGTCGTTTGCGGGTGCGACGGTAGCGTCTCAGGTGGTTGGTTCTCTTGCACCATAGGGATAGTAATCTGGTGTCCGGGATGGGCGCTTCTTTTTCGATTACGTGCGAGAATGGTGTGAAGGTCGTCCCACACTGTAGTCTTTGCCATCATATGCTTCTTGTGTCGCTTTGCCCTGCCGACGATACACGTCTCAATAGGGTGGTGATCGCTGCCCCACGCGTCCTCAAAAACTCTCCATTCGGTCTTCCTTGCAGTATGAGGGTCGGCCCAAGTTAGATCAGGCGAGGTGTCTTGTTGCTTGATACTGGGCGCGGTCCGCGTCTTGGTGCCCGGTTCGTTGATCAGGGCGAGTCCCATATCGGTTGCCCTGCGCAGCAGCTCGGCACCTCTTGCTGACGATTTCGCGTAGCCCCATTCTTCGTGTTCGGCATTAAAGTCCCCTCCGACGAGAATCGCGTGCTTCCTCTTCTTACCGTACTCTCGTACCAGCTTCTGCACCCAGCCGTGGTCGATCTCCGCTCTCGTTTTCCTTGCCGGCGAAGTCCTAGGACGGTAGTACACTGACACCACCAGGATCGGGCCGTCGCACTCGCTCTCCACCAGGACGGCCACTACCTCTTGCGAGTCGGTGCACCATTCTCGCGTGTCCACTTGCTGTTGGGGTAGGTCTTTGCGAACCAAAATAGCGACTTGCGGTTGCACTCTGGTCTTGCCTTTAAAGGGGTACGGAAACCAAATTCTGGAGCTCATTTCTTTGTTTCAACACGACGCAGGTAGCAGTAGAACCACAGAAACATAAATATTGCGCTAGAAAACGCAAGATAACATATTTTAAAGTGAATTAAACGATAATCAAAAACCACCTGGTAGTTGGTTATGAAGCTTCAATGGAATGTCGTGACGACAACATGCCTCTGAAAGCAGCGCCACAGCGGTATGTCCACTCACTGGTATAGATTGCCTAGGCCTGAACGGAATACCGAGGCGTCTTGGTGGAAAGAGCCAAAACGAAGTGAGCCACCGTGGTTTCAGCTCTCGCGCGACGCGCAAACGCGTGCGCATGTTTTCATCGCCCGGACGGTTCGGCGACAGTCGGTTCTTGGGCAGGCGGATTGAAGAGACTTTCTTGGGCACGAGGAACCTCCGGCGTTGTCGGCGGGGTCATGGCAGTGACCACCGCGGCTGCCCTTGCGGCGAAACACAAGCGCGATAAGTTCCTCGTGGATCTCGTTAGGCTTGGCGTGGCCGCCCCAGCCCGGCGGGATTCGGCGGACGTGCAGCCGGTGCAGCGGCGGGTCGACGGAGCGAGGTGATGTTTACGCGAAAATCACGTTCTCGTACTCCGGGGCTCCCGGAGACCGGAGACGTCGTCCACCGTGCTCGCCCAAGGTTCGCAGCGTTCCCCCCCGGCAAGAGATCGATGCCGTACGTGCTGTTCGGCAGGTGCTGTTCGGCAGAAGGACATTTCGTGCCCATTATTTACGGTCAAAATAGCACCAGTAGCACACACCACACAAGTGAGTATGTTCGATTCGATTATCTTCAACGTGTGTCCACTGCGGTATTGTTATCGGAACACGGGAAACAATCTAAAACTCCTTGAGCCGTACTATCACAGTCTCCTGTACTGCATTTGTACCTTGTTAATTATATCTGAATTAGTTAGTGTTTGTTTCTGAACAATAAAGTTGCGTTGGACACCCCTGTGTTGTATCTTTTTCATCAAATAAAGTTCACGTATACAAACCTTGCTGCCGGGAACGGAGAAACGACAGTGCGACGTTTTTCTTCGCCGGTGCCGGTACGCGGTCGAAGTTGGAACTAGCGACACTTTTCATCGCTCTCGCGTCTTACGCAGCTCTGGAGAAGGAGACGAATCATTTCCTTGCCTGAATATAATAATTGCGCGCTGCGCCACATTATGAATAATACATAGCATTCCGCTACATTTTATTTTACCGATCACCGCGAAACCGCGCAGAAACCGAGACCGTGCATTGGTTAGGCCTATGCCAACTACACCAATCAGCTCAGCTGGACCTGGGCGCGTTGAAGTAAACAAGACGAAATCTGGTTATATGCAATAACAGTACCTAAAAAAAAAAAAAAAACTGACCGCATTCGCGAGGTTTACAAGGTTCACGCTGCCGTCTGCAACCAGCGACGAACCTGACGAATCTCCGAATCTCCGGTGATTCGTCCCATCACTACTGTTGACGTCTTCGTCTTCGCTAATGTCATCGTACCCACTGCCGCTGCCACCACTCTCGTCGTGTTGACCCGCCATCGCACACTCAAGGCAGCTGAGGCAGCTCTGAGGGCTCTGACACCTCTGCGGCTCTGCGCTCTGCCGGCTCCGCGATATCTACAGCCCTCGGGTACTTCGACAAAGCGAGATTGTAACGCGTTGACGCCTCCAAGTGGCAAAACTCGTCACTACGGTACGCTTGGTCCTCCGAGGCATAATGACGTCAAGACGTCTGCCGGATTTCCCGAGATGCATCGCACTCTTCGATGGCTGTTCTTGAAGCGCTCGCCAAAATCCCGGCATTTAGAACCAAAAATATAGCCATCTGCTCAAAATACGACCGTGCGATTATTCATTACAGGCTTAGCTGATCATATTGAACTCATTTCTTGATGTTTTCTCTATATTTCAAGTTTCGATTCTGCATCCCTTTAAAGGGGTACTCCGCCGATTTCTTCATGGTCCCCGATTTGCTTGAAATTTTGCTAAACTCGCCAGACAACATCGCTAAAATAGTATCCCAAATATTAGGTTAAAATAATTTTTTTTTCACGAAGTTATTGAACTTACAATTTTGGTCCTCACCGTGTTTTTCAAACTGAAAGTCTCTACTGGCAACAACGAAAAAGTGACGTCATTGGAAGTGCAGGGGTTCACTCTTTGGACTGTAGAATTTGTTCCCAACTGATTTGAAGCAGTTTAATGGTGCCAAATGAATGCTTTGGAAGCTCGCTCCAGGATCCGCGCTCCAGCACGGAATAAATGATTGGCATATTCTATTTTTTTGGACTGCTCGCTCGACTGGCAAGCCTGCCCGCCACTGACGTCACGGCACTGAAAAGTGCGGGTATATTTGAATGTTGGTTTTTGCATCATTTTCATTTGCCGATTTTGCAATAACTATTATGAATTTCGCGATACTAAATAGCATACCGGAAAGGGTAAAGGCAGGGGAGTCAGAAAATATAGTTAGTTGAGGTAGCTCAAAAATCGCCGGAGTACCCCTTTAACGGGGAGCGTCACGCTCGGTTGGTCGTATTTGATGTAGCCGGTCAGTTTAATATCGGCCTCGTGAGTTTCCTGAAGCATAATAGCGTCTACAGGAATCTTTCGTTCGTGTAATCGTAGCTTGAGTTCGGACTTTTTGCCGCGCAGCCCCCGGCAATTCCATTGAAGGGCGGTAAACGTCTTCTCGTTCTTGTTACGTCTTTGGTGTTGGCTCATAATTGGTTTATTGGGCCGGGACCGCCGTCCCTATCCCATGCTGGGTAAACATAATCTGTAGTTGTTGCTGCATCTGCTGCATCATGACTTGTTGCTGTTGCTGAAGTTGTTGCTGGAGCTGTTGTTGCCACTGTTGTATTCTGTTCTCTACGAGTTGTAGGAGATCATCGCCGCTTGGGGTCGTGCCGGGAAGGCTGCCTTAGAGTAACTGTATATGCTCCGAGGCTCTGCAAGCAGAGCCTATACAGTTACTCTAGGCTGCCTGAGTCTCGCGGGTTAGGTCGCGTTGGCGACACGTTCTGCGGCGGGTATTGTTGTCGTTCTTGCTGTGGTGCGGCCACAGCGGCTTCACTGTTTGTTGATTTGGCCTTGGTGCCTGCGACTTCGGCTTCTTTCTTCTTTTTTTCCAGGACTTGTTTGTAAGTGACGGGGCAGCGTTGGCTCCGGCGACGTGCTTCGTCGGCCTTCTGTTGCTCGATTCGGAGTCGCTGCTCGGCTTCTTGTTTGCGCTTTCGGTCAGCTTCGGCCGTGGCCTTGGCTTGCGCTCGACGGGTCTCTTGTTCCTGACGGAGTTGATTTTCGTTGTGCGGTTGTCACGCTCCACTCTTCTCCGCGACATTTACAGTGGCGAGTAATATGGAATGCTGCGGTGCGTCGGGAGCACTGTGTTCCCATGGAGGAATGAGGCATAGGATATGACAATTGCAAGACTGGTGTGACGTCACGTCAGGCATGGGAGTGCAGCCGTTGATACTTGCGAAATTCGGCATGGAGTTTCGTTCAATTATCCGTCGTTGATTACACTAAATTGGGGTGTCGTTTAATGAAATAAAAATGGCCTATGTTAATCATTAGGCTCCCACCAGGTAACCATCACGAAATCTTAAGAACTTCCGGTTTTCACCGGACAATCCCTTTAATGTGCACGTGTTGTTGAATGTAAACTGGCGAATTTTCATCGGTTCGGCCGCTGTTCTTTGCGTTGACTTTGACCTTCGGGGTCCATATCACGTAATCTGGTGCTATGCCTACGTACTGCATACACAGATCCCACGAGCTGCTCAAACATATTGTGGCATCTACCAAGGTCACATAGGAGCGTCTTCGGCTTCTTGTAGACGATAAGTTTTGTGTTCCTGAGTCTCGGGTTTTTATTACAATGAATCACCACCAGCTAGCTTGTTTTTTTAAGTATTGTTACAATACGCATTACGGGTCAGGATGTCTGGTGTAAAACTTATATTTATTATTTAGTCTGTTGGTTAAAAATTCAGTGATATGCCACTTCCTCGAAAGAAACCACCAGGAGCGCAGTACAGAAAACGAAAATTTGAACGAGATGGCGAATCCAGGAAGAGCGCTGATGCCCTGAAAAAGTATGTGAAAGTACACGAGGGCCCCGCAAGTTTAGGTGAACCAGCAGAGGGAGAAACATTGCACGAAAAGAGCTCGACAAGCGAAGATTCTTCCCATAAAAAGGAAAGTGAGACACCGCAGCAATATCCCGACGACGCCGAGCTGCCAGAGTAGTCTGTGACACTAAACAAGATGGTGATGACGCATCAAAAGAGAGAAAGGCCGCCAGCGACGAACTGTATGATCCTGCATTGCGGCCTAAGCTGACACCACAGAGAATAGCGTTGTTTGTTTTTAGGGTGTGGTTCTCGACTGACAACGACAAAATCGCGACCATTCGCGCTGGGTCACTCTGGCATGTTTACTTACAACGTGATGTTGGGTGAGAAAATAGGGAATGCGGGGGGGGGGGGGGGGGGGGGGGCGCTACGGTCGCAGTTTGCCCAGGGCGCTTGCTGCTCTAAGGCCGGCCCTGGGTGGGGGGGTTCTGGTTTGCCCCCCCCCCCCCCCCCCCCCCCCCCCCACTCAAAAACAAGTTGGTATACGCCACTGGCTCAAGGCCTCCGCTGCTCTTCAAGTCCCGAGAACAGGAAAGAGAAAGACTGCGTTCCAAATCTCGCCCAAATAGATCCGACTCCGGCGGGACGTGTCACGTGATAACAGAGATAGAGCGACGCTGGACGCGGGTAGGTTTTCGAACGCAAAGGTACAAAACCCTTACTCTGGAGTAAGATACGGCCAAGGGCTCGAGGGCCCGGCAGAACAGATAGACAGCATTGACAGGTGGCGTGTGACGTCAAATCGGACGAGCACCGAGGTCACCGAAAAGCGTAGGAAGCGAGGAGGAAAATCGTGATGTTCGCTTGGCCGCTGGCGGACGCTTCAATTTCCACGATTTTTGACGGAGTCGTGTCGCCTCACGATTTTCGTAGTCTCCTGTTTGGATAGGCCGTGAGGTGACACTGACAGTATGTCTTACACTCTGCTGACTGCAAAATAACTTTAGTACGGGAACTTCCACAGATCCAACAGAACAAGGATCAGTAACGTCGTTACGGAGGCCGCGCAATGTCGAGCTCTAGGGTTTTCTTTAACAGATCCTTTAAAAGCGATTCGAAAACGCTGTAATTCAGTATAAAATACTCATGGAAACATTATACACAATTACACAGTTATCAATTGACACAGATGCAAATAAACCTAAACATTCCTTGTGACTACATAGCATGTCGTCTGCTCGAAACGTGCCCTCTACGTCACAGCTTGGGCGATGTACTAGTACATCGCCCAAGAGAGGTGGCGCCACCGAAACATATCGTCGCCAAGACTGTTTTTATTTTTTTTTGTTTTTTCTTTATTAAACCACGACTTAAAAAAAATGCATAAAGATTTTTAAGTTATTATTAAGTTTTTACATTTCCATTTATGGGTATAGCGTACTTGGATAATTAGTGTACTGGAGAAAAAAAGCTTAACCTCAACAAACTCTTTTGTTTTTGTAGCCATGTTGTAATATTTTCCATGAAAAACTTGCAGCGGGCGCTAATGCTGCGAGAAATCTCAGCCTTGTACACGGCTTCGAACCGAAACCAGGCGGGCAAACAGCGGCGCTATGCCAGCCGGCTTCGCTTGTGGAACCGTCGTAGGCTTGACCAATACCACCTAGAACACAAGGCCTGCGCGTTTCCTCCTCTACACGTCATCACTAGTAGATCCCCTCAACCTCTAGCGTACATTATAATAACTCTATGCCTCAGCGCCCCCTGGGTAGCCCGGATGAGCACCATCGTCTGCTACATCGTCTGCTCCATCGCCTGCTGCATCGCCTGCTGCAGTGGTCGTGCTCAGAACGAGCTTACATTGCTAAGATCGGCAATCTTGATGGTGTCGCATGCACGTTGCAAATGAACTGTGGTAGCTCGTTATTAGCTCGCGCTAAGCAGTTGCGCACGCAACTGTTGCCGCCAGTAAATGCGGCGTAATTCCTCCGAAAACCCACGGGAGCGGCGGCGAACGCCGATAAAGGACACGGAGTCTACGTGCCCGCTTCAGACGGGGCAACTTTTCCAGCAATTTTGAGGTTGCTGGCGGGTTGCTCCCTAGCTTTCCCTAGATCGACGCAAATTGCTGAGATCGGGTCCGGCTCGAACAAGCGAGCAACTCGGAGCAATTCGAAGACGTTTGAAGCGGCTGCAGCCAATCAGGGACGTGATATTTTCACGTGACACCCCTGTGGTGGTGATGATGACAGCTAAAGACTTAGTTCTGGTTTGAAATGGATCGTTTTTGGAAATAAACATTTTCAGAAAAATTAGTCAGTATTCTCAACGCCGTTCAAAGATATAAGAACACGTTTTTAGCGCGTAGCTGGGCGTCTAAATAGTGAAAGAAAAATCAAACTTAATGATGATGATGGCAAGTCGGAGCAATTCGGTTGCTGCGTGTGAACGCGGGCGGCCCGTGTTGCTGGTGTTGCGACGTCAAGTTGCTGGGTGAAATTGCTCCGTCTGAAGCGGGCCTAAGCAGACGCTTTGCGAGCCCCGTTTCGTCACCCCAACAGCTGAAACAATTCATTACGGTCAGTTCGCTGGCGAAGCGGAATCCACTAATCGCAACTGCAACGACAATCAAATAACAACGCACGCATAAACGAAGATAGAGCAGTCTATTTAGCGCTCTCAAACGCCGCTTAGATGATCACACGAGTTAGGAGCGGATCTGGGAAGCGGAAGAAAGGCGTTCAGCTGCTCGAACTACGTCGTAAGAGGTTATCTGTTGATCCGTTGCAGACTGCGTTGTCACAGTTTCTTACCTAAATAGGTGATCATTAAAACGTGCGAAAACAACATGTTAAGATTACCAGAGCAAGCGAACCAGCCGCTGCAGCACAACAAAAACAAAAAAGTAACGAGAAAATGACCGTGCAAACATTTTCCGAACTTTGCAGGAAAGATGGGCTCCCATTCTCAGACGAAAATAAAGAGAAATGGGGAACAGGTAGCGATCAACGGCGAATAAAACAAAACTTTAGCAGACGATAGAAAGATACAAATCACCCAGCCAAAAACTCCTTCAACAACGACGATCATTGCGGCCCATAGGGGAAAAAAAAATGGAAAGCAGCAGCACAAAAAAAGGAGCTTCTCTTTTCTTTTTGTTGTTTGTTTTAGCTTAATTTTAATGTTGCAGCAACTTAATTACTTACGTTTGTTCGGTCTTCGGGAGGCGGAAGAAGGACTTCCTAACACACCGCAAAAACTTGTTGTTGCAGTGGTAGGCAGCACATGACACGCCAGCCATCTCCAAGTATGCGCTGGTGTATGCCCGAAGGCGGCCCGTTGATCAACAAACGATGACCCATAGCAGACGTTCCGGCATATACAAATAAAATTCGAAGCTTGCACATTTTAATATATTTGATAAATACCAAAAAGCACATATGAAGATTTCGAATTAGAAACTCAATCGAAGGCGAAAATAGGAGGTTTTTCGCGGACGACAGTGGAAGAAAACAACAAAGTTGCAGACGGCCATCAAAATGTCCGGGCACAGCGTAGCAGACGGACCGGCGGTAGTAAACGCCGAACTGAAGGAAACAGAGCAAAAACTAATCCAAACAAGGCAAAACAAAATACGCGATGGTTGCAACGTCAAGTAAACAAAAAGAAAAAAATAAACATAAAAAACAGCAACATAAAAGCAGGAGGAAGAAAGAACGCGACGTCGTAGCGTCCCCTCAAAAATAAAAAGAGACTTGGAAAAATGGAAAGAGTTGCTGACGGTCTAAAGGGTGCCGGCTTTTATGGTAGAAGGCGACGAAGACGTTAGTCGTCCGGGCGCTCTCCTTGTTTTTTTCTTTTGGACGTGCAAAAAGGCTGCATTGCTTGCCTTCGCTTTTATTAGTTTCAGTTTCAGTAATAGCGTCAGATTTGCATGTGCACAATCGAATTCTTCCAGAGCATACTGACATCGCATTAACGTACGTGGTTCGAAATTGCCTTTTGCTTCTTCATCCTATTCGTTTATTCGACAAAACAGTAATAAGCAACACATTCATGAGAAGTGGGAACTGCAACAACACAACAAATTGATTGATAAGAACAGTAAAGTTGAAACGTAGCTACGTTCTAAAATGTTTGTACATTGCCCTTTTTTCAAAAGACAGTGTGAAGGTATATTCGTGTTTTGTCTCGCTTACATAAGTTGTAACAGAGTGTTTTCTTTAGGAGAGTCCCAAAATTGCAACCTGAAAACTCTAACATCTTTCCCACGCGAATAAAATGTCCTTCACTTATGAGGAGGCACCTATTTTTTAACATTCAAAGCAACGAATACCCGTGACAATTTTTTTTTCATTGGTCACCTCGCACGGAAATGGGCAAAACCAATGCGTAGCGGAGAATTCGTCTGCTAGCGGAGGCTCCGAACTCGCCAGGGACGCTGGAATCACTTCTCGCCCGCGCTCCGCGGGGCCCCTACTCTCGTCAAGCTTCGGGTTGTATGCCGCTTGGGGCGGGTCGGGGATCTACTAACGAAACGTCATGCGCAGGCCTTGTCTTCTAGGCTTGACCATACCTCAGCAAATTCATTCATGAACTCGCTCATTCACCTTCATTCACATTCACGGCGTGAATCTGAATGGCTCTGAATGAATTCTTGAAATTGAAAAAAAAATCATGATGTGATGGTGAATGACTTTGTGAATTTGAATGAATTCGTGATGTGATGGTGAATGACTTTGTGAATTTGTTTGAATTCGTGATGTGATGGTGAATGAATTCGTGAATTTGAATGAATTCATGATGTGATGGTGAATGAATTCATGAAGCCGTGATGTGATGGTGAATGACTTCGTGAATTTGAATGAATTCGTGATGTGATGTCAAATGAAGCCGTGATGTGATGGTGAATGACTTCGTGAATTTAAATGAATTTGTGATGTGATGTTGAATGAAGTCGTGATGTGATGGTGAATGACTTCGTGAATTTGAATGAACTCATGATGTGTTGTGATTGTAAATGACTTCATGAATTGAATATGCTCCTGTAACTTCTTGGCACAATTAAGTAATCTTCAACAAAGAATACACGATTTCAAGCACCCTGTTTTAGGTCCAAGGCACGCTGCATGCACAGGCGCCTCACCTACAAAAGTTCGAGCTCCGCGCTCTTGCACACACGCGGAGCTCAAACCTGGTGTGTGCAGCAACCATGTGCTTGTTTGTAAGCGAATTAAGCAGAGTAGATTAGGTGTAAAGGCCCATTACAGTAAATTGATACCGGGTTCTGACTTTACCAAATAGATGTGGCTTAGTGAGACTCGGGCGAACTAGCAGAAACGCAAGAAACGAGTATGTTAGCCAAGAAACTAACGCGTTACCCGTAACGTCGTTACTTGTAACGCGTAAGTTCCTTCACTGCTCTCGCATACGACTACAAGGGGGCAGCGAGCCGGCGCCAAGGCGGCGGGCACTAGTAGCAGCAGGCGCTGCTTCGTGTACGCGGCGCAGCCATATATATCGTTTCAAAAGAGCCGAAGTCGACGTCACCAGCAGGCGCACCTAATCCGGCGCCGAGACCATATCACGTGACCTTCCGGTTCCGCGCGGCGGCGCACGGAGCACATTCACGTGACACGATCGCAGCGCGGCATTGGCTGGGTTGGCGCTCTATCAATGTGCTTTGCATTTCGCGCACTCGAAACACCCCACTTCCCCGACAGAGTCAGGTCCTGGTTTTAAATGGCTGACACAAAAAGGCGCCACAGTCCTATTCCTCAAGAACTGCGAACTCGTGAAGGGCTACCAGCCGTGAAGTCGAATTTAGTCATAGAGATCATAATTTAGTCAGAATGAACCTGAATGACTTCGTGAATGATGCGGAATTCATGATGTGATGGAGAATTTTGGTGAATTCGTGTTGACCGTGATGGTGAATAACTTCGTGAAGTGATGGTGAATTCGGATGAATTCATGATGTGATGGTGAATTCGGATGAATTCGTGATGTGATGGTGAATTCGGATGAATTCATGATGTGATGGTGAATTCGGATGACTTCGTGAAGTGATGGTGAATTCCGATGAATTCGTGAAGTGATGGTGAATTCGGATGAATTCATGATGTGATGGTGAATTCGGATGAATTCACGTTGGTGAATTCCGATGAATTCGTGGTGATGGTGAATGACTTCGTGAATTGGTGATGTGATGGTGAATGACTCCGTGAATTCGGAGGCGGCAGTGATGTGATGGGGATGAATTCTTGGCGCGGTTGAACGCCGTGATGTGAAGAGGATGAATTCTCGGCGGAGTTTGAAAGCCGTGATGTGAAGGGGATGAAGTTTTGGCACGGTTGAACGCCGGGATGTGAAGGGCCGTGACTGTGGGAGGTCGGAGTACATTGTGACGTGAATGCGAATGAATTTGGAGACGTAATTTTGTTCGTGATGTGATGGTGAATGAAGGGGCTCTAAAATGCCGACCTATGGCCGCGACAGCTGTTGGTGAAATCGTTCCAAAGGACTGTGACGTCATCAATGACGTAATAAAAAAATTACGTCCGTCGAGCCGGATTCGAACCAGCGACCTATGGATGACAGCAACCTTTCCTCTACAGTCCACCGCTCTACCAACTGAGCTATCGACGGGACGAAGATGACTGAGTTAACGTCCCCAAACCAATCAAATTTGGCGAACTGCGGCAACACTGCCGGCTTGCGCTGCAGATGAGATATTTAGCCAGTGCAGTACCACTACCAGTCTGGGGTCTTTAAGGTGCATCACGCAGTCCTGATACACGACCGCACGCACGTTTACGATGCTCATTCAAATTGGCACCAGAGCATGACGAAAGGCAACGAGCGCGAGGTGGTGCAATATTTGAATGCGCCAGCCCAATGACTATTTGAGAGTACGAAAGGAATGACAGTTGTATTTCTATGTATTGACCAAATCGTCATAAACAGAACTGCAATGTATGAAAGATTGTGGGTTTGCGTGGCGCTTTTGTATCGGCACTATGATTAATCATGTGTCACGTGTTCACGTGACATATAGTGTCAAAACATGCTGTCAGGTAGTGTCACACCACGTGACCCACTGCGTAAGTCGATTTAAATTAAGAACATCAGTAGATTTATTAGCGTTGTTGGCACTTTGGCGTAACATGACATCACGACTTCGCATCGCGAGTCACGTGACACCGGGACGTACTTGATTGTTCTGAGCCCGAGCCGAGTGCTCGGGTTCAAGAAAACCAGCATCGCCAAACATTCGGGTAATGGCTCGTGTTCAATCAAAGATGGGAATAGCCGAACTCTAACAATGTCTGAAGCTCAGCCCATGCATGCTCTATGCTTTGCCATATACCCAGCGCATGACTATGATGAACCCCGGACGGTATATAATTAGTGTCAGATCACGTGGCCGCTTGTTATAATTGCGAGTTATGGAGGGCAAAGCTGTTTTTCTCCTTTATTATTTTCTGCGTCTGCCATTGCGCAGAGAGGAAAACTAATGGGTGTTTTTGCAATTGGTTATCAACTCCAGAGATTAGTTCTTAGCGGTATTTATTGTTGCACGACCCATTTCATATGTACACATCATTGAGGCACCCAAATATGTTTTCGTTGCTGCTGAACTACCTCAGTAATTAATAGAAGCATTGGAACGACTAAATATGAATTATTAATCCGACGTTACATAAAACTCCAAGTGTGTACGGAAGGGATACCTGAAAAGAAGGATCCTCATGGCCTCAGTGGGACAGCCGAACCGTATGCACCTTCTCTGATTCTCACAGGAGTGTCGTCTTCAAGTTCTTAAAAGCAATGAAAGATTACTGATAACCAGTGACACAAAACTAACGGTCAAATTAACATCCCCAAACGGAGGAGGGAGTCCCTCTGCAATAGAAAATATTATCTAAAATAAAAGAAAAGAAGGGGGGGGGGGGGGGGGTAGTTTGAAAAATATACTGCGTTGCAAATGTTCCTCTGCCCCGCAACTTCGGCCCAGACCAAAAAGCGTGGCCCCGGAAGTCTCAGAGCGCATACTAATTGGGTACAAACGCTATCATAACTTGTAACTTACTATAGTCGACGAGAAGTAATTACGCTCGGTCAACGCTCAAAAAGAATCTCCCTACTTCCAAAAAAAAAAAAAAGGAAGAAAGCACACACAGAATAAGCCAAGTAAACGCTCGCCAACGCGCATAAATAGCCTCCGTGCTTAAAAAAAAAAAAAAAAAAAAGGAAGCGCACTGTTTTTAATGTAAACGACAGTCCCAGAACATTCAAAAAGGAGCAACAAATGGCAAGTGCCACTCGAAGGTAATGACCCGTTGACTTGTCGACAATACCGTCGACAGGTAATATGGAAATTGTACACGGGAGAAGGCGATGGTTGAACTAATATGATTGAATTAGCTACAGTCACTTCTTTACAGGTTGATCGAGGGGGATTATTGCATGCATGGATGACATTATGCCGGGATCTTCGTTGATCCCGGCCCGGATTGAATTAAATTTGTAAATAAGATAGGATTCTCTCTGCTCGCGATCACGGTTGCTTTTGAAATTAGTTTGTAAAAATGTAACGTCCAGTTTGTCAAATGCGTGGTAGGGTAAAGCCACACGTTCTGAAAGGGGGAGTTTGGGAACTGATTTTACATGTGCTCTGTGATTGTTAAATCTCAATCGAAAAGGAGTGCTGGTCTGGCCTGCGTACCGCTTACCGCAAGTGCCACATGTCAGGCCTCAGGAGGTATATCAAGTTGTGCCGCAGTTTAAGTTTTCGTGAATTATGTAGGTGAAATTGGAATTCGCACTCTCTACCGTGGTTTTAGGTGTCACGTGTTGTCACACCTCTCAGTTTGTTCTTCCGCAAAAGCGACTGCCAGTGCTTTCAGTGTAAGTTGTCTTAGACCTAACTATGACGTCCCTAAGATTTCGTGAGCGCCTGGAGACTACTTGGGGAACGGAAGGGATAATTCTTACGGGGCGCGTCCGACGCTCCTCTGTCTGAGCTAAGCTCTGCTCACTTTTTAGCAAGAGGCCACGATCAAGGGCCTGTGCCTTATTGATCGCATCGCCTATGAACTTTTCCGGATATTTCTGTTCTTTCGGGACTTGCCGTAATTGATCGGTGTTTGTTTTAAAATCGTAGTTGTTTGAAAATATACGTTTCAATCTATGAGCCTGGCTGTAAGGTATGCTATTTTTTGCAGCGCCGTGAGTGGCAGCTGTCATAGTGCAAATATTCCTGACGATCCGTCGATTTTCGGTACAGTTGAGTGGCCGATTTGGAGTCATTAATTAGCACTCTTGTGTCTGGAAAGGCAATCCCAAATTTTTAATTATTATGTGTCAAACAAATGGAGTGGTGCGCAAACTTAAAAAAAGCTCTAATAAACTCGAGAAGCTCCTCTTCTGAATGCGACCAGATAAGAAATTTATCGTGAATATACCTTTAGAAAAGTGCTTTGAGTGAGACGGGAAGACAAAAAGTTGGATTCAGAATTTCACATAAAAAAATTAGCGTAGTTAGGTGCCACCTTCGTTCCCATTGCAGTGCCGCTAGTTTGAAGAAAGAAACTTCCATCGAATTCAAAGCTATTTAACTCAAGCACCAGACGCCAGAGTGCAGCCACGACATGGTTATCTGGTAAACCATCACTCCTGTGAGCGCCGTACGCATTCGCAAGGGCATTGTGAGGGATGTATGTATATAAAGACGACACGTCCATCGTAACGAGGAAAGCATCTCTAGGAATATTAATTTTAGAAATTTCTCTAAGGAAGTGGTTTGTCCTGGAGGCTGGATGTACGATGGGAAGCTGGGTGCAGTGGCGTAACTAGGGGGGGGGCAGGGGCAGGGGGGTACAAGTGCCCCGGGCGCCACTTGGGAGGGGGCGCCGAGCCCAGTCCACCCAACATGTGCCCTATGGAAAAAAACGGCAGCGGGGCTACGCGAGGGGTGCGAAATTTCATTTGCCATAGGCTATGAGGGGCGCGAAATTTCATTTGCCATGGGCGCCGTCATATCTAGTTACGCCACTGGCTGGGTGTGATGTTCCTAATCGAGTTATCAATGTAGCTTGATTGGTTCGGTGAGGGTTCCTGATCAAGATATAATAGGACTGCCTGGGTTCGCTCCTTTATGAGTTCTTGGTAGCATGTAAAAACGACCTGGCACGGCGTTTTTAGCAGTTAATGCCTTTGACGTATTTTCGATAATTTTCCCTCGTTCTTCTAGCTGGCCCAGCTGCCCCCGTGTGACGTCGCTATGTTGCCTAGTTGGATCGTTTTTGAGAAGACAATAGAATTTTGCATCGTTAAGTTGTTTATCTATGACGCCCCCCTTGTAGGCAGGTTTTATCACGATGTCGTCTATTTCGCCAAGGGACCTGAGTACCCTCCGCTCTGGAGCGGAAAGGTTTTAGTGATTGGGCGGATGTTTTCTAAATGCCGCTACGATGTCTTTCCGAACAGCATTAATAAAAATGTCTAAATGCTTGTCTCTGCCAGTTTTGGGAGTTCAACCAGTCGATGTGGATGGAAGAGTAGACGCGCCTTCGCGGGGCCCGCCGAAAGAGAACTCCGGAAGTTGAAGGTTGCGGGCAAAATTATCTAGGTCTCGGAGCAAAGAAAATTCGTCATATCGGCCTGTTGTGGGGTAGAAGTTGAGTCTCCGTGAGAGAAGCGACGACTCGTGGGTGGACAGTTCTATGTTTGATAAGTTAACTATGTTAGTGGATTCGGGAATACAATTCTGCGTTTCTCGTTCGCACACTCTCCTCGGGGCATCCCGAGTGGGTAGTTCTACCGTTCTACGTCTCTAACTGCGTTATGGGATTTGGATCTGCAGCTCCGCGCGCTTCGTTCAAACACACCTGCCGGAGGAGGAGGAGGTCATCTCAAATAGTGCAGGCAAAAAGGGACAAATTTTTAATTTCGCAGAAAAAAAAATATTTGTTATGGCGTCACTTCTAAAAACGCAGTCGCCACAAACCGCAAGTTCGTTGGATTTTTTGTTCTCGACTTGCGAATTTTAAAAGAGGACGGGGCGGAAAGCAGTGTTTTTCACATCCGTCGTGGGTCAGATGTTTCGCTCGATCTCCCGGCGTGGATTTTCAGTGCACATTTATAAACTTTTTTTCAAGCTCTCTGTGAGCAGAGTTAAAAGGCTCTAATGCTATGAAATATTTTTAGGCGCTTTGCTTTTTTTTCTGTAAAAATGTCAAAAACGCCCCCCGGTTAATTGTTGATGAACTTTGACAATTAAATACTGGCGATCTATTTGGGTTAGATCGTTATTTTTTTATGTCTATGGAGAGCCCAAAACACGCTCTTTATAGATACGTTTACGTTAATGTTATGCTAAAACCAAAAAGTATCAATTTTAAGATCAATTTTCTAAAACAAAAACATTTTTTTTTGTTACAATGCAGATATGATAGTTCTCTACTTAAAAAACAAGTCGAGAAAGTGTGTATTTTGTTTGTATGTTTTATATTTAAGCCTCAATATCGGAAAAAAGACGTCTTCGTTTTGCAAGACCTAAGTCAGACAGAGCGACCCGTACGCTATGAATTGTAAAAAAACGTTTTGTTGCATTTTTCTCTGCGTTTTGTAATCAATTATAAACGCAATTTGTGATATTGAATAGTTATTTATTTTTTGATAAGAGCGGAAAACCACGAGCAACATATCTAATCAGATCAGCAGGCCTAGTAGACTTTCAATATCGAAGAGTGTATTAGAACAACAATGTAAAGGAGACTTGTTTGTATCGTTTCGTCATTTTGGAATGAGCAAAACTGTACTAACCGGTGACATTATCGAACTTTTAATAAAGCAAAAAATAAAATGTTGGATATTTTAAGTGCTTATTATGTGTTTTTTTATTTCAAACTTTTAGTGTCTAGATTCTTTGGTCCTAATAACAAACTTCACTACTTCATTTTGCATACTGCAAACTACGATATGAATGTGGGTTTACTAGTATCTCGAAAATTCCCGAAAGTGAGACTTTTTTTAATATGTTGTCGGAATGAAATTCCACAATCGAAGTTAAACTCATACCGTAAAATACCGAGCATCTGCCCATTCTACAAGTGCACACCCCCCGATTTCGTAACATTTGGAAAATACACAAAGGACAAATATGTACATATTGTTAACCCAGGAGCGCCCATCCCCAGTTTTACATGATTATTTCCAAATTTTGAGTGGGCGCTTGCTCAGGATTTTATGGTACCCATTCATGTACATATTGTTAACCCAGGAGCGCCCATCCCCAGCTTTACATGATTATTTCCAAATTTTGAGTGGGCGCTTGCTCAGGATTTTATGGTACCCATTGGAATACTATGCCATTTACAGTGTTTTACCGAGGATTGCAATGTCTGAATGAGTCCTGTCAACCAATTCATTGGCAATATCAAACCAAAGGAAAAAAAGGTTGTTTAGCCATTCACACAATTAGTTCTTTTTAAATGTGGTGACTTGCACCTCAAAAAGGCACATTTAGCTGGTGCAGCATCTAGTAGTAGTGATAATTACACAAATGTGTGCACTTCAATGGCCACTGATATTGAGACAGGCAGGGGCGAGAATTGAGCTGATAGCTCTATGGGCTGCTGAGTTGTGAGGCATTAACACACTCAGTCCCCCAACCTCTGATGCCTACATGGACATTTCCCATAAATAGGACTACACTCACCAAGCCACTCTAAGATGCTCTGTATTACTGATGATGCCTCCCACAAGCAGGGGTGGATGCAGGAATTTCCTGAGGGGGGGGTCAGGTGTTGGTCAGTGTACCATATGTTTAGGAACCCTCTCCCCCTCTCCCTCGTTTCACGCCCTAAATTTTACACATGCAGAAATCAAGAGGGGGGTCAGGACATCCGGACCCCCCCTCTAAATCCGCCCCTGCCCACAAGGGAAGCAAAACATGTAACAAATCTGTTTAACCTGTTACGTCAGTCGGTGCACTTATTTTTCTGACCATATGTCTCCCAGCTTTTTACACATTTTTGTGCTCTATCATTAGCTATGATGCACGAAAGGTTTCCAAGTCGTCTGCTTAGGATTTGCAAACTTAGGACTTGCAGACAAACTACGTCCCCCAAACAACTGGCACATCCTTTCTCCGAGCATCCAACCTTTTATTCGATAAAGCACTTCCTTGCTTCAACAACCAGTGAAGATGGGACTTCTTATGAAGGACAACGCGCGAAAAGAAAGAAAACTAAAATCTCAGAAGCCCGACTGCCTGCCACGCCTGGAAGGGGGTGCTGGCCCACCCCTCATGGGTGGCGTGGAGATGGCTATGTCCAGGTAGTCGCCGATCTGGAAGCGGGCCGCGTTGAGGGTCTTGTTGTCGTCCGAGCCTTTCTGGCCGGAGCAGGTGGTGCCGATGTCCCGCATGCGGTAGCCCGGCCCCCGGACGTCCGGGAACACGAGCGCAAAGTCGAAGAAGGTGCCCTTGCGACGAGCGTCCTTGTTTACCTCTTTCACCAGGCTCGTCAGCTCCTTCAGCGTGGCGTCCATCCTGAAATGAGTGCCCCGGAGAAACGTTGGTCTTTGCACTGAGGCTCTCCATAGAAAATCATTATATCTATACCTATGAGTTTACTCAATGTCACCTTAAGAAAGAGGCAAATTTTCTGCAACATTCATGTGCTATGCAAAGTAGTTCTTACAAGATTTGGTTGCTGTTCACATTTGTTCACATCTGAAATGTGAATATTTGAACAAAATAACAAAAAACCGACCTTAAGGTTGATTCACACACTAGCGTTGAGTTCGACCGAGTGCGAGGGTTGTTGTGGCAACAGCTGTGTTGGCTCCAGCGAAACGGGGTAAAAACAGGTTTTGTTGGAGCCATAGCAACCCTCGCACTCAGTCGACTTAACTCAAGTGTGTGAATCGCCCTTTAAATGGAGAAATGAGTATACTGTTGTGTCATTTCTGTCTATTCCGTACAGTCAGGTGACTTGTGTCTCGTTAATATGGACACCCCGCTGTACAGATGAAAATTTCAGGGACCGATCCGTCGCCATACAATTGTGCCTCATTAATACAAAAACCCACAGTTCGGACTATGAACATGTGGTTTGGGGACAAACTGGGTGCACAGATGCATTTTTATCTCGCTATTATGAACACAAGCTTTCTAAAGATGGTTCACAAATGAAAAATAAAAAAGATTGCGAAGCCCTGGGGTCACAGAGTACATGCCAAACTTATCTATGGTCTGTTGTTGATTCCCTCTCTGAGAAAGAAATAAGACCTGGGCATTGAGCAATGGTTAGATTTTTTGTCGCTTTCCGGCTAAATGGGTCGCTTGCTTTTCTCTCCTTATGTGTGCTGTAACCACGGATGACAGACCTGAAGAACGTACATAGATCATGTGTACCCATTGTGAATAAAAGTGAAGGCGAGGCACTCCCCTAGCCACTAAGGAGGAGGGAAGTGTCTTGAAGAATAAACAGTGTCCTTTGTGGCCACGCTTGTTTATTATTTGTGATGATCACGATTTTGATTCATATTATTATGGTCCACTCACATCAAGGACTTCTTGCTATTCAACACTACTGAATGGAGTAGATACCGTCTGGAAGTGATGTGGCGAAGGAAACCCGGTATTAGAACCAGTGGCCATTAAGAAATGAAGATGAGTTGGATCGAGTGTTCAAGATTGGATCGGATCGTTATGGCTAAGGCGAAACAACTTTATGTCAGTGTTGCCTGCGTGTCCTCCAACTTCTCCAAACAGTTAACATGTGTACGAAATGTAGCATGAATGTTTATGAAAATAAATACCATGTACCTTTAGTTCACTCATATAAGATAGCGCGCCATCATAACAGAGAGCCATATGCGTAAGATTAGTGCTCTTTATACTCTGCAAAAACTGGAATTTATCTCACGCACTCTTTTGCAATGCAGATGCAAGCTTTTCTGAGGTAGTGCTCCGCCCACCAGCCTTCGGGCCCTAGTCCATCGTAGGGTGAGACGGAGTATAGGCTCTTTTAAAGTGTGTTGCCATGCCCCACGTGTATGCAAGAACAGGCTGGTTTTTTTGCACGTGCATTGCACCCAGAACATAGAAAACAATCTATATCAAAACTAACACTGGGTTTACAAAAAGGAGATCATGCACTATACACTGAAAATCGCATTGAGTTATCGCAACTAATAAAAAAAAGTTTTCCCCTGGTACCCGTCACCTTAACGAGACATGACTATATACAACTGAACCACTGTTACATACAAGCATCGCAAACTTTCAACTGGGGAGCACATCCTTAGACGTGCCTCTAATTTGACCTTAAAATGGCAAGCGTGCCTAAAAACGCGCTACACTTTCTTTGAACGCAGGGAGCGTGCCTTTAAACGAGTGTCAACCTTAGTGGGCACACGGGTATCACCATCTATCAAAAGCAATAACAAACATTGTTTTAGTTTAATTTGCAACCACTAGGTGGCAACAGACTTAAACTGTTTTTGGCAGGAAACATCTCTGTTCCAGGCTTTGAATCAGGGATGCTCGGAAACAGCTTCCTTTTCTAAGCACACATTTATTGCTGACAACTTTGGCAATGAATATATGGTCAGCGACAGTGACAATATGCTACCTGAAAACAGCGAGGGCAGAGGAAACCTAACAGATGTGCCAACGTTGAGCATGTCGTTATCGGTAGGTATGCTGCGGTGTAAACCAGCTGAGTTCTGAGAGATTGCTCTATGACCTATCATATACAAACAAATCTGTGAAAATGAACTGCTTGCAGCGCGATATCTCAGAATTTGCAAATAAACCACATGATTCAATGTCTGGATGCATAAACAGTTTTCAAGCTTTCGAGTTCAAACACTCCCCGAGGCATGGTGCGCCCCAAAAAATAACTCCTCACTCGATAAGAGGTTAACGCAGCGCATAAAAAGGAAAATTAGTAACGCTACAATCCTTAGGGTGCAAACGATTACAAGTATAGCTTGCCAGTTTCTCTGTAACCCTTTCCTAAAATAAGAGTCGATGTACAGGCAAGATGGTGATGCCTGATCATACTGAAAAATCGGGAAACAAGAGATAGGGATTGACAGCATTACCATTGAGACAGTGTCGTGTTTGTCCCTCTCTGTGTAGTCATCGCTTTCGAGTTTTTCAGCACGACCTTTTATGACTGTTTTTTCCTAGATTTTCCTTTTCTGACTCGTGCTCCAGAAAAAAGGAAGTCTTCGTCATCATTGCTCATAAAAGCATTTTTATCCGATGGACAGAGATGGCGGCAGTAATCATCCCCAATGCATGCCAGCAAAAAGAAAAAAAAAAAAGACGTCTAAGGAACGAGAAACATCCTAGCTTTTCTTTCTAGAAATATTTCACATTGATGAACTTGAGAACGGCACTTATTAGCTGTGGCATTATGTAAGCGATTTCATGCAGAACGACTGAGAGGGTCCACTCCAAGAAAAGCAGAAGACGGAGCCCTTCCCTCTTTCCACAATAGCACAGCAAACGGTGGAGTCCTCTCTCTTCCTTTCCAGCATTCACTCTGCTAATGTGGAAAGAGGGAAGACTCCATCCAACACTGCCCAGAAGACAAGGCCGTAGTGCTGATATTTTTGTGTCACCAGCAACACGGGTCGCCCGCGTTCACACGCAGGAACCAATTGCTGCAATTTGCTATCATCATCATCATTAAATTTTATTTTTCTTCCACTATTTAGACACGCAGCTACAGGTTATAAATGTGTTTTAATACATTTAAATGGCATTGAGAATACTAAGGCCCCCTTCAGATGGGACAACTTTCTCAGCAATTTTGGGGTTGCTGGCAGGTTGTTCGCTAGCTTTCCCTAGATCGACAAGAATTGATGAGATGGGGTCCGGCTCGAAACAAGCGAGCAACTTGGAGCGATTCGAAGACGTCTGAAGTGGCAGCAGCCAATCAGGGACGCAATATTTTCACGTGACACCCCATGCCGGTGATGATGACAACTAAGGCTTGGTTCTGGTTTGAAATCGATCATCTTTTTTGGAAATAAGGAGGTTCAGAAAGATGAGTTAGTATTCTCAATGCCATTTAAATGTATAAAAACATGTTTATAGTGTGCAACTGTGTGCCTAAATAGTGCTAGAAAAATAAAATTTAATGATGATGATAGCAAACTGCAGCAATTGGTTGCTGCGTGTGAATGCGGGCGGCCCGTGTTGCGACATCAAGTTGCTGGGAGAAATTGCTCCGTCTGAAGCGGGCCTTAGGCCCGCTTCAGACGGGGCAACTTTTCCAGCAATTTTGAGGTTGCTGGTGGGTTGTTCCCTAGCTTTCCCTAGATCGACACGAATTGCTAAGATCGGGTCCGGCTCGAAACGGACGAGCAACTCGAGCCGTTTGAAGCGGCAGCAGCCAATCAGGGACGCAATGTTTTGACGTGACACCCCCGTGGTGGTGATGATGACAGCTAAAGACTTGGTTCTGGTTTGAAATCGATCGTTTTTGGAAATAAACCTTTTCAGAAAGATGAGTTAGTATTCTCAACGCCATTCAAAGATATAAAAACACGTTTTTAGCGCGTAGCTGGGCGTCTAAATTGTACAAGAAAATTCAAAGTGAATGATGATGATAGCAAGTCGGAGCAATTAGGTTGCTGCGTGTGAACGCGGACGGCCCGTGTTGCTGGTGTTGCGACGTCAAGTTGCTGGGGGAAATTGCTCCGTCTGAAGCGGGCCTTACAGGTTAAGAAAAGTATTCGAGGGAAAGGAGGGCTGGGGAGGAGGAAGCAAACGGAATGCTGGAGACGAGCGAAGGAAACCTCCTCCTCTTTCCAGCATTCCGTCTGCTTCCTCCCCCTCAGCCTTCCTTTCCCTGACCCGATCTCAGCAATTCATATCGATCTAGGGAAAGCTAGGGAACAACCCGCCAGCAACCCGAAAATTACTGATAAAGTTGCCCCGTCTGAGGCGGGCAATCGTCGTGGATGGATGGATGGATGTTAATGGCTATACCCTTTGTAACGGGCGGTAGCTTGCGCCACCCAGCCCAAGTCTAAAAAGACAAAAACGTGATTCCTCCCGCCCTTGTAAGACCAATTTTCTCCCCCTAACTATCACCAAGCAATGCGGGATATCACCAAAATAACCTTCGGGGGATCGGGCAAAAAAAAAAAAAAAAACTAAAAACATCACCCCCCTGCCTCTTCCCCCCCGAATGGATGGATATTGGCTGTTCCCTTTATATCGGGCGGTAGCTTGCACCACCTAGCCTTAAATTATTAATTAATAAATTTTTTTTTTCTTTTTTCGTTTTTCCCTTTACCTCTCTGTAACTATCTCCGGGCAGGTAGAGTACTTTCTAGGAATACTTTTGGGGGATCGCTTCAATCTGTACCTAGTGTTGGCCTTCGCTGATGACGACATCTCTATCAGCACTACGGCTTTGTTATTTAGGAGGTGCTGCTCCGTCTCCTGCTGTTCTTGAATTGCAACGGACTATAGGAAACGGAATTCACAGAATGACGACACAGCTTTGGTCGTGCCCATGCAGCGACACGCCGCGTGCACTGTGGCCCGAACGCAGCCAGTCGCAAGAACGGGCGGCGGGTACTAACCAAGTATAAATCTGCAGTTCATTGGTGGGAACGCTGCCTCTCGAGTACTCGCTTAACGAGTGGTGTCTCGAGCTGTTCAGGAACACCCGCAGGAGCAAAGGACACGTCTGAAAAGAACGTGCGCCAAGCTTGAGAAGAGCACGACGCAAATGTTCCGACTACTGTCGCGTCATTGGATGGGTAACTACGTCGTTGAGGTAGAGCGCACCCCCACTTGTCGCTAGAAGGATTTAAAGGTACCAGGTCTGAGCACAACTATGATCTGAAATCGAGACATTTACCTTTTCTCTGTCGATCGGCTTCTCATTTTCATTTTTCTCTTCTACGACGGACTCCATGGCGTAAACAATGGCCGCCGGCGTTGGTGCACAGCGTTGCTGGTTGCTTTATGAAGTTCTGCCAAATTTCTCTTTTCTTTTAAGGTTGAGTTTGACACTTTCTAATATTGTCAGGGCAATAATTATTAAATATCATTTATTGACCGTTTTAATTTGCATTTATAAATTTTAATAATTTAACACCCAAAGTTACAACACATAACCTTTTTTCTAGACGTTTTTTTAATTAGTTCACTTGTTTTATGTTGGAATGCATTTATGATCACGATAAAACGTACTGCAGTTTAATTAAGCGTTATTGTTTTATAATGTACCGTTCCTTAAATTCAGCGTTGTTTCTTAACCGTCACTTTTTGTTCCCACAACCCTGTGCGCAGTTTCATGTGCTTGAAAGGCATGGCGGTGTTGTTCGTCGGGTCTATTTTTGTACTTTCCGAGTCGTGATTTTGTTGCGCTTAGGCGAGAAAAATCTCCTTTGTCGGTTAACCGCTTTTCCACGCTTTCGGACCAGTCTCAGCAGCAAACATCAAGGGCTCGCTTTCTGTGTTCATTGCCCGTTAAAGGGTTTAGCGCTCGTCGAAAGATAAGCAGCGTATGAAGCTGGGCTTCGTTTGACCACTTTCTCCCTCGGCTCGTTCTGTACCTCGTTCGATTGCGTTTGCTGGTTTGAAGACGTCGCATATTTGAATCAACGCCAAGAAAGGGTCATGGCAGTCCAAATACAGACGTCCGAAGTGTCCGTCTCGGCTGTATGCCCGGCCGAGGATGCTACCGAGGAGTGTGTTCCTAATTTGGTAAGCACCCGTCAGTCTCAGTGCGTTTTCGGTCAACAAGGTTTAAACTACCACGTTGCTTGGTTCACAGCTTGCTAACGTCGTGAGACTAACTTTCAAAGTCCCAAACCTTCAAAAAGGAAAAAAAAAAGTGTTTTTTTTTTTTTATTTGTGGTGTTCCGCATTTAATTTCTAAAAGCCGATGAGTCTTCAGACGCCAGAAAAATATAAGTCGAGTAGCCTGCTACGTATTAAACCGCTATGGGACATTTTGCCTAACTTAAGCAAGACACAGTGCCACCATTGTAGCGGTGTGTCTATCGTCCAATTCATCGTACGATTTAGAATTAATCCTTTCAGTGCAATGCCGTGGAGTATGCTTCGTATGCAGTTTAATTTACCAGTTAGTCGAGTTTATTATGAAATCATTAATTTTAGCGCGTAGGCAGATAAAGCCAAGATAATTTATTGGAGCTTAACTACAGTTGACTGTTCAACACCCCGCAGTATTTTCTTTTTCTCTCTACATAATGTTTAGAGAAAATCAAAAGAATGTATGGAATAGGTAAACAGAAGGTTGATGTTTTCCTTGGGAGATCATCTTTACTCGCCTAGCAGCGTGTCATTCTCTTTACTGCTCAGGTTCATGCGTCTATGCCATCAAAGATGCCACATTAACTATGACTGTATGCCGCTCTGTCATAAAAGAGGCAGGCAGTGAGCTGCGCAGTAGAGTGCTACCCACAATATTTGATTATATTCCGTCTTACAAACATCTCCAGTGATGTCAAAGACTCTTTCTATGCATATGTTCTTATACAAACAAAGGTACAAGCTATGCTCACATGCACGAGCCTTTGTCTGCACTGTAGACATTTGTGAGATGTGGTGTAAATTAATTGGGCCAGCTCTGAATTTAACTCTGTCCAATCAATGCAGGAAAGGGAGTCTGCCGACGAACAGCCGGAAATGCACCCGACGGAAGACGATTCTTCAACGGTCGATGACCCAGATGTCTCGGAGGAGGCGGAGCCAAGGGGTGACTCCAGTCTGCCCAACGGGGAAGCAGAAGCTGCGGAGGCTGCAGCGACCCACCCTGTGGTGAGGGACCCGTCTGTGGAGAAGCTCATGTGCTCGTTCAGCAACACGGCGCAGCACATGAAGCAGGAGATCATGGAGGCCCTCAAGTCGAGGCTGGACACGGTGAACAGCGTGACCGAAGGCAATCCCGCTGAGGAAGATGCCATCAAAAAGCTCGCTGTGCTTAAGCTTGTAAGTCAGTGTTACACCTGCTACAATGTTTTGCCTGGGCTTGTCGCTCTTTTGGAGCAATTAAGGCACTTCCTTTTGGAGTGTGCCAATTTGGTGTAATGCTAGATGGGAAGCATGATAGATTCGCTTACTCTAGTGTAGTCTTTTACACTGAGCTTAAAAGGGCATTATACAGCCATGAGCAAAATGTAGCATACATGAGATTCTGCTCAATACAGGCTGCGCAAAGTTGCCATTTTTTCCCCACTTCTGCAACTTTTTTTTTGCCAGGATTGTTACCGTTTAGGCATGCTCACCAGTCGCTAACTTCCCCCAACCTGTTCCTCGCTACAGCTGTACTCTTTGTGTTCAGGCCATTCAGAAGAGTGCCAGTGAAGCAGCCTCGTCATCGAAGCCTGCCTGCAGCAGCACTGCCAGGGTGGTGGAAGGGACGCGGAAGAGCCCTTCTCCCCTGCAGGAGAGGCTGTCTGCGGAGAGGTCCCCACCCCCTGCTGTCGCGACAGCAGCCAAGAGTGTTCCTAAAGCCCCCTCTCCAGAGAAGCAGCAGCCAGTGCAGAATGCACATGTTCCTGTAAGCTGGTTTCCACTTTTCTGGTCTGACCTTTTTTGTAGAGTATCGCCTGGATTGACCTGTAACGAACTCTCTGCACTCCATTCACTCAAGGTATATAAACCCATAGGGCTCATTTGCTTATATGATCTTGATGTCAGGATGTCATGCGACATGATGTCGCGTCAGATCGTGATGTCAGTGTTGCATTGTGAGATCACGTGACATTACGCACACACGTGGGATGCGCCCAGCTCATTCACAGCATATTTTATGCGCGGTGGTTTTTGTGATTGTGGTCAAAAGCTAGTGTTTTTTTTTTTTATTTAATATTTTTTTGCAACTGTTGTTGCTTAGAGTGAAAAACTAACATGTGTTTTGTAGGTTACGAACATCGAAAATGAATTCTAGGCAATATTTACTGAAAGTTTAAAAATGGTTGCACCGCCCCTTGAAGTAATTGTTAGTATAAGTCCCGTGACCATGTTTGTCACGTATGATACTCTCAACACAGAACAAGCGTGTCGTTGGCACTTTTTTTATATTTTACTTATAGTCAGAATTCAACAAATTCCAAATTTCACTGCCTAAGTTGGTGTTCCAAATGAGCAGATACATCAATACCAGCAGCTTTGATAAGCAACATATTAGGTCTGGAAGTAAGTTCATAAAAACCTCCGGATCGCTTGTTTGTATTGTCTGTGTCGTGCACAGCTCTTAATGCACCCTTACTCAGGTAAACAGTGTGGCATCAAACTCCTGGCTGACCTTGACAATAAAAATGATTTGTTGAACTCAAAAAGTGGATCTATGCTCCAAAGAAATAACCTCATTCTGATTCAAAATTTTTTTATATTCCATCGTGAATTCCCACTATTCAGTATTTGTCATTCAGTGCTAAAATTTTTTTAACATAATCATGTTGCACGGCACAATTACACACAAACAATAGTGATATTGAGCCGAGACTGGGGCAGAAGAAGGAGAAAGTTTATAGTGGTAGAAAAAAAGAAATAGGGACAGAAAACATCACAAGATGTTTTCTGTCTCTTTTTTTCTTTTCTACCTCCGCAAACTTTTCTTCCTTTCTGCCCCAGTCTCGGGCTAATATTGCTATGGTAAACTTCCACCAGGTCACCTAGATGCTAACTGCAGTTTCGTTAATTATATGCCTGAAGTTTACGACTTTTCTTGGATCCCAGTACTCAGGTTTGATGCATCTTTAGTGGCACCCACTTGCATCTTTGCTGGATAATGTTGCGCGCTGGTCAGCAGAGTCGGGACAAGGGCTCGCATCTTTGTTCAGTCCATCGGGTGACGGCGACTGTTTTTGTGTCTTTGCTCCTCCCGCCAGGAACAACCTGCGAGCCCCTGCTGCGGAATGCGGAGGTCCCTAAACCGCAAGGCAGCGACGCAGGAAACCAACAGCGCCGCAGGATCAAAACGCAAGGGAGACCGGGCTGTGGGTGAGTACGGCAGCTAGGCAGCTTGCCAGGAGAGAATTATTTAGCCATACCTTTACTTGCCCGAAACTAGCACATGTATTCGGCGTTTTTTTTTTTGTTTGCCTACAAACTTGGTGGCACAATCTGTTGGGTTGCCCTGGCACACTTCTGGTCGGCGTATATTTACTAATTTCTTTACGCATCAATCTTTTACCATTAGACAATGCTATAAGCAACCGTTTCCCAAAGAGAGCGTGTAGATTTGATCTCACAAATACTGCGAAACCCACCGTCTAGTAAAGAACCGGAAAAGTGTCTAAGGGTTATTTGCGCACTGACGCCACAACGTTTTAACTCGCACGAGAAAGGGCAAATACTACCAAGTCAGTCAAAGTCCCAACTACCTTTCATGCCTACTGTCTTTCCTCTCTTTTACATGACAAATTGGTAGTTTGAGTGTGTTTTTTGGGACAGCTAGCTTCAGTGCCAATCCCAACTGAGCTGTCGATGTGTTGTCTTCATTGTCTGTCCTGCAGCAGAGAATCCGGTAGAGATCCCGAAGTGTCGACGCTGTCCCTTGGCTGTATTAATGCAGTGATGGAAGTGCTGCGCCTTTTGCACCAAATTGCACCATGATGGGAAGTCTGCTATACCTTGCGCCAAAATGCCATTTTTGCTAAGAATTGCACAACACTTGCCCCAAAATGGGCTTAAAGCAAAAAAAAAAAAAAATTATTATTGGGGTTACCCTACTCTTTAGAGAGGTGGAAGGAAAGAAACATTTTAAAAATATTAATTTCACAGCGTCTACGTGTATAGTTTGTTTAATCTTAGTTTAGAGTACAGCCGAAGGCTCGAACACATACTAGGGAGTTTTAGAATAGCGCACGCTAAAGCATTGCGTACGCAAAGAATAGCGTCGTCGCCACTGCGCATGCTCCGAACGCAAACCAGGTTTCGCGCATTGTGTGCACAATTTTAGCGTGCGCTATTTCTCGGAAATAGCGTGCGTACGCAAAGAGCCTTTGTGCTTCTCCAAGGAGGATTCGTGATGAGAAGTTCGTTAAAGCCAAGACGAGCAGAGTTAAAACAATAGCGGCTTCCAGGATTATGTTGGTGGCTGCTTTGGCGGCGTCATGAGTGCGACGTCGGCGGCATTCTCGCGACTGCTATTTTCAATACGGGATGACATTGTACTCGGTTTCGCAATGATCACCGGTAACTTGATGCTTGCGATGCGCGAACATTTCTCGGCGAAGGTACGATGTGCGAAGGTCAGTACACGAGACCTCTCTTGCCGAAGCTGCAGAGTACCGTGACACTTGCGCCGCTCGCCTCAACCTTCACAACCTCTCGCTAGAGTGCGCGCGCCGAGCTTCACCGCTTTGCACCAAAGTGCTAGGAGCAGCGGCTTACCTGGGGGAGCGCCTGGCTTAGCGCAATAGGCACGCAAATTGTGTTCAGATTTATTACGGGTCGACCTTCTTTGTCCTAATTGTAAGTTATTCTCTAATTTAACAAAAAGAGAAGAAAGCACGAGTCTATATATATATATATATTTGAATAAATACAACAGTCCGTGCAGCTGTCAATCGAAAGTGCAGCAAACTTTGATGCAACTTTGGTTCCTACGCCGCTAAAAAGCAGTATCGCCTTTAAAGTACACATGTAGCCTTTTACACTATTTTTGGGTGGTTGTTTTTGCAGTTTATAACATTAGAGTCTTGAGTTTGGTAGGTTCATTAAACTTACGAGACTCGTTTTTATTGGTAGACGTGTTAGCGGATATGCTAATTCTTGCTGGCATTAAAAAAAAAATTATATTTACAGGCTAGACAAACTGCCAAGTGTGAAATGAAGAGGGGAGAGAGGATTTATCCCAATGCGCTATGATTCACTTTTCAACCATTTTTTAATACTCATTGTAAATGAAGCCTTCTCTGACTAGAGCCTTATTTAACAATAGTGTGTTCCTTTTATGCTTTATTTTTGCTTATCCATAAACTGTGATAAGGAACATTCTCAAGTATCAAAGAGGAACCCTTGATCACTTACATTAATGAACTCATTAGAGACGCTATCACTTTTTCATTCTCAAGTGATGTGCTAACAGATGTTGGCATCTGCTCCAAAAGCGTCAGTGGCTGCTCCAAACAAATATTTTGCCTGCTACAGAACCTGCTACAAAAGGTCAAATGCCGCTTCCATCACCGATTAATATTCCTACTATTCCAAAGCGTTCACGCTGTCTTGTGTGCTGAATATCCCGAAATGTTGACGCTGCCTCTTGGCCGCAAACAATGCAGCAAAACAGCTCTGTAAACGGCGGTTTTCACAAAAAAAATTGACAGATTGGTCGCACCTCAGTAGAAGTTATATTCGTAAGGGCGGTGCAGCGAAACTTCATTGACAAGCCCGCATATGTGTATCGCAATATATGCAGAAGCTGAAGTTGGTCAAAGTATTCTCGCCAACTAATCAAATGGGAAATACGACCCTTGTGGCAAATTGTTGCAGTTAAGGTTCCTAGTACTAGAAGAAAACACGTAGAAGTCACACCGTTGCTTAACCACACCAACGAAAAGTTTGAGGGGAAAATGTGACTTATACATTGGAGAATACTGTACCCAGAGTGTTTGGTCGCCGACTGATGCACTGCCTCTGTTGTGCGTAGATCTTGCTCGGGAGCTTGAAGTGTTGACATTGTTTCTTAACCTGATGTAAAGGCCTGTTAAGACACATATGTATTGAGTATGACCAACTGCATTACAACCTGCGACTGCTTACAACTGACTTTGCCATGGTAATAAAGCTTTGTAGTGTCCCGTCGTAATAACTAGAGCTGGGATTTCCTGGACAAAATTAGTGCTGAAATCGGGACAAAATCTGGGTAGGAAATGACAAAATGTCGGACACCTTCCGAGTCAATGTAAGCTTTTGTGAGTATGCTCAGAGTGTTTATTAGCTTCGAAACATTTAAGGGTAACAGCGCAAAAAATAACTCACACACTCGGACCACACACACCGTCAAAGAGGAACCTCTCGCAATAGCCATCTTGAAATATTCATTCTGCTTTTTTTATTACCAAGACACAAATTCTAATACTCTCATGGATTGAAGGAAATGGTCAGGAACATCTCAAGTGTTGGTTTGCTTAGGCTGTGCCTTTCTCCTGTTAAGAAAGTTTTAGAGTCAGAAAACAATCGCTCCACTTCCACAAAGAAAAGCGGCAAAAACCTGAGGGCTTGTCTGGCATTCAAGTCATAAACGCCGTTTGGAGTTTTTTGTGATTGTACCCACCTTATGTCATGGTTTTTCTCAAGCGACTTGCGAAGGTTGTTTTTCGCAGAGCCATCCAACTTCTCTGCCAGAAAACCCAAGATTACAAACTTCATCTCTACATCGAGCCCCGCGTTTCCAGCCTTACAATCGCGTTCGGTACAAAGCCATACTTCTCGACAGTGTACAGCTCACTGGCCAGAGCGTCGCTGGTCACAATTTCTTGAGGCGGCTTCGCGGCAGCAGTTATCCCCTTTAATATCTTCACAGGGTCTGCCACCTTGCCGTGGTTGTCTGCATAATACTTTGCTGCTCTTAGAAATGTGCCCCACCAGGTTACCACAGGCTCGGGAGGTAAGGGTATGTTTGTAGTGGAGGAGAAGAGCGAACATTGCCTCACAGATTTCAAGGGTACTTTTTTTCATGTCATACACAAGCGAATTTGCCGTAGGGTGCAACTCGCGAATCTGCTCTGCTGCGTGATGCAGAGTGGGAGCAAGGCAAGCAACGTGCTTTGCAAGGAAGGCAGCCGGCTCATATCAGGCAGCGCATGCGGCTTGAACGCCGTCTGAGCCGTTGGCAAAAGAATGTCACGCTGACTCCTTGCCAGTGCAAAAATGGACTGAAAGGCACGTTGTATATACAGGGGTTTCAGTTAAGTAACTGGACACAATTAATGGAAAATCGGGACAATGTTGAATCTTTCGGGGCACTCAACATAAAATCGGGACAACAAAGTTGAGGAAAACCAAATGGAAATACCTTGATAGACGTGTACTTGTAGCTGGCACTGTTAAGGCCTGTCCAAACAGGACACTACAAAAATCGCCAGGCGACACGACTCCGACAAATCGTTCGGCGCTCCGCTTCCAGATGTTTTGTTGTTTTTTTTCTGCCAGGGGAAAGTTGTTTTTTTTTTTTTGTCAAATCTCGCCCGTGCCTTCCACGGCAGCCTTGATCTGCTCATCACGTGGGTTTGGAGAGCCACTCATACGCTCTGTTGACTGTCAGTCAATCGCTCAAGGCCTCCGCCGTTTTTCAAGTCCCGAAAACGGGAAAGGGAATGACACAAAGGTGTCATTCCCTTTCCCTGCAGGAAGCGAAACGCATGCTTCGACGCAACAATCTTCCAAATCCGCCCAAAGCTGGACCTCTTTGGCCTTCAGCCAAGGCGACGGCGGTAGCAAGATCAACGAGCTGCTGGAGAAAACCAGTGGCAGGCGGCGTGTGACGTCAAATCTGACGAGCACCGACGTCAAAGAAAACTGGAAGAGGCGAGGAGAAAAGTCATGATGTTGGCTTGCCCACAAAAATCATCAGGCAACACTACTCCTGCAAAAATCGTCCAAATTGAAACATCCGCTTTTGACGATTTTTGCAGGAGTCGTGTCGCTTGTCGATTTTTGTAGTGACCTGTTTGGACAGGCCTTTAGCGGGACACTTTTCAAAATTAGGACAACTTCCGGAAATCCAAGCTCTATTAATAATGCGGTCAGTCATAGTCAAAGCGTGGATGTATGAACCTGCCGAGCATCCCAAAGTGCTGATTTTAAGGCTGTCTCATCGTATAGTCGACCTTCAAAGTCCTTGAGCGAAAGCATGTCGGCGACACTAAAGCTATTAAACCGTTTACGTGACCACTTAGGCGAATTGGAGGCAATGAAATCAGAAAGGATGACAAAGTGAACTAAGAGGAATCAAAGTGAATCAAGAGGTATTAAAGAGAAGTAAGAGTAATCAATGGGAATTAAGAAGAACTATAAAGCGAATTAAGAGGAATCAAGGTGAATTAGAGGAATCCGTGAATTAAGAGGAATGGAAGAGAAGTAAGAGGACTGAGAGGAATTGTGTGCATGAAATCTGGAAATAATATATGAAACAGATAGAGAATGTCAAAAAAGAGAATGTGAAACAAAGTAAATCATGTGTCTGTCTTTAATGCATCGGCGCTTGGGCTTTCGCCTTCAAGTCGTCTAAGGGATAACATAAGAGACCCTGTGAATTTTGGTTCCTCAGTGCAAACAATTTACCGAACATACCCAAAGTTTTTGGACTGATGTGTCGCCTCTGTTGTACAAGGAAGAGCATAGACTGCTGACGTTGTCTTTTAACCTAATTTGAAGGCTGGTTCAGACATCCAAGTTTTGAGCATGACTAACTGCATTACAATCTACAACTGCTTACAACTGGCTTTGCCACGGTAGTAAAGTGTAGTAGTGTCCCGTCGTAATAACGCAATCAGTATACTCAAAACTTGGATGTCCGAACCTGTGCCGACCATCCATCGATTCTGCCTCCTGGCCGCAAACAGTGTACCGAACATGCCCAAAGTGTGTGGACCGATGCATCGCCTCTGTTGTACAAGGAAGAAGAGTGCAAAGTGTCGACATTGTCTCTTAACCACGAGTGATGTCTTGAATTTTCCAAAGCATCGACATTCTCTCTTATTCCAAATAATAACCCGAAGCTACCCCTCGACCGCGAGTAACGTGGCCAATGTCTCGTGGTGTGTGGTCGCGTGCCGATGGCCTGTGGTGGTGTAGAAAACGTGCCGAAGATCCCAAAGTGCTGACACCGTCCCTCGACCGCAGTATTGCGGCAAATCTCCTAAAGTGCCGAGGCTTTATGGTTCGGCGAATAACGAGATGAATATTTCAAAGCATCGACGACGCCCACTGACTGCAAGTAATGTGCTGAGCATCCCGTGGTGTCTGGCCACCAACTGATGACTCATTGCCCTTGTCTGTTGATCACCATCGCCTGGTCCTTATTGCAAAAAGAAGTGACATAAGCCCATTGTGCTTAAAGGACACATGCAAAGAAAAAAAACTTTTTTTTTTTAACAGCCGGTTTCAGAAAAGGAAGTCATAAAACGAATTTACAACGAAAAATCAGAATTATTAGAGCTATATTCATGGTGCTATACGAATTTGCAGTTGGCGCCCGCGGACGCCGCGGAAAAGTGGCCCATATTTATCACGTGACTGGCCCTTATTTGTCACGTGGTACTTGCAATTTTTCGGAAGCTTCCTATGGTCTCGAAAAGTTACTTATTCATCTTCGTTTGAAGTGCAACAAAAAACGAAGAATAACAAGTAACTTTTAGAGCCCAAAGGAAGCTTCTGAAAAAAGCGCGAGCAGACGTGAGAGATCTGTGCGCCGGTCAGATAACGGCGGCGGCGCCCCGAAGCAGGCGAACTTGTGCGGCGGCGGCGACGGCGGCGTGGAGAAACGCGTTGAAGCGGCGTTCGCACTACGCTCAGCGTGCGGCGGCGGGGTACTTTGCGGCGCCGGCGACGGAGCGCGGTGGCGCGCGGGCCTACCACGTGACCAGCGGCGGCTCCCGCCAGCGCCAACTACAAAATCGTTTTGCGCCGTAAATATAGCTCTAAAATTTTTCTTTCTTCGTTGTAAATTTATTTTATAACATTCTTTTTCCATCTAGACTGTTTAAAAAAAATGTTTTTTTCCTTTGCATGTGTCCTTTAAAGGGGCCCTGCAATCATATTTAAGCGTCTACCTTTTTTGCGGTTTCCACGTCTCTTGGGGTTCGGGCAAGCCAGCGGGTACGGAGAGAGTAACTAAATATCAGTGCGTCATATTTTAACCGGACGACGCGGAAACCTCCTCCACCGACAAGGGCGACCCGCGGTACCGAAAGCGCGCGATATGTGACGTCTTTGGTCCTGGGCTTACTACTGGTCAGAGCCGCTAAAAGCTTCTTTTTAGTCGAAATACAAAATATAAGTGGTGCGAACCAATTCAATTATTTATAAAAGTAGTTTTTGTCCAGTATTTTAGACCAGGAATGGATCAAATGCAGTTTATAAAGTACGGAAACAAGAAATGACCCGTCGACATACCCGCCACCAAGCGGTGGAAAAGGCGGCGCATACTAGAAAGAAGTAGTGGGATCAGGCGCCGACACGGAAAGGTCCCGGATGTACGCGGCGGCGCTGTGGCCGTATACGGACTGGAGGACCCGACCGGCTTTGAGCGTTCCCAAGGCCTTCGGCGAGCAGCTTTGTCTGGCGGTTTGGCCGTTTCGCGGTATGGCAGGGCGAAGTGGCTCCCATTCTGAATTGATCTTTACCCCGTGTTTGCTGTCGGTTGTGGCCAATGAAGTGTCATGCCGAATTAGTGTTTAATCGCGCAGCAAATGCAATGAAAGCCGCTCTAGCTGCCCGCTACATACAGCCTATTCAAAATACGCTTTAGTGGCGCCCTCTCGCGCCGTCGACACGGAGTGCGGCGGCCGTGAGCGCTCGCTCAGCTCACTACCCCTCGTCTAGTTCACGGCCACTCAAGCAACCAAGGACGTCACGAAGGAGGTTATTTTTTGCTTGTTTTTGTAATTTTAATTCGCCTATAACTTTTAAACTAAAGCGAAATTCGAGAAAAGAAAAGTTTCATGAAGTTACTACGTTCAGTGCGCTCAGGTTTGGTGCAAATTGAAAATTAGTAAAAAGTCATTGCAGGGCCCCTTTAAAGGGCAGCTCCTCAATTCCCAAAATTTCAGGATAATGAGTGATTTCACAGTAAAAAACACTAATGAAAGGCACTATGTCATTTGCTTCGCGAAAAAGGGGATATACAGTAGAATCTCGATAAACGGAAATCGCTTAAACGGAATTGTCGCTTAAACGAAACAACTATCGCGGAGTTGTTTGGTTTTGTATTCGGCCGCCTCGGTGGCTCCGAGGCGAGAGCGTCGGCCTCCGGATCCCCATGTGGCGGGTTCGAATCCCGGCCGAGGTGCCCGCAATCTGACGGAGGCTTATTGCGGAGGAGGCGCCGTGTAACCGAGCTTTCGGTTGCACGTCAAAAGATCCCCAGGTGGTCCAAATTAATCCTCAGTCCTCCGCTGGGGCGTACCAGATGCCCGTCGTTGGTTTGGCACGCAAAACCCCCCAAATTTTGGTTTTGTATTCATGCAATATAAAGATATTCCCGTTAATCGGAACTCAAATTCTCGCGCCTCCGGGTAAACGGAACTGAAAATGAAACTATGTCGCCGACATATTTTTCGCTATCACAGAAAAGAAAAATAACTTTTGAGTAATAAAACAGTATTATAAATGTTCTTAATATTTATTAGCTTTATTGCCCAAAATTAGCATGTTTTGGGAGTTTTCTTTTCTACTTTTTTACGCATAGGTGGCTATGTTGGGTAGGCTTGGCTCAACAGGGCTTCTGCTCGCATCTTAGGCCTAGTGTCCTACTTTCTGCGATAGCGGCCACGAAGCGAAAACACCGTGCGCTCACGTTAGAAAAAAAGATCGAAGTCAATAATGATCTCGATAGCGGTTGCTTCACAAAATCGGCGCTTGCAACGAAGTATGCCATTCCCAAAAGTAGCCTGACAAGGATTCTTCACAACAAGGAAAAGCTGCGGAGTGCGTTCAGCAGTACGCAATTTGGACCAAAGAGGATGAGGCTGCGACTCCCCGAACACGAAGAGCTTGAGAAGTGCTTGGCGTTGTGGCCAAGAAGAGCCCAGAGTGAGAACCGTCCCGTCATTGGAACCATAATGTGAATATACAAAAGCAGCAATTTGGTGTTTTTCTTCATTATTTTGCCTTCTACATTCACTTGCTGGTGTTTACAAATTGTGCACTTGTGGAAACAGCGTTTAAGCTGGCATTCAACATTTCTAGTGTACCTACACTACATACTCTCAGTAAATGAAACTCCTGATAAATGGAACAGATTTTCCTGGTCCCTTCAGGTTCCGTTTATCGAGATTGTACTGTATTTTGTTAAATCTTACTTTAAACATGAGCAGAAACCGAAACCGAAACTTCGGTTCTGTCAAGCAGCATCGGCCTTGGGCCGCCAAAAACATGGCTACCACATGGTACGAGACGTCACGTGATCCTCTACACAATGACGGGCGGGATCGAGGCGGGCCACCGTTGAGGCAGGTGTGTGCCAAGCACAAGTGTCGTCTGCACTGCGGTCTTCACCATGTTTTGGTGTCTACGATATCCGACGACGCCTGCACAACTGCGGCATCAGTCTGCGCACGTAGCATGAATGAAACTCCGAGAGACAAAAGGCTCGAGGTACACCTAAGCACTTCTTATGAGTTGTGAATGCGAAAGCATGCAAGCTGCTTGTCCGCTCCCTTATTTCGTCTGCTGCATACTTTCCGTGACTGGTCAGTGCGCGTGCTCTCCTTGGCGCGCTGGCCTTGGATGTTCCACGTTAATGGCGCGCTGACGGACACGCGGTGCCATGGGGTGAGCGGTCATTGAAACTGACGCGCAGCGGCCAATGGAAGCCTCGACGACGCGCGCCAGCCGATGGGACTGAAGCCGAAAATCCATCCGCTCCTTTGGGATCGGGGAAACTAGGTGCCGTGTCTAGGCTTTTCACATGGTTTCATAGCTGGGAGCTGGCTTCACTTGGAGAAAGGATTTAAGGTGCCATTTGGCGTGCTTCAAACTGATGACGTCGGCTCGCTCCATGGGACAGTTAATGCTTTCGCTTTAATAATCACAAACGGTGAAACGACGACGGCAGTCGGGACGCGGGAGACGGCGGTAACGACGGGACGGCTGGCTGGCTCCATAGAACTAGAAGTGCGCCGCGTAGTCGCGTTACACCAATCACGTGGACGCCCCTGAGCACCGACAGAAAACTTTGCTGACGTCACCTGTTACGCTTGTCCGGAGGAGTAAAAGCAAACAAAAAAGAGCAATGTTGGCTACGCCAACATTGTAGCCTTGACTGCATTGTTGATTGTGCCTCAATTCGCCCGCAAGGGTCAGCCGATTTTGGCAACTTAGCGCGTTGCAAATTTTGCCGGACCGTTTAAGAAACAGTTAGACAGAACTAGGTCGTAATATTCAATGTGAGGTCTTCCTAGGTGATACTGAAAAGGACTGCATTGTTTTTTCAAAAACAAAAATGAAGCAGAGTTGCCCCCTTTAACAGTGACAGACAACAAAAATGGTGATGAGAGCCCCTTCGTTTTTTGTCGTCTTATTCTCCGTCGGTTGTTCGTCACTGGCGGTGCAGAGAATGTGCTGAAGTTCCTGGAGCCCCACGAGACGGCGGAGGAGAAGCTGGGGGCCCTGCTGCAGCACTACCTGGGCTTCCAGGAGAGCTGGTGGCACACGCAGGGGAACCTGCAGCGGGCAGAGCGCCAGGTGCGCCAGCTCTCGCGGGAGAAGGAGCAGCTGCAGGGCGAGTGCAACCGCGCCCTGCTGGCCAAGAGCAAGCTGGAGGGGCTCTGCCGGGAGCTGCAAAGGCAGGGCAAGCTTATCAAGGTGAACCACCCTTATCTCATGGCCGGGGCACCACACTTTCGGCACCCTTATTAGCACGTGCATGGTAAAATGGGCAACGCGTTGTTCGAGGCGGGGTTTAAGCCGCACGTCCGGAGGCCTCCTGGCTCGTGACGACGACCATTCCCCGAAGTGAAGAACCCAGGGGTCCAGTGGAGGTGGGAGAATTGGTAACGTAACAAACGGTTTAATTACATGGTTGCGATGCAGTCGTCAAATTTGAGAGAGAATATCGGAGCAGCCTCACGCTCCGCCTTATATAGGGTCCGTTTCTTCCTCACTCTCCGCCAGGGCAGCAGGTGCAACGTAGCAAACCGCCGCCAAGTGCGTTGCAGCGAAGTCCTCCGCAGTTAGGCTATGCCTCTCTCCCCTTCCGGAGCGCACGAACCCACACGCACACACACACGTCCCGTTGACGTCACGGACGCGTTGAGACTCGTTTCGGGCAGGCCCCGACAGGCGAGCGACGGTCCTGAACACGTCGGCACTCGTTTCGCGCAGGCCCCGACAGGCGGGCCATGGTCCCGGACCGATCGTGACTCGTTTCCGCAGCGTTGAAACTCGGAAGAAGGTCGCCGAAGGTTCCATTCTTAACAGCGTCTTCCACGGAAGGAATTGAATCCCGTTACACCCGATTTATTCTTTCGCCAATCTTTTCTCTTCTGGAAAGGTCCAGTTCATTCTTGGCCGTCGTCGTGTGTTCTGGCTCGGAACGCTCCCGACTGTAACGCGTGTATAGAAGCAACGGTAACACGCCTCATCGGGACGGCTGCCCTTCTGTCGCCAGCGTTATTTGTGACGGAGTACCGGGGGCGGCCATGCTGCGACTTGCGAGCCTTGTGCGGCATTTCTGGGGCCCATGTGTGGTGCAACTCCCTGTAAACTCCCCCCCTCCCTCCCCCAATCTCAGGACAAGATCAAAATAAAGCACACATAGAAGAAAGGGCACCTTGTGTTCTGACTGTTTTGTGCCATCATACGCAGGTTGGGCAAGGTTCTTGTTTTACAAATGGGAACTTACAATAAATAAACATAGTGAGCAGTTGCTTTACGAGTGCAGTTAGCCGTGGCCACTAACTGAAAAGAAGAAAACAAAGAGTTTAAAAAGTGCCACACCCCTTTTTTATTGCAGCCCTTCGCTTCAAATTCTTCTGTTTTATAGCTGTGTGAATACTGTGTCTGTCCGGCTATCCCTGCAATATACCGACGAGGAACCAAAAAAATTAACCCTCGAGTCGGTTTTATCCAAAGCGGGGGAAACAGGATAACATTCGAATTGGAGCTGTTCTTGAATTTGAACACCATCTTCGTGCGAATAAATCTTTATTTACGGCTTTATTCTGCATCGGACCCAGAACACAGCCCCGCTAAACTATCCACAAGCCTGCTTCTTTATTCGGGAACCATTCCCCCTTACCTCCTTTCCTTCTCTTCTGGGTACCGGGATGTTTGCCAGGTTTTCGGGTCGAGGTCGAGGTATCCTACGGCTGGCGTCCCGTTTTCTTCGACGTAAACCCCCGACGAGTGCCGATTGTTTGTCTGACGCATAAAACTCGTGCAGGAAAGGCCGAATCTATGGGAACGAATGAACCTCGAAGAAATGCCCCTGAATTTGAAGAAAAATAAACCCCAAAAGACATTGATCCCTGCTCGATATGAAGCACTCAGAAAGCCATCTGTGATACTTAATGAGGCCATCCACTTTTTTCTGCCGCCCTCTCTTCTCTCCAGCTTCACAGTCTTTTGGCGTCTGCTTTTGCATTCACCATTCGATGACCCTGCTCTAGTGGAATTCGGCCCTGTAAGGAGGCATCAGAAGCTCGCTAATTGATCAGGTAATGTTCAGAGGTTAAGCCGCTTCGGCGTATACTTTCACCATAATTTTTTCTTGGGACTCCTTCCAACCTGAGCTGCTTTAATTATATTCTGTAACAAAGATTGAGGGTTTGAAGCTCGAAGTTTATTTCCAGCATTTACGATGCCGTGGTCTCCCTGGCAGAAGTGCTGCGAAGACAGTTTGAAGATGTCAGGGAGCTATTACAAGGCGACAACACAATGAAAATACATAATGCAATGAACGTCATTCACTCCACTGTACTAGAGGTTAAATTATATATTCCATAATTAGATGTGTACCAAAACCTCAATGAATATGAGGAGTTTGCTCCACTGTATTAAAACTTTGGTGATTATCATAAATGTATTAAATCATTACAAAGTTTATAGAGTATAGAAATGAGCCAGATCTCAATTGACACTTATAAAAAAAGTGGGTGTTCCCCTCCTACCTGTCTGCAGGAAGAGTGCATGCTGAGGATCCGGGAGGAAGAGGAGAAAAGGAAGGAAGTGGCCGGCAAGTTTCAGGCAACCCTGATGGACATCACTGCGGTGCTGGAGGAGAACCAGACGCGCAGCCTCCAGCTCAAGAACGAGAACTCGGACCTCGTGCAGAAGCTCAAGTCCCTTATCGACCACTATGACCTCTGGGAGAAGGCAGGTGCCCACCCCTCTCTCTGCCCACTGCCTGTTTTGAGCCACAAGACGGATTCCCTTCATCTACGAGGGCTAATGACGAGACTGATGGCAAAAGCGGGGTCTGCTATTACAATCTTGCAACTTAATTGGTATCTCTTTCAGCATACTAGCCTCTCCTATCTACGCAATGAGGTGTGAATTTTTCAGTGTTGAAAACAATATGGATAGGGCTTGGCAGTGTATGGATAGGACCAGGGAGTGTGTTCAGGAGGATATCGGTTAAGTTGTAAGATTGTAATCAAAAACTACTTTTGTCTCCTGTCCCGTTATTTAATAGCCACTCCTCATAGTCTGTTATAACCCTTAAATTTTCATGGGAGGCTCTTTGGAAAACAGCTTGCTAAAAAGGATCAACAAGTGCAGGTAAATGCCCAGTCTGTCCTCTTTTAGAGCGCAGCTCTTAGGCGCCCGTTTCCGGCTTGAGCGGCGTCGCCGTCGGCGTAACCGCGCGGTGCATGTTGGGACATGCACTGCGCGAGCCCCCCCGCCCCCCCTCCCCGAGGTCACGTGACCTCCCCCTTCGAGGTCAGGTGACCCCCCCCCCCCCCCCGAGGAGATTGAAGGATGAGGGGAGGAGGGGGATGAGGAGGGGTATACCCTCCCCTGAGTACCCTTCCCTCCTCCTCCTCAAGAGCTGCGCTCCAATTCGGCGTTACAGGGAGTTGTAAACGGCTTTCATTTTTGTTTTTGTGCTTCTCTCAATATTTTAAATGTTCCTACCTCTAAGTGAATTGTTTTCTCAGTTTAACCACTGTTGTAGCTTACCTGAGCCGTGCAGTTATACGGTACTTTTCCTTTACCGTGTTGGCTCTGTTTCAATTTTTGGTTTATGTGCACAAAGGTTGAACTTCTGTCAAACTATGCTTTCAAAGTTTGGAAAAGTCAAACCTGGTCGAACGCGAATCCTGCCGAGTTTGCGACATCCCTAGTCATCTCTGTCTCGTAAATCGCCGGGATCTTTCTGCCGATCACTGCACTTGACTACCTGCCCGCTCCACAGAAAAGCGGACCCACAGGCTCTGTTCACGAAATACTGCATCTACAGCACCTAAACTAACTTTTTAAGGCTCTTTAGACGTCCTGCAAAAATTAGTTGCTCAAAATATCGCACTGTGATTTACTACAGGGGGTGCAAGCAGGTGGTGGAAGGTTACAGTGAAAAAAAGAAAATCAAGAAATGAACTTACCTTGTTCAAAAGAAAATAAACAAAAACCTGTTCTGGGCAATCTACGCCGCCACTTTGCAGACGATGCACGCGTACAGAGCAGTCATACTGACAGATGGCGTACGCCACGTCGAGGGAGCACCGGTTGATTTGAGTGCATAGCAGACAATCTCGCAAAAGAACCCGAATTGGCCGGCGCTCCCTCAACGCGCCGTTCGCCATCTGTCGATAGCACTTGCCTCTATGTGGGCATCGTCTGCAAAGTGGCGGCACAGATTGCCCAGAACAGGTTTTTCTTTTGAACGAGGTAAGTTCATTCCTTCATTTTTTCACTGTAAACATCCACCACCTGCTTGCAGCTCTTTAGTAAATTGCAGCGCGATACACTGAGAAACCGATTTTTATGGGTTGTCTAAAGTGCCTTTAAAGCTTTAGCTTACATGCTGTACTACTGGAGTTAATACGGTAGTTCATAGGTCGATCGTTGGCGAGGCAGCCATGTGAAGTCGCACCTCCTCTCCCGTCCCCGCCCGCTCCAGAACGTGGACAAGGTGGTGCAGCAGAAGGAGCTGCAGGTTCAGGTGGCCACGACGCACCTGCAGCGGGCCCAGACGCAGCTGCAGCAGGAGCGGCAGCAGTTCCTGCGGGAAAAGCAGGCGGTGCTGCAGCAGGTGGCGGACTCCCAGCGGCAAGCATGCGAGCAGGCTGCACGAGAGGCCCACTTGCGCCAGGAGCTGTGCCTGTACACCAGCAAGTACGAGGAGTTCCAGGGGGCCCTCTCCCAGAGCAACCAGGTCTTCCGCTCCTTCAAGGCGGACATGGACAAGGTGGGCACCCCTCCTCTCCCTTTTCTCGTTCGGCAACAAACTCGGTGCTGCCGCCTGTCAGGGCGGCCCCGGCACACTTCCGGTGCACATGCTCTAGATTTTCCCATTTTGTTTGCACCATAAGCGTGAATTACATCCGACGGTGCTGTAAGCAACCGTTTCCCGAAGATAGCGCGTAGAATTGACCTTGCAAACGCCGCCAAATTGGCCGTCTAGTTCTGAACCAGGAGTGTGTTTGCACATTGGTGTCACGGCGTTTCCAGTCGCATGAGAAAGAGGGAATGTGTCTTTCTGTTGGCACTGACTGCTCAAGGCACAAGGCGTGGCTCACTATGTTCCTACTTTCTGATTGGTTCCTCTGCGTTCTTGTCGGCCTACGCCGCAATCTCATTGGCTGCGGGGCGACAACGAGACGCTTGAGACTTGCCACGCCCTACGTTTCTCGAGCTCTTCGACGTCTCTAACGCGTCTCCCCCTGGCTAAAAAATGCAAAGTCACCGGGCTGCGGACGCACGCGCGGCATTCGACATTCAGAACAAGAGAGCCGTTGCACGCTATCAGAACGCGTCTCGCAGCCCAGTGGGAAAACACGGCAGCTTGCTGAGGGCTTAACCCGTTGCAGGTTAAGAAAAGCGAGGCAAACTCCTCCCACAAATTTCTTCACTCTTTCCACTTTAGCGAGCAAACACTGGAGAGGAGGCGAGTCCACCCTTCTTCTCTCCAGCATTCGCTCGCTAAAGCAGAAAGGGCGAAGAGCGTTCTGGGCGGAGCTTGTCCCGCTTTTTCTAACTTGCAACAGGGTATTGCGGAAGGGTCTGTGGAACGTCGGCAAGCGTAGCGCAGTTCCCGCAACACTACGGTTCCACTCTGCTGACTAGAAGGAAAGTGGGGTCTCTTTGCTCTATATTTTAAGGCGAAAGCCTTATATGTCTCATCACTCAGTCGACCTTCAAAGTCCTTGAACGAACACACGTCAGCAACACGAAAGGTGCGAAAACACGTCGGCAATACGGAAGGTATGAAAACACGTCTGCGACACAAAAGGTGTCAAAATGTGTATGTGACATCTGCGAATATTAATATTCCTCTGAAAAGACTTATCGCTCTTGTCTTTCGGCTGGCGTCGAACCAGCAACCTTTCGTTCAGTAGCCCGACACGGTATCCCTTCGCCACGGCGGAGTGGTACCACCACGTTTGTAAATCATCTGTCTGTCTTTATTGCATCGGCGCTTGGGCGTTCGCCTTCAAGTCATCTGAGGGATGACATAAGAGACCCTGTGAATTTTATTGCCCATTTTTTCTCGTAGTGTAGGAAAGCTGCACCTGCTCCGTCCTAGGTTGCACAGAAAGGTCAATGCTGAACATGGCCGGCGACTTCCGCAAAATCAATGGAACCTAGAGGCTGAAACAAAATGCTCTCGAGGCAGGGTCACTCGCCAGCTTTCTCAGGCAGGTCAGATACCCACAGCACCTAGCAATCTAAACGAGCGGTAAAAGCCGGTTTGAAAATGTGCAACGAAAATTACCCTTGGAGTTGACAGAAAGCTACGCTAGGGGCGCTCACATTCTCTTCCCCCCATTGTCTGATGTCGTGTTGCCAACTCGTAAAGCAAAAACCTGCAATAGTATTTCCGGTAAATCGCCAAATTTTAGAGACAAACGAGCTTTGAATTGAATTTACTGCTATACTTAGTTTTGATGCAGTATAATTGAAAGAACCCTTGGAAGGGAGCTGTTCTTTTTAGAGCGCAGCTCTTAGGCGCCCGTTTCCGGCTTGAGCGGCGTCGCCGTAGCCGTCGGCGTAACCGCGCGGTGCATTATAGGAAATATCCCATAATGCACCGCGTGAGCCCCCCCCCCCCCCCCCCCCCCCCCCCCCCCCCCGGTGGAGATTGAAGAATGAGGGGAGGAGGAGGGGTATACCCTCCCCTGAGTACCCTTCCCTCCTCCTCCTCAAGAGCTGTGCTCCAATTCGGCGTTACAGGGAGTTGTAAACGGCTTTCCCTTTTTTACTCAAACCGCTTCTGTGCACAGATTAATGTCTACTGCATTGCCTTGGTGTCACCAGGTCTGTTGCCATACCTACTGACATGCACCTCTGTCGTCACAGTCGTTTTTGCAGCATTTGGTGGCAGTTGAAAGCTTGAGCGACTGAATTCCGATCCTTTGCAGAAAGGTGTATATTTTTAATAGAGGTATTTAACTCATCCAATGTCACTCGAACTGCCGCTAATCAGTCTCAAAGTTCAGGGAGTCTATAATCATACAGCAACCCCCCCCCCCTCTTTTTTTTTTAATTCTTGTGCATACTTTATTGGCTGCATTTTATCTGGCAGACATTAAAAGTGAATTCATGCATTCACATACAATTCAGTTCCAATGTTTGCCATCATACCATCATAATATTGCAATGGCATCACGAACATCACTGAGATTGACAACAATGTTGCTCAGAGAAAGCAAAGATGACTAAAAGATGACGACCCTATGACTCTAGCTTGCCATAAAACGGGCTATTTAAAATTTATAACTGGAAACAGTCATTTTACTGGGTGATTCAAGGAGAGGCCAGGCACTTTAAATCGACCGCAAAATTCGGTTTCTTAACCTATTGCGCTACGACTTTGTGCAGCATTGCCCACAGATGGTGCATTTTTTTGTAAAATTTGCAAAGAGCGAACTTACCTGAGGAAAAAGTAAAGAAAGAAAAAGGCTTAGCTCCTATGGAAACGCAGCGACGCCACCGGTCTTCAAACAACACGGCGCCGTTTCGCACGGGAGACAAGAGATGGCGCAAGCGGTCGCGACGCCAACGAACGAGCATACGGCGCCGAGAGCCGGCGTCTTTAGCAGACAATCTTTTCGACTCAAAAGCGGAGCGCGTCCCGCAGGCGGCGACAATCGCAGAAACAAAAACAGGCGCGGTAACAACAAGGAACTGCAAAGCAGACGACATCGGTACCCCGAAAAAAACAGTCAAAATATCCCGACAAACCATTTTTCTAATCGATTAAGTGTCCATTCAATATGTTTTCTCAGTAAGGATGATAAAATGATGCATTGGCAACTGATATCAGAAAAGCTTGCGCCGCTTTTGAGTCGAAAAGATTGTCTGCTAAAGACGCCGGCTCTCGGCGACGTATGCTCGTTCGTTGGCGGCAGTTGGCGTCGCGACCGCTTGCGCCATCTTTTGTCTCCCGTGCGAAACGGCGCCGTGTTGTTTGAAGACTCGGTGGCGTCGCTGCGTTTCCATAGGAGCGAAGCCTTTTTCTTTCTTTACTTTTTCCTCAGGTAAGTTCGCTCTTTGCAAATTTTACAAAAAAATGCACCATCTGTGGACAACACTGCACAAAGTCGTAGCACGATAGGTTAAGAAACCGAATTTTGCGGTCGATTTAAAGAGCCTGGCCTCTCCTTGAATCACCCTGTAGATCACTAGAAATAATGCCAACATAACTTGAAAACTGCTAACAATTCTACCACCCATGAAACGAGAATTTTCCTCACTAGCCGACATTAAAAACGGCTAGATTTAGCGGGAAGATAGCTAAATTAGAAACACCGATCTGATGCTGCTATTAAAGGGACACTGACAGAGTATTTATGCTTGCCAAGGTTTTTATTTATACATGACATATGAGAGCCCAACTGCCCGGAACACAATTTGCGACTTGAAATTCATTTTCTTTCCACCCGAAAATCGGTGATTGAGACCTGGCCGGTTTGAGTCGCGCTCACTCTCTTCTCCTTGGTCACATGCCGTTTTCTATGGTTTAGACACAGCACCAAAGCTAATCAAGGTCGTGGGTCATTGAAAGCACACACTCAATACTAAAATAGAGAAAAAATATGATACTCATTTTTTGTGTTACGTGACTTTCGGTAACTTTCTCTTCCTCTATATTTCTTCTTCCTCCCCAGTCTAGTTTCGGTTTCGAACAGTTGTGTTTTCTGAATTTACTAAAAATATATGCGACGTTTTACCAAAATATTGATTGGGTAGTCTTCTGACACCATAATGGATCGTCTGGCAAAAAAATAAATAACAGTTTTTGGGGAGTGTCAGTGTCCCTTTAAGGCTTTTAAAAGGTGGTTTGTCCGTATGCATCACGTGACATTTGTTTCCGTGCCAGTGACCCGGGGCCACCGACATTTTGTTTTTCATAACCAGACAGGCACTGATGACATTCATGGTTTTCAAATTCAGCCTTTTGCGTTTTATATAAACCTTTAAGATTCAGCTTTTTGCGTTTTATATAAACCGTTAAGATGCTCTTGTGATATTGCTTGGTTCTGTTGTGGACTTTTAAAGGGCCACTGACAGCCCCAAGATTAATGTTGCTGTCTCTAAACGCATGGCAAAAAAAAAACAAAAAAACAAAGTTACGAAAAGGTACAGTTTTTGGCGTGGAAAAGGGTTTGATAAAGTTTGTGTCTTCCTCCCCCAAGTTGAGCTCCTCCTTACTTTCTTTTTGTGACGTAATTGGCGAAGGCATTTTTGAAACTTTTTGAGAGGTGTCACAAGTTGCATGTCTGTAGTAATTATTTTTGTTATTCATAAAATATGTTTTTTATGGCATCTGTAAAAGCACTACACTGCTGACTTAGAAAAATAAAAATCGTAGACCGGAAGTTTTAATGACAAAACATTGGCCGTCTCCTAGCTTTTCCTTCGTGCTCTCACTATGACGTGATGACGGAAAGTTCGTCGGAACGGCAGCATGTTTCAGTTTAGGTCGGAATCCAACTCCCAACGATTTGGATACGTTTAGGTTTTTCTCATAGTGCTCGTCAACAAAGTAGTGAGAACAGATCTGGGGTATGAAACTGGCCCCCGCAGCTGTTCTTCAGGGTCCGCGGCCAACCATGCAATATTTTGCACTTCATCTTTTGGAAACTTGCGTAGCACGGCACTTTTAGATTTGGTAGCACTGGGGCAGAACTTCGCGCAGCACGTTCGCGACGTCGCCTGTCATGCCGCTCGCCAAAGTCTGCTACACCCTGTTTTCTTCCTTAACCTTTTTAAAAATTGTTTTGGGCTGACTAACACGGCTAAAAAGAAGAGGAACTGAAAAGTGACGCATCGTCTGCACGCGAAGAAAGGTTTCGCGAAATACTCTCGCAATTGGCCAAGCAGCACATCCGCGTACCCACAAACGATGGGAGGGAAAGAGAGAAAGTTAAACAACACTTACTGTTTGAAGTCATCCAAAAAGGCAAGGAGCACACCATTTTGCTAACTAGTATGTCTTAGATTCGGGCAGGCGTTTCAAATCAAGCTTTCTGAAAATATTTCTTTTTTTTTTTGCAGATACGCAGTTCTCAAGCATGATATTTTTAGGGCGATCCCCATGAATCATTTTCAGTCGTTTGCAATCATAAAAAAATAATATAGATATTGGGCTTGTCAATGGCCCTTTAAGGAGCAGGATGACGGAATGTGCTTCCTGTATTTTCTGTTAGACATGCCAGCAAAAGTTGGGCTCTGAAGCATTGCTAATTTTGTGACTGTAATGACTCCATGTGTTGGAGCTCTTAATAGGGAATATGCCAGAGCTAAGGGACTAACGATAGACTAAATATCCACTTAGAGCACTGCACAACACGACATGCCCCCTTTTACTGCGAAAAAATGGCACATTGCTGTGTTTGAATTTGTTTTAGTAGAGACATCGGCCACGCATGATCATAGTTCACTTTTCTTGGGATGTTCAGATAATGTAGATTCGGTTATCACCATAAAAAGGCGAATTCGGAGACCTCTTTGGGGCCCCTTTTGAGCTGTTTTTCCATTTCCGATGGTTGACCGGATTGGTTTTCACTTGCAGGAGCATGGCTCGTATCTGATGTGGGTTTTACAAACAGATTGAAGTGTTGACGAGCACGCAGGTGTGCTTCAATCGCCATTTTCGTTTCAGATGTCTAAGAAGATCAAGAAACTGGAGAAGGAGACCGTGCAGTGGAAAACGCGCTGGGAAAGCAGCAACGCTGCCCTCGTCGACCTCAGTACGGAGGTATGTCTGTAATAGTGTTTTAAAGCTTCACCTCGGTAGAGCCAACCCCTTCCTTAATTATGTACTTAGCAAACGCATGCTCGCGCTCACTTTGATTAGTCTCTCTCCCACCCGTCGACCAATCAGTGTTGAGCCTCGCGGCCAAGCTTTTAACCAGGCTCCACTTTTGGGCTTCACGAAATCCCGAGCACCTTGCCCAAAATGTGCCATGTTAATGGAAGGATAAAACAATGAGCGTACACCACTAGACCTTTGAGGAACACATAGATATGCACAGTTCAGTAGCGCCGTGCGATCAACAACATGAAATCACGCATCATTCGTCGATTACGCAAGGAGTAGAAGTCGGTCAGTTTACATATTCTCTCCTATTCATAAAGCACCTTAAATTTTAGGTAACGATCATAAAAAGACGCATAAATTTTCTTTGGACTCGCTCAATACTGGAAGAGTTAGTGTCTCCGATACTGTTTCATAAAACTGAGAACTCGAGGCGGTTTCGCGCAAGAGAGCGAAATAACGTTAAAAAACGCTGTGGATTTTTAAAATTGCTCGATGTATGCGTTAGGACACCAAGAACGATTAGGGACGAATTGACAGTATTTGTAACATTATTAAAAGTAATTTTATTGTCACGATTAGTTTTTCTAAATAGTCCCTTTGCAAGAGACCACTATGACCTGTTCTCTGTTCAATGCATAGTTTTCGCAAGAATGATTCGGCCCATGTTCTGTGAAACACCTTGTAGAGTTGCCTGTAAGGATAACCGGGCCACACAATGATGCGCTGCTTCAAGCAAAACTACATGGTATATATATAACTTTGAAAGGTGTAAAACTCTTTCACTGCAACATGTGGATTGGTAGACGGCTGTTGGTTCCCAACAACCCTTCGAAGCGACTGGGACTTCCTTGCGTTCAGAAGTCCAAGGACACTTGGAAACCCTGGCCATCAAAATTGATTGCCATCACACTTCTGCCTCATTGGCATTCGTGCAAGAAAACAGTACATGGGTACATATTGCAACAGAGTTGCCACATACAAGCGATCATAATTTTGTGCATGGTTTTTTCTTGGAATGAAAAGGTTGGCATGAAAGTTACTATAGCGGTTGAAAATGCTATTTTTGGTGCAGTGATCTAAGCAATAGAATTTGGTGCCCAGCAATTTCTTTCGAGTAAATTGGGAAACAAGCGCCAATGTCGTGTTTGCACTAACTGTGTTGCGCAGAGTATGTACCGGCTGCCAAAGGGTTACCGCTTGTGCTACAGACACGAGACTGGCAGAGCGAAAATGCAGACAATAAGAAATAGCAAAAATGCACAGGCTCATCAAAGCTGGATGCATTTTCAATACCCAGAGAAATGAAGCATGCACCCTAAAATGTACCATGGTAGTGCCTTTCAATGATGCCCATTAAGCTTCTGATTAAAACTGTCTGTTTCTGCTCACTAATTAAAAAGTTGATTATGCTGGCCTAATTATAAATTTAATTATCCTAAACTCTTTGTAATTGACGGTGACTAGTACGGTACCTATCATACTTCTCTGCTGCGCATAGTTTTTATATGAAAATTTTGGTCAGTGGTTAGCAAAATGCCCGGCATACCATGTTGGCTACACCAACTTGGAGTGCAACGTTACATCAGCAAACAAATGGTCTTGTTTCGCTTCACAGACCCATTACTCAGATATACTTAAAGGCTGGTTCACAGATTTTTGTTCTCTCGTAACCTCTCAACACACCGGCACTTCCATCCTGTGTATTATTTTATCTTTTTTTTTTTGCCATCGTTGTCTCATTGTGGACACGAAACAATTCTGACAATGTTATAAGCGACCATTTCTCACGAATAGTGCATAGATTTAATCTCGCAAATACTGAGAAACCTTCAGTTTAATTACACACGAGTCGGAAGTGTTCCATGGCCACTCGATAGGCGGCACCAATGTGCGGTTACGAAAGGACGCAACACGCCAAAGTTTGAGTGGCTGTTACGAGTTCCTGGCAGTGCTGTGAGAGCTCTATTTTGAGTCTGCAGCAGTGGCACGTAATATACCGTAAAATCCCGTACAAACGCTCGCCCAAAATGAAAAGTTAAAAGGTGAAAAATTTAGGGTAAGCAATCTTTGGACAGTAAATTCTTGTAAAATATTAATGGTAAACACTAGGACACCCGCTGCAAATCCAGTGACACGGGGAAGGGATATTGCGGACGCAGCATATGCGCGTTCCACGGCGCATCAGACACAAGGGAACCCCCAACAAATTCGCGTGCCACGGCAACTGATGTCGCACACGCATATCGCAAACGAGAAGCATGGGGAACCCACTGCAAACTCGCGTGTGTTGGGAACGGATACCGCCCCATCGCAGACGCAGCAGCTTTGCGTCTCGCGGTGCGATAAACCAGCGGGAACCCGCCACAAACTCGCTCGTCGCACGTACCGGTACTGCAGATCGTGCGGTCGATGCCGCGATTCCCGCCGGACGTCGCATGATGTCCGACGGGAAGGGGGGATGGGCAATGTTTCAGAGTATTTACATCGTAGATACTTGACCAAGAAAACGGGCGGGCGATCTCTCGGGGGTGGGTGTTTTTGCAAGATTTTACGGTAGCCGCCGACGGAATGAGAACGGCGGGGAGGAGTTTCAGTTGCCCCACCCCCAGAGCACGCTCCCTACCTTCGGCGACACTTAAGCATCTCATTATCCTCGGGCGTGCATGCGCACCCAAAGTACCGCATAAAGCAATGAGTGCACTCTGGGGGCCGTGCTTACTCTCTGCGGTTCGGCCCTCGTCGGTGATCGTAGCTTCCCTTGCAGAAACAAAAGCGGGACAAAGACCTGGTGGCGGCTCAGCAGCGGGTCATCACCCTGGAGAAGTTGTGCCGTGCCTTGCAGCTCGAGAGGAACCAACTCAGCCAGAAGGTCAAGGGGGGAGACGCACCCGCCACAGGTGACCTCTCGCCTTTCCACTCTCGGCTCATCCAAGGGTTCGGCGAGGACCCCTGGGTGCTCGCTGAAGCCTAGGATGTTCTTTCGGGATGCCGACAATTGTTAAAAGTCGTAAAACCAATTGCCCCCGCCCTTCCCGGAGGCACAGACAGATATCGGGAGGACAGGGCAGTCCTGTGCAGTAATCGCATGTTTCCCGCACCCCTCAGGCACCAGCTTTCTGGTTTCTCCCATTTCCCTTTCATTTGCCCGCCTGCTGCTGCACCCGCTTAGAGATTTTGAACACTGCAGTCGCAAGCTTACTCACATGCTTTTTCTATTTGGGAGACCTCAACAACTTTTCATGTACTTTCTGTAAACAAAAACAGTAGGCAAGCACTTTTAGGGGCGAAGCTCCTAAAAGCCATGTCCGTCCGCCGTAGGCCCAGCGTCGGGTGCTCGTGCTTCTGCTCGTGAGATTACGTGCTCACAAGCACGTGAGCACATGCTCACGTGCTCCTGCAGGGCAAAAAAAAGAAATTGGAAAAAAAAAAGATGAAAAAAATTATGAAAAAGAAGAAAAAAAAGAGTAGGGGGTTCTGAGATCCCATCCCATCTGTCTGCTTAAAAAAAGAAGAAAACCACACATTCTCCTACTGACATGAATGAAAAGGCTCAAAGAAAAAGAAGAAAAAAAAGAGTAGGGGGTTCTGAGATGCAGTGATGTGATTGCTGCGCCAATTGCGCCAAACTGCGCCAAGGGGCTAACCCTGCTACATCCTGCTACATTTCGCCAAAATATGGGTAATCTGCGCCGAGCCTGCGCCAAAGGACCAATTTAGGTCGCCTTTCAAAACCGAAACTAAACTGAGTACTGTAATTGAGCAGGCGTGTGTTATGTGGCGCAAGCGGTCGCCTGACACAAAGAACCGTGCATCGATTGTCCACCCCGTCTTGCATGGTTTTCCCGGCGTCTCGCGTTTCGCGCTCTCGTCTTGTGGGTCTCGTCTCTCGTCTTTTTTTATATTTTCAGCGATAGACGCGGATGTGTGCAGACGCTCCGACGCTAGCGTGCCGGGTACCAGCCATGCTGTCATGCTGTGAAACGAAACCACGTTTTTGCGCGGCAGGAGTTACTTTGTGAGCTGAAGCAACGGCCGTGGGAAAACTATATATGGTCACTGCCTTTAAAGGGGTACTCCGGCGATTTTTGAGCTACCTTAACTAACTATATTTTCTGACTCCCCAGCTTTTACCCTTTCCGGTATGCTAATTAGTATCGCGAAATTCATAATAGTTATTGCGAAATCGGCAAATCAAAATGATGTAAAAACCAACATTCAAATTTACCCGCACCTTTCAGTGCCGTGACGTCAGTGGCCGGCAGGCTTGCCAGTCGAGCAATCAGCCTAAAAAATAGAATATGCCAATCATTTGTTCGGTGCTGGAGCGCGGATCCTGGAGTGAGCTTCCAAAGCATTCATTTGACACCATGAAACTGCTTCGAATCAGTTGGGAACAAATTATACAGTCCAAAGAGTGAACCCCTGCCTTCCACTGAAGTCACATTTTCGTTGTTGCCAGTAAGAGACTTTCAGTTTGAAAAACACGGTGAGGACCAAAACTGTAAATTCAATAACTTCGTGAAAAAAAATTATTTTAATCTAATATTTGGGATACTATTTTAGCAATGTTGTTTGGCAAGTTTAGCAAAATTTCAAGCAAATCGGGGACCATGAAGAATTCGCCGGAATACCCCTTTAAGTCACCGTGGTCGCGCGACGTCGAATGTTGCCGTCCCCGCGTCACTGCAGATATGGTACTTTCTAAAATGAAACTAAGTACCGCCGCATGTTCATCAACATTCCTGTTCTTGTTTAAATCATACGTTATTACAAAAATCCATTTTTAATTCAATGACTGCTCTGTCAAAGTATTGATTATCTAGATTCCTCTCGGTGGGCCTTCTTTCGAGAAAGACCTCGGTACGTGAAAAATCTGCCGTGAAAGAAAGTTGGTGAAGAGAAGTGAGCTAAAGCAAAGAAGGCAATGTCTGCACGCTGAACCCGCACAGCGTGCTTGTTTGTCTCGAGTTCAGTCGTTGCACAAAGCGCTCCAAGAACTTTCTGAGGCTGGCTCGCAATGTCTTGCATCGATGCACTCAGGTTCTTTATTTTCTGTGTGTTAAGCTTGTACCTTGTTCGCCGGCCTTGCAAGCACGCGCCACTGGACTGTTTTTGTCGCATGCTCGAAGGTTACGTTTTGTGTACAATTTTGGGGATAAGTTAGCGACGGAGCCGAGGGGTATGGTTTCGGTTTCGATCGGACAACCGTTGTCTGCGCTCGCGTGACGAAGCATGCCCAACACCAAGCCTGCCGAAGTTGGCCTCACATGCAGGCGAACATGATTACGTGACTGAGGCACCAGCTGGGACGCTTGCAATTCATTGTTTTACGTTTGCTTGCTTTTGACGAAAATCTGGCATGTCGGGAACCAGTAAAACTGTGGCAAGCGGTTTTTCGAAATTGCTTGGCAATGCCTACAGAACTGTACGCTTGTGGGATGTCTAAGCAGTAAAAACAGAAGCAGCGAGTTCCGTCACAACACGTCACATCAGAACACAACACAACTCAAAGTGCCCTTCGTTTGTACAGCACTTAAAATGACTATTTTTATTTTTCATAAGAATATCTGCTCCAAAATCCACTTTTGCTGCTCCGAAACACTGTCTTGGATGCTCCAAAAGCCGCTTTTGCTGCTCCAAAACACTGTTTTGGTTTCTCCAAAGGCCACATTTGCTGCTCCAAAATACTGTTTTGGTTGCTCCGAAACTTGCGCCAAAATGGCTTAGGCCAATCACATCACTGGAGATGCCATCCCATGTCTTCTTAAAAAAAGAAAAAGAAGAAAACCACATATTCTCCTACTGACATGAATGAAAAGGCTCGGCATGCTGCGGCTCGGCATCTACGCAGACAAGCACCACCAGAGCTTCGCCCCAAGCAACATCATTCACCACGTGGAGATGCGGTCAATTTTTTGTGTTGGTTGTGTGTTGACGGTCTAAAGTATATTTATAACTCCCCCCCCCCCCCCCCACCCCCCCCCCCCCCCCCCAAAAAAAAACAAATGTTTGGATAGTTCTGGTCGTACCAGTTGAAAACAGGGCAGGTGGCAACCCTAAGTGAATCTCATTTGTCAAGAGTTTATTCAGTTTGTCAAAATATTTGGGATTGTACATGCCGTAATATCCTGAGTCTTCGGCAACCCAACTTTTTGGGGAAATAACGATTTCCAAAAAAGCGCCAAGTGATTGCCCACTTCTACAAATACCCCAATGCAGGCTTTGCAATCCACGAACATTCATCTTACCTGAATGACGCAGTTGCGGACCTTACGATTGGGGGACGTCCAAGACAAAGTAAAATGAAGAAGGGAAGGTCACTTTACTTTATTTACACATTTCCTGTACGATTTTCGCGTCGATGGAGACATGAAAATAAAACTTTGTTTTATTTTCATGACTCAACACCTATTAAGTTCCCCGCTAAATTTAGCGGGAAAAATGACGTCACACAACTTGGTGTCGCATAACCTATGAACAAATTCAGTTTCTCCACTAGATTAAGCAGGAAAATTGACGTCACGTTAACTCACCTTCCTGCCATCCTCGTCCAGTCAGTGACTACGGTGCACCAGTTAGCGAATGGGAAATTATTTAAACTTGAAAGGAAATGCTTATAAAGCTCTATGCAATCTGCTGAGAAGAATAGAAAGAAGCTCTCGAACATTCAAAACTACTCCTGAGTTGGAACTTGTCCCATGGCCTTAACACAGTGATGCGATTACTGCGCTATTTGTGCCAAATTGCTTACCCTGCTACATTTTGGCGAAATATGAAAAATTTGCACCAACATTGCACCAAAAGTCAATATCACCTAATATTGAAAATATATTAGCTGAGGCCCCCCTGCATGGCCAGTTTGTTACGGTAGACCTGTGCGAATCATCTGAGCTTTCAATTATCGCACCTAACGATGTATTTTTGCTTTCATCTCTACCATTCACTGACAGAAAAGTTTCGCAATATTTCTCACGTGCGTGGTCTGTTTTGGCAGGTTAGCTAGCTTCCTCAAGTGTGCTTTTCGCTGCACACTGGTGTACTGCAGTAAAGTGACGTAGAATGGACATCTACGCCATTTTTTTGCGTATTTTGATATGTTTCAGCGCACCTGCGTGCTAAGGGGAAACCACTCTTCCAGAGCGGGATGGGACACAGAATTTCCAAATAGAGCTGTGGCTATTAACAAGGGTTGTTTGTTAAGCATACTATAATTATGAAACAACCCTCGTAATAAAAGCGAAATAAACAGAATTTGTTTTCTAATCATATTATTTTAGCATGGACTCTAGCGAGGGCAACACGCTTGGTTCAATGAGTTTAGATATTTTTCATTCCGTCAGAAAAATAGGCTTTCTCAAAGCCAGCATAATCTGCATTGACGACGGCAGTGACGCCCTCATTCGATTAAAATTTCTTCCCACCGAGGCACATTTTTAAATTGGGGAGGAGGACAAAGTTGCATGGGATTAAATCCGGAGAATAGGGTGGATCAGGAATAAGTTTGAAGCTTAATTTGTGTAGTCTGGCATTGCAACGGTCAATTTGTGGGCTGATGCACTGTCCTGGTGAAAAAGCATGTTTTTGTGCGCCAATCTGGGCCATTCTATTTTAGGTTCTTCTTTCAGACGTTACTGTTATTGTTTTCCCCTTCTCCAAGTATTTGACCAAGGTGGTTCCTTGGGTATCCCAAAAGCAGTGGATGGAAGCCTGGGAACAACTTGAATGGATTTTGCTTTTAAGAAAGCATATGTCATTCACATGCAATTTTCATTTTAAGAAGCTCTACATACAAAAAATTGTTCATAATCAAATACAAAAGCTTCTTATCTTTTTTTATTTAAGATTTGCAGTTTTATTAAAACCTTTGGAGTTCAAACAAAACATCAATTTGGGTGTAAATTATTCCATTTAAACATCATATCAGTGGAATGTACTATTTGCTTTACTCGTGATTCTGTTCGGAAAATAACTACCGTAAAATCCCGAGAAATGCCGCACCCCCGATAGAGAGCCCGCCCCCTATCTTTGGCTTGATTTGCTGTATTTCTTTAAACACCGTAAGATAGACCACTTCTAGTAATAGTACTGTTGGGATCAATGATGGCCTCGGCGTAAATGCGGCTAGTTCGCTATGGCGAGATATAGGCGAACGTTGCTGACTGGGAAGTACAGTCATCTTTGCTTCGTTGCCCCTCGCCACCATAACAAGCTTGGAAGGGACACAACTTAAAAATGGCAATTTTCTAGCTTTTCTTGATTGTGCACCGAAAGTTAGCCCACTCCATATTTTCACCCGATTTGCTCTTATGTTTAGGTGGGCTATCTCTCGGGATTTTACAGTATATCCACTACAGTTCATACTGTTCATACTTCTACTGCAGTCCATACTTCATCAGTCAGCATCTTGTTGCCATATTTGGTGCTTCAAAGAGCACTGCGCCGTTTCGCACGGGACACAAAAGATGGCGCAAGCGGTCGCGACGCCAACTGCCGCCAACGAACGAGCAGACGACGCCGAGAGCCGGCGTATTTAGCAGACAAGGAACTGCAGTTGCTTGTTGTTACCGCGCCTGTTTTTGTTTCTGCGACTGTCGCCGCCTGCGGAACGCGCGCCGCTTTTGAGTCGAAAAGATTGTCTGCTAAAGACGCTGGCTCTCGGCGCCGTATGCTCGTTCGTTGGCGGCGTTCGTTGCGCCATCTCTTGTGTCCCGTGCGAAACGGCGCCGTGCTCTTTGAAGACCGGTGGCGTCGCTGCGTTTCCATAGGAGCTAAGCCTTTTTCTTTCTTTACCTTTTCCTCAGGTAAGTTCGCTCTTTGCAAATTTTACAAAAAAAATGCACCATCTGTGGTCAACGCTGCACAAAGTCGTAGCGCGATAGGTTAAGAAACCGAATTTTCCGGTCGATTTAAAGAGCCTGCCGTCTCCTTGTTTCACCCTGTACTGCAGTAAAGTGACGCATAATGGACATCTATGCCATTTTTTTGCGTATTTTGATATGTTTCAGCGCACCTGCGTGCTAAAGGGAAACCACTCTTCCAGAGCGGGATGGGACACAGAATTCCCAAATAGAGCCAAATAGAGCCGTGGCTATTACGAAGGTTGTTTGTTAAGCATACTATAATTATGAAACAACCCTCGTAGTAAAAGCGAAATAAACAGAATTTTTTTTTCTAAAAATGTTATTTTAGCATGGACTCTAGCGAGGGCAACACACTTGGTCCAGTGAGTTTAGATATTTTTCATTCCGTCAGAAAAATAGGCTTTCTCAAAGCCAGCAAAATGTGCCTTGACGACGGCAGTGACGTCCTCATTCGATTAATATTTCTTCCCACCGAGGCACATTTTTAAATTTGGGAGGAGGAAAAAGTTGCATGGGGTTAAATCCGGAGAATAGGGTGGATGAGGAATAAGTTTGAAGCTTAATTCGTGTGGTCTGGCATTGCAACGGTCAATTTGTGGGCTGATGCACTGTCGTGGTGAAAAAGCACTTTTTTGTGCGCCAATCTGGGCCATTTTATTTTAAGTTCTTCTTTCAGACGTTATTGTTTTCCCCTTCTCCAAATATTCGACCAAGATGGTTCCTTGGGTATCCCAAAAGCAGTGGATGGAAGCCTGGGAACAACATTAATGGATTTTGCTTTTAAGAAGGCATATGTGTCATTCATATGCAATTTTCATTATTATGAGGTTCTACATACAAAAAGTTTGTTTATAATCACATACAAAAGGGCTTCTTTTTTTATCTGATTTAAGATATGCAGTTTTATTAAAACGTCTGGATTTCAAACAAAACATCAATTTGGGTGTAAATTATTCTATTTAAACATTATATCAGTGGAATATACTCTTTGCTTTACCCGTGATTCTGTTTGGAAAATAACTAAGTATGTCCACTACAGTTCATACTGTCCTTCATCAGTCAGCATCTTGTTGCCATATTTGGTACTTCTATGCACGACTACGTAGCTTGTTCTGTGTTCGAGGGAATCAAATCTGCCATGTAATTGATGCTAACAGAAGGTTTCACTGAAGTGGGAAGGCAAAGTAGACATAGTTCTAAGCTAACATTCCAACACATTAATTTTAACATACTATTTGCTGTGGTATGAATGAAAATGAAGTGTATGCTTATGACCCGAAAGTTATTTTTGCTACTCCAAAACGACTCCGACCGATCACATCACTGTAACATAGTTTCAGGGACTTCATTTGCCTCTAACTGCTTCAAGTTTATTTCCTTGTCCCCCTCTTAATGGAGATTCTCCACTTTGCGTCGAAATAGAAAAAGGACAATTGGGGTCTTACTATGTGCCTTATGTCAATCTTCTACGGTGTGAACATTTCACCATGTCGGGCGGTCAGGAGGCAGTTGCAAGTGTTCAAATTGGGGAGGGTTCATTTTGTCGAGGCTGATACATGTTTGCGGGGCATTAAAGTGACAGCAGGGTCCCAGAGGCATTCTGGTCACCTTAATGCATTGTTCTGCTTCTGCATGAACTTTTTCTATGCCAGCAGTCCTTCCACAGTTTTTTTTTTTTTTTATTTTACAAGCATGCCTTTTGTCACCATTGCAGGTGCAGCCGAAGTTGTGGAGCAACAAGCAGAAAGTTGTGAAGTCTCGCAGTAGGAGCAGTGGAAGTAGTACGCCCGCGTTTTGTACGAGCGGCTAGTCACCACTCTCAATAGGATGCCCCTGCTCACCGGAACAGCAGCAGCAGCGGGGACCCCCTCTTTGTACCTTGGCCACATCTCTCACACACATTATTTAAGACTTCTGTAACAAATAGTGCATCAGTACAAACCCCTGCAAAGTATTTGAATAAAAGGAATGCAAAGTTCTGAATGAAAAAAGTAAAAGACTGCTTTGATTTCCATGAAGCACACACATTTAGTGGCAAGGATCACTCTGCGAGTACAAAGGCATGTTGAAACAAGCAGCCTTTCTAAGATCTTGCCTTTCAGAAGGCTTCTTTTGAAGATCCTCAGAGGTCTCTCTAGTCAGACCAACCTTTCACTGAGAAGATGGGAGAATGATTACTTCCCATCCATCTGGCCTTGCTGTAGCAATCAGGCTCTATGTGGAGAGCAAGTTGTCTGCTTCTTTTGCAGGAGTTGCAATGACGTCAGAAAGACGCCGAGCTATGATTGGCTCTGATTGAGGGATAGTGGGTAGACCTCAAAGCAAGCTACTTCGTGGTCTACCCACTATCATTCATTCGGAACCAATCGGAGTTCGGCGTTCTGACATCACCACAACCCCCGCAAAAGAAGCAGACAAACCTGCGCTCTGCATAGTTTGAACAAAAGGGGATGCCGAAAATATCTCTAGTCTGAAGAAATAGGTGGAGATCAACTGATGGTGCTTGTTAACTACCGTAAAATACCGGGCAAGCGCCCACTCATACTTTGGAGATAATCGCAAAAAAAATGGGGGATGGGCGTTTGTTCGGTCATCAATTTTACATATAAATGTACTATGCATATTTTCTCAGATCTTACAAATTTGGTAATGGGCGCTTAATGTGGAATGGGCGGATGTGCGGTATTCTACGGTAGGTCTGTAAACTTCACATTGCTGTGCTATTAGTTGATAGTATAGGTTTGCGACAGGTGTACATTTGGCATCAACTTTTGGTGCTACATTGTTGAGGCTAGCTTAGTTTTCAGTGCTCCAGTGCTGTCAAAGCCACTTGTGAGAGCGTGCAAATGAAATAGAGGAGTGGTTCGCAACCACTGATGTTTCGCGGACTCCTTGTGGATCGGTGGAGATGATGGTGGACCCCATTCGTGGTGAGGGGAAGGTATAGGTTAATTCTGATAATGATTTAATAAATGGATGTAACCAAGGGCAAATGTGAAGTAGACTTCACTCATTGACATACACACGAGAAAACTCGGCCGAAAATTGAAGTGTTTTTTTTCAAAAAAAGAACTTTTATTGCCGGGCTTGACCAATGAGGCTGGGCTTTGCAGACCCCCTTTCGAGAACCACTGAAATAGAGGATGAGGCCACAAGCTCCTGCAGCACTTTGGAAACATTGCTGGCCTTAAAGGCAAGCTGAACCGGTTTTGTATTTGAGGAAACACACTTAAATCATCTTATTTGACCTCCAGGATCTTGAATATAGAAATTGTTTTTTAATTTGGAGCATGGAGGCTGCAGAAATTCATTTTCAAAAGGACCGCTGAAGGCCCTTCTTATAGCGTGACGTCACAAAAGGTGTTTTTGGAATCTCCGCTCTCGCGCATCTTTATCGCCTGTCAAAACTATGCACACACACTTTTGCTATTTTTGAAAAGGGCAGAAAAAGACGTCACGACTGGTATCTGGCAAGCTTGCAATTGCACAGGCGGCCTTTGAGCGACACGCGCTTGGCGGCCGAAAGGCCCTTTTATGGCGTCGCGACTGGTCGGAGTTTTCTTGTTTTCTTGTGTTTTGTCGCACCTTAGGGGAAAACGAAGGTGATATTCAGATTCACGGGATAAAATTACCCTAGAATCAACCTCTATCTCATTTTTTGAAAGAAGTGTTCCACCTTCCCTTTAAAGAGATGCTGAAATGAAAGTCTAAATAATGAAATGTATAAGGACAGAACGAGCGGGTTGGTAGGGATAATTAAACTTGAGGAAGAAAACGTTTTCTTCCTCAAGTTTAATTGAAATGTAACCCCCACGTTCACAAATAAGTCAAATATAATCAACAGTATCTGCTAATGACAATCACACACTTTTATTTTGAACAGATGGTCATATTTTTTTTCTCTAAACGACTGATTTTAGCAAGCACTCGTAGCACTTGAAGAGGGCCATCGGAGAGCACCACACGTCTCAAAAGCTCTGGCACATTCGTGACGTCAATTGTCTAGGCACTGACAAGGTTACAAGCGAGGCCTGCGTGGTTGTGTGCTTTGACACTTGGTGGCGTCAATCATAGCCTCCTCTATACTGACAAAGCCTGGCAGATCGTCACGTGGCGCGGTCACCAGAAGTGAAAAGGTAGAGCGGCAGACAAGAGTCATGTAACGGGCGCCCCGCTGCGGTGAGAAACCGAAACACACTTGTCCCGAGCGATGGAATGTCCGCTCGTGCTTCTCGCGTTCCTCAGACTACCGCTTCTTTTCTCGTCGGGTTTGAAAACCGTGTTTCGGGTCCTCGCTGCTGCAAAAGGTGTGCGCTGAATACCAAACTCCCCGAGAAATGCTCAGTGCAACCAGATCCTTGCGCTCCAAATCTGCGACCAGGCACTCTACAGCTCAGTCATCGAACTGCCAGGCTTTGTGAGTATAGAGGAGGCTATGCGTCAATGCATTACAACCTAGCCGTTCAAGATGCCCAAGAACCGGTTGTGGGAGACAAGCATAGGCAAAGTGAGACCTCCTCTTTCCGTCTTCTACAGCAGGAGGAGAATGAAAATCTGGTACAGCAGTGTTTTACAGACGTGCGTGCATAGCTTGGTGCCATACTCCTGCAGTGTACTGCTGCTTTTATGGGACAATCGACATTGGGCGCGTTCAGTAGCGGCCCCGGAGTCAAGGTGTCACTGACTCCTTCCACTGGACGGCCAAAAGTCACTTCCGGTGCACGTAACTCCGGGGCTTCGGAGTCAAGCTCCGAAGCACCGAGTCCGGAGACGGTGCACATAAGTCAAAGGAGCTAAAGATGACCTCATTTCCTGACTGGTGACGATTTCCGGCGCTAAAAGAGAAAAAAACAAACAAAATGGCGGGATAAGCTGCGTCGGTTCTGTCGCGGGTGTGCGGTTAGCTCGCTTTTGTTAATGAAAACTGCTCAAGGTAAGACGAATAACGCGTTCGAATTTCTTTTCCAGGTAAGGCTCTTTTCGGAAAATGCATTGGACCATATTTTGTTTGGTTTGAATATGCTAATAAACAACGTAAACGTTCATTTGACGCCGTGTCTTGATCGCCGTTGCACGGAAACTCGGTGAATATCGACGATAGTCCTGTCCGCGGTGAACAGAGCAAGGCAGGGTATGAGCGCCGATTCGGTAGCCGGTTGGACACTCACGCGGAGCATGATCCCGATTGATGTTTTGTTTGCGTGGCTAAATCGGGATGCACGTTGGCTGATGCTCGCTTCGGCCGACAAAACCTTGATCGCCGAGAGCGGCCGAACTTCCTATACGAATACGAATACATTTTATAGGAAGTTCGTTACGAAGGGCAGAACAAACGTATGGCCGTATAAAAGTATCGCAACCGGCGGCGTAGATTTGCCGAGCTCTATATTTTGCGTGTGCTGACTACGTTTTTGACGGTTTTTATAACAGTAGCTGCCTTTGCACCGCCAAGCGAAGGGCTCGATCGCGCAGCGCTGATGTGTACAGTCACTCGCTTTTTCTTCAACGACCTAGTCAAGACTTCTTCGATGCCGGCGTCAAATAAAAGCGATCGTGCTCGCCATCGTCTGCTTCCAGTTTATTCGGAGACCGTCTGGCACAGGGGAGGAAGCGGAAATTGCGTAGAAGCAGGTTTGGAGCCGCGGTTTTTTTGCCGTTCAGTAGGCGCTCCGATGACTCTGGCTCGAGTCACTCCGTTCGGGGGCAAGGGAGGCGCTACTGAACGCGTCCATTGCAACACTCCAAGGAGCTTTGGAAACATCTACTGATTTGTTGTAAATAAATTTTTGGTGTTTTTTCGCGACATTGTTAACATTTAAACTATAAAATGCCAAGTATAGGGGCCTTGTTTCTGCAGGTTTTAAGTGAAATGAAATTTATATTTAATTCATTTTCTATGAAAGTAAATATAAGTCGCATATGTAATAAATCTGCAAAATAGTGATAACTGCTAAAAGAGGAATGTTCCACGTAATGTTGTGAAAGTAGGCACAGGGCAGTCCAGCACATGCTTGGAGATCCCAATGAAATATTGGTGTGCTGATGACCCGATTGCCGTAACTTTTCAGAAAAGGGTATGCACCCACAGGAATGTCCACCTACAAGATTTTTTTTTTTCTAGCATACGATCTCTTTCTGTAGAGAGTAGTCATTTTTGCATACATCATGACCCCCAAATAAATGGTAGATTCGACATTATCACCAATGTCAATGACCATAAACATGGTGGACGGGAGGCACTCACTTGATCGAATGCCCACGTTTCACCGAATGTCACTTTAGCGAATAGTCGGACGCCGCGAAGCGGCGTTTTCGGGTGAGCCAAATGGGTTCACATTTTTGTAATGAGCCGACGCAGACTGTCGCCGATGGGTTAACGCGCGCCCCCGTTATTCGCTCAAATGTCGCTGTTTGCTAAAATGTCATTCGCTCATGTGATATGGACCCGATTGCAGTGTAAGTTCGATACTTTGAGCAACGACATGGACAAAAAGTAGTGACAGCGTCACCGCGTGGCGAGTGCCACTGCCACCGACCGGCATACATGCAACACGTGACAGCGGCAACCACACAACCACGTGCAAGAAATAAAACTGACTGTCTCACAAACCGCTTTATTCCAGGGAGGGACGCTCTATATGATGCCGATCTTGTTGGCCACGTCGAGCGCGTCGTAGTCGGGAGCCAGCCTCACGTAGGCCTTCTTTTGTCCATCGGGCCGGATGAGCGTGTTGACTTTGGCCACATCGATGTCGTACAGCTTCTTCACGGCCGCCTTGATCTGGTGCTTGTTGGCCCGCAGGTGGACGATGAACACCAGCGTGTTGTTATCCTCGATCTTCTTCATCGCAGACTCCGTCGTCAGCGGGTGCTTGATGATGGAGAACTGGTCGAGACGGGTCCGCCTGGGCACGCTCCTCTGCGGGTACTTCGGCTTGCGGGGCAGCGACAGAGTCTTGGGGCGACGGAACTTGACGGACGTGCGGATCTTTTTTGTCCGGGTCCCGTGGGTTCCCTTGACTACCTTTCGTCGGGTGGCCATCGCCTTGGCGCGAGCCTTTGCCTGACCGCCGGCATCCTTGCCCTTCTTGGCAGCTTGCTTCTTTTCGGCGGCTTTCGGCGCCGCCGGGGCGGCCTCCTTCTTCTCTGGAGCGGCGGCGGCGGCGGGCTTCTTCTCCTTCTCGGGTTTGTCGGCCTTTGCGGCGGCTGCGGGGGGTTTCTTACCCTTCGGAGGCATGATTTTTGAGGGACACGCGAGGTCTCAGGACCGTGCCCTACACGTGTAATATAGGAAAAGGATAAGCCTATTTTCGATGAGACGACAGGCGGCGCTCGATCGACGCTAGTCTCGCAGAAAACAAATATATGTTCTATTCATAAGCTTACGTAATTTAATTGCGTACCATAAATAACAGAAAATTATTATATTTGTAAATATAATTTAAGACATGAGGATTAATTTATCTACGACAATAAAAAAGACGAAGCCAGCATTTTGAAAAATATCAACCAATGAAATCGCACTACACCCGACTCTTCGCAGCTCTTTTTGTGGGGCCTGCTGGGATATCCCTCTTTCATGGCTGCCTTCTAATATGGTAAGGATGTCAATGTTTCAATCTGAAATAATCCTTATTTCGTTGTGCTTATTCGCCAATAATTTTAAACCACACGAAGAGTAACACTAGTAGTGTCTCGTTTGCAGGTATTAGTAACCTGCTAGGTAGCGTAATTATTTTAAAGACTCGCCGCTGTTGACGAGTGTGTCTGATGTGTAATATGCCGACACTTGGTCGCACACGCGATCAAACAAAGTTCTCGATGATGTCGTTGGTCTTTCTTTGTATTCTGCAACATGCCTATATAACACAAATTTTCATTTTGGTTCAGACTCGGCTTAGTTCTTGTATTATAAGTCATCACGAAATTTGTTTCCTTCCATAGGCACGGGGACCCAAGAAGCACCTCAAGCGTTTAAACGCTCCGAAATCATGGATGCTGGACAAGCTCGGTGGAGTTTTTGTGAGTAGTTCCGGTCTCATTTCTTTTCTATTTTGTGTAGGTTATGTTCGCACGTTACGTGTGCATCTTAGAAATAGCAAATAAAGTGTTCATTGTGCACGCTCCTGTGAGCTTGTGTAAAATAAATAAACGGGGTTCATTTGCGTTAGAGTAAAGCTATACGCACTCCGTAGTGCACTTCGGACGAAAATGGCTATATGCACTCCGCGGAGAGCTCATGCCGCTCGGGCCACCCTTTTCGAACGGCGCGTGTATCAAGCCAGCCCCCCCCCCCGTGTTGTGTGACAGTGTGCGGCTGCTAATTACAAAACTTAACCAGTACCAGTGCCTCCTATATACGTTACACTATGCCTGTCAGCTTCTCTCCAAGAGGTGTCCAGGCCCGATACTTCACCTCACAACACGCACGTACGGTTAGGTAGCGCCGCCTGGCGGACGTTCGTTTTTTCTTGTATTTACATTAATATTGAAGATATATCATATATGTTTTTTTAACATGTGAAACACTGTTCTGGATGTGACCGCCCTGATTCAAACGAGGTTCGCTGAGACAAACTACGAAACAAGCACGGCCAGGCTTCGCTTTTGCAGCGCAAACGCAGAGAACGCTTGACCGTCTGCAGTTTGGGTCTTTGGCGGTCACCCTGAATCGCGGACATAGAAATAGTTGGCGCCGGGTCGTGTGTGGGTGAAAAGGTAGGAAAATAAGAAGTAATATTCCGTTGGAAAACGGCGAGCTGGTCCCGAGCGGTCAATCGAAAACATTTAGATTTCTTGCTGTCAGTGCTGCTGGGGCAACATCATTGAACCTCCTACGGAAGAGATGGTTGGCTTCACTACACGGCAGGTTTGTACGCCTAGGTGACTCCACTGCTCGGCAACCACACATATTATTTGCCCTCTCCCTTCTGCTTGCCAGTGCTCGGAGCTGACAGGCATAGTGTAACTTATATAGGAGGCGCTGCCAGTACACGCTGCTTTGCGGCGTTCAGCCGGCAACCCAAGTCCCGCTGTCCTCGATCGTACCTCCGGAAAGGGAGTCCCATACCATTTACTTCTGCGAAGTTTAGTCGGCAACATTCAAGTTTTTTAGTGTTCATCGCAAAAAAGAAATGTCGTAAATATCGCCAAATCGTTGTGACCATTCGTTTTATACGAGTAGCGTAGTGCGTATAGCCATTTCCGCCCGAAGTGCACTACAGAGTGCATTTACTCTTTGCGTTAAGCTACATCGTTTCTAAAGAAAAAAGTATAGGAAGTAAATATATAAATGCGGTCGCTAATCTCATCAGTCGCTGGAGAGGCACGGAAAATGGGGATAATGTTGTTGCTCGTCTTAAAGATGTTATCCCTGATCTTATTCTGCCACTATAATGTTCAGTTTGTGCAGTTCTGTACACACTTCAAAAGTCTAGATTATTGACCCGAATCGAATACTTAGATGCCAGTGCCAGTTGGAGATAGCACCTTACTTTCATGTATGCTTGTGTTAAGTCAAACCTTGGAAAATAACTGCATGTCTGCTTTTTCGCAGAGCATGACGAGAGAAATTATTGGTTTTGAGTACTCAGCCAATTGCAGTCTAGATCTTCATGCCTAGCATACAGTGACACCATTCCCAATGTCGGAGCAGACCTTATTTCTCAGTTAGTCATTTGAACTAGGCAGGGTGGCAGTTTTGGTGTCATAAGCATGGTAACCCCACAGAACTCTCACAAATGTTGTCTAAAGCTGGTTAGTTCAGTCGCATAAATCGTGGCGCAGTTTGTAAAGTGTTTAGCATATGAAGTTTGCAAGCTGAATGGTTTTGGCCTGCTTGTTATTGAAAGTTGAATGTTGTAGGACTGTGTTCTGGTCCAGCACTTTGTGTCAAGTTGTCTGTAGAAATATGACGGCCCTCTTGTTGCATAGGCTCCCCGGCCCAGCACCGGCCCCCACAAGCTGCGGGAGTCGCTTCCTCTCATCATCATGCTGAGGAACCGGCTCAAGTATGCTCTCACGGGTGCGGAGGTGAAGAAGATCGTCAAGCAGAGACTGATCAAGGTGGACGGCAAAGTCCGCACAGACACAAACTACCCTGCTGGTTTCATGGGTGAGGGATGCACCTTGCTTACTGCGCGGGACCTTGGTTACAAGGTCATGTTATTAGAGTTCCGCAGCGCGATGCCCCATGCTGCAGTGAACCCAAAGCGTTGGAATCCCTTGTTCTAAACTAGCTTTTAGACGGCCTTCTAGATGTCTCAACTTGCTGAGACCTCCAGCAGTCCATTGTTTTTGTGTACTCGCTCAGTTTGGAACAGTGTGTCTGCAACCTCGCATTTCGTGCAGGCTCGCTCTCCTTGTGCCTTGGATTTGTCAAGGAAAGGGGCACTGTTGTCTGAGCCAGTAACTGCTTACAACGTCCTGTGAGGCAGTGGCATTTAGAGACGAGCGCGAACGTACGGGGCATTGCGAGCTGGACCGGCAGCATTCTGGCCGAGATGAGTGAATAGCCATGCAGGGATACTCGGGAGCTATTATGAACAGTATGAGTGGGAACACTGGAGCGCATTCCCGCTACCCTGAAGATGATAAAACTGTGTAGAGGAGAGGGGGGCTGCGAGAGAGTGCACATCGAAGTAAGCGCACACTGTCAAAGCCCCTTCTCCACTCCAGTTTCATCAACCTTGAGGTGGTGCAGGATGTGTCCAAGGCCACACGCTCCAGGGGTCCTGTTCATACTGTTCTCTACGTATGTTGAGCTGAAATTAGGGTTTGGAATAAACTGCCAAGTTTCCCATTGTTGCAGTGTAGCAGTTGGTGTCATAGCTTAGCTCGTGAGAGGTATCCCTTATGGCGTTTTTACCCCTTTAGCATAGCATACTGACTACATTCAACCATGAATTTGTTCTGTTAGTTTATGCGATGAAACGGAAAAATGTTGTCAGTTTTGCAAATTGTGTGACTTTGACAGATATTGTCAATCCTAGAAAGTTTTGTTTCCACAAACCTAAGCTGAGAGGGATCTCTGGGTCCTGTTTGAGGTTTAGAATAAGGAATTTGGTCCGCTGCTGGTAGCAGTGTTGACACGAGAGGCCGGCTGTTGTGCAGACGTGGTGACGATTGAGAAGACTGGGGAGTTCTTCCGGCTGCTGTACGACGTGAAGGGGCGCTTCACCCTGCACCGCATCACCCCGGAGGAGGCCAAGTACAAGTTGTGCCGGGTGAAGCGGGTGCAGGTGGGCCCCAAGGGGGTGCCCTTCCTGACGACCCACGACGCACGCACCATCCGCTACCCGGACCCCCTCATCAAGGTGAATGACACCGTCAAGGTGGACCTGGCCACGGGCAAGATCGACGACTACATCAAGTTCGACTCTGGTGCGTCTCTTGGGTCTGCCTGAGATGGACCTGCATTTCTAGATGGCTCGCTGCTTTTGTCGTGGAGCTTGCAACTGCCTGGTCTAGTGGCATACTGCAAGCTCTTCGTATCTTGTTTTGACTAGGCAATGAAAGTTGCAGCGTTATTTGTTTTCAACAATCTGATGCGGTCTGAGTGAGACGAGAATATCAATAATTCTCGTAGTTAGAGAGCCGACGCGACGCAGGTTGTGGCACTCCTCCGGGTCTGTGCCAAGAAGCTTCCGTTAAAACTTGTCTGCACTCCGTTCAGTTTTTAGCTGAGACTAGAAAGTCTGCCTTCAATGTGAGCTTTTTGCCCTTGCTCACGCAAGTGAAGGTGCAGGCGCGCGCAACCAATGCATTGCGGAAGCCATTGAGCTCACACCGAAGGCGGAGCTTCTGGTCTCAGCTTAAGGGTGAACGGGGTATAGCACGCTGCAATAATTCTTGCACGCCCAATCAGCCTTTCACCGAGCACGACCTTTCTTGCGGCTGCGGTGTACTTAAAGGGTAACTGCAAAGAAAAAAAAGTTTTTTTTTTTTTTTTAACAGCCTAATTGGGACAAGCATGTCACAAAACAAAACTTCCGCGAAAAAAAAGAAATTTTTTCTAGCAATATTTACGCCACAGGACGCTACTTCTCCACATCTGAAACTCCCGCTCTTTCGACGCGCGCGGAGTGGCTGTTATACGTCACTCCGTGACATATAGCAGCCACTACGTGACGTATAATACCAACTTTGTGGCGCGCGATTTAAAACGGACGAAATAGCCGCAAACTAAAATCAGTCTCGCGCAGTAAGTATTACCGTAAAAAAATTTGTTTGTGGCGGAAAAATTGTTTTGTGACATGCTTGTCCCAACTAGGCTGTTTAAAAATACACTTTTTTTTCTTTGCAGTTACCCTTTAAGTGTTGTGCACGAGCGCGGAGCGCACAAAGGCATTTTCAAACTTCCCTCCGCAGACACAGAACTTCGTCGCTTCTACGCCCAAGCTTTCTAGAGCAATGTTCTTCTAGAGCTGTGTTCTGTCTCGATCTGTACGTAACAGCGGCGTACGATTCTTTATCGTGGTGGCAAACAAAAATTTCTCTCTTGGACCACGGTGCAATGTTGGAGTTTAGTGCCACTGTGGGGTGGTGAAAAGGTTTGGTCCCCGCAGGTTCGGCGAGCAGGTGCCAGTGAGGATGCTCATGGCATCCGCTCGTCGTCTCCCTCGTGTGGATGCGCTTGGGAGATGGACGAACCGCAGACATGTTGTGATGTGATCAGTCCGTCGTGTGAATCTGCCATAAGCAGGATTAGATAGAGAATTTCCAGAACAGTCTCGGGACAATGTGGGAATGTAATTGGGGTAGATTCCCTTGGGCTTTACTAGTTGCCCTTCAGGTGTGGCAGCTGTGGTGCTGTCTTGTGGGCTGCTTTTTTAGCAAGTCAATGAGGTGTTTTCAGGCTTTCATTTCGTATTTGTCGCTGCTCAATGCTCGTGATTATAACATCTTACCTTTATGATAAGAGTCTACCCCTTATCTTGTGGTATTGGGGTAACATTGTGATGGTCACTTCGAAGCTGTGGCGCTCCCCGTAAATGGAGGCCGGAGTCAAAGCGTGACCGAGAGCAAGTGTGGCTTCCAGACGGTCGCCCCCTCCTCGACACCTGCGTGATCGGTGTGGGGCATCACCAAGAGAAGCACACATCACTTTAACCGTCGTTGAAGGCGATTGTGCCCACTCTGCTCTGGGCATCAGAATGGTGGCCATCGCACGAAAGAGTCGAGGAATTAAGTGTCCGTCCCCTAAGCATAGCTTATGAGTGGCCCTGGCATAGCTGCAGGCCGCTACAGTTAGTAGAGCTTTTGCCGAACCCATGCTTTGCACCGCAGGCAACGTGTGCATGGTGACCGGCGGACACAACTTGGGTCGTGTCGGTGTCATCACCTCTCGGGAGAGGCACCCTGGTTCCTTCGACATCGTCCACGTCAAGGACTCGCAGGGACACTCGTTTGCTACCCGGTGAGTCGTTTGTTTGGTCAAGAATAGAAGTGGCTGTTGTATGCGTAGGTTACGCTTTATCGAAAGTTTGCCATCTAGTCTCACATGAGGGTGACTTTGATGTCACATTGAGGGTGACTTTGATGTTGACACTTTAGCACCCCAGTCAAGGTCTGCTTACTTTGAGAAGAAAGAGAAGAGCAAGATTGCTGGTGTTTGTTAATCAAACTTAACCCGAGACGGGGATAAGTGAAAAAGGGTGACGATTGCAAGTCGTGTCTACGATACCTTTGTTGTATTTGATTATAGTATTCTGGCTATTCATATGGCTATTCAGTCTAGGGAGTGGTCCTGGCATGCGCATGCTCATGCTGCCGAATGCATGCCCACGACATAAACCTGTTCTTGCAGCAATAGCCAAACTGCTCTTCTAAAGCGTCGAACCAGCGTCGTCGCGTACCTCGGAGTGTAAATGTTAATGTGCAATTTGCTTTGCTTTTACGGTCTCTTTATTTGGGGAGTAGCACAATTTGTCAACGATGCAGACCTGGTCTTGGCAGTGGCGGTGTGGAAAAGCACAAACACCTCAGTGTCACTGTCATTCCCTGCGTATATTTCTGTAGTTTTGACAGCATTATGAGACATGTTTGAAGTCCAGCAGAGGCTTGGCTACGTTGCATTGTGCCAAAACTTTAGGGTCATCCGTTTGGTATTCCTGCCATGCAATGAGGAGAAAAACCCTAGCGTGACTGTTCACTGATCGCTTGATTAGTCTTTCTGAGCGTGGCAGTAGCTTCTGTCGGGATTTCTTAGCCTCTTGCTGCGTGTGCATAGCTCGTTTAACAGTTGCTCGGGTCTTTGTGCCCAGGTTGAACTACATTTTTGTGATTGGGAAGAGCACCAAGCCGTACATCTCGCTGCCCCGAGGCAAGGGCATCAAGCTGTCCGTGGCCGAGGAGCGGGACCGGCGTCTCCAGGCAAAGTCCCAGCACTGAGCCAATAAAAGCAAGAGCCAACCACACCCTCGGAAAATGGCCTTTTGTCTGATTTACATGGAATGCCTCTGCTGCAAAGAAAACATTCTGAAGCTCTGCAACCTGCCGAAATTCAGTCTGGGGTGACCTTCTATTGTCGCCGACAGAATGGGAACAGTGAGGTGCGTTTTCCGGATGCCCGTCCTTCAGCATGTGCTCAACGCCTTCCTCCATGCTTTGGTTGAGCACGTGCACTCGAGTCGCACGGAATTGTCGGAGGCAGAAAGCTCGTATTGGGGTCAAGACTACTAAAGCTCCTCCAGGTCATTCTTGCTTTGTCTGTGAGTATTTGCACCTCTAGCCTGTCGTTCACGACGAAAGAACCAGGGGAGCGCTGGGGATGGTGGCAGAGGTCAGCGGCCTTGGTGCTGCTGTTGCTGCATTGTTCTGGTTGGCATGTATGTACGTGCATCGTGCAATTATAATGAGAAAAGCAAATGCGTTGGAATGTCAACATCTTCGTCACCAGTGGTATTCTGCCCTGACTGCTCTTATTTGTAGCCAAGTATTAATTTTGGCACACTGGCCAGTGTCCACGACCAGGGGCACAGGAAATCCTGGAAAATCTATTCCCGTTTCTTGTGAATGGTGGCCGATGAAGGAAGAGCACTTGCACTGAAGTGGATAACGCAAAGCCTGTGCATTCTGGACTATCTTGTTACTGTCATTTTCTCCGCAAAAGTATTTGTGTTTCTGACGGGATGTAGAGCGGGGAAAAGTTTGTTGCCCACCTCCAGTGCGGGTTTTTACCTCGGATGATTCTTGGGAGTCGTGAACTTCAAAAATTCATGCATAATTGAAGTGTGATGTGAAGCAATGAGCGCATGCTGGAAGTTGACATTCAAGAGCCGTTCTGAAAATCTCGACTTTAGTTGCAACAAGGTGGGAATGGTGGGGACGAGCTTCAGTTGTCTGCCTCAGCATGAGCTTCCTACCTTTGTCAACACTTTGGCATCCTGAGTGTGCGCACGCCTAGCCAAAGCACGGCAGAAGGCATGGAGTGTCAATCATCCATGGCCCAGCATTTTTGAAGGGGCATTGGATCTCCTCGTGGAATTAATTTTCGAAAGCTGCTCCTAAACTTTTAGAAACCTAAGGTTTTTTTTTATTTTTTGTTACCTTCATGACTTTAGTGTCCTGTTACTGATTTCAGTGCAAATTTTGTCTAAAAATGCGTAGAAATCTGTTCTGGGCGAGTCATTGCCGTGGTAGAAGAGCGAGGTCTCTGAACAAACAAGGCCACAAAGGGGGTTGACATTCCATTCGGGCTTGACGCATCGCCCGGTGGACACTGTCGGGTTGGGGCTCTGAGCGCAGGTGCGGTTACGCCCTTGGCTGTGAGGGGCGTAATCGCGCTTGCGCGATTAATTGATTGACAACCTTTTTTTGTCCATAGGTGGGGGTGTCGGGAACAGGGAGTGTTTGGAGAGCCTGCGCGAGTATTTTTTTTCTAGTACTTTCCGAGGAAAGTGCAGATCCCGGCTTCTAAGTACATTCCCCAAATTGGATGTTGTTAAATATGTGTCGCAAAATGATGCTTTGCCAACCAAGAAACGCGAGCAGATGACGCTGCTCGTCGGGTCGTTTCGTTGAGTAAAATAATGCGCCGAGAAAGTGAGAGGAGGGGAGGCAAGAGCGTGCGGGGACGTCTGAGCACCGAGCTCTGGTTGGAGCGATAGTGGGTAGACCTCAAGCTATCGGCCAATTTGTCTCCACTGCAATCGTCGAACGCGTTAAGGCTGTGGTCCCACAGCTGCAACAATAATGCCGGTGCTGGCTGTACTTCGGTTCGTTGCTGGCTGTACTTCGGTTCGGGTTTGCGGTACAAATTTCCCATCTGTGGGAGTAACGCAATTCATTCTAATTGCAAAGGAATTGCCCATTCATCTTCAATACCTTAGCACAAAATGTGATCCATCTCCATAAATGAAACTCGAAATGAAAAAACAAAGGTGCACAGATTTTTATATTTTGGGGGACATGCCTTTGAGTTCTAGGTTTATAAATTCGCAATGCGACCAAGTCACATTCTTATTAATATATAGATGGACGCATGCATTCTCCTATTTACGCTTTTTTTTCTTCAAATTAGTGCACACATTTTTACATCTTTTTTATACAACATGAAAGTGTCATAACTCAGTGTAACCTTGTAACTGAGCAACAAACTTTGAGGGTTTATTTCTGTTGAACCTAGCAACTCGTCATAAAAAATTTGAGCAATATTCCCGTCGTGTTCAAAAATAGGTTGAATATGATCCACAATATCCGTAAATGACAATCGCACGTTTGTATTTTGATCCTGGTGGCTGTATTTTTCGTTATAAACGGCCCACTCTGGCAAGCGCTCAAAGAAGGCCCAGCTTAGAGCATGTGACATCCAACGCAATCGTGACGTAGGTCGTCTCGAGACAAGCAAAGCTACGGTGAGGCTGACGCCGAGAGGATGGCCTAGTCGTTCCAGCCACTGAAGCGGCTGCTTTTGTACGAATTTTGAGTGACGGGTTAATCTTCTATAATCTTGTAGGGGGACAATAGCGACTTCTGCGACACACAAAAGGGATTCTCGGGAAGAGGGGAGTTCCTCCTTCCCCCCTTCTCTCGTCGTGGCCGGAGGCGAGCCAACCTCCGTCACTAGCTGTCAAGGTTCCTAGACGAGCATTACAAACGAGGCGTTAGCGACATCCACCAGGTGCTCTTTGCTAATCGTTTAATTCGTTTTAAAATTCCTTTTCGAGACTTTTTAAACAAGATATTGGTATGTTCTATGTGATACTGCTCTTTTGAACAGATATAGACCAAAAAATGAGCGCCGAAATTTTGTTGTAGTATTCCTTTAAAATGCATAAATTTCATCGTAGGAGTTACAAGTTTTTTCAGATAGCATTTTAGGAGCTGTTTCGATATATTTATTTGTGTTCTAGCGGAACTGGATTTTTAAGGCTAATTTTTTTGTATTTGTGTTCGAAGTTGTTTTAAGTGATTTTGAAATGAAGCAATACTTTGAAGCTTGACTATTGTACGCGAAAAACGCAATTCAGATAACACGAGAGTTTTTTTTAAAGGAAATTTGCTATGAGAATTTCCCTCAATCCATGTGAGATTACTAGCCACAATTATAATTTTTCAAAAGCTAGCTAATTGTTGTATGTACTGAATATTGTTTCAGCTGTAGCAGATGACGCCCACTTGGACCATCTCTTGCTCGTATAGATAAGCAGTTCTAAGTAACGTTCCCAAAGACGATACGGATGGATGCTAATGGCTATACACTTTGTAACGGGCAGTGGCTTGCGCCGCCTAGCCTAAGTCTAAAAAGACAAAAATATGATTTGTCCCCCTAACTCTCACCAGGCCGTGTGGGATATCACCAGAATGACCTTTTGGGGATTGGGCAAAAAATCTTAAGACATCACCCCCCACCCCTCCCCCCCCAGGGAAGGCAGGGCGAAGCCCTGTGCACTTCAAAACCAAGTGCTCTAATGTCTCGCTCTCATTATGGCAGGCGGCACATAATGTGTCTGTCTCCTGAAATTTGACCCTGTACGTCCTCGTCCTCAAAACTCCCTTTCTCGCCTCAAACAGAACTTCCCAGTGAATTGTCAAACACATTTTTTTTTCTTATCCTGTTTTTGGGACCTGTACACTGTTAGAGCTGATTTTTCCTGCATTCTTGGCTCCCACATTTTTCTTTCTGCCTCTTTTACTCCCTTTTCCACTGAAGTACTAGTCTGCTCAGCCCAACCACTAGTGTGTAGGTATTTAAATGTAAGATTTCGGGTTCGGTTTGTCCATTTTGTGTTTAAACTTTTCATGTATAAATACTTGAATACCTTCCGTGCCCAACACGTATCATGCATTTCAGTCAACGTTTGTTCAAATTTCAACTTGCTAATTGCCTCCCTGCTCTCAAAAGACTACCAGCCCATGTCCCCATGTACACCTTCATTTGGTGTCTTTCCATATGCTCCCAGTGCCAATCTGCATGCCTACACTTCTTTGTCGAATTTCTAATCCTGATTGAACCTCTGATTTCATGCACAGTACCACATTTCCAAAAGACAGTCCTGGTATCATCACTCCTTTCCATATACCCTGACCACTTCATATCTATTATAGTTCCATAGTGCCTTGAGCTCCATAAAAGATTAATTTCTATTCCCTTTTCTACTTATATTCTATTCGTGTTCCTCTAGATATTTCCTTCCCTCATTGTGCCAGACTCGCAAATATTTGTATTTTCCTACATGGTCTATTACAATGTCTTGTATCCTCAGAGGTTCCCTCTTTTCGGCATTAAACACCATTACCTCAGACTTGTCACTACTAAAACTCATGCCCAAGGTGTCCCCTTCCTCCACATATTCCAGCTAGTTCCTTTAACGTATCCTGAATATCTGCCATGGGTATTATGTTGTCGCATACATCAGTCCTGGTATTACCTGTACTGCATTTCTCCCTCCTTACATATAACTTTCATCAACACCTAAGTTGCTCTGCTTTAATTTCTTTTCCATTTCTCTGAGATATATCATTAAGAGTAGAAATGACAGTGGACAGCCCTCCCTGAGCCCTTTTTTTATTGCTGCAGGCTGTGTGGTTTCTGCTTCCCATATTATAACTACCGTATTGTCTGTGTACACCCGCTGAAGAAACAACCAAATTTGCATCTAAGTTATTCTCCTTCAGCTGACCCCAGAGTTTCTCCAGGCTCAAATTATCGTACGCTCCCTTGATGTCCAAATAAGCTAACTATAAAGGAGTTTGGTTCTTCATTGCTATTTCTATACATTGTGTGGTGACGAATAAGTGTTCTTCCAGTCTTCTATCTCTTCAGAATCCGTCTTGTAGCTCACCCAGTTATTTGCATATCTCCTGCCCATTCCTCCATTCTCCACCTAATCTGTATAGAACTGAAGTTACCGTTATTGGGCGTTATGACTTAATGTTGCCTTTGTTTCCACTGCCTTTATATAGGGTGTCCCAAGTCACCAGGCTCGATTAAAATGGACAGTAAAAATCGATGCCTGCATGTAGCAATCTAAACTTTTTGTCAAAGGTGTATTTCACAGGTCGGTTTTTGTCTTGTAAAATTACAAAGTGTAGCTTTCATTCTGTAAAAAATAGGGCCAAGAAACTTGCCAAGGTCAATGTTGACCTTGGCAAGTTTCTTTCGGCAGGCAGTGAAGCAGGCGACCAAGTAAAGTAGCGGAGCGGGCTTGGTGCTTGTATTGATAGATGGTGCTACCTCCTTAACGAGACTGCTCTCGACCACCATGGTATATTAAAATGAACATAATATTTTTGTAATGTACCTTTGGTTAAAAAATAAATGCGAACAATAAAATCAAAATTTAAAAGGGAAAAAAACATGTTTGCATAACGACGGCGCTTTTGCTGCCAACGGATTTCATCTGCGTGTCGTCTGCTTTCTTTCGCTGGTCAGCTACACCTTCCGACGCTGTTCCAGACGCCATCTATCAATATATGCGCCCCAAACGCACCCCGCAATTCAACTGGGTCAGGCTGCGTTGCCACCCACCTTTGAACCTGGCAAGTTTCTTGGCCCTATTTTTTACAGAACGAGAGCTACGCTTTGTAATTTTACGAGCAAAAACCGACCTGTGAAACACACCTTTGACGAAAAGTTTAGGTTGCTACGTGCATGTGTCAATTTTTACGATCCATTTTAGATGAAGCCTGGTGACTTGGGACACCCTACATATTAGTCTCATTTTACTTAGTTTCCAATCATTGGGTCCCTCTCCTCCCATAATTATTTTATTAATCACATGCCATAGCTTCAATTTGCTTGTTTTCCCTAGTGTCTTTATGAGTTCCATGGGTATGTCGTCTGGGCCTGTCGCTGTACCTGCTGGAACCTTACTTTCGGCCCTGTCCCATTCTCTTGTGGTCGTCTTCATTGTTACACAATTCTGCGCCTCCTCTAGACTGCTGCTATCAGTGCTTTCCAATGTCCCTTTCTGCTCAAGCTGGAAGGCGATTTCAACGTGCACCACCTGAACGGGGCTACTCCACGGCGAATGGCTCCAGGAGGCAGCAGAGGTGGCACACCTGACTTTGACAAACGACCTCACCAACCGGATGCGCCACGGGCTACACAAGAGTCAGAGGGGCACTATCCTGGACCAGACCTGGTTGGACTTGAGCCTGGTGTTCAACTGGCGGTGCGAACCGGGCCCCATGGGATCCGACCACTGCCCATCTGGCTGCTGCTCCCAACAGGCAGCAGAGCTGGGCGGACATGCTCAACTCACGTCATCGACTGGGACGCCTTCCGGAAGGCAGTAGCAATGTGGAAAGATGCAGTTTTCGTGACCACGAAGCTACAGAGGGTGGCTCAAGCGACAGTGCAAGAGGGTTGATTCTTCACAACCACGCAATTCTACCTAGAGCAATCAAGTGCTGATACACAAAGCCCACACTGGAGCTTCTTAGGTGGAGTGGACATACTTGCCAGATGGCATAACTACAAGCGGCAGAGAGGCCATTTACCGACGGTCCGACGGATGAGGATCAGTCGGGGCACACCGGAAACTGCTCTGTTGACATCAGTCCAACAATCCGGCACCGCCTCTCGGATTGCAAGCCAAAAGGATCGAGCCCCTCAATTCCGCAACCTTCAGAACAGGGTTACCTTGAGGAACGATGCGCATACTAAAGAAACGCTTTCCTCACTATGGGAGTTTGTGCACTTGACTGGCGTCGATCGCCATATTTGAACAGGTTCCTTCTCTATTCCCCTTCCCCCACTGAGGCCATAGTGCCATCCTTTTCAGAATAAAGCGAGTCAATCAATCAGTTGTTCATCTACTTTCCTGCAGAGCACCTTAAGAGCAGAGCACTGAATTATGAGGTTGAAGATATGTTTAGATAAAAAATGTCTACAATGCGACAAAGCATAACATTTCACTTGGTACTGTTGTCTCGAAGCATAAACATGACTTCGGGAGTCATTCACGTGACAGACACATGTAACAGCACCGTGGACGAGATTTCACTGGCAGTGCTCTGTTTCGAAGTGTAAACAGGATTCTTACTGCCATCCACACACCTTTGACCACTCTGGCTACTAGCACGGGCTGAGATAGCATACTGGAAGGGCATACCTAACTTGTAGTGCGCTTTTTGGGACCATAATTAGGAATCATACCCCCGTTCACATACCTTACGGCCGATCTGCCAGCAATGAGATGCAACAGCACTGTTTCAATTGCCTTCAACTCATTTGAATTAGTCGTGGTGGTCCCTCTGCAATCATGGGTTACCCTGCTTAGCGGCATAGTTTTCATTTTCTTGGGGGAGGACTGTACATTTCATTATTGAACGCTGTTTCATCGAATGCCGTTCCATCGAATGGTTCACTCAAAATAGCTTGCCCAACCGAAATTTTATATTTTTATCTTTATTTCGGGAATCTCGCAGGTAAGGAAGAATGTTGTATTTTCATAGATAACGACAAACATTTGCGTCTTCTATTAACCAGATACAGATGGGTAGGTGGTCACTTCGAAGGCTTGGGGAGGCCCATGTCAAGTCCGGTGTTGTGTCCATTTGCGAACTTTTGCCACAACAGGGGTAGGGATATCCAGGTCATTGAAGAGCTCCATTTTTGCTGCCTGCATGGCATTGAGAATGCTGGTACTCCCCTGACTGTCCCTGGTACAACCACACAGCGAACGCCAGGCATTGAGCTTACAGCTAATAGCAACAGTTTCCTTGCAGGTGGCATCAGTTCGGCAGCTGATCCAGTTCAGTGTCCACATTCTGGCGACTGTGTTGGTCGGGACTCCAGTAAACCCAGACAAATGTCACAAAGTACCCTGCCAGCCGGACTTTGAGAGCGACCACGTTTTGCACAAGTGTTTCGTACTGAGCTTAGTTAGAGGAATGGAGTTGCTAACAAATGCTGCCGTTTGACCGTTAATTACAACATTTCTGGGCACTTCTTCGTCCATTTTGCGGCTTTTTAACAATTTGTAATAAAGTTTATGAATAAATGAAAAGCATCCGAGGTGCCTTCTTGTAGTAAGAGGTGACAAGTTCAGTCGAAGTCTTAAACTGCTTACACTTGTGAATCGAGAGTAGTCGCAAGCTATAAATCTAGCAGCTTTGTTTTGAATAGATTCAATCTTATCTGCGAGATATGTTTGATGAGGGTGCCAGATGATTTTTGCATACTCATGTTGAGATCTGACAAGGGCAGTGTGGCAAGAAGTTTTGTATCTGAGTTTGTAATTGGAACAGTGTTCGTTTGAGAAAGCCAAGAGTTTGCAACGCTTTGTTAGCAATGTGTTCAATGTGAAGGTTCCACATTAAGTCCAATAAGAGATGAACGCCGAGATATTTAAAGGATAAGACATTTTCAACAGCGTCACTACCAATGAAGTATGTGTAAAGGGTGAGATGTTGTTTCGAGGTGAAGGTCATAGCTTTTGTTTTATTTGTATTTGTTTTCATCAGCTACGTGTCACAGCAGTTTGAAACTGTACCTAAGTCATCTTGTAAAATTTTACTATCGTGAGGGTCCATAATGGGACGGTAGATGACACAATCATCCGCGAATAGACGAGCGCAAGATTGGATGCTAGAGTGAAGATCATTGATAAACACATCCACACGGTGTCGATTCTTGATCGGTATCCAAGCGTGCGAACAGAGCTCTACGTGCGAAGGCACAGAGACGCAGCGCTTCGGCGTACCAAGGAAGCTTGATTACGCCGCGAGACCCGCGAAACTTGCTTTCAACGAGTTGTGCCATTTTTCTGCAACACTACGCTTCCGTAAAAATTTACACGTATTCCCAACGACAAGTCTCACGGCTTACAGGGGGTTTTAAAGAACTTCATCGGCGAATGACGACGAACGAGTTCAAAACGTGTCTTCGGCACGCTGCCGCCAGCTTCCGCAATGCTCCAGAAACGCTGTTTATCCACATGCAAGATGGCCGAGCTTAACATAGCCTCTGTCGAGCGAAACAGAGTTCGAGCGGCACATTCATTTCTTACATCTTTTTGCATGATCATAATCACTGATCTCTATTGTAGTAGGCTACTATCGTGAGGGTCCATAGATCAATGATCATAATCAAAAGATGACGGGCACCATATTTTCAACCATGAAAAAATGAGTAAATGAATGAATGGATACCTTTTGTAACGGGCGGTAGCTTGCACTATCTAGCTTTGTCTGAATAGAAAAACAAATGATTCCTCCCGCCCTTCCCCTAATTATCATCAGGCAGTGTGGGATATCATCAGGATGACCTTTGGGGGATCGGGAAAAAAAACTATAAACATCCCTCTCCCTTTTTCTTCCGGCTTACGGCTGGGGAGTCGCCAATTTTACTCTGGTCAAATGCCGCTCAGCACCACCAGACACGGCTCTGAGCACCACCAGAGCCGTTTATTGAGAGAGTTTGGCCATACATTGGTTTGAATAGGCGAGCATCTCGGGCCAACCACAGGCCGCGAAACAGCCCCTAGCGGTGGTCGCGTGCTCTAAATTTGTGCCACGACTATACTGACTATACTTCGTTTCACCTTATGTGCGAGCGAAGGCCAAAACTGGAAGCGCGAGCACGGAAGCTCCGTGCGTTCAGGCTTTGCTCGAGCGCGCGAGCTGGGGAGAAATGCAAAAAGCGCTGGTCTCGCGCTTCTAGCATTTGGCTTCGCTCGCAGGTAAAGTGAAACGAAGTATAATTTGAGCCGTGCCGAGCGGAACTCCGCGTCTCAAGACGCTCGCGCATCCCACCCTTTGCACTGCTTTCTTTCAGCCAGTCTCAGGACGCTGTTCTAGCAGTGCAGACAAAGGCATGGGCACGAGCGCATGGCTTTGGAAAGTGCCTCCTATGCACGAGGTCTCGTACAAACAATAGCGTTCCGCTGAGCTAGGCTCACGCGCCTGTGCCTTTTTCTTCACTGTCGACATTTGTGAGATGGAGTAGAGGTCTCCTGATTGGTCGACGCTTTGTCACAAATTTAGTTTACGCTCTAAGCGTGGGGGGAATATTCGGCGCTGGCGGCGACCTTTGCTCCGCCTATTGTCCAAACTCTCCTAATATACGGCTCTGAGCACCACCAGAGCCGTATATTAGGAGAGTTTGGACAATAGGCGGAGCAAAGGCCGCCGCCAGCGCCGAATATTCCCCCCACGCTTAGAGCGTAAACTAAATTTGTGACACAGCGTCGACCAATCAGGAGACCTCTACTCCATCTCACAAATGTCGACAGTGAAGACAAAGGCACAGGCGCGTGAGCCTAGCTCAGCGAAACGCTATTGTTTGTACGAGACCTCGTGCATAGGAGGCACTTTCCAAAGCCACGCGCTCGTGCCCATGCCTTTGTCTGCACTGCTAGAACAGCGTCCTGAGACTGGCTGAAAGAAAGCAGTGCAAAGGGTGGGGTGCGCGAGCGTCTTGAGACGCGGAGTTCCGCTCGGCACGGCTCAAATTATACTTCGTTTCACTTTACCTGCGAGCGAAGCCAAAGCTAGAAGCGCGAGACCAGCGCTTTTTGCATTTCTCCCCAGCTCGCGCGCTCGAGCAAAGCCTGAACGCACGGAGCTTCCGTGCTCGCGCTTCCAGTTTTGCCTTCGCTCGCACATAAGGTGAAACGAAGTATAGTCGTGGCACAAATTTAGAGCACGCGACCACCGCTAGGGGCTGTTTCGCGGCCTGTGGTTGGCCCGAGATGCTCGCCTATTCAAACCAATGTATGGCCAAACTCTCTCAATACTCTGAGCACCACCGCTCCATCCATCCATTCAACCAAGACTACACCTCTCTCTCCCTCTTTTCTTTCGATGCTTTTCCTGCTTTCCACCGTATGAATTTTTGGCGCACCTATTCAACTCGCCAAGACTAAAAACAGCGCTTTCCCCATCCGATCGTCCAAGCACGGCCTCCTCGGATTAATGGCAGAGAAAGCCAGCGACCTTGAGCGCGGCCCTGTTGCGTACGACGCGGTGTTGTGTTGTCATTCGACCGCTTGTTGCGTGCCTCAGTCGGTTGGGCTCCAAAGGGGACGCCGTTTCGCTGGAACATCGAACGCTTGCATGAGTCATTGCGGTGAGTAGGAACTTCTTTTCGTTTTGTCGTCCTTTGATGAACGGTCGAAACTGGGTAACGAACGACTCGATCTTTAGTATGAACTTGCTGCTGTTTTGACAGCACGTGCTTTGTGAAAACTGACGCTACACCGAAACGCCAAATGGGGGAAACTTAACTGAGAGTCAAAGAAAACGGGTGTCCTGTACCGAGCGTACTTCAGGCGGATTCAAAGCACGATGGAAAATGACGTGCTCGTGCTGGAGGCCAGGCCAGCCAGCCATCCGAGATGGGACTCCCTGGCGTTCGCATCCTTCGAGCAAAACGCCATTCCGTATCGCAGAGCCCTACTGGGGGAGGGAATGCCGCTTCCTGACGGCACTCTTCAACGACGATGTGTCGGTGGCCAGCAGTCTCCTGGAAGGATTCGACGGACCCCAGGTCGACCCCGACATCCGCATTCGAATCGGCGGCGACTTCAAGCCAGCCGTGTGCATCGCCGTCGAGAGGGACCACCTACGGCTGAGTCAGTTCGACCTTGATTCTTGGCTGGTTCTCTTTGTGAAAGGCCGCTCTGGACGGCGGCTTCTCCGCACTGCTTTGATGCCGCTGGTGAATGATCTTTGGCCGCTGTGGGCGGCCATTTCGGTCGAAATCTGTAGGTGAAAATGGAGCATTAGCGATCGTTCACTGCGACAAGCTTTTTTGGGCCCCGAAGGCTGCTACTTAATTAATCTTGATTGTCGGAGGAAATGTATCGTCGCCTCGCACCGTGCCTTTTCGCCAGGATTGGGAAGCTGTACATTTTTACTGAACGTTAATTTTTAAATATTTATTATCTTCAGTAGAATGTGCGGGCTCAGCTTAAACTCACTTTATTGGGGAATATTACTTTTTTTAGAAATTTACTGTGGGACAGAGCAGCGTTAAATTATTAGACTGGAGCCCATTGTGACCCCCTCAACGAAATGCAGTTCGGCTATAACTTTTTGCACTGTGTCAGTGGCCATTGAACGCATTTTCAAATGCTAACATTCTTGTCTTTATTTCCTTTAAGCTTTATTAAGCGTTAGTGCTGTCCAGACCATATGTTATGAATTGTTAGTGTATCCTAGAGCCACTAAATGAGCTAGCTTAGAGTGTCACCACTTTGTTACCTGATATTCTTGTGGACGCCGCCATCCTGATGCTTAGCACGGAGCAGACACAACTGCCGATCGTCATGATTCAAAAGTGAGACTTTCTCAGCATTAGATTCAGTCTTAGGAGGCCCATGTAATATTGCTTTGCTGTCGCAAACTGTTTAAACATTTGTGGAGGACGGAAAAGCGTTTCCTGTGATTTCAGATAAAGCATAAGATAACTGGCAACCCTGTTTTGGAGCACTGAGATAGGTAAGTTTTGTTACTCTAAAGCATAGCTTAGTTAGTGACTCTGTGCAGTATTCAGTAGCACCAAAACCCCTTTGCATCAGGGCGGTCGCTCCCAAAGGAACGTCGCAGGAAACTCCAATGCCCTATAGATGGCAGGGCAGTAGTTCCAAGATGGCTGAGAACATTGGGATAGTTCCTCCAGGATTTCCTGTGCTCCTGCTTGCTGACGCTGGTCAGTGCGCTAAAATTAATTTATTTGGCTATAAATACGACACAGTGAAGGCAGGAGTATATCACAGGTGACGGAGACGTTGACATGCATTAAGAAAATTAGCATGTCGATTTTTAAAAGTTGCAAAGCGGAAAACAGCACTTCCTATTGGAACACACTCGCCTTTTTCCGTTAAAACTACATGCTGTACGAAAATGCCGGCGAGAGCCATGCGGAAACAGCAGCACCAAGGCTTATAGTCCCTGACAACGTCTCCGCCGCCATTCGTCGTCGAGAGGGTGAGCGGCAGGCAGGAGTTGCGAATGCACAATTCCACCAGAAGGAGCGGAGAGGGGAGTGCCCTCTCTCCTCTCACCCCGGTGTGTCGTCTGCTCTTTAGGCTGGGCAGCACCAAACATCCTGCTGGTGTGCCAACGCGGTTAAAAATTGCGTCATTTTGGCAGTATCAGGTGCAAAAACGCGGATTTAGACCTGCAAGTTATCATGCAATGAGAGGCATACTTGGGCACAATCCTGCTGTCGCCTGCCACGCAAATAAAAAAGAAACATAAATGTAACCTCGTAAACAGTGTGGTCGGGCTGTCGTCTCCAGCGAAACGTGAATGGCGGTTGCAGTAGCTTTTCGCAAAATAAAGTTCGTACTAATTTAGGCCTTTAGCCACTATGCGTAAGAAGTCTAGATGAAAAAAAAAGGGGGGGGGGGGGGGGGGGAACGTGTTTACTAAGCATCTGAAACAACAGCTGCAAAATTTGTTCTTTTAACAAACAAATCTGCACAGAAGCCATTGCCTGCTAGTTTTGGATATGAAGACTGTGAGGCGGTTCGATTTTCTGTGTGAGTTTTAGTAGTTTTGTTGAAAAACAATAGCGAAACAAATCTAAAGAAAATCATGAAATACGTTACGGGATACACAATTCCATTAGGATAGTCATAAAACAACTATTTGATGCGCCACTGAACAATAAATGCGAGTCTCGAGTCAAATAAGTTACTGGAGGTCAGAGTGAATGAAACACTTCACTTCACCTGACAACGACGGTGGTGACGTCGTGGATGTCTTCCATGGTCGGTGCAGCCGACCATGGAAGACATCTCCGAAACACTGTCTTGGCTGCTCCAAAAGTCACTTTTTCTGCTCCGAAACACTGTTCTGGTTGCTCCAAAGGCCACATTTGCTGCTCCAAAACACTGTTTTGGCTGCTTCGAAATGTGCTCCAAAATGGCTTAGGCCAATCACATCACTGCTATCTATAAATGCCCTAGAAACGAGAACCACTTGAAATCAGCAGCAGTGAACGAGCGTTAGATGTTAGGTACAGCCAGCACACAGTCCATGGATACTGCCCAATTGTTGAGAAGGGCTGGTTTGTCGTCTGGTATGGGGTACGGTCGCGTGCCTTCTCCCTCTTTTACCCCGCCTAATCGGAATACCCGAATGTAACAAAATGGCACCACCCTGAGAGCACTTAGTAGAATGGTCTATAAGCAAAGAGATTTTTTTAAACCTGGAGCATAGATTTACCTAGATTTAGAGTAACGGATAGAGAGGACTTTTTTTCTAGAGAGAAATGCTACCAGCTATTTGATCTGACAAAAACTTAAAGGAGCTGTGCAACGATTTTAACCTTGAAAGAAGTGGAATCTTCTACTTTTGACATTGTTCATCCTTGTCACAAAGGACAGAAAACGCACCTCCTTCCTTCGAAATGTTGCGATTCCGCCGCATAATCGCGAGACAAAAATTAGAATATTCTCCGACCTGCAGCTGCGAGCGGCTGCCATGAGAACCACGCGGCATGAAGTCAATGGGGGTCTTGTAGAAAAATAGCAAGTTGGGCGAATACCTGCTCGATAAAAGGTAACTTTTCTATAAATCTTGTCGTTCCAACATAAATATAAATGCGTCAAAAACCTGGTAATCATCGACAAAACTTTTATTATATGGAGTTTTCGTGGCGCCATCTATCCTAGGTTCACAAAACCGTCAGCTCTATCTGCTACCGCGAACAGCTGCCAGAAGCCGGAGGGGAAGGGGGGACAGGGCCGAACGGGTATGGCTGGACCCGGATGAGACTTTCCTCCTTTCACCATATTGTTCTCGCTGCGCCCGCCAGCACGAGGTCACGCGGTCGCGAGCGGATGAGTTCGCGCTGCTCACTGATGGCTCTAGAGAGAGAGCTTCACCGGAGTTCCGCACAACCCCCATTGACGTCACAGCGCACGTGACTCGGAAGATGGTGAAGGAGTTGAGAGGTGCCGAAAACCTCAATCTTTGTCCATTTTTAAAATAAAAAAACTAGGACATGCAGGCAAAAGCGTTTTTTTGTTCTTTACTTCAGTAAGGTTGAGACACCAACTCTCAAATTATTTAAGCAAAGCACTGAAACTGTTGCACAGCTCCTTTAAATATGATCAGTGTAGCTTTTCTGCTATGACAGACTATTAGGTTAAATACAACAGAGGCTTCACAGCACTGTTGAATATATTTTAGAAAGAAATGAGGTTCATCACGCAGTCAAGAATTTATTTATTTTTAACTGCTAATAGTAGCAAACTTGGTCTTTGAGAATGTTGCCAAACAAAACACTTGAAAAACTGAGTAAATTATTTAATTTTACCTCTAAGCATATGTCATCCTTCCAGTTATAAATGTACTGCATTTATCTGTTGGCACTCTCAAAGAATAATAATTCAATTATTGAATATGTTGAGACACACAGCACTAGGTTGCAAGCAAAGTTCAGTGAAATGACTACATTGTGTGATTTTGTTCCGTTGTCAATTAAACTTTCTATGAGCACAGGCTTGACAATTTTGATATTGTGCAAGTGCCATGTGGTGGTAGGCACAGTCACACAGAATAGCACATGTGCACTTGTAAGCTAGACCTCACAATTAACAGATTTGTAAACAAATTTCATTTGTTTATTTGGAGCCAGCAGAACATGTGAAAGACTGCTTGCTTTTGGGTAGGATTTCATGTTTTTTTAGTTTGTTTTTGGTGAAATTCAGATGATGTTTTTACAAATTAATTTTTAGTGTAAATCGAGCATTTATTGGAGTTTAATATTGCTGTATTTTTATGCCTTCAATTTCAGGAATAAAAAAAGATAATGTTGATACAAAAATGCAACAAGGCACAAAAAGTCATTTTAATTGTGAACATCATTTACCGTCTGTGCGATCATAAAAACAGCATTTTGATTTCTGTCTGAAGGCCAATGAGTGGATTCTAAACCACGCTGTAAGATACATATAGGTGTTCACAGTGCCCCAATTGCAACTGCCAAAAGTACTCTCCTTGCCTTGGTTGCAAGCGGTGCCGCCAGATGACTCAGTCCCGGTTTGCCATGCTTCTGTACGGGAGACACTGCCCCTTTAAGCGTTGTTGCACCGCCCCTTTAAAGGGCAACTCCGCTCAATTCCGAGGATTTCGGGATAATGAGTGATTTCGCATTAAAAATCCCTCATAAAAGACACTACGTCGATTGCTTCGCGAAAATTGGTTATATATTTTTTAATCTAATTTTAAACACAAACAGAAATCGAAACCGAAACTTCGTTTTTGTCCGACTGCATTGGCCTCGGGTTGCCAAGAACATGGCTATCACGTGATACGAGATGCCACGTGATCCTCTATGCAACGACAGGCGGGATTGGGGCGGGCGTGTGCCAGGTGCTAGTATCGTCTGCACTGCACTCTTTACCATGTTTCGGAGTCTATGACATTCGACGACGTCTGCACAACTGCGGCATAAGTCTGCGCGCGTAGTGTCCGTAGTGTGGACGAAACTCCTATAGACTAATCACAAACGGTGAGACGATGACGGTGGTTGTGACGCGGAAGACGGCGGGACCACGGCGGGGCGGCCGGACGGCTCCCAAGAAGTGCGCTGCGCAGGCGCGTTACGCCAACCACGGGGACACCACTGAGCGCTGAGAGGAAACGTTGCTGACGTCACCCATTACGCTTGCCCAGAGAAGTAGAATCAAGCAAAAGGGGGCAATGGTGATGATGTTTAGCTCAATGTTGGCTTCACCCAAGCCGTAACTTTGACTGCGCTATCGGTTGCTGCCTCAATTCGCCAACTTGAGTAAGCCAATTTCGGCTACTTGGCGAGTTGCAAAGTTTGCCAGACCGTTTAAAGGGACACTGACACCCTCCAAAAAACTTTTTCATTTTTTGCCAGGCGATTTATTATGGTGTAGGAATACTACCCAATTAATATTTTGCTACAGAGTCACGTATTTTTTTAATAAAGCCAAAAAACGCAACTGCTCAAAACTGAAACCGAAACCCACGCACCGCACGGAGATGTGGAGAGGAGAGAGCGAGTGGCGGAAGTCACGTGGCTACACCCGACCGTGCGATTATTTTTTTTCTTCCGGGTGCAGCAGACGAAATGCGTTCGGGATTTGTTCGCCGTGCGATTCCTTTGCAGTTATGTTTGTTCCGCTCGCTGTTCTGTACTTCAAGATGAGTTGTTTTGTACATTTAAGTGTTGGCAATTAGTAGTGAGTGCCCGTGGGGAATTCCCGTGATCGGCTCTGCAAAGAATACTCCCAAGACGTTGCGTGAAGAGCTGCCTCACATCTGAAAGTGGCATTGTGCGGCAGAGGTGTCAAAAATGAAATCCCATACCATTTAGTTCAGCGACGTATCGTCCACAACAATTGTTTTTTTCAGTGATAATGGTAAAAAAAAGAAATGTAAACATCGCAAAATGTTTGGAAAAAAAACAAAAATGGTACGCCCACACTAAGAATCGAACCCGTGCCCGCTGCATGTGAAGCGGACGTCTTTCCACTGAGCTACTGAAGGAACTCTTTCATTCGTATTTCGTAGTAATGCATCCGGTCGACTGTATGTCTGAAGTTTGCTGCCGATTTCCCTCTATACATGCCCTCCCGGCTTGAACTCGGGCAGCACCACGCATTGGCCACAATCGCACCAAGTAAAGAAACCGTACGCATGCGTATTCAACTCGATGTACGCACTTCGTGCTTGATGTTTGAGCGAGCGATGTCTTCAGCCACGAGAAGGGAACGACGGCTCGGCGACGTCTTCGTGCAATCGGTTTGCTGGTCGGGCGTGTCGTACGGGATGAATGTTAGTTGTTTTGATCGGTCCAAAATTTCTCTTTCAAAGGAAGACAGAATTCGCCGGTACAGTGAACAACAGTTCTGAAGTAGAGGTCCCACGCCCGTCGTCTGCCGCCACCCGTGAGTCCCACGAAACGCGAAACGACGCCATGTTGAGAATTATGCAGTGAACGCACAGAATGCTTCCGGTTGTTTGTGCTACCTTTTTTTTCTTTTTTCATTCAACGTATTTGCAGCTTTTTGGAAGCCACAAAAAATGGGTTTCATATTTTTTTCTTTTTTTAGTGCCTTCAATGACCCACGACTTTGATTAAATTTGGTGGTTGCATCGAAACCTTAGAAAACGGCCCGTGACCACGGAAAAGAGAGTGAGCGCGACTCAAACCGGCCAGTTCTACGATCGGCGGTTTTCGGGCGGAAAGAAACCGAATTTCGAGAGAGTTCTGGGTAGTTGGGCTCTCACATGTCACATACAACTAAAAACCTCGGCGAGCATAAATACCCTGTCAGTGTCCCTTTAAGAAACATTTAGACAGAATTAGGTCGTAATATTCGACGTGTGGTCTTCCGAGGTGATACTGAAAAGGACTGCATTGTTTTTTCAAAAATAAAAATGTAGGAGTTTATCCTTTCATTGTTTTCTAATACTTCATTCTCACATCCTTTTCTCTTTTCCATTCATTCTGCAGCCCGGCTGCTGATAAAGTATGGCTGCAGTTTGAACCAGGTGGGACTGAACGGGGCTTCGGTGGTCCACACCGCGGTGCTGCGTCAAAACCTGCCCATGCTGAAGCTGCTGCTCGAAAGCGGTGCCAGCGTTCACTCCGTGGAGCGTGGTGGAAAGATGGCCCTGCACGTTGCTGCTAGTAGCCACGGTGACAACAGCCTCGGTGTGTATGCACAGCCTCGGTGAGGCCTCGCAACCTCAAGTATGGAAGCGTAACTTTGCATCGCCTTTAAAACAGATGGGCACATTAGCCGCGTGTAAACCATGGAAAATGTTTGCCTATTGGCTTCATGGCTGTAGGCAGAGGTCTGTGCATTGCCATGTAAATGGAGCCATGTGACCGGGGGTAAAAAATGCTGACAACAGAAGGTGCCGATTGATAGACTTTGTTCTTGGGCACCGTGCAAAACACGCGGAGGCATGGTCAGGCTTAACAGACAGGAAGAAAAATAAACTATACAGTTTTCATTACTACAATGAATACAATGCTCACCTTCATCAACAAGTTACGTTTTGTGCAACGCTGTCAAAGGCCTGGGTAATTTTAGCTGCTCTTCCACCTGTAGTGCGTAGCTTTATTCAGGGGCCACACTTTCCTATTTTTTGCTATCGGTAAAGTATAAAGTTTATTCACGAAAGAATACAAATTCTTTTGTGAATAAACTTTGTCTAAACTAAATACAGAATTCAGCCTACACATACTGACAACATCTTGAGTTATGCTGTCAAGGCTAACATTGTTTCCGCAGTGCTCCAACCAGTGTTGCCATCGCCGGGCCTTAGAAATCCGCTAAAAAGCAACAAGAAATCTGCCAGATTCCGCTAAATTTTAAAACATCAGGTAAATTTTCTGCTAAGACCTATTTTATTTAAAAGAAACGGCGAAATTTTATACAATATAAACCTTCATCATTTTTAAAAGATCCCCAAAATTAAGAGGGCTGAAATAACATACAAACGAGTCTTCAAAGGAGGGTCTTCTGACATTATCTCCACAGGACCACTGGTGCTTGTTACCATGTTTTAGCGCTGGTCGTGTAGAGAGGCCTAAATATAGTCATATGTGATATTTATTTAATTAAAAGATGCTCCAATATTTGTTAAATCAATTATGAATATCAATACGAAACTGCATGCCAAATTTCGCAAGAACGCTTGGCTGGTTGTGTCGGAACGTCGCATCGGGCGTGGCAACGTCAGAGTCTCAGGCGTTGACTTATTCCCAGTTTTAAACAACCTGGATGATGGTGCGTACAAAGATCATCGTCGAAGAATTGAGCTTCCATCAATACCGTAAATATTGTCTTTCTTAGAACAAAATTATTTTACCGAGACAGCAGTCAGAAGCTGATGTGGCGCTTTTTGCCTGATGTTATGTCAGAGCTTCCGCTGTTGCCAACGAAAACACTGGGTGTTTTGCGGGTGCAATCTGAGTAGTTGGGCTGTGTTTAAAATTGAATTCCTCGCGCGGCGGAGGACTAAAAATTTGGATATTGTGCGGATCATATTCCTAAAAGTAATCGCAATATAATTTAATTGTTTCCTGAAAGACAAAATTTGACCGAATCTGTCTTAGGACCATTATTATTCTTAATTTATGTTAATGATGTTCCACTTAACATCTCCTCATCTCTCTGTTTATTTGCTGATGACTGTGTGATCTAAAGGGACACTGACACCTCCAAAAAATTTTTTTGTCAGGCGATTCATTATGGTGTCGGGATACTACCCAATTAATATTTTGCTACAGAGTCACATATTTTTTTAATAAAGCCAAAAAACGCAACTGCTCGAAACCGAAACCGAAACTCCCGCACCGCACGGAGAAGTGGAGAGGATAGAGTGAGTGGCGGAAGTCACGTGGCTACACCCAAACGTGCGGGTTTTTTTTTTTTTTCTCCGCACGTAGCAGACGAAATGCGTTCGTTTGCCGTGCGCTTCCTTTGCAGTTATGTTTGTTCCGCTCGCTGTTCTGTACTGTTTGAGTTGTTTTCTACATTTAAGTGTTGGCAATTAGTAGTGAGTGCCCGAGTGCCGTGCTGAATTCCCGTGATCGGCTCCGAAAAGAATACTCCCAAGATGTTGCGTGAAGAGTTGCCTCACATGTCCTGCATCTGAAGGTGGCATTGTGCAGCAGAGTGCACAAGTTTCCGAAAGATCAACGGGTCGGGATGAATGGCTGGCTGCAATGCCTGTAGAACAGTTACGCGAAGCTCGAAAAGCGGACGCTACCCGATTCATATGCTTCTTGCATTTTGTGAAAAGTGACTACATTGAGTTCTCGGGTGTCAAAAATGGAATCCCATACCATTTAGTTCAGCAACGTATCGTCCACAACAATTGTTTTTTTCAGTGATAATTGTAAAAAAAGAAATGTAAACTCGCAAAATGCTTGACAAATAAAAAAAAAAAAAAAAAAAAAGAGGCACACTCACACCAGGGATTGAACCCGTGCCCTCTGTGTGTGAAGCGGACGTCTTTCCACTGAGCTACTGAAGGAACTCTATCATGCGTAGTAATACAGCGGGTAGACTGTATGTCGGAAGTTTGCTGCCGATTTCCCTTCAATACATGCACTCCCGGCTTGAAGTCGGGCAGCACCACGCATTGGCCGCATTCGCACCTCGTAAAGAAACCGTACGCATGCGTATTCAACTCGAAGTACGCACTTCATGCTTGACGTTTGAGCGAGCGATGTCTTCAGCCACGAGAAGGGACAACGGCTCGGCGACGTCTTCGTGCAATCGGCTTGCTGGTCGGGCGTGTCGTACGGGATGAATATCAGTTCTTTTGGTCGGTCCAAAATTTCTCTTTCGAAGGAAGACAGAATTTGCCGGTTCCGTGAACGACAGTTCTGAAGTAGAGGTCCAACACCCGTCGTCCGCTGCCATCCGCTAGTCCCGCGATACGCAAAACGACACCATGTTGAGAATTATGCAGTGAACGCACAGAATGCTTCCGGTTGTCTGTGCTACTTTTTTTTTTCAATCAACGTATTTGTAGCTTTTTGGAAGCCAGAAAAAATTGGTTTTATATTTTTTTCTATATTTTATTATTGACTGTGTGCCTTCAGTGACCCACGACTTTGATTAAATTTGGTGGAGAGTGAGCGCGACTCAAACCGGCCAGTTCTCGATCGGCAGTTTTCGGGTGAAAAGAAACCGAATTTCGAGCCGCAAATTCTGTTCTGGGTAGTTGTGCTCTCATATGTCACATACAACTAAAAACCCCGGCGTGCATAAATACCCTGTCTGTGTCTCTTTAACGGGAAATAATTGACCACAGTGTCAGCTGTGTGCTCCAGACTGATATTAACAATATTGTCCAGCGGTGTGACCTATGGTTTATGAGCCTTGATTCTAACAAATGTAAATCTATGCGTGTGCCCCCAGTCCTATGAAATTCCTAATTACCTTCTTGATCGAGCTAACTTAGAAGCTGTCACATCCTACAAATATTTAGGCACGCACTTAACTTGCAACCTTTCCTGGAAAACTCATATTCAGTACATCTCGTCCAGTGCTAATAGCATATTAGGTTACATTAGGCATAATTTTTCTCGAGCAGCTGTTTCTCTGAAGCTATTTTTGTATAAAACCCTAACTCGACCCAAATCAGAATATGCAGCATCGATCTGGGATCCCGGTCACACCTTCCTCATTGATGCATTGGAAGCCATCCAAAATAGATCTGCTCATTTCACGCTCACTAATTACCACTGCAGAGCTAGTGTCACTAATATAAGATCAACCTTATTGCTCCCACCCATATTTCTTGTCGGAAAACTTCACGCCTCCTCTTATTTCACAAAATTTATTAATGCGAAAGCATTAACTGTCTCATGGAGCGAGCCGACGTCATCAGCTTTGAAACCACGCCAAACGGCTCTTTTACACCGCTGCGATCCCATTGGCTAGCGCGCGTGGACCAGGCTTCCATTCGCCGGACATGCAGCGCCATGGGGTGGCTGGTCGTTGAAACTGACGCACAGCGTCAGTTTCAACGACCGGCCACCCCATGGCGCTGCATGTCCGTCAGCACCAGTCAGCGCGCCAACACGCGTAGAGCAAGATTGATGTACATTCCTTACAGAAATGATCATTGAGTTTCTAATGTATTCTTATAGAATACATTAGAAACTCAATAGAAACTCATTGATCATTTTTGTAAAGGATGCTTTCGCATTCACAACTCATAACAAGTGCTTAGGTGTACCTCAATCTTTTTTTCATAATTCTATACTATGAGACAAATTAATTGTACGCCCACTTCACGTTTCCTCCCATCATGATCATCAACACAAGGTTGGCATCCGAAGCACTAACGCAACTGCATTTTATTCATCCTTTCTTCCTCGTGCATCCCAAGAATGGAACCACCTTCTCGGTTGAATTACTTCCATCGCGTTCTTGAGCATTTCAAATCTGCGTTAAAGGGGCACTGAAGTTGATTCTGAGATCGTCCTTTTGTGGAGACAACTCAATCTAGACGCTCTAAGCGTCCCAACAAACCCGAAATTACAATCGTGCATAGCTTATTTCCTCGCTAAAAGCGTGTTCAAAGATCGCAATACGCCCTTTTTGGGAAGAAGTTTCTTCAGAGTGAAGTGGTCGACGAAGGGCGCATGATCGGCAAGTTGCAAGCGATGGCCTTGCCCGCAGTGAAGAAGAGGAGTCTTATCCGAATGTGTACCTATCAGACTCTCTTCAAAAAGAGTTATAATAAAACGATTCGGAATCTGCGCGTATTGTAGGGCTTTCATTGATCCACACAGTGTATGTAGTCCACGAGAAAAAGAGTCCACATGTTTTTCTTTTGCCCTGAGATGAATAAGCGGTTTTGTAATACAGGACTTGGTATATGCGGGAACTAACACTTCCTAAACAATATAAGATTAAAAGCGACCTTTTTCAAAAATGACTTCAGTGCTTAACTAACCATGTTCTAGTATGTCTAAACCGTATTTTCTTTTTTATCCTAATGTGTTTCTGTTTTTTAATTGTATTACTAGTATATTGCTGTTCTCCCCCTCTGTAATGCCTTCGGGCCCTGAGGGAACGAGAAATAAATAAATAAGTAAAGGGATGCTGAACCGAAATTTGGATTTTGCAAATACGTCCCTACTCATACAGTTGTACCTTAAACGGCCAGCCATATTTTTGGAAAAGAAGGGCGCGAGGACCGTGACGTTTCGGTCCTCTTGGTACAGTTGAGAATGAGAAGCAGCAGCCTTGCTTCTCTGCTCCTCGCTTCATTTCACTTGCTCGAGGGGGCAAAGAGAGGAGGAGAGGTACAGATTGGAGCTGAGACCAGAGAAGAAGAAAGTAAAATAATGTGCCTCTGTCTGCTTCCGCCGTTAGGCACTGCAGACTTAACGCCAATTCAATAAAAATGAATTGGATCAAGTAGGAATTTATTGAAAAAGCCAATTAGGAAGGGAATGGAAATAAGGAAAACCGACAACCGAGACTGGCCAAAGGAACGGCACGGGAAAAGCCAGCAGGTCAGAGCCCTTCTATGCCCGACTCCCATCCGACCCCGCAACAAAGTGACAAGCATGCGTCACGGTGGGTCCGACGGTCACTGCATGGCGACCATGAACCAAGCAGCCCTGCCGCAGTGATTAGTTTGATATATGAGAATCGTGATGTGAAATGTCTCATTGGCCTTGTCGGCCGTGTTCAATCTCGCACTTCTTTTCCAGCCGTAAAGATATATCGCTGTAGCGTTCTGCCTTTTGCTCCAGCCTTGTTTTGGGAGCTCCAAATTTCGGTTCAGCATCCCTTTAAGCTGAATAAACGTCCTCGCTACTTCGGCATTTGAGTAGGGCAGCACCAGCATTGACGTGGCAAGTTCGGCCATCTTGGCGAACAGGTTTTTGCCACAGGCATCCTTAGATATATATAGGCGTATAAACTTGACACCAGAACGACTGCATTGACAGTATTTGCTCCCAGTTAATGGAAAAAATTTTGCTCCACCGGTTTTGAATTTTTTTTATTTCTTCAGGGGCGGGCGCGCCAAGTCCACGGCTCGGGTGCCTTGTGGCTCGTCCACATCGCAGCTCGTCCGCTTTGTCTTGCGTAGAAAGCGATCACCAATCTGAAGCCTCACAGATTTGTTTGTCTGTTGAGCAGGGGAGGAGGGCTCCCGGTTGCTCGTTGCGCCAGTCTCAATTTCAATGTTTTTAGAGGACGCGGGAATTGTGTTTCGAAGGACAATTTTGAGTTGGTGCACCGCAAGAGGCATCTTCCAGAAATCCATTGCACATAAAAATGGCCCGTCAAAAGTCTGCCAGCCGCTAGACCAATTTTTTCCCCGTCAGAAAAAAGTATAATCCGCCAGATTTGCCGGAAAATCCGCTAAGTTGGCATCACTGGCTCCAACGCTGTAAAAGCTGCTTGCGCGTGGCTTTCTTTGGTGTCATGTTCGCACGACAGCAAACTTGTATGGTACTCACAAATAATCAAATTACTAGTAATCAAATACTTTTTGGACTGATTTTTTGAGTATTTTGATTACTTTTACTAGGAAGTAATCACAAATTAAATCCGATTACTTATTGTAACCGTTACTATGCGGGGAGCAAGTCGTCTGCTTCTTACGCAGGAGTTGCGGTGACGTCAGAAAGACGCCGAGCTCTGATTGACTCTGATTGAAGGATAGTGGGTAGACCTCGAAGCAAGCTGCTTTGAGGTCTACCCGCTGTCCTTCATTCAGAATCAATCAGGGCTCGGCGTTCTGATGTCACCACAACCCCTGCAAACGAAGCAGACGAACTTGCGCTCCGCATTCATTTCCTCCTCTTTCTCGTGGTGCCCTGTGTTTCTACAAGTTGCCCACCAAGGAATCCTCGAACCAAGCATCAGACATAAGAATAGGTCTACCAAAATGGGTGGATTGAGAAGATGGGTAGTTTGTAAGTCGGCGATTCTAACCCTGTATTGGGCAGTATGAAAGGCCCATTTTCAAACCGACAGAAAATTCTGCCGTTTTGAGCAACCAAAGTAATCAGATAAGTAACAGTTACTTTTACAAGTAACAGTCAATTACTTTTTATCTTAAGTAATTAAGTAATCTAACTGAATCCTTCTTAAAGAGGCACTGACACATAAAATTTTTTTTTTTTTTTTATTGTTTGAAAGGATTGAAAACGACGCCTGGACATTACCCTCAAAAATCGAAACTTGGGAATTTAGTATTTGTGAAGTAAAAAAACAATTTCCAAATGCCGAATTTGAAATTCCCGCGCGGTCCGCGCCAGTGGAGTGACGTCAACATTTGAGGGCTCCTGAGAGTCCAGTTTCTTTCGTGCCTCCGCTTCCGAAAGTGAGGAGGTGAGAGCGGGAGAAGGGGCGCCGGGCGCCGGCGTCGCGGGACCCACCGTACCAGGGAACCGGTTTCCTGCGTGGGTGCTGTGCTGCCTATCGCTTCGAGCAAACGACGGTGCCCCGGCGGTGTCACAACCGAAACTAAGATACACAGACACCAAACCCAGTTGTTTTGACCGTTTGACGATTTCCTTTTCGAAGTTTGAGAGGTCGTTGGGCACCTAAAAAAGACCACTTTGTCCGATTTCCCGATTCACCTGATCACCCTCTACTACATGCGTTGAGCGCCGCCATGTGTTCCGAGGAAGGATAAAAATCCAGAAGGCGACATCGCAACGGACTCCGATTTTTTGTATTTCAAAAAGAAGGGCCGTAGTGCGTTCGCAATTGCGTTAAAAAACATGTTTTACGATTGCCGTTATTAAATGTTATAGAAATGTTGCCTACACAGCTTCTGAATTTCATGATTCTTGACGTCACGAATCAAACAAAGCGAGGAGGCGAAAAGCGGGAGAGGAGAACGCATGCATTTTTTTTTGCGTGTCTATGACTGCAACGTGCATCGTTTTAGACAATAAAAAAAAAAATACGATCTTTGGGGTGTCAGTGCCCCTTTAAGGAAGGGTAGTTGTAATTGTGATCAATTACTTTTTTTTTAGTAATGTGTACAAGACTGCACGAGACCGTTTGCAAACGAGACTCGAAACAAAGCCACATACTCTGGTAGCAGTGCAGAGCTGCATCACTGCGGAAACTGCTAGCCTTAATAATGTATCATAAAAAAGTTGCCGCCGTGTATAGGCAAGGCCTTATTGTGTTCAAGAGTCAGAACCGGCAGTCTAAGTGGACGTTCAAAATCCTGACCCAATTACAACCTCATGCTGCTGCTGTTTTATACCGCTTTATCGAGTACTGTTCTTAGTTTCTCCTGATCACTCGTCATCCTGGCTCGTCTCGGTTGTTTCTTTAGGCCAGTAGTTGCCAAACTTCAGTAAGGAGTGTCACTCATGCTACCCCTTACTGACCATAAATCCCGGCCACAAGTGTGACTCGCGTTTCGGTTTCATCGCTTGTTTAGCGCGCTCTCTGGCAGATGGCAAAACCACCCCTGTGGCTCTACTTACCTTGGGTAGTTTGCTCGTTTGTTTTGCTGTTTGACATAGAGAGAACGCTCCATTTAGCCAAGGAAAAAAAAAAAAGCAGTTGCTCTGTGAGCATTCACGCTAAAACGACATGGCTTTGGTTGACAAAGAGATACAAAACTTTCTTTTTGAAAGGGATTAATGCTCAGGCATATGCGACTACAAATCCTTCAGCCTTTCCGATTTTCAGGAATTAAACAATAGTTTGATGGGCAGTGACAGGAGTGATGAAAGCGATGTTAATCCTGCTAGCATTCCACCAACTGCGGTGTCTGCACGTCAGAGGGACTCGGACCAGAAATCCTGATTCAGAGCAAGATATGACACTCGGAAGTTCAGGAAATGTTTTTGTCTTATTTTATGCAAATTGCCTTTTTAAATTAAAATGTTGCTGTATGTTCCTTGAAGAAAAAAATTAGTAGGCAAGGGGTTAATAGGTAAATCCGGACAATCAAATAGATGTAGGTGGGCTATTTAATGAAAGACCAGGATTCAAAAGAAGCATATAGATTAGAATTTTCAGAGAATGTTTCACGACCCTTTTTAAGTAAGAGGACGGTAAATAGCGCAGCTTTTCCTGATCGGCTCGAGCGCACTGACGATTTCTCAAATTCTAAAAATGAGGCACGGCTCGACCTCTCGTCGGGCCAAAATGTGCCACATCTCGAACAGTTCAGGCGGCTTCAGCCGGACCAGGCCTGGGCCGGGTAAGACCGAGAGTCAGTTGGCCCGGGTCAGGTCTCAGAAAGAAAGCCCGTGCAGTGCTCTACTGCGTCTTTCCGTCAATGGCCCCGAGGCAGTGAACAGGAGGTGCTTCGATCAGCTGCTGGCCAACGCGGCTGGTGGCCAAGAAGGGGCAACACTGGGAAGGCCACGCCACCGAACGATTGGGCACGAGCACTGCGTCACCATTCATCGGGGCACTCAAACCTTCGAGTCCAGTGATTGTGGCCGTGGACCGTCTCAGAGTTGCGAAAATTTAGAATAAGATGGCACTACATGTTGAAACAAACTTCATTACCCAGACAGAATTGGAGTTCCATCTTGAGAGGCGGCGGGTGGACGAGGGGCGTTTATCGTGACTCCCACGGGAATGGTTACCGTGACCGCAGACACCGCCTTTCTCCCAATGTCGCCCGTGCTCGACGTTGCAGAGATGCTGGAGCTTCTGTTGGCGGCGGGGAGCCGCCTGGACTGGCGGGACAGAAACGGCTCGACGCCCCTCTCCCTGGCTTGCAGTGCCGGTCACTGTTCCTTGGCAACTCGTCTGGTGTCTCTGGGCGCCAACGTGCGGATCGACGACGACCAGGGAAACCTGCCGCTGCATCATGCATGCATGTCTAGGTCCTGCTGCAACGCACTCGTCGAGAAGCTACTCGACGCAGGTTCACCGGTGCGTTCCCCATTTCTTTTGTGACACGGTAGGTTGAAGTGGCTGTAAAATGCGCTTGACGGGCAGGAAACGTTGAGGGAATTTGGAAGCTCGACGAGCTTCTCACGGCAGTCAGGACGTTGAGGTGCCATTCGTGTCGGTTTTACGCCGCCCAAGCGGCGCTGTGATACTTGGCCAGTGCCGTCCCAAAATCAGTCCCAATATTGGCTGAATGCCCAGTTTTGTAACACGGCCCTATGTGTGTCGGGCATCGGCGTACCGTAGTTTCGCCACCGGCCTAGTAGCCGCGCGATATTGTGCGAATACTGTACGGATCGGACTGTTGCCCGTGCGTCGCATATGCGTCTACTTTCTACCGGCCAAATGTCGGCTTGCACGCTTATTGTCGCTAGGGCACATCTTGCCTGTCTACAGTTAAATACGTATGCTAATTTGAACAGACATCAGCCCTGATCTGTTGGGATCAGCTAACCAACCCAAAGGAAGTATGCATTCTTACAAGTGATATGTAGTCCTGGTTTTGGGTTGGAAACTGGTCAAAATTAATTCTGTCCAAATGGATGATCCTATATCACTGAGTTCGAAAATGGCTGGACTCAAGTTGCGACATCAATTTTCTGCAAGCAGTTCTGTACATGTATGATATCTCTAGGTGGCTACCATCACCCTTTGTGTCCGGTGGTAGCTTGCGCCACTTCTTCTGAGAATTAAATGTTTAGCATATTAACAGATGTTATACCCCTGTCAGACGGTGTTTTAAAGGTCCTTTTCACTAAGCTCCTTTATAAAATCGGCGAACCAGCGCACGCCGTAGAGCACGTGCGCACTCCACATCGCGAGCTGATTGGCCGATTTTTTTAAAGGAGCTTAGTGAAAAGGACCTTTAGAATGCCGTCTGACAGGGGTATTACTGCGGCCTATCTGAATCCGTGTGTCAGGTTAGTTCTTGCGAAGCATTATTGAAAGTTGTGCATTCTTTCGACCTAAACTGAAGAGTACAAAGAGAAAAGCAGTTTGTGTCAGAAAGAAACCAGATAGCTATGAAGCCACGGAAATTAAAATGAATGAATATCATTGTAAGCTTTGATCAATTAGGTGACATATTTCTTGTGGCAATCTTTTTTTACCTTCTTCAACTCTAAAAACTGTATCTTAGGTTACCTGTATTGCAATAAAACAGTGCATATCAATCCTATACATAGGCCAACGGAATTGTTTTTTTTAATTGCTCTAGTTCGTTACACTACTCTCATTAGGCACAGCTTATTCTCGACACATTTACACAAGTGATAGTTCTTTGTGGAATAGAAAACAAACTATTAAATATGATTACACCGTTCTCAGACCAAGCAAAACTCGTAAATCAAACACAAAGGACCGTCGAGATAGAGAGGCAAGCAGGACGAAGCCAATATAGACAAACATTTCCTCGTCACTCACAAGCATGCTTGCAGAGTACATATTTACAAAGAAAAGAGCGATCTGATGTAATCCGGGATAGATGCATAAGCTGACGCGAGCAGCATAGCACAACTTGCAAACACAAAGACAAGAGTGTAGAAGGTCGTCAACATTTAACGGAAGTCTCGCCGTTGCATTTGAGCAGTTCTTTGTCGAAGCACGGTCACCAAACGCTGCACAATCATTTCCTGAACTCCGGCGAAAAACGTTAGTTACCAAAAAAACTTTCATAGTTCCTTGGATCCTGGTGGCTTGCGCAGTAAATTCTACTTGATAGAGGGGGTTTTAAAACGGGAAATTCTTATATCGAGCACTTATACGTTGAAGAGCAGCAATTTAAACTTGTGAAGTCAACTTGAGCTTGAAATTCAATCAGGTTGACATGAACGGAATTCCCTCTATGAAGGAAAACCACGTCCGCAACTGCAAGCGCACGAAGATAGGAGCATACATATGAGGAACGCATTTCGCAAACCGGTCCTACGCAGCCCTCTACGCTTTGCCATGACTTGTCAAACGGCCCCAGTGAGCCAATCAGCACGTCAGAGCGAGCCACGTGACAAATTTTCTTCCAGGTGATTCTGTCCTGCAGAGAGCCGTCGCGTATTTCGCTCCGTGTCTCTGATTTGCTCGAAGCGGCCGTTGCGTTTGCACGCTGCCTCGCGAAGACACAAAAGAAAGGGAAGGTAGTCTAACAAGTAGTGATGGACCGAATCTGCCGAACTTCAGATTCGGCAAAGTTCGGCACATGCCGAACTTTTGAAGGAAAGTTTGGCAAAGATTCGACAAAAATTCGGCAAACGTCTGCGCATGCGCAAGAACGCGACGGGGTCATGGATTTCAAATGGACACCGTGCGGTTACCATCGTACAGTGCAGTACGTAGTACTACCAGCGGTTACGGCGAGGTGTGGAGTAGGCGACATGGTAACTGTGTGTTTGTCAGCCTTTGTGAGTGTGGTTCTCTTCAATATTTTCTGCCTAATGAACAAAAAATCGACCAGAAATGGACGCACAAATGACGCAGTCCACTGCGCAAGTGATAAATGATGCGGTACATTCGGGATAACATGATCTCATTTGATCTTTACAGTGATGCAACGAGGTAGTTGCAACATTGACTGACAAGTACCTTAAAGCCCTCCTCGCCATTATAGCAATCCTGTTTTCGGCTCACAAGTAGCTTGTGCCAAAGCAAAATATTATTGCTTTTCAATTATCGTTGTTTCACAGTTTTCATTCATCCGCATAAAACGAAACAAAACTATTATGCTCGACGTTGCAAATCCGACTGTTAAGAAGGGGGCGTAATACTGTAGCAGTACTTTAATGTACAACATGACCGACCAGCTTGGCCAGTCAGACGCAACTGAGCACCCGTGGCAGTTGCCGCCCGCAGCGCTCTCACGGTTGTTGGTGTCCCGGAAGTGGGGACCGTCGTGTGCGCTCGTAGCGCCACTGTCACAATACTCCCCCCCAAGTCCAGCGTCCCTCAGGGAGAGTAGCGTGCCGGTGGCGTCCGTTCTCTGGCTGACCTGTGCACTTGCGGTTGGGGTGATGGCCGGACTGGTGACTTTTCCACTACCGTCGGACCTCTGTGGTGAAGGTTCGTCTGCTGCCAGGCCACACGCTTGGTCAGTCCCGAGAGACAAGCTTTCTGTTTCTGGGAGTCCCGGCACAACACTGTCAATCAGGTCCTCCGCTGTTGGGTCGAATACTCTTTCCAATGTTGCCCTCGACTCCCCGTTGACTTCTGGCGCCGCAAGCGTTCGAGGCCGCAGATGGTCGCCATGACGGTTTCAGGTAGTGCCGTCTTCAAGCACCACACGAGCCGACGAGGCACTGGTAGCTTCTCCAGCTGTCCCAGGAAGCCACCGACTCCACGGTCTAAAATTGCGGCAGCAGGGGCAGGCCTTCCCATCTTGCGCCCCTGTCGGCCTTCCCCTCCTGTTGCAGTTGCCTGAAGCTCACTCTGACTCGGAGGTTGGGGTGCAGCAGATCTAAACCAGTCTTCAGACGACGTCCCAACAACAACACCGCTGGCGATCGACCCGTCAGGTGGTGCGGCATTGTCCTGTAATTGAACAGAACTCTTGCAATCTTGGTCTCGAAATCACCATGATCCGCTTTCTTTAACTTGTCCTTAACCCTCCGAATCACCCTCTCTGCCGCCCCGTTTGACGCCGGGTGATAGGGAGGGATGGTAGTCGCACAAACCCCATTCTTGGCCAGAAACTCTCGAAATTCTGCACTGATAAATGCCGGCCCATTATCGCTTACTACGACGTCTGGCAGGCCATGGGTGGCAAAAATGGTCCACAAGCACTGCACTGTTGCCCCGGCCGACGGAGAAGACACCCACATCACCTCCACTCACTTTAAATAGGCATTCGACCAGAACCAAAAAATATACACCCTGGAACGGCCCCCCAATGCCAGATGAAGGCGTGACCAGGCATGATCCGGGAATGGCCAAGGTGTCTGCTGGACCGACCTCGGTGACCGCCGGCAAACTTGGCACCTTGCACACCTGTTCACTTTAGCTTCAATTGCGTTGTCGATGCCTGGCCACTAGATATGGCTCTGTGTGACCATCTTCATTTTCTCTATGCCAGGGTGTGTTTCATGTAGCAGACTTAGCACGGCTGGCCTAAGGGATGCTGGTACCACTACTCTGCATCCCCAGAGCACACCACTGTCTTGCACCAAACATTCTTTCATGCAACTCGAAAATGACCACCATTCAACAGTGTCCGGCAACCGATTACCTGCTCCACAACGCCTCTCTCACTGCTGAAATGGATAGGATCTTTGTTAGTCGCCTGTGCCACGGCCGCTGCCGACAGCAAAGATGGAAAAAGGATGGGAAGATTACAGCCCAAGTTTCGCCCCATTGTCTTGACTGTGCCGCTAGTTCCACTGAAGTTCGCTTGTGTCTTCTCCGGGCACATCCGAGCAATGTGGCCTCGCTGTCGACACTTGAAACAGCGCATCCCCGAGCACTTGCACACAGTCTCCCGGTGCGGCCCACCGCAGCGGAAACAGCCGAGTCGATCCGCCCCTGCCAGTGTCACCTGGTTGATAGTTGTTTCGACCACCCAGCCTGTTATCTGCTCCGCACCTCTTGCTGCCTCTTCCATTCCCGGGGCGATCTTTACCGCCCTGTCCAACGTCAGCTCGGGTTCTTCCAGCAGTTGTCTTCGCATTGTGTCGCTGTTGACGCCGTGCGCTAGTCGGTCCCGTAGGTTGTTGTCAAGCTCTGCGCCAAACCCACACCGATCTGCCATCTGACGCAGACCGGCTACAAACTCCTTCACCGTTTCGACGTTCTTCTGCGCTGCGACGGTAAAAGTGGTAGCGCTGTACGATGGTCGCGGTGAATAGTGCTCCGTGAGCAGCCGAAGGCTTGTGGTCACCGGGGCCTCTGCCGGTCTCGTAGGTGCCAGCAGCCTGCGCAGAAGTGAGTACGTCGGACGTCCGCAGCCGCTCAGGAACACGGCCCGTCGCTTCTCCTCAGTCACGTTGTTCGCTATGAAGTACTGCTCCAGTCGCTCGACGTGTTCGTCCCAATTTTGGCCTCCCTCTTCGGTAAACGGTTCCAACTTCGGCGTGTTGCGTGATGCCAGTGCTCCTCGTTGCCAATTGTTGAGAAGGGGGCGTAATACTGTAGCAGTACTTTACTGTACAACATGACTGACCAGCTTGGCCGGTCTGATGCAACTGAGCAGCCGTGGCTGGCTCGCAGCGCTCCCGCGGTGCTGGTGTTCCGGAAGTGGGGGACCGTCGTGTACGCTCGTAGTGCCACTGTCGCACTGACATTCCTAACTCTACCCATCTTCCTAAACGTCCGGTGTGTCCTAACATCAGGAACTGGCATTTTAAAAGTTAAGAACGGGACGTAAATATGGGACGCACACTTTAATGCAAAGCTGAAGTGACTCAAATTGAAAAATATGCATATTTACGATAATATTGTTATCTCTTCTGGTGAAGGCTCAACAGCCGTTGCATTCATTTTCGCTCATGAAACGGTGACTAGCAGAGGAAGTTTAGTGTTAACGCCTTTTTTTTTAACAATACACACTTGCAGGCTTGCGCTGGTGAGGCCTCAAAACCGAAACTCGCGTATCGTGACTGCGCACGCTACTACCCAAGTAACGTTGCTACTACCCTACCCTGTTGCCACAGCACCTCTGCAAAAAGTCACTTTAAAATTACCAGTGAACACACAAAAATGACACTGATAGAATTATCTTGTAGAATATCACCTTATTTAGTAATAACTGTCAATATGCATTAAAAAGAACCTAAATACTTTTTTCGCACGAAAAAATGATATATCAACTTTTAGGTCTGGCAACAATATATTTTTGCCAAATATTCGCCGAACCTTTAGAAAAGTTCGGCGAAAAATTCGGCTCTGCTGAATCCCAAGATTCGGTACCGAATTTTCAATTCGGCAAAAGTTTGGCCCATCACTACTAACAAGGCAAGGTCGAAGGGGTATGAACAAAACAGTCAAGTCCAAGGAGAGGAAGCTTAGCGGCTTTGTGTGTTTTTCTTCGGGTTAAAAGTGCAGCAAATGCCAAATTTCTTTGTCTTTTTTTTTTTCTGCTTCGGTTTTGAGTTGGTCAGAAAGCCGAAATACCTTGCCAGCATAGCCGATTCAAAAATGACACTCAAGTCACTTAATGTAAACGGGTATGGCATGTCAGGGTGGTGTCAGCGCGACCCATCCAATATTTCAGATATCAGTTGGATCAAAATGGTATTGGCGCAAGCTTTCCTATCTGACGCCAAGATCCGTGCTATAATGCATGCTGCTTGGGTAGCATCGAATTGTTTAGTAATTTCTAAATTCAATAAACGTACTAGGAGGCAGGGCTACTTCATGTGGCTCCCCCTGTGGCACTGCGTGCATACTTAGCCCGAGCTTCCCGTGTAGAGAGAAGTCTCGTCTCGTCATGAAGGATACTAGTACAAAACACCCGAATTGCTTCGTGCCAAGTACATGTTGCTCGTATCCTCCGCAGGTAGACCAGCCCAACAAGTATGGCCTGACCGCCCTAACCTACGCCATCCTGTCGAAAGCAGACACTTCCGTTGTCTACTCTCTCGTGTCCCGGGGCGCAGACCCAGACGTCCGTGTGGAATGGCTGCGCAAGACGTTGCTCCAGCTTGCCGTCTTGGGTGGCGACGTCGAGAAGGCGTGCACGTTGATCCGCTGCGGGGCCTCACCCTCGACCAGCAACTCGGAGGGCGAGAGTGCGCTGAGTCTGGCGCTCTTCTCCAACCGTCCCCTGGCCCTGTGGATGCTGCGTGCGGTCGCGGAGGTGGGCGCAGCCCGCAGGATGGTCCGGAACGCCTCGCGCGCGGACTCTCCGGAAGGTGTTACGGCAGAGCTCTTCGCTGAAGCCAGCTCAACGCCAACGCTGAAGCGCATCTGCCGCGCGGCATTCCGCAGGAAGTTGGGGTGGCGGGCAGACGCGGTGGCGAGTGCGCTTCCGCTGCCAAATAGGATCAGGGAATTTCTTCTGCTCCGTGGAGACATGTGACGTGCGGAATGTTGCGTGTCTTTTAGAAACTCAGGATGCGAAACAAGGAACGTGAGGGGCTTGGGTAAATGCTTCGAGCATTTGCTTGATGGGGCGGTCAACTACAGGATTCCCTAGGTCACGGGTCGTTAAACTTTCAGGTCCGAAGGAAGCCCCAGGTCTCCAGAAAGACAGCTGAGAAACCTTTGTTCTTTGTGCATTCTCGCAGTAAAGGCTGAACTCCATGGGACGAATATGCTGCGAAAAATCGACGAATTTTGCCCGGCGGCTTTTGCTCTGCGCGTGGAATCACCACAGTGGCTGCTATGTCGCGCGCAAAGCGAACGTGCTGTCGGGCGGCGTTCGTCAGTTATTCGTCGCATAATTCGCTCCATGGAGTTCAGCCTTAAGAGTTCATAGGCTTATACAACCGTCGTTTAATATAAAATCCTCACTAGGGAGAAACGATGCTTCAAATGTGCCTAAACGGAAAGAATACTGTAATCATTTGGTTGTTATGTTACATTTCAAGTGATCTCGTGTACTACCTCATGTTCATTAACTATTACACCTTAAAGACAACCAGTCTTAAAGTATTGTTTATATTTGTTGATCTCCATCATTTTTTGCCTTTGTTTTAAATCTTCTCAAAGAGGTTATCTCCACTCGGGTATTTGAGTACCAAACTTGCCTTTTTGAAATGAATGTCCACCTGGGTTGAGTTCTTAGCAATGTTATGTGATTGCACTGAAACCATAAATGTATAATTTGTTTTGATTTTGGACTGAATGATCAGGAGCTGTGGCCAAGTGTTAACGCACCGCAGCTCGTAGCATGTGGATGAGAGCTCGCTCTGCAAACTCAAGGATCCTGAATTCAGATCCCACTCCTGTCCTGCTAGTTTGAATATGGGTGGATATTGTATAGTGTGCCTTCATGTGATTGTGTCAAACGTTGCACACATTAAAGACGGCATAATGTTGCACTGCACCAGATCACTCCTGCAGCAGAGACATCGGAGCCAGCTTCAAGGGAGGCTTGCCTGTTTTATAATGGGAACTTATTTATGCTGCTGTCACTGGACGCCTTTTGTAGAGACAGAAAACATTCTCGGCCAACTCATGGGTTGCTTGGAAATGAGATAGTTTAAGAATTTTCTAGAACATAGCAGTGATCATAACTGCGACTAATTCGGTATCATAACCAGAAGGTCTACACGCTGGTGTATGCAATTCATACTTGTGAATGGATCTGAGTATTTTGTTCAGAGGAATGTTTTTGCCTCTCCTCATCTGCTTCTTCGACTTTTTATACTTTGCCAAATAATCTTGCATCTCTAAAATGATGAAACCAAGTTGCTCATCAGGAACATGTTGGTTTGTTTGTGAAATAGGTCCTTTTTCTTAATTGTTCATTTATAGAGCCTTCAAAATTAAAATACCCTGTTTTGAGGTGCCAGCACTGGTAAATTTCTTGTGCTTTCTATGATATAGTTTTTTTGTTTTTTTTTCAAACATAGGTAATAAATTTTTTTTTCTCATGTGTACTTGTCCTTTGCAATCAAGCTAAGTATGCCTAGTAGGGGTTTAGCTGACGTTGCATGTTCTTTCATCTGGGGCCTACATGAATTCATTTTTAGGTGTTCTGCAAGCCATGAGAAATGTATAAAGGTCAAATGATGAATCGTAATTACTAGATTATCAATATTATTACGTAACATATGGTAATAAGTCATTGCTTCAGAGACTGCTTTAGGAGACGTCTCAAGGACGAGAATACACTTCCATTGCATCCGATAACCACTGGTAAAAAAAAAATGTCTTTGCTGTTCTTTATCGGTCACATTAATACCAAAGTTCATCAGTTGCTATGAAAGAAAAGAAGAAAAATGGAAGAAGCAAGTGGAGAAAACGTTTCTTACTGTTAGTTTCCCGCTCCGATGGAAAAAAAAAAGTTGTTGCCGGGAGAAGAGCAGTGCTATAGCACTGCTCTTCTCCCGGCGTAAGAAGAAAACTAATTTCTAGAACCAGGATTCATACATCGTTCAATCAGGTGGCTTTAATAAAGAAAAACAAAAAGCTTGGTAAATGAAAATGTATTTGACAAAATGGCTTTCAATGAAACAATGTTCATTGAAACTGCTTTGATGAAATGGTGTTCGATGAAATGTCTATACCCACTCCTAGTGGTCCGAATTGGATTTTAATTAATGGAGATTATGAAGTGTGGTTAAAGAATAGGCTGGGGGATTAAAGTGGCAAAAGCTCTCGGGAACAGGATCAGAAACCAACACAGATGGTCCCGATGCTGGAGAACAGTGCATTGACCACGGTGGGAAGCACATGAAACATTTTGACGGGGAACGTGATAAATCTGGTATGTTGAAGTTATAAAAATTGGGAGCCATTCCTCTCTGTGAAGGTGGATGACCAGCAAAGCTGTTTAGCACACGACACAGACGTAACAGAATTTTGAACAAAGGTACAAACACATTTATTGTCTTGATCGGTGGTCATCGTGACAAAAAGTATGCAGAACACGTCCCGCCCGCCGCCTCCGCTGACATTCTCAATGCCGTTTCCGCCGTTGCTCTTCGTAGGCGCGTTGCTCTTCGGGAGTCCGGACTATATGTGGCCTCTCCATTAAGACGAGAGAAGTGAAATTGAAAATGGAAAACGGCAACCCAAGCTTCAAGAAGAATGCAGGGAATGGTGTTGCATGCGCACACCTTCCCTGTATAAAAGATTCGAAGTAAATAACCAAAATGGGTACCAGACATTTCATCTAACGCCGTTTTATCGAATAAGTGGGCATTTCATCGAACGCCGATTCATCAAATGCCGTCTCATCAAATCACTTGACACCAGTTCCATTGGATTTCCCTTTACTGAATTTTGAAGTAGTACAATACTTTTTGCATAATTTACTATCACGTTTTGAAATAGTTTTGATGCCGCTCTAAATTCACTAGAAATAGATTTACTACCCGGACAATTTTTCGTGCACCTAAACATTGGCTACTGAATCGTAGAAGGTAGCTATCGTATCAGATCTTGAGTGGATACGCGACTTGTTCGTTTCTGGCGAGGTAGGCGGCTGTTCTCGGCCACACACTTTTTCTTACCTCGTCCCTCTATTTATCCACGCGTGAAAGGGACTTTCTTAAAAGGGAAACGGCTATTCTCTGCAGCGCCTTTTTTTATTTTGTATTTGTCGATTTACCTGTGTTTTGATTTTATCCTAGGAGAATAGCTTTCTTTTTAAGAACATATTTGTTCTTAAAAAAAGCTGCGTCTTTCCTCTTCGTTAATTCATTGTAACCGACAGAACCGTGGACCTGTCGGATCTTCGACTTGCAGTATAGACCTTTCCAATGTTTACAAAATCACAGTCCAGCGTGCGATCTTCACAGTCCAGCACGTGCGTGTTCGTCGCTTCGGAAAGCGAGCGAAGCACGCGCCATTCGCACGAACGCTCAAAATGGCACCGGCCACAAGCTCGTTTTTTGGAAAGGTCTATAGGCTCTGGGCAGTGTTCTAGAGAGCGCCACCGTCGGTTGGTCATCAGCGCCACAGTGGCCAAAGGAGGCAATACTGGGACGGCTAAAATCGGCAGCGCCGCCGGCATACCCTTGCGAGATTGCGTTATTACTAATTCCGAGCGTTGTGTTCTCGCGCGTTACACTACCGACTGTTTTAAGAATCCATCAAAGGTTAAATATATAAATGTGCATCCGTGTGTGGTTGTGTCGTTCTAGCATTAGGGAGTTTTAGTACGCGTAGGTGCCTTCCTCGATAGGTAGAGACGACCGGAAATGGGATCTAGCAGAACAAAATTTAACATCAAAATATCACGGCCAAATATTAGTAAAAGCAAATAAACAAAAACAGTTTTTTTACGTTGTTTGCGCGCGTTTCAAGATAACAAAAGCGAAGACTTCGTCGAGCTTCCCTTCTCTACAAAAGCGCACTGCAAAAGCGGAACTAAAAATGCACCCCCCCCCCCCTCCCTCTCATCCTTACCCACCCTTTTTTTTTGCCCCCAGCGAACTCTTTACGCATGAATAGCTGACCTCATTTTTGTGATCAGCTTGTTCCCAGACCTCTCGTTGCCGTGTGAAAGACGATTGTGGAGTCCGAGGAATGTGTTTTTCGTTCAAGCTAGTTGTAGTTTAGACGGTGTCGTACGCAGTTGTTCGGCGCAAGCTGATGCACGTTCTCGTCGATTGAATATGCTGTTCACTTTTACATAGAACAGAAATAAACGCCACATGGATAACCTTTTCTCGCGGGGTGAGTGAATTTTTTTATTATTTCTTTGAAGTTAGGACCGCATAGACACGGGTCGAAATAGAGCAACCATCTTGGGTAGCTACGCGATCATGCTAAAGGCGCAAACGACAGTTCGTTCTGCAATCGGCGAAGCGGAGAAAACGCTCACTTCGGTTTTCAGTAACTACGATAAAACGTCCACAAAACGTCGTTCAATCAAGATATGTCCGTGGAGCAGAGAGCAGTGAGAGTGTCAGAGGACTGATCTGATTCTAGAGTCATCGCCTCGAATTCAAAGACAACGCCGGGCTTCGAGCGCATTAATTCCAAATATCGAGTCACATAGCGCATTTAGAAATGCATCTCAAGTCAGGCAATGTGAACGGAATGCTTATTTTGCACGCGTTATGGCATTTATTCATCTCCGACGGCGTTGTATTTTTCACGGTTTCGACGGAAGGTTGCGGAGCTTCACGTCTGCCAAGCTTCCAGGGTTGCGACAGTCCGGTACGCAACAGTGCCTACAGCTTCGGCGTGTGCTCTTCTGCGACATCCGATAGCAATGTTAAGAATAAAAGACCAAAGAATGAATGAATCAACACCTTAAAATTGATGCGTGAACAGCCCCACGAGCAAGCAGGCTGGCGAAAGGGCCTTCTCAGTGTTGCAAATATTTTGAGCTAGATGGCGCAACGTGTCACACCAAACTTGACTGCCCGGAGGGTATATATAGTATACTGTATTTCGAATATCCAGCAGGTCCATGGCAGAGCCGTATATGGTCCATGGTTCTGTCGGTTACAAAAACTTAGCAAAGAGGGGAGACACATATTTTTTTTTTTTTTTCCGTATCACGGGACAAGAAGACAGATCACTGCTTCAAGGACGGCTTCGTCTTGAAGCAGAATAGGTCTGTTCAAGGACGAAGATATATACGCCCTTGAACAGATGCGCGTTCATCACTGCACCTGATGATCACAGCTTTAAAAAGTGTCGTCAGTGTTCCCGTTTCTTACTGGCCACATTAACAACAAGTTTATAAATTATAATAAATATTAAAACACTGCTACCTTCCGAAGCTAAAAAGAAAAATATTGCCTAGATGTAGAGTTTTTACTGCTCAAGTTGGCGGCGTTTGATGAAACGGCGTTCGATAAAACTGCGTTCGATGAAACGGCGTTCGATGAAATGTCGGGACCCAAACCAAGATAAAGCGGTGACGAACGCGCTTGCAAGATGCTATTTGTTTTAGGCTTTTGCTTTAGAACAGTTACTACTGCAGACGCCGGCACGTCTGGCACGTGGGCGCGGTGCGAGCGTAGAGTTTATGGTCAAGCGTTAGTTGGTTAGTTGGCCGTACAGGGGGGCCAGCAAAAGGTAAATTTTCCGGCACAAATTAAAGTTATAGTTTTTTTTTTTTCTTTTTTGCGAATCACTTTTTTAAGTTAGGCAGTTCCCGGTGATGTCGCAGCCAAAGCTACCGCTCAATAGGGGGTATGTATACAGACTTGATGGTGGTGTAAACATCATAGAGTTTAGAGGCTCAGCTGGCGCTAGTGTGCTGTTGCATTTTGAAGCAGACAGCAAGCAGTCAGAAATTGACTTCCGGTAATGCATTTCTATGGGAAAAAGCGAGTGCATTATCTCTCTGCGCTGGATTATAAGAGCAAATATAACGAATAATTTGTATGTACTAGGCACATTGGAACATTTCTCAGTCACGCAGACGAAATAATTGGTCAGTTTCAGCATTTTTATTTGAAATTCGTGGCATGAAAAACGGTGTTAAAACCGCTTCGTACATGTATTTATGTGCACTGTCGGGCACTGTTAGCGCGAACACGGCATCGACGCTTTCCAGCATGGAGGATATACGTGCCAAACGAACGAAGGACATCTGGAAAATCAAGAGAGACGGCAAGAACTACGCAGTAACACTGGATAAGTAACTCCTTGTGCACGCAGACGATCAAAATAAATTGAAAGCCACGTAATATAGTCCGATTTGCAATAAATATGTTCTGCTTTATTCTTTCTGCTCATGAATATGTGCAAAGATGCATGTTCAAATCATCAACCGCACGCTCCAAATCTTTGCAAGTAGGGAGAAGCCAGAGAACAGGTGCCCGATAAAAACTGCCCGACATAGGAAATAATAAAAAGCACACCTTTCGTAGTCCACGTACTTTATTTCTTACATTCGAATGTTTTAATTTTAACCATTCGTAAAGATGCACAACGGAGTCATTTTCATTGAGTGACAGGACGGGCATATTAGCAATATATAAGCGCCACCGCAATGCTAGCAAACCTTGAACACACTCTACATTCTTTTCGATCATTAGTTTGCTTAAAATCGTCGCTCCTTTTCACATACCTTCCTTGAAACAGAGGTTTTGGGCCTGAAATAGAGGGACGTTTAACATCGTTCAGTGGTAAAAAAAAAATGCTGTAACTAAAGCAATTACACTTTCACAGTACCCAAAAAGGTACATACTATACGGTACAACCGAAATGACAAAAGTTATTTATGTTATTTTCCGGCGAAGAGACAAAATTCACGCGCGTTTTCCCATAGGAATACACAGGGAGGCTGGAAATGTAGACTGCATGCTGTCTGCTTCAATTTGCAACCGGAAGTCCCGTAGACACTAGCGCCAGCTGAGCCTCTAGCGTTTATTGTAATAACTCTATGGTAAACATATCCTTAAAATATATTATTAATTAATTATAAAAGTCATACAATATTTTTCAAATTTATTAAATTAGCCGTAGCGGGCAGAGCCGTAGTGGCCGCAGTACGAACTTGTGCGTGCACTGCGGCGCCACTTTACGCCTGGCGGAGGGATACCGACTGATCTAATCGGCGCGAAGTGGCGCGCGTTTTGTCCGTTGTGTTGTTCTGTTTGATCTGTGCCAGTCGTGTCGGTCGTGTTCGGACATTCGCTCGCGTGGAGTCGTATGTTGTCGTCTTTCTTCCCGAGTTGAAGTTGAGAGGACACCAAACCCGGAACATGTTAGCCACTGCCGCCGACGACGTTCGCATTTGGAACGCCGACACATTCGAACTGCTGCACCATTTTTACCTGGATTCGTCAGCGCGAGCAGCGACTGTTTCTTGGAGCTGCGATGATATCCTTGGCTCGCACTTGTTTCGGCATCTCTCTTTAGATTATTCGTTTGATTATGAGCGGAAACGATAGTTGCAGCTTAAGAGAGCCTAACATAGCAGAGCACGTATGAACAGGGTGGCTATGTTGCGCTTTTTGGACTCCCAGGAGACTAGGGAGAGGGAAGTGACGTCAACAACGCAGCAAATGCAGATTGGATGTTGATTTTGTTTTCTTCTGTCAACGTCCAATCTGCGTTTCTCTAGTCGTTGACGTCACTTCCCTCTTCCAAGTCTCCTGGGAGTCCAAAAAGCGCAACATAGCACCCCAGCATAGCAGGTTCACAGAAGTGGCTCAGTCCTGCCACCGCTCTGGTCTTAGCTTGAACAGCTGCCTGTTACGCCTGCACCAGGCCCAGTAGGGCATAAATAATATATGACAACATTGTCCCGTCAACGGCTGTCTGTCTAGAATGGGAGGTATATCACCTTGTGCTATGGTCTGTAAGTCCCTGGCGCTTTTTTGGCTCCCCATGCCCTTGACGTTCCCCCAAGATGTCAGCTGGCTTGCACAGCCAAGGCCGCATCCGTGGTCCACCTCACGGGCCTGGTTGACCGAGCCGCGCACCACACCAAGGCCAACATTGGGGTGAGCACTGCCTTTGAGACTCGACCGCTTCTGGTACGGTCGGCAGCAAAAGTTTGCGGGCACGGGAGCGCCAGCCGTAAAGACTGGCTGCGCTGCTGTGCCTTCTCACGGCGCGTTGCCGCCCTCAAGACCCACGCTTTGCACATGCCATGGGCGTACCAACCGGGGGTGGCCACTTGCCAAGGCAGGGTAAACACTGGCCGGCGTCGCCCAAGGGATACCAAGGGCACCGCCCCCCAGCTCTGAGGGTGGGTCTAGTTTGCCGCTGCCCCCCCCCCCTCGCTCAAAAACAAGTTGGTACGTCACTGGCACATGCGCTTCCTTTCTTTCGCGGTAATGTTTTCGCTCGCTTCCGTTCGACGCCCGCAAGATAACAGGGACTGGCGCAAGGTGCTGCCAAATGTTATCTGTAGCCAGAGCCGTATATCGGGAGAGTTTGGCCATTCATTGGTTTGAATAGGCGAGCATCTCGTGACCAACCACATGCCGCGAAGCAGCCCCTAGCGGTGTCCTGAGCTCTAAAATTGCGACTCGACTAATTTAAGCTGTATTAGCGTCGCTGGAGTAAAAAGTATAACTCTTGGTGACTGAAAACTTGGTGCGTGTGAGGTTTTTGTGAAGTCCATATTCAACGGTAGAATAAACGAACGCGCGTTCCAAACCAGAGCAAACTGCGTAGTTGTGATCCTTGCTGCTGCGAGATTGAACGCTTCTATTTGACGCTTTAAATGTGGTTTCCAATATTGTCACATCGAGGTCTGCTGATTGGTTGACGCCGTGTCACACTTTTAGTTTACTCTCTAATCGCAGGGGAAATATTCGGCGCTGGTGGCGGCCTTTGCTTCGCCCATTGGCGAAACTCTCGTGATATACGGCTCTTTCTGTAGCATGCGTGAGCCAGCTCGAGCTTCGTCACCCATCCCGGTGGCTCAGGCAGACGCCGCGCGGCATAATGGCTGTCAAAGCGGCACATTGCGCAGGTCTCGGTTATCTCGTGCACGTCGGGCGGAAGTGACTAAAAAAGGCATGACTTCGAGCACGAAAGGAAGCACATTCTTTAAGTGTGAATCTCGAGAGCGATCGCGCGCTGTCAGAAGGTGCAACCAGTCATTTCGGCTGACGCTCCCGCGCCCCACAAACTTTTGCTGCCGACTGTACGTGACAGTTACGGTGCCTAGCCGCATATCAGCATGCTTGAAAGTTGCCTTGTAGCCGTCTTAGGGCGATACATTCATGCATAGTTTCGAGTAGTGTGTTATTTTTGTGGTGCGTGGCTATTTGGTCTCCTTCAAAACTATGCGTTAATTACTGCGATAAGTGCACAATGCTGTTTAAAATACTTCTACAGCATTGCAAAAGGGGCGTTTTGACGTTCAGTGGAACTTTCCTTTTTATTTGCATTACTTTTTTTGTCATGCTGTTGTGGCATGTAGGATAATTTGAATAATGGTACCGTAAAATACCGGGCAAGCGCCCACTCAAAATTCATAAATAATCGCGAAAGAATGAGGGAGGGGTGCTTGTCCGGCCATCAATTTTACATATAAATGTACTGCGCATATTTCCTCATATTTTACAAATTTTGGAATGGGCGCTTAATGTGAAATGGGCGGATACGTGGTATTCTTTGGTAGTTGGGCATTTTTACTTCCTCTCTATTGGGTTTGTTTTTGAGTAAGCATTCCAACAGCGGTCCTGACCTGTAGCGCAGATTAGGGGTGTGCGAATAGTGGTTCGAATTGAATAGCCGTCATTTATAATCTTCGCAGTGCTAGGAAAACCCAGGACATACCGCCTCTCTGTGCAGTTTTGAAGCTAGGGATGACGCTGCATTATTCGATTTAAAGAAATATTTGCACACTCCTAGTGTAGATACACAAGATAGCTTCTTTGGGGCTGAGGAGGCTCGAAATGCTGATAGTTGTTTGACGGTACCCAGAACCAGATTAGTTTGGGAGAAAGAGGGAGGGGGGGGAGTGATTTTCTGCTCCCTCCCTCGTATTGTTTCCATTAAATTTAGACAAATCTGTAAAAGGAAGTGGAGGGGGGGAGCGATTGCCCCCTTTGTTTTGATGCCACTGCCCGAAACCCATCTTTGACTGGCGTAAAAGTGGTCTTGAAGTGGCAGTAAATTACGTCGCAAGAGCTTGCCTGCCGTGCTGTTGGATGTTGCGATCCTGGCGTTTAATCACAAAAGTTCTGGCAGAAAAGACGAGGTAATGCTCGTCTTTTTTGCCTGAATTCGAGGTTGCCAAAGCTTTTGTACACTGCCAAGTTGGAGAGCATCTTAAAGCAGAGCAGGTGCCTGCTCTATCTATCCCTGCTGCTATGCTACCGCCAGGACTGCGGTGGGCAGCAGCACGACACTTCTAAGACTTCATCGGGTGGAAATCGAGGTTCCACAGAGGGGGGCGCAGTACACACACACCAATCGGACACATTCCAGCCTCCACAGTTGCTCCGAGGCTCTCTGTGAGCTTCCTCTTCGAGTGTCGGCGATTTGTAATTTCTTCTCATACTGCCTGTGGCAAGACGGCGGAGATTGTCCAGAGTGTGTGTGAACCGTACTGAGACCTGGTTGCCCCAGCGCCCCTGTGCCAGCGCCCGGTTCAGCCGTCGCAGTGGTCGTCTGCTGGCGGTGGGCTGCTGCGACGGCTCCGTCCTGCTGTGGGACGTCAAGCAGGCCAGGCCCTCGGCTTCCTTCCAGGTGAGGGCTCCCCCGACTCCACTCGAGCCTTTGTTGTTGGCAGCACGCGCCGCTTCGCCGCCACCGGCTCTCCACTTTCGTCGTGTGGATGACTGTCCTTGGCACTGCGGGAGTTGTTGCTACGAAATGTGATGCATGGTGCACTTTGTGTCAACCTTGCTCCTGTTTATTGGGCTGCAGTTTTTTTTAATGCATTGGTTCCCTGGTACGTGCTCTGACCTTGGACTGGTTGGAGCGCGCATATTCAAAGTTCACGGCGTCGCCACGGGATGGCACCTGGCGTCCGAAGATTGCCGGTGACGTCCCCTTTCGCCAGTTTCGGTGCGGCGCATTGGGGGACAGCGGGTTTATCACTAGGGTGCGTGTCAATGCCTTCCCGCCCGCCGGCACATTGCCTCGTGGCACCCTGCCGGCAGCCCCGCTATCCCCCACTGCACCTCGGTTGCTAGGTGTTACGTCATGCGGCTGGCGTGTGGGTGCGTGCCATTGACGCCCTCGGAAGCTCCTGCCACCGTCCTTGGAGACCTGCTGGACGCGCACGGGCTGTAGTTCCGTTCTTCTGCCTGCCACATTGTTGTTGATGCGCAGCCGTCTTACCGCGTCACCGGGCCGTCAGCGCACAGTGTCTTGCCCCTGTATGCGCAACAATGCATGTGCAACAACAAAATTGCTCTCTGGTTTTCCGTGCATCACGTGCAGGTCCTTCATCCACAGGCTAAGAGACCTGATCTGCTTGCACCAGGGAAAAAAGGGATTTCGGGAATGTTCACCCCCAGAGAGTGCTGAGAGGCTGCGTTCACCGTGCTTTCTTATATTGGGCAGGAGATCGAACTATAGGGGGCGCTCTGACCCGTTTGTTGTCCCCATACCCGGTGTTTACTCAACACAAGGCCTGTGCACATGCCTAGAGGCCTTATGGGAGTGTCCATGTTATCTTCTACAATAGAGCGCGGGGCACAGTTTAATGTAAAAAATACTAACAATCGACGGAGCGACGTTAAGTGCCGGATCTATCCTCAGAGAATGCGAGCTTGACCCACTTCGGCTTTTGTGCTGAGCTGGGACCCTGCATGCTGCATTGTTCATGCAGGCCGGAGGGATAACAAAAGAGCCCCTCCTCCCCCTCTCCGGAGAACACAAACTCCAGCCGAACGCTGACGCCGCGTTCGGTTATGTCGGCCGAGCGCTGAATCATTGTATTTGTTGTCCCCATTCGTGTAGTTCTAAAGTTAACCGCTTGGGGCGTCACGTTCGCTCCTCCTCCCCAATACAGCCACTGCACGAAATGCTGACACATTTTTTCGAGAATCAGCGTGGCGTCAGCAGCAATTGTTTTATTACATATTCATTATAGAGTTTTGCGGCTGGGGGATGAATGGGGGTTTTAGAAATTTGTCTGCACAAAATCTTGGAATTCATCTTTTTGTGACAGAAGTGACAAATCGGTACTCGCTACCACTTTTGCACTTATTTTGTAATATCGCAAAAAAATAACCGTAGCCCGACTTTCTTTTTTTTCCTTTCTGAAGCAATATTTTTGCAATTAAGTTAATTTCTTTTACTGTTGGTCTGGTATTCAGTAGAGTCGATTGTTGGGCTAGTTGGTTTTGGAACTTGGAATATATTTTAGCGCTCAAAACACAAGGACACAAAGATGAGAATCGGACACCACAGTGTGATTCTCGTCTTTGTGTCGTTGTGTTTTGAGCGCTAAAATGTATTCCAAGGTCTGGTGTTGCGGCAATTTTTTTACTGTGTTGGAATAGACGACTTTAACCACTTATCGCATCGCGCTGCAACCACCCACTTGTATCTCCGGAGTTAGTAAAGTAGACCATCAAATGCTGGGTAGCTTAGGACTGCATAAATTTTGTTGTCTTGTTACTTTATAATTACTGGGCAAAGGGTCTGGGACTGCTTTGGTGCTACTATGCCGACTTCCAAATGAGCATTGACAGTGTGCAGGCGCCCGGTGAAAGCGGCGTGGCACGGGTTCTTTAGGCAAACTCTTGAGCTGTTCACACTGCAAATGCATTGCACAATAAGTGGTCTGCAGACATTGACTGAGGTCTTCCCTGCATGACGTTCTTGTCATGTTGGCCATACGTTCGAAAAATACATACGTACGAAGCAAACATGCTTTGGGCATGCACAAAGTGCGTCCACAGACAGTTCTGTCGTCACGTCTGCTGCAAACACCGTGTCTTGTACGACTTACGAGCAGGGTGACTTTAAAGGTCGTGCCTTGGTTCTTGTCACAGGCGCGCTCGGCGGCGGTGACGCGGCTGTCATTCAGCAACGACGACTCTTTCCTGGCAATGGCGGCAGCGGACGGCACATTGTGCATCTACAACATGGGCACCAAGCACTGCTCCAAGAGCCTCGCCCAGCCTAGGGACCAGGTTAGAGGCAGGTCGCGATGCTGTGCAATCGGAGGGCGCCCTGTCATCCTGCTTGGGAGCGGGGTCTGTCAAGTTTGTGCTCTGACAGGAAGAGCATCAGAAATAGAGTGTGGGGAGGGCATTGTATGTATGCCAACTCATGTAGCATCAGAAATAGAGTGTGGGGAGGGCATTGTATGTATGCCAACTCATGTTTACAAACAAACCAAATTGTCTCTATACTCCGTTTCACAATAACTTGGCGCGAAAAGCGTCGGAGCGAGGCACGTGAAACTACATTACGAGGCGTGTGCATGTCACTGCGCCAGATGCGAGGCCTGGAGAAACCGTCTGCTGGCCAAGGGTCGTCTGCTGCGAAACCGACCAACTTCCGGTGGACGTCCACCTCCGCAACATCTCCGTCCGCTAGGATAGCGAGCTCTTTCGGAACGGTTCATGAGACAACCATACGCTTAATTTACCCGCGAATCTGCGACAGGTGCCAATGTCAGGTCCCAGTGTGATGTTCTGAGCAGAAACGGTTGATTACACTGCTGCGATCGCCAACGGCCACGGCACTAGGAGAAAAAAATCTGGAGTGGATACGGATATGGCATCACTTTTTGGTTTAAATCTAATTAAAACTCGTAAATTTGTGATTATTTTTTTTTAGTATCTTCTCGATAGAAATAGAATCACGCGAGTTCAATTGCCATTAAAAGAAAAAAGCCAGGAACTACTTCGTGTTGCAGACGGCGCTTTTGCTGTGGCGGTAACGAGGCCCCTATGGCCTCGACCATGGAGTGTTATCATGTGCCTTACTCTGGCGCTTTTATTGGGTCGCGGGGGCTGCAGTCTTCACTGTTTGCCAATTTATTGTGAAACGGAGTATAGTGACACGCCACCGGCACTGCGCATGCCCGATGGTGTTTGGGCAACAAGCACTGCGTCCCACGTCAACAAATCATTTAAATGTGATGTTGTCAGCGTCGGTGTGACTCTCTGTGCTCTCTTTCACGTTGGAATTGTTGATTCTACGTCCTCCTAGCAATGTCTTACTACTTCAGTGGCCCGAGCAAAATTAACAAAAGGCTCGTTACATTGCCAGACTTTGTGTAAATAACCTGACGTGCTGCAATTCATTCTGTGTGAACGCCGCAGAATGGCCGCTAAACCCTGATTCGCATGATGAGATTCTGCTCGCCATTTTCAGTTGCGACGCCACTAAGGCTGCAAAAGCGTGGACGGTAGCTGCGATGCTCGATGTCTGTATTGAAAATTGCAAGCAGAATCGGACCAAGTGAATTGGGCATAACAAGTCGGTGATGGCCACTGGTAACACAGATTAACATTTCATATAATTTATTTATTTCTCCTCCCGCCGTTTTTTGAGCTGCCCCCAAAAAAAACTGCATTTTCCAACTACCCGGACTTCAGTCTTCACGGTATGCTTTTTATTTTCTAGATATTCAAAATAGCAATTGGGAAACCGTAAATGAAGATGATGCCGAAACCAAGATTCAAATTTTCGTGCGCTCTCCAGTGGTGTGACGGCACAAATAGTACAGACTTTCAGGTCGCAGGTAGTTTTAAACGGAGTATGTCGAGTGTTTTTTGCGTGCTTCTCAGTGAATCAGTTATTAAGCAATCTTTTCCCACCATCAAACATATTGCAATCAGTTGGGAACATGGCTTACAGCCCACTTTGTACCATTTCTGTCGTCACACTTCAATGTTGCCAGTAGGTACTCCTGGTTCGAGAAACGCCACGAAAACGAAATTTGAAAATTCAAAAATTTCGGTACATGTTTTTCTTTTCACACAATAAAATAATTGGGGAACTGGTGCAGCCGTGTCTTTTGGTATGTTGAGCCAATTTTGAGGCAATTAAACGACCCTGAAAAAATCGCCAGAGTACCCATTAAAGGGGTGCTGAACCAAACATTTCAGTGTCTATAATAAGTGGCGCAAGATCTTTCCACGAGCCAGCAGCCGCCAGTGTTTGCTAGCACACGCAACTAAAGTGACGTCGTCATATCCCCCATTCACGCTTACTCAACCATTCACGAAATATGACGACGTCAATTTTGTTGTGTGCACACCGGCGGCTGCTGGCTCGTGGAAAGATTGTGCGCCACTTAATATAGACACTGAAATGTTTGGTTCAACGTCCTTAAGGGCCCAATGTGCCATTACATAAGGGGTGCTGTGAGCAAATATAATACAATAATTTGAAAACAAAAAACGAAGTAAAACAAAAGTAGAAACAATAGTAAGAAAAACTGCTTAGTGATAATCTGGTAGGACAGTGGTGGTGAGCAGAGGAGTAAGATGACTGACTGACGGAAAATGGATGGATCTGAAATAAGTACCAATTTCTCAAGGAGGGATTTCCAGATAGTTATAGCCTGTGGAAAAAATGAGGTGTTAAAGGCTAATGTTTTGCCTGTTTTATGTTTGATGTAGGGACTGTGATTGAGGCATGATGACATCCTACCTGGAGGTAAAAGAAGGGTGTCAACATCTTTTATCTACTGTTTACACTGAGTCTACTTACTCCAAACAACCTTCAAGCTTAAATCTTTTGAGGCCTGCGCTTACTTCTTATTGCACCGTTTGATCTACTGGCCGCTGTCGTTTGAACAAGCAGACGACTGTCTGAACGAGTTTGAAAGAGCAGACAACAGTTTGAACGATCAGACGGCCGTTTGAATGTGAAGATGTATTGAACGTGGTCCGGACGGTTTTCCCGGGTTCATGTTGGGACAAAACAAATCTGATGACCGCAAGTATTTGTGAATTTTACCCTAAGTGCTTCCCGCACAAGCAATCGTGGTCCGACGGTGTGTGGTCTTCTCTTTTCACGGCACCCATCCCCGTTCTCGGACGAACTGAGCAGGCAGAAAACACATAAAAACCTATCTTCGCACCTTTCTGGCTCTTTTGGTACAGCCCCAGTCGCAGTATTTTACCCCAGTTGCAGTATTTTAACGAAAAGGCAGGTTTTAGTCCGATTTCTCCCAAAACAACACGGGAAGGCCCTTCCCGCATGGCGACTTCCATCCACATCCCCAGTTCGAAGTGTGCTCGAAGCGCCATTGGCGCCACCACCACGGCATGACGTAACTGAGTTGAGTTGGTGTATAAGATTTCAACTTCAACGCTTGAAACACACAATGGCAGATGCTGTCATAAAGTTCTGCCAAAAGGTATATTCATTACTTTGTACATGCATCAAAAAGATGCATTGATGACAGGCAAAGAGAATGTGCATTGTCAGTGAAGAACCTGTCCGGGTAATCTGACTGTTATTGTGCGAAACAGGCACAGGACAAGTACAAGTACTTTTTCTCATGATGCGGTGCAAAGAGGGCACATGTGTTACTGCTCTCTAGTGTCCTTATATGGACCTGAGCTGGTATACTTTAAACATCTTCATTTTCTTTGACTCAATATTTTACGGTTTTCGTGAATTGTGGGCTTTGGGAATATTTCGTGGGCACAATACTTCGCGATCGCAAGTGGCACGCTATACAGATATTCGTTACCATGGAGTGAAACATTTGCACGGTCTATTTTTTCCAATATTTCTGGCCATAAAATTCGCGAAAATGAGGTCCTTGCAAAAATTAAGTTGTTCGCAGTATGCAAGACTGTTTAAAGCATGTGCAAGGAGTTGATGATGTGGCATTTCCTGTGATTCATTGTTTGTATTATTTCCATTAAACATTTAGTTGTAAATAGTAGCACTTGGTTTGTCTGTCTCTCTTCCTCCTGTTCCTCGTTTTTGGAGCTTTAATCCTTGTCGTGTGTCCAGATGTAGTTACCGATTGCTGACGACCATGCAGGTGGTGACCGGACTGGAGTGCTCAATACTCCGGCGGTACCAGGTCGCATCCAGCTGGACAGACGGCACGGTTTGCACGTGGGACGCCAGCTGTCAGCGCCTTGTGGCCGAGGTCAAGGAACGACATTGCTCGACTAATTCTTCTGCATCCGATTGTTAAAACCCAGTTCAGTAGACAGTCTCTCTAGTTGGTTTCTAAAAATCCAGATATGCTGGTACAAGAATTTGCGGTCCTGACATTGTAAAGATTCTTTTACAACCTGAGAGAACAGAATTTCTCGTCACTTTTGTTTTCTCAAGCTACGAAAGTGACGAATATTGACCCAGCTAAGCAGTCGACTGTATTGACGAGAACGGATTGTCGTATTGAAGTAAGCCAAGTTTTGAAAACCTACGGTAGTCCTTGTAGTACTACTTTTGCACTCCCTTCAAAGAAAAGTGTTCATTTCTTGAGGGGGACTTTACTGTTCTAGCTGCTTGCAGTTTTCAGTTTTTGAACGCGCAATGTGTTACATGGCTGGCACCTAACCATATCCGGTTAGGTGTCAGCAACGGAAGTTGACGGGCAGACTGCCAGCCAAACGCCGACGTGGTGCTAGTCTTCTCCCAGATTGGACACCGGTGCCAACTGAAGCTCTACCTTGATTGCCTCCGCGTTACTCCTGGCTTACTCCCGGCGGGGGTGAAACGTCACATGTTCAGACATGCAGTGGCACTCTGCTCCGTGAAACACTCCAAGCCTCCCCAGAAAAAGAGCAGAAAAAAAAAGCAGATGTGAGAAAAATACACGACTCCATCGCCGCAATGGGTTGAGATAGTTTGGAGCAGTTTGGTTCTCTTTTGCCACGAGCTGGTGCCAGGGCTGCCAGCGCGTTCCGATTGTTCTGTTTTCCACACAATCCGTCTACTACGTCGCAAACTCCAACAGGCTCTGAGGAAGTTGCATTTATGTGACAACCGCCGAAGATGGCACCCACAAGTAAGACGTCCACAGAGTCCTCGGGTGCTTACCTTGCACGACACAGGGCCACTTTGCGTCGCCCTGTCTCCACGTGTGTACACAGATTCTCCACACTAAGACATCACATTCAGTGTTACTGCTGCCTTTGCCGCGCTAGTACGGCAAAGGAGCGACTTTTTTTTTTTTATGGTTTTGAACCAGTCATTGCCAAATCAGCATGTCTGCATACTTTCATTGTTTCAACCCTTGTGAGCTTTGTCAACTTTAGTGCTTTTGAGAAGTTGGAGGAGGAATAGCTGGTACGTGAATGCAATCTCGTGGCAAGATACTTTTTTTTTTGCATTGGACGTCTTTCTGACGCCGGTTCGACGCTCTAGCGGCAGCATGCGCATGCTCTAGTTTTGTTGCCTCGCGGCGTCCCAGCGACTCTCACCGATGCCACCCTCTAACACATTCTTTGTTGCCCACCCCGCAGATGGTGCTGCACCCCAAATACAGCTGCAGCGGAGTGGCCCTGTCTCCGCAGTTCGAGGCACTGCTGGCAACCGTGGGCATGGACAAGAGGCTGGTTCTCTTCGACCTTACCAGCAGAAGGTGGACCCCCCTTTCCCTTCTGTCAAAACCATTAAAGAATCATTTGCTTTTCCGCAAAGCAAAGCTGTTCAGTGGGTTGTGCGGCCAACAGCTTAAACAAACGAAGGGCTTGGCCTCTCGCGATTTTGTTTGCATCGCGATTTGTTCTTCGGCATTCTCGTTGGCTTTTGCAACAATATCTTTGGCCGCGTGCCCCGCATTCCTCGGGCCGTCGTCGTCCAATGTCTTGTGCTAGTTTCGGTAGCGTTTCGATCGTCGGGTGCCAACGACGGGGGCAGTTTGTCGCCCAGAACACCAAATCGTCTTGCCGCTTGCCGAGGAAGGAACGAGCGCGCAAAAGCGCCGTGCCTCCCATGCAGGGCACAAGGCTCGGTGCAGTGCGCGGAGACGCTGGAAACAGTGGACTTTGCGAGGGACGGCCGACGGGTAGTGGTCGGAGGCACCTCCAGCAAGGTGTACGTCTACGACCTGCGCAACATGGCGGCTCCCCTGGTGGAAACCTTGTCTGGTCACGTGGGTCCGGTCGGCTGTGTCAGCTGCTGCCAGGTAACTGCGTGGAACCGGGTTTGGGGTATGGCCTTTGGAGGCTTTGATGCCTGGGGTATTGGGAATGTTGCTTTGTTTTGCTCATTCTCACCGACTGTGGACACAGTGTCGAGACTTTCCTGCCAGCTGTTGGAGGAGGGCGGGGGGGGGGATGGGTTAGACTAATACTTGGCCGTAGACTTTCCGGTTCTAACCAAAAAACAAACATTGATTGTTGTCAGAAAAACAAAATCAGTCCAGATTGGAACACACCAACTTCTTGAAATGTTTGCTCTAGCTAGGACTTTTTTTTTTTTTTTTTCGAAACCCTCTCTTCTTAAAACTAATTCTTTGGTTTTCATGAGCTTTTTTTTTAGATGCGGAGCATCTCTTGCTCGGGTCTGTCCCGCGGCGTCGGCGTCGTAGTCCGCACTCACACTACGCATGCGCAACTCCTCTCCTTCAAGTGTGAGCGGTAGCGCGCCGCGCGCGTTCCCCATCACGTGACCGGGGCGGGGTCTGAGGCGAAACCGTGTTTCCCCGGAGGAGGGAAAGGAGGAAAGTTTTCGGCGCGCGGGTCGCAGCGCCAGACCAGGCCTTTCTAGTGGGGTGAGCTTTCCCCGCAACTCCGCGGCTGTCGTCTGCTAGCATTTCCCGACCGCTCGCGTCCGTTGCAGCTAGATCTCGCCGGCCAGCCCGGTCTCGACGAGGAAACCTGCAAGCGCTGTTAGGGCATTTTGCGCCGCCTTACCGTGCGGTCTGATTAAACTTTCAAAGTTACTCGTGCTACATCAGTTCAGCGCTGTTGACTCCACTTCACTCCGTTCTTCCGATGAAGTGTGATGGAAGCAACAGTCCCGTCAGTTAGTGGGTTGGCGCAAGCAAGCGTCAGCACCACCCCTATGCTCCGCATCACCCCATGGTTCCCCTCGGGAAGATGGTGTAATTTTTTTATTGTTAATCACTTTTTTGAGCGTCCGTCCTAAGCAGATCAGCGATATACACAGATACCTTAAAAATAAATAAGCACCAAAAAACGTCCACTGATTTCCCTTCAGAATAAACAACGGAAAATCTACGGCCTAAGAGTAGTTACTATTAATGTTTCTAGAATGACTTCACTTCCTTTGCTTGGAATGGGAATGAAACTTCCAAAAAATTTGGGGCTCCAATCCACGCTGTGAAGGTGGTTGGCCAGCGAAGCTACGGTATCACCTGCAACGATTGCCCACTGCATTATAGACCTTTTTTATGGCAAATGCCACCAGGTGGCGCTTTAGTCTTTTTGATGTCCCAGAGAACTTCTGGTTTATAAAACGAATGAACAGAGGCCACCTTAACACTGCTGCTTGAAATGTAGATGAAGCATTTAACCACTACTTCTCCAGGTGGATGCCAAAAGAACAAAGGAGTGCAAGATCTGTTAAAATGTTTAGAGTATTCTTGTAAACCAGCTTGCCTCCTTCAAGATGTAATATTGTACAGCCGAAGGCCCTCGTTAAATCTTCCAACTTTGTTGTTCGTGTAGCCTTTATGCTTTCTAGCACTGGTGACATAAGCAAGCTCAACAGGCCTGCAAAGACGGTGCGACCGGAAGTTGCTTGGGACGCAAGCGGCAGTTCATGTTTGTAAACAGCAAAAGGGTCTACCAAATGATTGACGAAATAAAAGTTAATGCACTGTACCAAATCCTTTTTATATATAAGAAGGACTTCGTTTGCTGCCGTTGCCGCGGCAGCTTATGCAACCGCAATCTTTTCCGAGAAACGCATGTGGGGAGCGCTACATATTTATCATCATTCGCATGCGCCTTATCATTCATCATGTGGTTTGATACTTGTTTTCTGGTTTTCTTATTGAAACAAGTGTCAAAACCACATAATATATGATAAGGCACATGCGAACGATAAGGCGTGCTCGATTACTGTTATGTCGATGGATATGAAAAAACCCGACCTATGAGTCATATACTGCTTCGCTGTAAAAGTAGGCGGCGTCCAATGGGAGTGGCAGAAACTCCAGCGGTTCTGCGCATTCCTAATGGTGGACAGGTGGTAGTGATGTGTGTCTGAACCGTTAACATCTGCTACCTTTTCAGTACTCTCCTACGGTAGGCTTTCTGTGCTGCCAGCTGGCCTTCTGGCACGCCAGCAGTGCCACTCGGTAACCAAGCCTAACGGTCACCCACTTCCTTGTAGGGAAAGACATGCCTGCACGAGCGCCACATGAATTGGCAGTTTGGTCTGAACCTGCAATCAATATTTTGTTGTGCGATATCGCGAAGGGAACTGGACTTAACCCGCATAGGCTAGGTTCCTTTTCATGTTGCACGGGTAATGGAAAAACAGAGCCTGCTTTTCACGATTTTACTGTTGTATTTGTGGTTCCAATTTTAGCAGAAGGCTAAGAAGGAGGGATCTGCTTTTTCTCATTCTTTCCTGATCGAGGAGGGTTCAAATACTTTGAGTACATTCGTTAACCACGTGCCGTTGTGCTGCCTTTGGGAACATGAAAGGAATCTGTGGCTTGCTCGACAAGATTCTTCCGCTGATGATTCTTCTTCGAAGAAAGAGCTGTTTCTATTTGCAGGTGGCCGGGTGCTGGAAGAAGTCCGAAGCCAGTCTGCAGAATGTTCCACTTGTGACCTTGACAGAAGGTACCTTGCCCTACTTCTTCCAAGAAATGGGCATTCATAATGTGGAAACGCATTCTTACCAAAGCTATCTCGGGTGACGAAAATAATCCCAGGAGAAGGGGAACAAGGGGGACAAAGGGCAAACACAAATCTTCAAACACAGCTAGGTGACCGGTGTGCGACCAAAAAAATCCGCCTGGTCCTGGTGTCGAACCAGGGACTTCTCCCCTAGCTGTGTTTGGAGATTTTTTTGTCCTTTGGGGTCCCCCTTGCTCCCCTTCTCCAGAGATCACTTTCGTCGTTCTTGTCCAGCTCGCTTGCACCTCTCCATTAATTGCATTATCATCATCTATCTCGGGTTTCGCGAGCGTCTGTTGGCCCAGTTGGTTAGCTGCCCAAATGCCGTGCCGTGAACTGACTGAGCGTGTTCGCACGTAGTGTGTTTCGACGGCTTATTTATTTATTTATGCATTTATGTATTTATTTATTTACTCTCAAGGCCAAGGCATTACAGAGAGGAGTGGGTGAAGATAACGCAAAAATATAATTAACGACAACATAAACACAATAGCAGGGCTACCAAAACTGGTGGCAAATGGCAGATTCATGCGGACGGTGTCGGTGATCGAGGCAATGGAGGTGAAGAGGTGGTTTCAGTCGGCCCAAGTCTTGGGAATGAAGGAGTAGAAACGTAAATTAGTGCGGCTGCTTGGCACGCCAACCTTGTACTGGTGGTCAGTGCGGGAGGAAATGTACGATGGTGGCAGAAAGAGAGAATCGCTGAGGGGGGAGAGTTAAAATTATATATCTTATGAAAGAGACAAAGGCGAGACATTTTACGACGCAATGAAAGATAGTGTAAGTCAAGATTAGATTTTATTGAAGAGAGACTGGTAGTATGGAAGTAATTACGAGTCGCCCTACGCTATGCTCTCTTGTCTCAGTCCGTGCATTCTCGGTGTTGTCGCAACTGAGAAAGAAAGACGAGGTGACAAAGACGCAGTGGCCCGTGCCGAGTTGAGCCCGAGCGTCGGCTGCTTTTCTCATAAAATGCAATTTCGCACGCGACGGTTCGATCGATACAGATCGAAATACAACCGCACATTTTTGTTCCAACACCCACCTACAGAGCTCGAGAAATGAAACAGATGCATCGGGGCCTACCTTCTCAAACTAAATCTCTCGCCGTTTCTTATAATAATGCTACTATAAAGTCGTTTGCTTGGTTTCCTGCGGTTATCTGGACTAATGTAGTGGAGCACAATCGTCGTAGAGGTATCCCGCGAGCTATTTTGGACCTTAACGTTGTGCACGCAAGAGAGGCGGTCAATTGTTTTAGCATAGTACAGTAGAACCTCATTGATACGTTCTCGATTGATACGTTTTCCCGGCTGTTGCATTCAAAATTGCCGGTCCCGTTTTACTTCCATAGAGATACATGTATATTAGTTTCCTGCCTGTTACGTTTGCTTTCCTGGTTTTTACGTCCCAAAGCGTCTGCATCGCGGCGCCTCAGTGCGCCGCGCTCCAGGCTGCCACGCTGGCTTTGAAGCTAAGCTAGCGGAGCAAAGCCGAACCATGCAATGCGGGTCGCACGGCACACGTGGGCACGCAGATGCCAGTCTTCCCTTTACTCCTTTCCCCCTCTTTTTCGTCTCTCTGTCTCCTCGCTGGGCTTTGCTGAGCTCTGCGGCAGCTTCCCATCTTGCCCGGAGCGCCTTGGAGCATTGCTCGGACGGGGAGCGAGGCTGGCAAGGCGGCAAACGCTCATTCTTTCTTGCTCTTTCATTGTTTTTCTCTTTCTCCTGGCACGAGGTGCACCCGCATGCACGCTGCACTTCTCGTTTCTCTTCCGCTCGATTGCGTGAACCGTGGTTTTTCGGAGTATATGCACTTTGCGCTCATTGACAACGGTCATGGCGTCGCAAAGAAGGAAGGCACTCTCTTTTAAAGATAACTTTGATATACTTCAGACGGTGGATCGCAATTCCAGCCGGAAGAGATCTGACATCGCAAGAGACCTCGGACTCGCGCCGTCAACTTTGAACAGCATCATTGCCAAGCAAAAGGAGATCGATACGAAAGGTTATTTTTATCAACCAGGCTTTAAACAGGCTTGGGGGCGAAACACGCGAGGTTGGAGTGTCCGAGTCCTCCACTGTTCTGTAAGTACATATAAAATAAACCCTCGTATAAGAGCTGCTTTCTATCTCAGTGTAGAGCCCCCCTAAATGCGTTATCGGTTGTTGCGTCTTCCCGGATGATACATTTTTTTCCGCGGTCCCCTGCAAAACATATCAACGAGGTTCTATTGTATATGTCCAAGTCCGGAGCCCCGCGCCCTTGTGCCTTAAGTTGTTCTTCGTTTCGCATTAAGTCAGGCCGCAGCCAACTCTACGATCAGACGGAGCAAAGAAACGGCACCAAATGTGCTTGCGAAAAAGAAGCCTGGTATCGCGCTGTACTCACCATGCTGTGCGTTTGGTTTAGCCAGCAGAAGCAGAAAGGCAGCGAGAGCATTGTGGCGACTCGCTTTTGTTGCTGCTCGGCCGGCTCCGTCGGATCGGAGCATTGGCTGCGGTCGGATTTAATGTGAAGCGGAGTAGAGCAGCCAATCTCCGAAATGGTGGGCACTTATTGCGCGCCTTCGTTTTTAATTTCGAACTTTGTTTTGCGTAGCCTCTGGTACAAAAGGAGTCGGATGAAGACTAGCGCTAATTTCACTTTTAGACTCACTCGTTTGGTTTGGTAAATGCGTTAGAGTACGGGATGGCCAGACGAGCCCTTTCTGCCTTTGTAATGACTGCCTCGTCTGTTGCAGTTCCCCCGGAGATGTCCTGTTCCAATACCCCCGCCCTGAACCGCCGTAAGTGTCAAATCGTCGGTTTGCAGCTCGATTTCGGGGCCTGTCCTCCGGGACTTTCTTTGTCCCGCAGTCTTTCTGCTTGCCTTTTCTTCGCGGGGTAGCATTTATTGGAGGCTAGATAAAACTTCGCTGGCTGTAGTTAGTTGCTTCTCTTTAAATGGGGGTGGTAAGGGAGGGAGTTCAATCACCACTTCTTTACGCTGTGGAGTTTTTGGAAATAACGGTCGAGCATATAATTCTTCCAGCAGCGAAACAATGCAGTGGGGATCTGATAGTTTCAGCTTAAAACTTCCAGCCAAGTCACCAGGACTTTGTTGGATGACTCAATGCCCGATGACCTCTGGAGTTTGGTTACTTCGGTGGACGTTTTCATTTATTATGCTACGCCACACCACGCAGAGGAACGACTGCGAACCTTAATGAGCGGTAGACGTTAATTTTATTCATCCATTCATCGTGGGGATTCAATGACTTTCTCTGCATTCTGCGTGTCACCGACCTTTTACAGTTTGCCGGTTGTAAAATGCTATGTTTGGATGTGCTGTGGCAAAACTGGTGTAAGTTGTAGACTGCAGATCTACAAGATCCAATGCCGCTCAACTGTCACGTGATCTGGATAGGCATCGTACCGACATGCATTCGTGCATCACTACTGCATGATGCACGTTAAAGTCCCCAGGCTAGCACTCGTGCTACGCTGGCTAAATTTCTCATCTACAGCGTTAACAGTGTTGCCATGCCTGAAAGGCAGACCGGCGTTACGCCGTCTAAACACAAACGTCTAATTTGCTTTCTTTGTGCGAGCGGCACGTGACACAGCAACGTGTGGGGTGCATAGTTGCGCTATGCATTCGCAGCTCTGGATTGACTCGGATGGCACCCACTGCGGTTCATCGTAAGGTGAAATGGATTGCAGGGAACGTTGTAACCTCCAAACTAACTTGTAACCCATCTAAGAACATTGCATAAATGAAGGCTTTTCTCCATCCACCTTTTCTGATTAAGGAAAACGTAGAAGGACACATTTGAATTGTGTTCGTGCTTTATATCGTACATTAGTTTACAGTTGTCTGCAGATGTATTATTTGTAGATTGTGCGCTCATAAATGTCAGTTGACGCCATACTGCACGACTAGATGGTTCGACCACCTCAGATCTTCACAAAAATAATGCAATGGTATCCACTTCTCTCGTAAGTATTTAGCCGTGATATTTTGCCCAAATACTCGTTCGTTTTATGGCGTTCATTTTTTAAACTTTGAGAAAAGTGCCTTAATTGTACCTTTGCAAGTACGTCCTCAGGGCGCTGCCATGTTGTTCGGTTGGAATGCGCGTGGGCCCGTCATAATTTGATCACGACATGGGCCCAAGCGCACCCCAACTGAGCAAGATGGCGGCACCCTGTGCCCGTACTTGCAAACGTGTATAGACGCTTTCAGACAGCTGTGCATGGGCGCCGCCATAACTGACTTTCAGTATTTGGTCCCTCTTATTCCGTTTGCTTCACTTCATCTTTACCACAGCAGGACAGGTTATTGCCATTTTAGGTGTCGCTGTGTCCTTCCCCCAGCATAGGCTATTGCGAAGGCTCGTCAACGCCCGCTTTAGTGGCTCGGCATCTCGGTAAGACCAGAGAAGGTCGGCTGTGGCGGCTCAATCTGGCGCGTGTTTAAAGTGTCTATAGGACATTGCAACCTTCCTATTAAAAATTCAAAATGCAAAATAATTATTGTAACAGCAGCAGGTGACTTCCAACACATTTCTTTTCAAGTACTTTAAATATTGTATTAACATATTTATTTCACTAGGGTTAGACTTGCCCAAGTTAGCACATATTGTAGCAAATTCATTCAATTATTTACTAGGCTTATATTTTAGAAATAGGCCTGAAACATCTTCTTCGGTAAAAAAAACGTCTTTTTAAATTATAGTAGAACCTGAATAAGTTTTTCAAGGGACCCCGGAAAAAAATGTATCATCCGGGAAAACTTAACAACCGATAACGCACTTTGGGGGGCTCTACATGAGATAGAAAGCAGCTCTTATACAATGGTTTATTTTATGTGTACTTACAGAACTGTTGAGGACTCTGACATGTTCACAAAAGCGCGTAATATCTGCCTGCCGCTTGGATTTAATGTTAAGCAGTAAAAGCCGTTTCTTCCAGGAGCCGCAGTCCTCTCTCACTCTCCGCGCAGTCGTGAACATTCACGTAGCGGCGCAAGGTGTCCAATGCAACGTAATCGTTCGTTTCTTGCTCGACATCTTCATCACTTTCTTCGTTGTCGGCAGTAGTGAGGTCGGCCACAATGTTTGCTGTGCTCTGCGGTTCCGAGGTTACAACGTTGTCGTCAAGCAACGCATATTCACAGTAGGTGATTGGAGCGACGATGCTGTTCAAGGTTGACGGCGCGAGTTTGAGGTCTCTTGCAATGTCAGATCTCTTCCGGCTGGGATTGCGATCCACTGTCTGAAGTATATCAAACTTCGCTTTAAAAGAGAGTGCCTTCCTTTTTCACAATGCCATGACCGTCGTCAATGGCCGCAGAGCGCGTGTAGTACTTCGAAACACCACGGGTTATGCAATAGAGCGGAACAGAAACTAGAAGCGCAGCGTGCATTCCGGTGCAGCTCGTGCCAGAGAAAGAGAAGGACAGATGAAAGAGAGAGCAAGAGAGAACGAGCCTTTGCCGCTTCGCCAGCTTCGCTCCCCGTCCGAGCAGTGCTCCAAGGTCACACCAGGGCAAGATGGGAAGCTGTGGCAGAGCTCAACAAAGCCCAGCGAGGAGACAGAGACGGAAAAGAGGGGGAAGGAGTAAAGGGAAGACGGGCGTCTGCATGCCCATGCGTGCCGTGCGACCCGCATTGCATTGGTTCGGCTTTGCTCCGCTAGCTTCGCTTCAAAGCCAGCGTGGCAGCCTGGTGCCCGGCGCGCCGAATAGCCGCAATGCCGACACTTTTGGATGTAGCAACCGGGAAAGCAAACGTAACGGGCAGGAAACTAATACATGTATCTCTATGGAAGTAAAACGGGACAGGCTGTTTTTTAACATAACAGCCGGGAAAACGTATCAACCGAGAATGTATCAACGAGGTTCTACTGTACTTGGAGAAGAATTACATCTTGACAGTTCTTACTTCGAGTATTAAAAGTACACGGATAAGGTAATGTTTCGCAAATTGGCAATGTTTAGTGCAATAACGCAGAAGTCATTCTCCGCCTATCGGATGCATTGATGTCAACAAACACGCCGTCGTCTGTGGTCCGCTTCGACTCGACCGGACTTAGCCACCAACATGTGAAATCGCGTGGTTGTGACGTAAAGTATGCCTTTCTACCGGAAACGAAAGTTCTCCCAGCCGTGCGAGGGAGCCGTGTTATACATGGGTGCTGCATCACACGGACGTATGCGCTCGTCATCAATCAATCCAATTGACGAACATTTGGATTCTAGTTTGTGCCCAATCAGTGCCTTGACGGCACTTTTCATTGCTCGCAAATGACAAGTTCAGTGGTGTGCTTAAAGGGATACTGAACCGAAATTGGAATTTCGCAAAATAACGCCCCAGAAGTGTTGAACAAGACGCTACAAACTCTAAAACATCACTCGTACATTGATATCTCAAACGGATGGCCATACTTTTCGAAAAGAGGGTCATCGTTCTGGTGCCCACGCACTTCAGGACCGCGTGATTTCGCTCAGAGTTGAGGAGGAAAGCTAAGAAGGAAGAAGTTGAAAACTCATTTCGTGGTCCCTTTAATATAATATTTAAAGTATTCGAAAAGAAATGTGTTGCAAGCTTCTGCCACCGTTACAATATTTCCTTTGCATTTTGGTTTAAAGTTAAAGTTTAAAAAATGGCCGCCACAAAACGAATAGGTATTTGGGCAAAATATTTCGGCTAAATACTTATACACTGAAAAACTACCACTCAGATTTTTTTTTTTTTTTCTCGAAGATCTGAGGAGGTTGGGTTAGCTTGACGTGTGGTTCGGCGTGAGTGACCCAATTCTGTTTGCTTTATTGCCAACTTGGAGTGAGGGGTGTGTCAAGACTCCCTCTTACAGGCCGGGCCCGGGCAAGTAACGGTGATTGTGTTGGCAGAGTGAGCGACAGGGGCGACATTCTCGAGGTGAGGCGACACTTCCCGTTTATGTTCTCGTACCTGGTGCATTCTCGGAATACGTTGTGCAACTCGTGAAGCCATGTTACAGTAGTATGTTTCTATTTAGTAGTCGAAACCCAAATTTGGCCATTGTTGTCAAAAAGATAATCGTTACCCCTTTTACAGCGGAGCTGTTAAGGGCTAGGTTCCCCAGAATCGTGTCCGGTATGTCCATACAAACCTGCCTAGACAGCTACCACCATCTATAAGCGACGGTGGCAAGCACACAACCAGTCTGGTTTCCGCCGTCGCTCGTAGATGGCGGCAACCTTTCCAGCTATCAAAGAATTGATAGTTGGGCGCGTTGGTGGGAATTCATCGTAGGAAACAGTGCGAAAAACAGACGACGACGAAGAAGCACACGTAACGAGCGCAGCGCTTGTCACGTTTGTTTCTTCGTCCTCGTCTGTTTTGCGCGCTGTTTCCTACGCTCCTACGCTCTTATCAGTTTCGGTTTGGACTCGCGATTGGTCGGCCACGCGCCCTTTCGGGAAAAGGAGACAGGCTGCGGAAGAAGCGGCGACGTACGCAGCGTCGCGAATGGGTCCGCAACCGCCGCAAAGCCGCTGTCGCCTCGACTTCCACTGCGTACAGCGCTTCAGATTCCCTTGCCAAAGAGCACTTCGCTCGCCTGGAAAGCCTCCACCGAGAACAGAACTGAAAATCTTGAGTAGTATCTTAATAATGCGATAGCATTATAAAGATACTACTCAAGATTTTCAGCTATATGGGTATCCTGCTTCCTGGTGACAAAACGCTTCCGTGCTAAATTTAGCGGAAAAATTGGTGTCGTGACCCGTGCACCAATTCAGTGTCCCCGCTAAATTTAGCGAAAAAAATGACGTCGCGACTTATGAACCAATTCAGGTTCGACGTCACGGGCTATGCTGCAAATTGCATTTTAAGTTCGAAGCGACCTCAGCTGCTCACATGCACCAGCCCGAAAATGACTTTTGTTTGGAGGCCAGTGTCGTAGTAAGGTCAAAGTAGACTTCATTTTGTAAGCTTCCCATTGGCTGGAAGAAGCTTGAAGAAAATGTACAACTACTGCATGCTTCTCATCCATTCCTTCACCCTCCACTCACTGGAAAAGGAGAAAGAATGGGAGGGGGAAATGGCCAGTACGGGACAAAGTGCAATCTGCGACATGTGGCCCAGTTACGGTAGTTTAAAGAAAGTGTTTCTGGCAGTGCAGCGTCCCTTCAGGCTAGGCTTAAGGTTCTGCAAGAGGGGAGGGACTGCGAGGGAGTGAACTGAAATGTTGAACTGCTGAAACGCTGTCGAAAGTTGGGCGAGTTGGTGATGCATAAAGAAACTTTTTCTTGTCTCCATCCGTCCTCGCGCTGCTTTTAGTTTCTTCTTGCTGGAAAACACTGGCTGAAAAGTTCTTCTCTAGAGGTTATGCGGTTTCAGTGATTGGCCTTGTGTAAAGTGGATTGCAGAAATTCCTGGCAATCTTTCATGAGCATCCGCTGTTCTTAGATGCATTTAGCCGTTGTAATAGAGTTGCTCCCCTGTGCAGGAACACAGTGTGCCCAGCCCTGACTTCTTTGGAGCATCTGGACGCAGCAGCGGATCCTCCCGTCACCAGTTCCGTAAGCAGCCTTCTTTTGTGCCATACTTTGTTTCACATCAAGTCCGTCGCGGCGGGCCACGCCAGAGCGGGGGGAAGGGGGGGAGGGGAAAGGTTGTGGCGGTAAACGAGAGTGGAGGCGGGGGGAGGGAGGGGGGGAGGGGAGGACGGTGGGCTATCGCCCTAGGTGCCGCTGACCCTAGTGACACCACTGGGTGTACCCCATTTTTCTATCCATGATTTGTTGTAAGCGGATTGATGTTTAGGCCAAGTAGGCCCGAGTATAGATTGAGGCTTTTCCAAAAGGGAGATGCTACAATTGTCGAAGAATTTCTTAAGGTAAAAACGTTGCCTAAAAACGAATTTTCTAAAAAAAAATTACTAATTTTGAATAACGTTACATTGAGGTCCATCAAGATCTTAAGAATATTTCCACAAAGTTCCATTCATTTCTGTAGCGTGGTTAACTTGCTGTCAGTTATTTTCGGCGCCTCTGTGTCATGTGCCGAGAAACTGCGGGAGAGGATGGGAGGAGAGCGCGTGGGGATGTCAGGACGTTGAGCTCTCGTTGAAATGATTAGTGGGTGTATCTAAAGCTAGCTGCCCTTGTCTCCGCTGCACTCGTCAAACGCGTTACTGTGGAATGCCGCCGTCCAGCGTCTGGCTCTCACATTTGAACGCGTTCAACGAGTGCGGTGGAGACAAAGAGGGCTAGTTTGAGATCTACCCTCTAATCATTCCAATGAGAGCTCAACGTCCTGACAACCCCACGCGCTCTCCTCCCATCCTCTCCCGCAGTTTTTCGGCGCATTTAAAAGAGAAATATCTGGACACTTTATATGCACTTTTCTCCATTTTGTTTTTCGGTATAAATTGCATTTTAGTTTATCATCTTAAAATAAATGGAAGGAAAGGTTCGTGCTTCGTTTTTTCTGACTGAAGTTTAATGTGAAATGCACCTGTAGACTTTTTTTTTTTTTTTTTCGCTTTATTGATGTCTTCATTCAAAAAACACTTCAAGGCTATTTGGGGGACACAGAAAGCACAAAACTTGGTTGATTTCCCGGAGCAACGTTGTAAAAATAAATTAGTTTTTACCAAATCCTTTTTACAGTCGCACTCTCCAGACTGTCTGCTTTGTATCTAACAAAAATATTCCGAACGTTGTAGGTATTATTTTTTGAATGATAGACTGCCTAAGCAACGTTGGCATCTCCCTGATATGAACAATCATAATTTCCTTTGCAACAATAGTAGAGTATTGTAACCTTTTACTGCACCCTTTACCATAGTGCACTGCTTTTTGGGATGTCAATTCTTTCGCTGCTTCACGCCTTTCCCCCCATGCGTGCGGATGATTGATCTTTTGTTCTAATGGCAGGTCTGAGTGACGTGATGCCTGTCTTCTCGGATTCCATGATGACGTCGAGTCCCCTTTCCCCCTCTGGCAAGTGGGCTCTACACTTTCTCTTTCTTGACCCGCTTTGATCGCAGAAAGCATTGTAGCGCTGGCTGTTTCCTTTCACTGGCGCTCTTGAGAACACCCGCATAGCACCATCTTCCTAGTGTGCACTCATTATCAAACTATATGAGCTCATGGTTTTTACATTTGTTTACTTCAAAACAGTTGGAAAAAGCCATACTGAACCTTTCAATGTGGCCGTTTGTCGTAACCAGAGGAAATATGCAGTAAAGTCTTGAGTGAGTAGAACTGTCACATTGCCTAGAACCCGAGACTGAGATGACTTAAGAGGGGCAGAAAAGGGGTTGCAACTTTCGTGCATTTGGTTCGTTGGCTTGGCCTTGGAAGGTTTTCTTTGGTTTGACGAACCACTTAACGACTCCGTGCACAAATTGTTACTCCGGCGATAACAAAATGGCACGCAAAGACCCACGAGCACTGAACTGCTTTTGCCTGTCTTCGTTTTTTTGTGCACCGTTTTTTTATCATTAGTCACAGGTTAACTCGCCCATATCGCAGCTTTAATTATTCTGCCATGACTGACGTGTTAATACTAGTAGATTGCTGTTAGAAGCGTCCCTTCTTGAATGTCTCAAAACTGTGCCATATGTAGTACCGGGGTTCACAGACTTGGGAATTTTGACGAACCCCCATCTGCCTTCAATATTATCGGTTGAGGAACCCCTTTCCCCTCGTCACCGGTGCAATAAAGCAGTGCAGTCACCTACACATCTTGTAAACAACAACGCATGTGGCGGTGACTGTTTGGCCCGTAATTATGCACCAATGAATGGCACGGATCTGCTAAAACGGTGTTTAATCTGGAAATATAGCGCATCTTCCGGACTACAGTCCACACCCGGTGCGGACTGTAGTCCGGACCTAGTCCGCACGCCTTGCATAGTTTACACCCAGTGCTTAGTCGACACAACAGTCTTCTCATACACAGCCCACCTTGACAAATAAATGTATGCTTTCTTAGCTCACACAAAAAAGCTTGTATCATACGTAAATGGTCATTAGCACACTCTTTCATTCGCAAAATTCGTCGCGTCACTTCGTAATGAAAGATCTTGGAAAACAGAACTCCCGTATAGTCCGCACCAAGTAAAATGTCAAGTTTCAGGCGTGTGTAGTCAGCGCGGACCCCTGCGCCCCATACTTTCCGGGGTCCGGAAGGTATGGGGCTCTACTTAGGGGCAGTCAAGGAAATGTGGGAGCTTCGGAAATTCCCCAGTTCCTACGAACCAGCGTTGCGGATTGGGCACCCCCATTCCATTCCAATTCCATTCCGGGGAATTAGTTTCCGACAATTCCATTCCTTTCAACTCCTCGGAATGGAGACACTGGGCCCCTTCCAGCTCCTGGAATGGCTGACCTACACCATTCCATTCCTCTAATTACTAAACGTGAAATAATGGCCATTGACAAGACATTGTGTTACCTGAAAAAAACAACAACAAAAAAACAAAAAAAAAAACAGCAAAAAGCTGTTGACATTACAAACGCGGAGACGACCGCAAAGCTATGCAAAAGCTTCCTTAAAGCACCCATTCCACAAAGCATGAGGATGGTCGCACAAAGCGCTTCGTAGCACTTGATATCACTGTAGACATTGATCGCACGATTCAGCGTAAAAGGCTTGCAAATCGCAACAGACGCCAAAAATTAAGATCGCCCATTTTCTTCACAAACGAACCATATATTCTCCACAGATACATGGTTAGCGTGTTGTTTGTTTGATAAGCCCTTAAAAATGCCTAGTTCATGCTTGACACAAGAAGCTATTTTTCTGTCTGCTTCGAATACTTGCACAACAGCACCGCTACTGCGTTGTTTGAAGCGACGCCACATATACCTGCCCCAAATCTTCATGCACTGCGGCAAGAGCAGAAAACCGCTGACAAAATGCAGTCGGTATGCGGCTCCAGTCGGTATGTGGCTGCCTTAAAACATGCTTTTTTGTTTGCTGTACGATTTTTGCGATTTCTTAACATTTTCAGTCCAATTCTATTTGTGTTTCACGTAAACACTAGAAGGTTTAGCTGTGTTAAAAGCAGGGAGTCCAATCACTATTTCAATTCGCTTTGGGTTCAGGTTCAGTGTAACTTTGCATTTTGTTCCGGTTCAGTTCTGGTTGGGTGATGCTTTAGAAATAATGGTTTGCTTACTGGTTCCATCAAGTGCACATCAGTTAAAACCGGTTCATAGAAAGACGAAAAAAGTCCACAGCTGCCAGTCACTAAGAATAAAGGGTGAGCTCAACACGGCGTCATCTGCATAAAAAAAAAATTAGGTCATCAGAAGCAGTGCTGCAGAAACGAGAACAGCAAAACAAATAGATGCTTAGTTTCGTTTTGTGATCTTGAATTTCTAACGCAAACACCATTCTATGAAAATTGCGTGGTTATACAGGCGCTTGGAAACTACGAAAGTACAGTACTCACATGTGAAGTTGATCAGCCAGCACGCACAGTGACACTGGGACGCTAGCACGCACTGTATTCGAAAACTACCCACAAAAAACAAATTAGGCGTTAGTTGTTTAGACAGCAGGAGTTCAGTGTGCCAGCGTATGGCAACAATGTTACCCACTGTAGAGGAGAAATTTAGCCAGCGCAGTACAACTGCTAGCCTGGGGTCTATAACAGGCATCACACCGTACTGCTCTTCTTTGTGAACAGTAAAAGGGTCTATACTGACACGCGTGCACGGCTGAGTGTGCAGCGCATGTGGCTCCCGTGCGGATGAACTGGGTTAGAATCCTGCAGCGCATTTTGCCTTTAGTTGCACCGCTGGAAACTTCCAGTGCATGTATCTTCTGGGTAGGAGCCAGCTGTAGCATGCAACACCAAGTCAGTCTTCCACTAACGCTCGATTCTTCTGCCTCGCCAACATCGACGCCCGCGGCGCTCCTTCTTGTGCATTTTCTTTTGGCACAAGTCTGCCGTATTAAAGGGGCCATGAAAGGAATTTCGGGAATTTAGATTTTTTTTTTTTTCTTTTCTAATAGCATATTGTTTAGTGGGCCAAAAGAAAGAGGATAGAAATTCAAAAGCCCGCTTTGAAAACATAGCTGACTACTTTGTACCTCCTTTTCTTCGAAAGCTCTCAGATTTTTCACTGCGATACATCTGCGCTACCCAAAGCACGCCATCCGGCCCCTGCACTGCGTCGCTATACTCTCTCGCTACACCCCGCTCACCCCTAGGCTGGCAATGCGGTGGGAGCTACGCACTTGCTGGACCAAGTCCACAGCCTCCCTTTCATCACCTAAGCCCATTCTCTGTACGCGTGTACGTGCGAGGGAGCGTGATCATGTGGCTGGCGCAACGAGCATTTAGCTTCCACAGCAGTCAGCTTAGGGATGAACGCAGCACTGCAGAAGCCAGAAAAGGGAGAGACAGGAAAGCAACTTTTGTCCCAATCTTGAGCGACAGGCTAATCTTCTAGGGGGACGTCGAGACCAATCCTGGCCCTCACGACGTTCCCTCTGTTTCCGCCGCACCTCTCGATCAAACGCTCGTTCTCTTAAACCAACTCGCTGCTGGCCAAACAGAAATAATGAGGGAAATTAGACTCGTACATGAAAGACAGGGGAAAACAGAGTCCGCCTTAGCGGCCTTGAAAAGTAAAATTGACGATATCAATAGAGAGGTGCTGAACTTAAAATCATCTAAGGCAGTAACGCAGTCATCCCCCTCTCCTCAAGCGATACGTAACCTTTGTTTTAGAACTTGGAATTTTTATATTGCGAACGCGAGAAGTGTGTATGCAAAACAAGAGTTATTTTCTGCTATGCAATCGAGTACAGCTGACGTCATCGTCAGTGAAACTTGGTGAACGGAGGAAATTTCTAGCTGTGAATTGATTATGAGCGACGATTATTTTATTGTTCGGAAAGATCGAACCGGACATATTTTTTATTTATTTATTTATTTATTTTACCCTCAGGGCACAAAGGCATTACAGAGGGTAGTGGGGAATAATAATAATAGGAATACAAAAGGAACAATGAAGAAGTACAAAAAAGAGCGTGGTCAGTCATTGATGTAAGAGATGCAGGTAAGCGGTTCCAATCATTAGAAGTTCTTGGAATAAAAGAAGCGTAATAAACGTTAGAGCGACAAATAGTACACCAACTTTGTGACGATGATCAAGGCGTGCTGAAACAAAGTATGGGGGGATTATTATTTGGGCTTTGAGGTAAGAAACATGGTGATAGATTTAATGAAAAAGGGAGATTCGAAAAACCATGCAACGATGTGCGAGGGTTGGAAGTAATAATACGCAGTGCGTATCACACGCGACACAACGCCATTTAACTACAATGTCTTTGCCCCATAGTCCGATCTAAAAACAAGGTTTCGGTTTGAAGTAGTGTCACTGATGGGTGGCTAACACAGCAGTCCCCCAGGCTGTTGATGCTATGTGCTTCCAAGATTTCGCGAGTCGTCTTGTCTCGATAATGTCCAATTATTGTTGTGCCTTTAAGAATTGGAGTACACGAGCAGGAATTGCAATGAACGGGAAGGTGACTGCCCACCGTAGATTTTAGTGAACGATCATGCTCGAGAAGGCGATCGTTTAGGCACCGTCCAGTTTGGCCCACATAGCTTTTACCATTTGTTAGTGGGATTTTGTACACCACGCCAATTGAACATGGCACATAAGGGTGGCTGTGGCGTTTCTAGCACTTGTCTTTGTTGAGGTTATCCGCTCTCGAGCGAACCTTGGAACAGATTTGCGCCATTCTTTTAGGAGCTGAAAACACCACAGGCACATCGTACCTTTGGGCTGCTCTTTTTAAGTTATGCGAGGTTTTGTGCATGTATGGTACAACAACCTTTCGTTTCTGTTGATCTCTAGGTTTCCTTCGCTGAATCCCTTTAGTCTTACGTACCAAGGCCGCCACCACCTCGTTTAAAACCTGTGATGGAAAGCCTGACTTTTTGGAGTCTCTCAACTTGAGCGTTAAAACTTTCACGAACAGTGTGAAAGCAGGACTTCGTAAGTGCAGGCCCAAGTATGGTAATCGCAATCCCCCTTTTAACAACTTCCGAATATGCTGATGTGTAATGAAGGATGCCCCCTTTTTTGACCTAGGTGAGAAACTCCAGCAGATATGGTTTGTATGAAGAGATAACGAAAGGTCCAGGAACTGTAACTTTCCGTCCGAAGGTTTTTCAACAGTGAATTTAAGTCCAAAGCCACACCTGGAAAATACGCTCATAACCTTATCAACGTAATCACCTTCAACAGACTTGGGATACACTAGCAAAAAATCGTCAACATATCGGAACACCTTTGACACTTGTGATCTGCTAAGGGCACCTTCAATAGCTCGATCAACACTTGCTAGAAAAATGACACTAAGAACGGGGGCCACACATGATCCTATACACACACCTGACCGCTGTGTAAAGGTATCATTTTGCCACCCAACTATCATAGAGTTCAGATAGAATTGCAGAAGTTCGAGAAAGCCTTCTAAAGACACACCACTAGAGTTTCTGAAGGAGAGCTCCCCTTGCTCTTCAATGCAGGACTTGACTGAGGCAAGTAATGCTTGGTGTGGAAGAGAATAATGCTATGCGCATGATTTTGCATTTGTTGATGTTAACCTCCATTGACCAGAGTTAGCACCATCTAAATATGGAGTCAGGGTCATGTTGTAGTTTTTGCGAGTCCGAGTCATTAGTTATTACACGACAAATAGCACAATCATCAGCAAAGAGTTTAATTGAAGAAGAAACCATCTCTTGCAAGTCATATTAATATAGATCAAGAAAAGTAAAGGCCCCAAAACTGATCCTCGAGGTACGCCGGAAGTGACTGGTGCGGAGGAGGAGTTCACACCGTTACATGTTACAAATTGCGAGCGATTTATTAAAAATGATACCAACCAGTTAAACACGTTAGAATAAATGTTGAGTTTACTTAATTTATGCAATCAAGGTCTGTGCGATACCTTGTCGATTGCCTTGGCAAAATCTAAGAATATGCAGTCCACCTGAGATCCCTGATCAAATGCTGAATGAAAATCGTTAGTGATAGACAGTAGCTGTGTTTCACAGGACAAAGATTTCCTAAAGCCATGTTGATTTGGGGAAAAAAATGAATTGGACTCTAGGAAGTTAACAAGTTGTGTATAAGTTATATGTTCTAGAACTTTACAGGGAACACTGGTTAGCGAGATGGACCTATAGTTGATAGGAAAGTGCTTATCACCAGATTTATGCAGAGGAATAACTTTATCAATTTTCCAGTTGCAAGGTACCAATGATGTGTCAAGTGATTGCTGAAAAATATGGGTGAGAATAACAGAGGAGTACTGATTAGTAGCTTTAAGAAATTTCGAGTTAATTTCGTCAACACCAGTTGCCGATGACAGCTCTAGGCCATTTAGAATGCTCAGAACACCATCAGGCTGATTATGATAGGGTCTATCAGTGGGAAAGGATCAACATTATAGCTTGGGTTCACATTGCTTAGGGTGCTAGAAAAAGATCTAATAAACACTTCCTGAATCATTGTGGCACATAAGGATTCATCGATCAAAGTTTCGTCGGGTGTTTTCAAGAAAATAGACGAAGGCCTATCTCGATGGGACAACACATTCCAGAACTGACGCGGGTTATTTTTTAACATGGAAGGTAGTAAGGTGAAGAAGTTGAACTTAGCAGACTGAACAGCACTCTTGTAGCACTGAGCAGCACTGAAATAATTTTGCCAGCGAACTGGGCAGGATGTGAGCCTCGCAGCTCTAAATAAACACTTCTTTTTGTTTGACAATCTCAGGAGCACCCTGTTGAACCACAAATAATTAGAGTTTACGATTATGGTTTTCAAAGGTAGGTATGTATTTCTCAGTGAGCGAAATCACCTTTTCCTTAAAGCGCGTCCAGTTGGATTCAACAGAGCATTCAGAGAAGTTACCCAAAAAAGTATCTGAAAAACTGCATAATTCAACATTAATGGCATCATAATTAGCTTTGCTGTAGTCCCGAATGACTTTTCTTTGGTTTTTAACGCAAATTTTAGGAACATCAAGGTAAAATGTAATAACAAATGGTCACTGAGGCCAGGTAGGTGTGCGATTGGATTGGGCATCGTAGTCAAAACAAGATCCAAAATGTTTGAAGTAGTGGCAGTTATTCTAGTTGGGCTATGAACTAGCTGTGTAAGATGAAAATCAGAAAGCACACTTAAAAACTTCACACAGTCTGCTGAAAATGGGTCAGAGGTGGGATCCTCCGGGCCCCAAACAATGTTAGGGTAATTAAAATCGCCTATCAAAACCAAGGGCGTGTTAGGAAAACGCGTTGTAATTACATTCAATGCATCGTGTAGTTTATCAGCACAATCAGACATATGAAGATGGACGATAACAGCATCCCAATACAGTCAAACCCGTTTATAACGAACAGCAGGAAACGCTCCTATCAGTTCGATATAGCAAGTAGTTCGATATAGCAAAAAACATTTACAACAAACCAGGCACGTAGCCAGGATTTTGTTTCGGGGGGGGGCCCACCCATGACAAAATGCTGTAAGAGGGGGAGGGGGGAGAGGAGGTCCCAGCAAAATGGAAGATTTCGGGGGGGGGGGGGGGGGCCCGGGCCCCATGGGCCACCCCCCTGGATACGTGCCTGCAACAAACTTCTACGATGCTTTCGTTGTAAGGCGAGAGCTTCTTTTTCTCTCATCTTTTCGCTTCCACCTTGTAACAAAGTGCTGGAATGTGTTTTTTGTTTTTTGCGTGCTTGCAGAGTTTGTTCTTTTAGCTTATCTTCTCTTTCGAATCACTTCTCTTCGTAGGCAACCGCTTTGGGATGAAGTTTTTTTTTTTCTTTGCATGCGTGCTGTGTTTTTTTTTTTGTTTTTTTAGCTTTCTTCCCTTTTGAATCTCTTCTCTTTGTCAACTTTGTTCGCGGCTTGAGCTTTTAGAATTTTCTTTCTTTCCTAGATTTTTTTTTTGGGGAAAGGGACAGGCTAGAAGACGATTGTTTGCACGTTTTTGGAAGCCTTCCCGGGGAAAAAAGTTTGATATAGCCAATATGTTGTTCGTTATAAGAAGTTCTTTTTACATGCATTTTTATTTAAATTTTCCGTGAGTTCGATATCGACAATAATTCGCTGTACATGGGTTCGTTCTAAACGGGTTTCACTGTATATATTTTTTATGGTTGAACGTTGACACACACCCAAATTATTTCTAAGGGGCTGTTAATATTAACAACAAATGATGGTATACTCTTAATGACTCCAATTAGCACGCCTTCGCCTGTCTGCAACTCTCTGTCCTGCCGAAAGGTAGTGAATTGTTTTTGTCCTAAGAATAATTCGATATAGAGGGGGAGGGGTTCTGGTGGCTATCAAAAAGACTTGGCATGTAGAAAAATGCGATATAATTTCAAGTTTCAAGGGAGTATGGGACCGGATAAGAACACCGACTGTTTGCCTTCTGGTTATTGCTTGCTACAAACCTCCCGGGATTTTGGATTTTTCTAGTTTACTTCAAGAATGCGTAGAACAGCTTGTTAGAACTTACCCTAATAATATGTACGTGCTCGCTGGAGACTTTAATTTCCCTGATATTGTCTGGCCGGTCTTTCCTGCATCTATGCCCTTTGAAAGTTGGCGCACTCTTCCAAAACAATGTCGCGACTTTGTAGATGTAACAAGTGCTTTTTCCCTGTGTCAAATGAATAATCAACCAACTCGTGGTTCTGCTGTTTTAGACCTCTCTTTCACTTCAAAACCCGAATGTGTAATGGGGGTTCACCTTGAGTGATCTTTCGTCTGTAAATGTTGAAATGACCATTTCAACATACAGATATAACCCGTTGACTAAAACCATTTTAAATTATCCCAAAGCAAATGTTGATGCGATTTGTGCAGATGTAGTATCATTGTCTGCTTCATATTTAGAGGACTTTGCTTCTAGGTCTACTAATGAAAATTGGAATATAATTACTTCAACTGGCAAATCTTTTTATTCCTAAAGTGAACATACACTCTAGCATTGAGAAGCCATGGTTTTTAGCACGACTGAAAAAACTTCTTAATAAAAAGCATTGTCTCTATAGGACTGCCAAGCTATCTAGATCCCAAGATGCATGGGAGAAATATGATCAATGTAATCTAACAACCAAGCTCGAAATAAAAAACGCAAAAAGGAAGTATTTTAACGAAGACCTTGGTAACATTATGAGGACCAACCCCAAAAAGTTCTGGAGTGTGGTTAATCCAAAACAGGGAAGGGAGTCTTTTTCATTTTCCGATGACGTTGGAAACAAGACGAGTCCTCTCGAGGCGTGCGAGCGGTTCAGTCGATATTTTAGTGAAGTCTTCTCAGAGGACCTGTTTCCTCTTCTGGATTACTACCCTGATTATAGTATGTATTATGAAATGCCTCAACTAACTATTTCTGCAACTGGCATTTTGAAACTTATTGACAAACAGCACTCAAACTCCGCTCCCGGCCCGGATAAAATTTCAATGAAACTTCTCAAACTATGCAAGCATGAGTGCTCAGCCCTCCTTTCCCTGATTTTTCAACAATCCTTAGACACTGACGAAATTCCTGATGATTGGAAGCAGACGCAGGTAATTTCAATACACAAAAATGGTTCAAAGAATGAATTTGGTAATTACAGGCCTATATCGTTAACAAGTGTCCCTAGTAAGCTCATGGAGCATGTCGTATTTTCTAGTGTTATGAATCATTTATGCATTAACAAATTTATTTTTGTAAACCAGCACGGTTTCCGGCGATCCCACTCCTGCGAAACACAACTTTTTGAATTTAGCAATGATATTCATGAAAATCTGCATTCTCGCTTAGAAGCGCACGCCATTTTTATTGATTTCAAAACTTTTGACAAAGTACCTCATCACCGTCTTATGTTAAAACTAGGCTCGTTAAGAATAGACCCGTTTGTAACGAAATGGATTGCAGGCTTCTTTTCTAACCAAACTCAATGCATTCATTATGAAAGTAAAGATTCGTAACCCCAACAAGTAAAATCGGGCGTGCCCCTGGGAACCGTGCTTGGTCCACTGCTTTTTCTGATATATGTTAACGACCTGCCTACTCGTATTCAGTCCACGATAAGATTATATGCCGACGATTGTGTTTTATACACCAACTCATGTTTACAAACAAACCGAAGCGCCCCTAGCGGACGCCACCGGCGCCGCGCATGCGCGGTGGACGGTGGGCAAGAAGCTTGCCGTCGCCCATAAACAAACCATTGAATTGCGTTACCGTCGGCGTCGGTGGGAGTCTCCGTGCTCTTTTTCGCGTTGGAATTGTTGATTCTACGTCCTCCTAACAATGTCTGACTACTTGAGCGGCTTCAGCAAAATTAACGAGGCAAAACTTTGCGTGAATAATGTGACGTGCGGCGATTCATTTCACGCGGACGCCACAGAATGGGCGCTAAAGCCTGACTCCCACGATGAGATTCTGCTCGCTATTTTCAGTCGCGACGTCGCTCGGGCTGCAAAAGCTTGGACCGTAACTGAGATGGTGGACGTCGATACTGAAAACCGCAAGTAGAATCGGGCATTACAAGTCGGTGATGGCCACTGGTAACAATGATCAACATCCTCTTGTATCCACTGTTTACACTTAGCCTACTTACCCCAACCAACCTTCAAAAGTGTTTTGAGGCTTGCACTTAGTTCTTATAGCAATTACCGGGTCAACGTTTGGTATACGGGCCGCTGTCGTTTGAACGAGCTGACGACAAAAAGCAGAAAACTTTGAAAGAGCAGACGACAGTTCGAACGCATGCGCAATGGAGTGCGGGCAAGAAGCACTGCGTCCCGCGTCAACAAACCATTGGAATGTCACGTTGTCGGCGTCTGTGTGAGTCTGCATACTCTTTTTCGCGTTGGAATTGTCGATTCTACGTCCTCATAGCAATGTCTTACTGCTTTAATTGCCTGAGCGAAATTATCAAGGCTCGTTACGCCGCTAAACTTTGCGTAAATAATTTGACGTGCGGCGATTCATTCGCATGAATGCCGCAGAATGGACGCCAAAACCATGATGAGATTCTTCTAGCTATTTTCGGTCGCGACGTCGCTCGTGCTGCAGAAGTGTAGAAGGTAGCGGCGATGATGGACGTCAATACTAAAAATCGGAAGCGGGAACATACCAAGCGTAACAAGTCGGTGATGGCCACTGGTACCAATGATCAACATCTTGTATCTACTGTTTACACCGAGCCTACTTAAGTCTTTTGAGGCCTGCAATTACTTCTTATTGCAATCACCGGGTCAAAGTTTGGTCTACGGGCCGCTTTTGTTTGAACGAGCAGACGACAAAAAGCAGACAAGTTTGAAAGAGCAGACGAAAGTTCGAACGATCAGGCGGCCGTGTGAATTTGAAGACGCACTGAACCTGTGGGTGGTCCGGACAACCTTGGCGGTTTTCTCTCGTTCATGTTGGAACAAAACAAATACATCTGGCGACTATGAAGTGTTGCCCGCACAAGCAATCGTAGTTCGACAGCGTCTGGTTTGCCCTTTTCACGGCTACTATCCACGTTCTCGGACGAACGGAGGGGGCAGAAACACATGAAAACTGATCTTCGAACCTTTCCAGGCTCTCTTGGTACAGCCCTCGTCGCAGCATTTTGACGAGAAGGCAGGTTTTTTGTCTGGTTTCTTCCGAGAGAATACAGGAATGCATGTCTCGCACGGCGACTTCTGCCCACTGCCCCAGACCGGAAGTGCGCCTGACGCGCCACCACCGCGGCGTGACATAGGAGAGTTGAGTTCGTGTATACCGGAAAATAGAAGGCCTGGATGACTGTACGCTTTTGCAGAGTGATCTGATGTTTCTTGAGACGTGGTGTGAAGAGTGGCAGTTGCAAATTAACGTTTCCAAAACAAAATATCTGAACTTCAATAATAAACGCACATCAACACAATTTAACTACACCCTTTTCAGTGTCCCCATTGGAAATGTTCACACATAAGTATCTCGGACTTCATTTCACGCCCAACCTTTCGTGGGAACCACATATTAACCACGTCACGGCAAAGGCTAATCAAACTTTAGGCTTTCTAAGACGTCACTTACACTTGGCAACATGGGAAACAAAACTGATTGCATACACATCTCTTCTTCATCCCAAGCTGGAATACGCACCTCTCATCTGAAACCCGCGTCAGTCATATCTCATCGACAAGTTGGAAGCCATTCAAAACCGAGCCACTTGCTTCGTCCTTCGCAATTATACCTGTACAAGTATATCAACGCTAAAACAAGCTAATATACCCCTTCTTACAGACCAACGTAAAATAATTCGACTAACTGCCCTTCATCACCTGTACTATCACGCACCCTCAAAGAAAGAAAAATATTTCCCAGCTGCCAACCACGTCTCGGCACGCACAGACAACTCGCAGAAACTTCAGCTCGCCACTCCTAGAACTAGCACCTTCCAATTTTCTTCGTTACAGTTATCTATATCAGTCTGGAATTTTTTGCCCGACGACATCGTAACGGTAAAAGAGTCCATTAGGTTTCGTTCCGCAATTGCCACTCTTTACAACACGTAAAAAAGAGCGGAAAGAGGAAAGGATTCCTAACTCTTGTTGATTTGTATGTGTATTGTTGTTTTGAAAACCCCTACCGGGTGCTATAAGGGTATATTAAATGAAATGAAGTGAAATGAAAATGGTGCTCAAACGTTCACTGACACAAAGGAACGTCTGAGCAAGAGGGAGCTCCTCCTTTCCCTCCTCTGGGACTGCTAGCGGTATTCTCTCGCTCCTGTATTTTTGGTAACGCTGCACAATTTGTGAGTTGAGGAGGAAAGCTAAGAAGGAAGAAGTTGAAAAATCATGTCATGGCCACCTAAAGGGGTACTCCAGCATATTTTTCTTTGTCGCTGATTTGCCTCAAAATTGGCTCAACACACCGGTAAACACGGCTGTACCAATTCCCCAAAAAATTGTGTGGGAAAAAAAAAAAATTGCAAAGCTGCATTGTTGCCAGTGATCTTCCAGATAATGAAAAAGTTTGTTTTGAAAAACCATGACCTCGTTTTGCGACAGCTTCTCATTGATAAAAAGCTGTCAATATGGCTTCCGACAGCAGAGAAAGTATGACGCTCTTGCTGGAAAACGTGACTGAATTCATGAATGAGAAACAAGATAACAATCAAAAAGTACTGGCAATATTCTTAGACCCAACGAAAACATTCAATACGATTGATCGTTCCATATTACTTGATAAACTCGAAAATCTAGGATTCAGAGGACCGTATTTTAGATTCTTTGAAAACTACTTCTACAACCACACTCAGAGTCAAAATTGGAAACAGTGTGAGTGAGGCCGTAGGCCTTAAAGGGTAACTGCAAAGAAAAGTGTTTTTTTAAACAGCCTAATTGGGACAAGCATGTCACAAAACAAATCTTCCGCGAAAACAAAAAATTTTTTTAGCAATATTTACGCCACAGGACTAATTTAGTCGGAGTCACAACCTCTCCACATTTGAAACTCCCGCTCTTTCGACTCGCGCGCAGGAGAGCTACGCCCCGCCCCTCCCTCTTGGATCCTCTTGGATTGACTTGGCTGCGGAGTACGCTGCGTCTTGACTCCCGGCCGCGGTTCGGGGAGGGGAGGGGAGGGTGGAGGGGGGGGAGGGGAATGGGAAGGGGGGAAGGTGCCGTCCATGTACGCTGGAAGCTAGAGCCGGTTTGCTTTCGTTGTTTTTATTTGGCCGGGGAAAATGTGGCAACAACGCACGTTCAACATGGCGCCGGTATTGTTTTGGTTTGACGGGACGCGATAAGCTCCGGGTTTTGCGAGCACATGTCGCGAAGATGTGACCTGAGAAGTGCCTCGGTGCGAACCTCTAAGGCCTCCGGAGCGAAATGACGAGAACATACCTGGTCTCGTTTGTCGCTACGCGAACGCCCGATTGCCTGCAGCCAAATAGCATTCAGCTTGTGATCTTTTGGGGCGACATAGCTGCGGGAAGACTCGCTGTCGCGATCACTCATCTCGCAGCACTTTACAGAGCAACGGCGCTGCTATCTAAAAAAAGGTCGGCATTTTCACGCGCAAAAGGAAAAAAAAAACACGCCAAGAAAGCAAAGAGGAAAACGAAAGAAACAAACCGCGCTATGAAAGCCAAAACCCCGCGTCGCTTCTTATCACTAACACTGGCGACAGCTGCTAATCACACACTAATTCACTTCAGGAAGTCTCACTCAAGCACCTGGGTCAACACGAAACAGTGATCACTTAGGCGAATTGACTAGTCGAGGAAGGCGAGACAGGCGGGAGCAGAGACTTCGGCGGCCATGAAAGAATGGCGAAGCTTTTGTTTGTTTTGGTATGAATCCAAACGGAAGTGCCAGTTTTGTAAACCATTTGTAAAAAATAACTCATTACATGGGTTATTCTTTAAACGTACAAATATGCCGCTCAAAAGGAAATTGCAACATATAACAAAGGTTTAACAACCAAGATCTAAGCTGTCAATCAAACTCTTAGCCAATAGCAGCCGATTGGAATCAACGTCACGGAATCCCAACTTCGTGGCGCGCGATTTAAAACGGATGAAATAGCCTTAAACTAAAATCAGTCTCGCGCAATAAATATTGCTGTAAAAAAATTGTTTCCTCGCGGAAAAATTGTTTTTTGACATGCTTGTCCCAATTAGGCTGTTTAAAAAAAAGCTTTTGTTTCTTTGCAGTTACCCTTTAACTACGGTGTTCCACAGGGATCAATATTAGGCCCGATGCTCTTTAATATATATATGTGAATGACCTCATTTTGCTGCTTTTAAATTCTAAAAATTATCAGTATGCTGATGATACGGCTGTAACATTGGCAAGCGAAAAGTTCAATATTGCAGTGTTCTCTCTACAACAGGATATCAACCAAATTATGGTTGATATCCTGATAAAACGCGCACGCGCACACACGTACACACATGCACACGCACACAAAAGAAGGAAAAAAAAAGAAAACTACGCTAATGTGCTTCAGGGCCCATCAAAAACGTATTAATACTAGGGAACAGATTTTCTTACATATAACAGAATGTGGGAATTGTCACTGCTCGCCATTTTTTGTGCGCTTCAGAAACGAAATACGTGTACATACATCTCGACGAGTATTTGAATTGGAAGGTGCACTTAGATCACTTAGTGATTCAACTGAGGGTAATCGCATCATACATCTATAGGCTGCGAAGTTACGCGGGTCCCAATCTGAGGAGGGCAGTTGTCCAAATCAGAGTTATTACAATAAACGCTAGAGGCTCGGCTGGCGCTAGTGTCTACGGGACTTCCGGTTGCAAATTGAAGCAGACAGCATGCAGTCTACATTTCCAGCCTCCCTGTGTATTCCTATGGGAAAACGCGCATGAATTTTGTCTCTTCGCAGGAAAAAAACATGAATAACTTTTGTTATTTCGGTTGTACCGGATAGTATGTACCTTTATTAATATGGTAAGTGTCATTGCTTTAGTTAGAGCATTTTTTCTTTACCACTGAACGATGTTAAACTTGGCTATATTTCAGGCCCAAACCTCTGTTCCATGGCAGGTATGTAGAAACGAGCGACGATTCTAAGCAAAATAACGATCGAAAGGAATGCAAAGTGTGTTGAAAGTTCGCCAGCATTCCGTTGGTGCTTATATATTGTTAATATGCCCGTCCTGTCACTATATGAAAATGACCCCGTCGTGCATCTTTACGAGTGGTTAAAAAAACATTCGAAACGTAAAGAATAAAGTATGTGGGCTACTAAAGGTGTATTTTCTTGTTATATCCTATGTCGGGCAGTTTTTATTGGGCACCTGTTCTCTGGCTTCTCTCTATTTGCAAAGATTTGGAGCGTGCGGGTGATGATTTGAACCCAGGACATGCATCTTCGCACACATTCATGAGCAGAAAGAATAAAGCAGTACTTATTTATTGCAAATCGGACTATATTACGCGACTTTCAATTTATTTTGATCGTCTGCAAGCAGAAGGAGTTACTTATCCAGTGTTAGAGCGTAGTTCTTGCCGTCTCTCTCGGTTTTCCACATGTCCTTCGTTCGTTTGGCACGTATATCCCCCATGCTGGAAAGCGCCGAACGCCGTGTTCGCGCTAAGAGTGTCCACCAGTGCACATAAATACACGTACGAAGTGGTTTTAACACCGTTTTTCATGCCACGAATTTCAAATAAAAATGCTGTAACTGACCAATTATTTCGTCTGCGTGACTGAGAAATGTTTCAATGTGCCTAGTACGTGCAAATTATTTGTGATATCTGCTCTTATAATCGAGCGCAGAGAGAAAATGCACTCGCTTTTTCCCATAGAATTGCATTACCGGAAGTCAATTTCTGACTGCTTGCTGTCTGCTTCAAAATGCAACAGCACACTAGCGCCAGCTGAGCCTCTAGCGTTTATTGTAATAACTCTATGGTCCAAATGCTAGGTGAGCCAAAATTGACCATATATTTATTTATTTATTTATTTATTTATTTATTTCAATGCCCTCAGGGCCAATGGCATTACAGAGGGGAGTGGGTTGTATTCAACAAAAAAAATTATACAATGAATAACTTAAAGGCGAAGCACATAATAGTTATGAACAATAGAGATTAGAAACGGCAGTTTTAAGAAATCATCCACCTGGATTATGGCGATGGAGGTGGGAAGGCGGTTCCAATCCAAAGAGGTTTTGGGAATGAAAGATTGTTGAAATGTGTTCGTGCTACATAGTGGTACACCTACTTTATGAGGGTGATCAAGACGGGATGAAACATACAAAGGTGGTGTGAGGAGACGTCGACTGAGGGATGAGTTAGTGTGAAATACTTTATGGAAGAGACACAAACGGGCTACCTTTCGGCGTGAGGCAAGACTAGGCAAAGATGAGTTAGATTTCATAGAGGTGACACTTGCAGTGCGTTGATAATTACTGAGCTTCTGCTTCCTGTTCCGATTTCAAAACGCAAAAATAAATATGATAAAAAGGATGGTAAAGAATATTGTCTACGGAACAGCAGCTTGAGCATATTGCATTTGAAGAACAGCTCTCCAACCTGAATTTATTGCCAATAGACAATCTTTTGAGGTTTGTTATTCTGACGAAATATTACTTCATACCGGATTTTAAGCCAGAGGCAACGAGACAAAAGCAACTCGGGAAAACTGAAAAATTTATTGTTTCGAGAATATACACGAAATATGGAACGAGGCTAAGGAAATATTATATACCACGTCTTTTCAATGAACCACCGGATAATCTGCAGAAAAAATACTAAAAAGAGAAATAATGAAATGGTGTCAATGTGCACGCACATAAATACTAAGCATGCGTTGCCGATTTATTTGATTTGCCATAACATGAACTCGTACTGCTTTCATCATGTTCTTTTTGATTTCGCAATGTTAAAAAAAAAAAAAATGTGTGTATGGTTTTGTTTTGAATTAGTTTGCCCCATTCAGTGTCAATGATTCTGGATTCTATAATTTCAACGGTGCAGCTGGCCTGTTTTGTGTATTTTATTTTCCTCTTGTTGTAGTTTCTTTTTTTTTTGGTCAAATGTACTCCGGTGTACTGCCCGTACTCACACACAAGCACAAAAGTGCTTTCGTGAGACGGATTCAAATGTTTGTAAAATGAAGCGAAAATAAACTACTACTATTACTATTGCTTTGAGTGTCGAGAGTTTGTAGGGCTATGGATTCTTTTAAGGAAGGGATGCTACTCCAGGAGTAGTTACGAGGGACAAAACGAGTGGCACATTTTATCACTGGCGTGCTACTCAAACAGTGGAGTTTCACTCGTCTTCCCCGGTGACGTGGCCACGTTTGCAGGTACGCAGAGCGACAGCGTCTTTGAGAGGAGTTCCGAGCTCCACCAGGAGCAGCAGGAGAGTCCCGCGAACGGTGCAGCCCCACAGCCGCCGCCCGTAGCCCCACTGCCGCCGCACGAAGGAGGCCGGCTGCCAAACGACGGCCCTCAACGTGAAGAGGTGAAGGGGGCTCGAGAGATGTACAACCCGTAATAGGGACCCAACAATGCTTCCAAGCGCTATTTGGCCGTAAAAAAAAAAAAAAAAAAAAAAAAAAAAAAAAGTACAAGTTGACCAATGAACGGAGTGGAAACTTTTCACAAAGGTGTCTTTCAGGAACAAAGAAAAACAAACAAAGCTGTCTTGACACAAAGCGGTCTTTCAGAAAAAAAATGTAAGCCTAAAGAAAATCCAGTGTTTTCTTTCTATGCACAGGAAGGAAAATGGCAAAAACCGTCCAGCTGACGCTGCCATTCGCAGACGGCACGACATAAAGCAAGAAATGAAAGCTTCTTTGAGATGAATACTTGAGAGCAGATTCGAGCTTAAATGGCATTATCTGAGAGTGGCAGCGTCGGCGAGACGGTTTTTGCCGTTTTTCTCCATGTGCATAAAAAAAAGTTTTTTTTTTGGTCCAAATGTTTTTTCTGAAACCTACTCATAATCTTGCTATAATAAATGCACCACCTAAAGACACCTTTGTGAAGTTTCAATCTTCATTGATTCATTGGTTTATTTGTACAAAGTATTTCTTTTACACCTGAACGGTCAAACATTTTGTACACATACATAACTAGCTTGCACCGTCGTCACCTGGCCAGACATAATGGGGGAAAGGGCGCACGAGAGGGTAGCTTTCCTGAACCAACGAGACACTTCTGGCCACCAAAAAGAGAGGAGGACTCGCGTCACATGCAACCTGTGTATATATAGTGTTTGACTTTAATTCGAATGGGTCTTTCTAAAAAAAAAAAAGGTTGGTGACTGGTAGATAAGTAGTCTTCATTGCATGTGTATTGGATACAGTGGATATTAGATAAGAGCACAACCGTCACAGTTGGTAGCCTGATCAACTAACATCCGTTTAAATAACTTTTTAATTAATGATTTGATGGATTCTATTGATATTGGTTTTGTTTGAAATAATTGTCAGAGGCTAGATTAATTTAAACAGTTTGCGAAAAGGTGCAGGCTTTGGGGATATTCATTGATCGGTTCTTGCGTTTCTGCCGCCTGATTTTGAAATTGGATGCAAAAAGAGTGTCGGATGTTCCTGCACAAAATGGTGCTTAAGAGAGTGACAAACTGGTTTCTGACGCCTTGTCACCATCTTGACGGCCCTCCCTTGGTGGATGTGCCAAGGACACACTGCCCAGAATGTATTGAGGTGCCAGAAACTTGCATGTCACTCCTTTACGTGCGAGTGTGGAAAGGGCGTGCTTTGCTTTTTTTTTTTTTTGCACAGATTTCTGGAATTGGGGGACAAAAACCCCGATAAAACTGATCAATCTCGAAGCTCAATAGATCTTCGCAAAATTTTCCAGTTGGTTTAGCCTCTAGGTACTTTTATTTCTGTCGGTACTGCAATTGCAACATGACCCATCAAAGCAGAATAATAATGATCCTTACGTTAAAGCACCCAGAAACAACAACAAAGGTTTTTTTTTATTTGTGCACCTCCATAAAAACACTAAGAGCAAGAAAGGAAAAGAGATATAATCACACTTAATATGACCTACCTGGATCGACAAAAGCAAGCTCTCGTGAGAAATAGCTTCAGAACAATACTGCCCTTATGTCTAGGGTTCGGAGATTTCGGTTTAAACCGATAAAAACCGATAAAAGTACGCCGAATTCATTTACGGAAATTCGGTTTTAACCGAAAAAGGTCAGTTTTTAGGTTCGGCATTTTCGATTAAAACCGATAAAAGTTTGTCGAGTCTATTTTCTAAAATTCAGTTTTAACTGAAAAATTGACCGCATCTCCACGTGGTGAATGATGTTGCTTGGGGCGAAGCTCTGGTGGTGCTTGTCTGCGTAGACTCCGAGCCGCAGCATGCCGAGCCTTTTCATTCATGTCAGTAGGAGAATGTGTGGTTTTCTTCTTTTTCTTTTTTTAAGCAGACAGATGGGATGGCATCTCAGAACCCCTACTCTTTTTTTTCTTTTTCTTTGAGCCTTTTCATTCATGTCAGTAGGAGAATGTGTGGTTTTCTTTTTCTTTTTTTAAGCAGACAGATGGGATGGCATCTCAGAACCCCCTACTCTTTTTCTTCTTCTTTTTCTTTGAGCCTTTTCATTTATGTCAGTAGGAGAATGTGTGGTTTTCTTCTTTTTCTTTTTTTAAGCAGACAGATGGGATGGCATCTCAGAACCCCTACTCTTTTTTTTCTTCTTTTTCTTTGAGCCTTTCCATTCATGTCAGTAGGAGAATGTGTGGTTTTCTTCTTCTTTTTTTAAGCAGACAGATGGGATGGCATCTCAGAACCCCCTACTCTTTTTTTTCTTCTTTTTCTTTGAGCCTTTTCATTCATGTCAGTAGGAGAATGTGTGGTTTTCTTCTTTTTCTTTTTTTAAGCAGACAGATGGGATGGCATCTCAGAACCCCCTACTCTTTTTTTTCTTCTTTTTCTTTGAGCCTTTTCATTCATGTCAGTAGGAGAATGTGTGGTTTTCTTCTTCTTTTTTTAAGCAGACAGATGGGATGGCATCTCAGAACCCCCTACTCTTTTTTTTTCTTCTTTTTCTTTGAGCCTTTTCATTCATGTCAGTAGGAGAATGTGTGGTTTTCTTCTTTTTCTTTTTTTAAGCAGACAGATGGGATGGCATCTCAGAACCCCTACTCTTTTTTTTCTTTTTCTTTGAGCCTTTCCATTCATGTCAGTAGGAGAATGTGTGGTTTTCTTCTTTTTTTAAGCAGACAGATGGGATGGCATCTCAGAACCCCCTACTCTTTTTTTTCTTCTTTTTCTTTGAGCCTTTTCATTCATGTCAGTAGGAGAATGTGTGGTTTTCTTCTTTTTCTTTTTTTAAGCAGACAGAAGGGATGGCATCTCAGAACCCCCTACTCTTTTTCTTCTTCTTTTTCTTTGAGCCTTTTCATTTATGTCAGTAGGAGAATGTGTGGTTTTCTTCTTTTTCTTTTTTTAAGCAGACAGATGGGATGGCATCTCAGAACCCCCTACTCTTTTTTTTCTTCTTTTTCTTTGAGCCTTTCCATTCATGTCAGTAGGAGAATGTGTGGTTTTCTTCTTCTTTTTTTAAGCAGACAGATGGGATGGCATCTCAGAACCCCCTACTCTTTTTTTTTCTTCTTTTTCTTTGAGCCTTTTCATTCATGTCAGTAGGAGAATGTGTGGTTTTCTTCTTTTTATTTTTTTAAGCAGACAGATGGGATGGTATCTCAGAACCCCTACTCTTTTTTTTTCTTTTTCTTTTTTCATAATTTTTTTCATCTTTTCTCACCCGACGCCGGGCCTACGGCGGACGGACATGGCTAGCCCCTAAGGAGCTTCGCCCCTAAAAGGTCACTTTGACCTTCCAGTCGTACTGCTACAGTGTACTAAAATAGAGATCATACATAGCAGTGGCGAAAAAGTGGAATGACAGTGTCTATCGAAACGTGTCCGAATGTATGGGATACACGGATGGCATCACGACGTTTTGGTTTAATGTGCGCATCATCGATCGGAACGTGAAGTTCGAAATGCCCCATGACTTCGCCATGTACGAGCGTGTTTTCAAACTCGCGTTGTAAGGAAGACTGACTTGATGCAAGCTTTACATGTTGTGTTGTGCTTTAAAACGTCGCACCATGTCTCTTTCGGCGGTCACACTTGGTTGACTGGCCGATTTTGGCTCAGGCAGCGCTTCATCTCCTCAGCCTGGCAGTGTCCAGTGTTAGCATTGCGAGGGCATTCTCGAAGCTCGGGGTCATATTAACAGGAAAGAAAGAGTGCGGATCAAGGAGGAGAACCTGGGAAAGTACATGTGTGTGTACTATAATGAGATCACGTAATCCTGATGTACAGAAGGTGAAGTTCCATTTTTATTGGGCATAGGCTTCATATCTGACTTGTATGTACTTCTGTTTTTTTCTTGTTTCTTTTACAGTTGCACACATTTGCCAATTGAAGTGTCCATTTCTTTTTCAATGTATCTGTGCCGTTATTCTTTGAGTGATCACAAATATCAGAGCTACGTACAACGATCATTTCATCCGCTGTCCGTTAGTGTTTATTTTATATTCACCGAAAAAAGCCGATAAACTTTTGTGGGCATAAATATACGCCGAAAAAAACCGAAAATTGAATTTTAGAATCAACACCGAAAAAAGTACGCCGAATTTTGAAAAAATAGAAACCGAAAACGCGGAACTCTACTTATGTCTTCTAGGGACAGAGGCAGCATGAAAATGGCTCGTTAAAAATTCTCAAGACTTGTAGGCTCTTTGTCTGTCGTTGAACTTTCAGACACGCTTACACAAGTTAATAAAAAGCACAAAAATGATGTTTAGTTTGAAACTGCTGAGTCGCTGAACAAGGGGCAGAAACGGGCCGATACACAAATGTTGAGAACTAGAGTTGCAGTAGAGCTACTGTAACCGAGAAAGGGGCTATCTGTTGCATGGTGAACAAATATCAAAAGAAACACAAAAATGTCTGGTAGAGCGAAAATGTATGTGAAAACTAGCTTAGCGGAAGAGTCGAGCCAAGTGAATAACTCCTTTGAATTTTATGTAGAAACAGTAAGTTACAAACCTCCCTTCTCTTAGACACAAGCGGAAGAGACAATTTTTGCAGTAGGTATGAGGGTTGGGCAAATATTCTAATATAGTAGTAGTTTCAAATAACATGCTCTTCGATATTTGCCTCAAGATGAACCTGCAGTATTCATGCCTATCAAAGTGTCGATCGCGGCAGGCCAGCCCTGTCGAGCTTCTTACAGAGAACTGCTGCACTGCAAAGCAATACCTGCGGGGCTCGCTTTGCCACGGCATAGCCGCGTGTTTAGTGAAAAAAGCGCCTTCAAAACTGGATGGTGCACGTGTGTGACTGGTGTGTTTAAAAAGAAACTGAGACTTTGTGAATTCTGACATCTACATTGCAGTAAAATTTTCAAAAGGAAATTGTGGCTATTATATGAGAGTGTTAGGCAGCCATGTCTTGACAATCCGCATTCATCATTCATGCTTGTTTGTTTTTCCCCCCTAATTTCAAACGAGAAAGGATATTTGCATATTGCAAGCAGAGTTATAACCTCCTCAATTATTTTATGTCAAATTCGTTGTGTACTTGCCACCCCAATGCGGACTGCACGAGTTCACCTATATTTTCGTTGACGTATGGTGCAGCACTAGTGAAAGGCTTGGAGAAACTAAGCGATATTTGTTTCAAAAGTTATTCGGCCAAAACTTCTGTCTGTTTCAAACTTTGAAATTCACTATACATGCCTGCCTAGTAGATATTTAATCGTGATAAAAATGCTACTCTAAATACGTATAATAGCTAAATAACTGTTGCCTTTTCCTTCGATTTAAAGCTTCTTCATTTTTCCGTACCACAGTCTCGGGTGTTACATTATGATTAATTATCACCAGCCTACCTGCACACACACTATTTTTTTTCCCCGTTATTCTAAATACTTGTTGTAAACTACTATATAGACAAATATTTTCTAAATGTGATCAATACTTTTTTTTCAGGAACACTTACTTTTTTGTTTGTTAGCCATTTGCTATCAGAAACACAGGCCATGACCTGTGTCGTGGCCTGTGCTTCTAATAACAAATGGCTAATAAAAAAAAATGTTCCCGAAAATTTTTTATTACAGACACAAATTCAAGTTGTGACCTTGCTGAAGAGTTGAAAAGCTGAATGGGTTCCTAAAATTTAGAAAGAAGGCTGATACAACTGCCAATATTCTCATCACGCTACCCACAACAAAAGAAATGATTTTTAAATAAGGCACTTTGAAGAGACATGCCAAGATCTTTCACAAGAGAGATGCACTTCACCGGCCTTTTATTGAGATAACCAATAGCAGTATGATACCAACACAATAAGCACATGAGAGCACCACAAATGAAAAATTTTATGACCAAATTGTAGTTAATTAGTTCACTGGTCGCGATGGTTATCTGCCATCTAACGTCCACTAAGACTTGTACACGTGCAGTGAAGACGTTATCCAAGTACTAGTCCCATCCTTTTTTTTTAAAAATCTGTATGAATGCAAAATTGGACACCATGTATAAGTGGGAAGAGTGCTCGATGTTCCTGTATTCTTTTGTATCTGGTAATAATGGATCTTTTTCTCAACCCTTCATCTGCTGAGGACCAGCCTTGTTTATTCAGTATTGTATTCACTTCCTTAGCAATATTACGCTTAATTTTACCTGGCACTGCTAGTAGGGCTAGGGCTACAGTGTGGGCGTCTTGCTTTGAAACGACGCGGGAGTGATATTGCCCGCCGCAGGCAAGGTTTCAATTTCAGCTTGTAAGCTTGAAATAAAGATCGCACGAAAAATATTGCACTTTTCTGGAAACAGATGATGTAGAATCGTTTATTACTACTACCTCGGGATATACAGTAATCAACCATTAACCCGAATTTCTCTGAATTCAACGCAGTTGCCTTTTAATTTTGTCCACTTCGCTTGCTTCGACCCTTATGTTTCGTTCCTTGTACGTGTTTGTTGGTTGTATTTTTCGTACGAATGTTTAGCCATTGAATTGAGGTGAATTTGCTTTCATAAGAACCGGCCAATGGCGCCTGAAGGGTTCAAGGTGGCTCCAACAATGTGTCATGCAGGTGGCAGCAGCCCTGTCGACGCTGAGAGGGGAGCTCGACGACGGCTTCGAGAACGTCCATCGGCACCTGAGCCACTACGAGTTTGTCAGCACGAGGCGGCACCTTGCTTTCAGGGTGAGCCGACGACGCACAACGTGTCGGGGAAACGCGGGAAGGGCCGGTCGTTGTGGGGATTTCAGCTAGTAGGCTGTTTGCATGGCCAAATCTGGGAACTCTTAGGAAAGTGGGCTCCAGCCTAGCAGGCAGATAGCTAAGGAATTGTCATTACCGTTTAAATGGTGAGCTAATCTTTTTTTCCCCCCCGCATGCTGAATGCAAATTTTGGACTGACTAGCAATGTAGCATGCTCCATGAAAAACATTTTTAAAGGGCACACAATTTTTGTGGGTAAGAAGTTCATTGACGTCTGCGTGGATCCAACCTACAGTAAGCTCACGGTAATTCAAACTCTGATATTTTATACTTCTGGTTAATTCGAACATGTTTTTAAATTTTGGTTGTCCTGCTATGTTTTTAATGTATTCATAAGCTGCTTAATTCGAACAGCGTTTTCATGTAATTCATACTTGTTGAGTGCGCTTCTTTCCGAGCGTTGGTGCACTGCAGAAAGGCAACACCCGCAGAGCTTGCTTCCGCGGGTGTTGCTTCTCCGCAGTGCACCGGTGCTCGGTGAGAAGCACACTCAACGGGGCTCAAGCGAGGCACACATAGCTAAAAAAACAGGCGCCACACGGAAATTTCCACAGCAAGTTGCGAGGACTCTGTGACGTGGCGGCATGGCATAGGTCCACGTCACAGCGTCTGTGCAAGTTGCTTTGAAAGCTGCTGAGCAATGCCCGTTTTCATCGCTCATGTGTCCCCTGCCTAATAGTTCACATTAGACTCCTTGGCCTGATAAATCAACCTAATTTTGTTTTTATTTGTCATGTGCTGTCAAACAGACCACGATAAACTACATTTCTGAGGGACAAATAAACTTGCGTCTTTTATTTCACAAATGTTTCATGCGTGGCATACCTGCTTATGATCAGTAGGCCTATGTGGAGGAAATCATCAAATATCTCTCTAGTATGTGTAGCCATTCGTATAGGAAATCATAATTTTATCTTGCATTGTATCTAAATGAATTTTTGAATATTCAAACAAAATTCGTGGCTTCCTGAAGTTTGAATTAATGAGAGTCTACCGCATGACATATTTCTCGTACAGTCAAACACCTTTATAACGAACGCCTCTACTTCCAAAAAGCCTGTTTAACCGAGTAAAATATAGTCCCGACCAATCTCCTGCGTTTAATGTCTTTCTCAGACTGCTACAACAAATTCCTGTTTCAACAAACATTTCTGTTTAAAGAAGCCATTGCATGACCCCACAAAGCAAGATCAACCGGTATTATGAATTTTCTAAGTTAAAAGTAATCGATTTTATATGAATTATCGCTCTCAAGTGATGTGTGTAGAGAACAGAAATACCGCGGCAGCGAAGACAGTTCAAGCCGCCGCCGCGCGTTCGCGGATTTGGGTTTAAATAATTTGTCTGCACAACATTGTGTTGTGCAGACAACGCAGGAACGTAGTCACATAGAGCCCTCTAGACATAAGGTTGCACGCTAAGAAATTATTTGTACCCAAAACCAAGAATGCGTGGCGCAGTGGCAGCCAAAGCGGCGTGACGGGTGTGGCTCTGCCATCGCCGTGCGCGCTCGTGGGTGGCTTTGTTTTGCTCACACCATTGATTATGCACCACTCCGCTCAAAGATGAGATTTCTTTCAACGCTCTGTCTGAGCGATGTGCGCACTCGTTTTCTCGTCTTGCATGTACGTCGCTGCATTTGGAAGGACCCGCGCATGCAAAAGTATATGTATATATAAAAAAAAAAGTGTTTTCATGCTCAGTAGCAACTTTTTTACGCCCTTTTGGCATTTGTTCGACCGACGCTCGACCGACGCGCCAATCTTCGCCGGGATCCAAGGTTCACAATCTTGCTTGATTAGAGTACCAAATTGTTCCGCCTTAGAGCGATAATATGCAGTCGAGAAAACGTGTTCTGCGACTTTACCCGTGATGCCAAAATCTAAGCGAAATCAGTAGATCCGCACAGAAGAAACGCACCCTGCTCTTTGTGCCGGACAGATGCGAAAAGGAGCTCAGTCAATTCTGCCATGCTGCTAGTAAGCCCCGATACAGTCGAGCCCGGTTATATCACACCCGGGTATTTCGAATTATCGTTTATATCGAACAGTCCAAACATCCCCTTGAAAATCTCGTGTAATAGTATAGGAGGGCTGTCTTTTTGTATCGAACTCCCAGCGACTCCCATGGCGGGGACACTCGATATAGCAAACGAAGCACGGCGGCCCTTCACTTCTGCGGCAGTCAGATTGCGCCCGCGGAGCACATAGCTCGCGTTTCCGGGCTGGCAGACCGCCAAGCCAGCATACGTGCACGTGAATACTCAACAAAAAAGAAGTTGTAAAAAAAAAAAAAGCAAGCAAAAAAAAAAGTGGAGGATGGCAAAAGCAAAGGAAAGGGCAAGCGCGCGCGTAGGGAGGGCAGGGAGTGCTCCTTAGCCCCAAAATAAAATCAGCAAAAAAAGTCTTCCTCAAGTCGAGTGTGTCGACAACAACGGTTGAGCAATCTCACTTTGAACGCCTTATCTTTGTTTACCTTTTTCTTTCCCCGTTTTAGCTTTGCGCGTTTTCCTTTTTTTTAGTGGTTTCTTTTTTTTTTTTGCTTGCTTAACTTTATTCTATGGATCGAGCGTTTTTCGTTTGTTTCTATGCGGCTCGCTTTTTCCGTTCTTTCATTTTTTTTTTTTAATTCGTGTTTTGTCGGCGGTGCTGTGCGGAGGTTGCGCGCACGTAAACGATCGCAAACACCGTCGCGTAAACGCGGCGGTGTTTGTGATCTTCACCAGCTAAGCTCTACTGTATTTATCGACTCTTAGTGGCTCTATTTGGTAAGGTCCCGTTTGTCGCGGCCTTCGGTAATAGCAGAGACGCGCGGAAATTTCAACTGGGGCTTAAGTTAACATATGTTTTGTATATCAAATTATTGATATATCGAACTATTTTACGATCCCCTTTGAATTCGATATATCCGGGTTCGACTGTACTGCTACGGTAGGGCTGCCGGGGCTGCTGTGCACGCTCTTAGGAGGGCAGAGCATACGCTTAGAGAGCTTTCTCTGAATGACACGTGGCGGCTCAAGCCGCTGCTCGATTTAGAAAAGGCCAAGTTTACACAGTCGGCGAAGGCACCTCATTTGCCGCAAGATCGGGGGTCAATGTCGGTTTGTTGATTGTTGCCATTCATATTTTGATAAGTCAGTTAAGTTCGTTGTGTGGGAGTTTGGACAGAGGGAAATAAGTGTACAGCAACGAGTGCCTGGTGTCTCGGCTGTAGGTGACAAGCTTTGCCAGTGGCGGTACTGGCAGTAGGACTGGTGCAACCACTAGCCTTGTGTCCTTAAATTGTGTCAAGTTGTGAGTACACGAACGCGTGCCAATGCAATTTTGATTAAGAAAAAAAAAAAAGTGGTAATTGAGCTTAAGATGCCTGAATTCTGCAGCACAAGCTTTTGCCCCACCTGCTCCAAGCAGCAATGCGCTAGCAGAATCGGCCACCGTTTTCCCTTTTCATGACCCGACTGTCAGTGTACAAAACCTTTTTTCTGATGTCGCTCCTACTATATTTGGTGTTATACTTCCTAAAACACCTCCAATGTTGCGCAGGTACGTCAATATGCGACGGCACAAATTCGGTTTCGTGCGATAGATTCTTTGCAATCATCAACTACAACGAAGTTGTACCTCTACTACGAAAAGTTTCACCTGTCCCATGGACTTAGTTAGGCGTTAGGATGTAATGTGCTTTCAGAGACATGGTTGCCGTTCTGCAACGACGAAGGAGCGTGCCAATAGGGAAATCACCTAACCAAACAAAAATACATGGCATCAAAAAGTGAAACCGCAAGATAAAACATTGCTTTCATTGCTTGCTCATACGTGCCGCCACACGTAAAAAGAAATGAAAGCCCAGTTGAGAGGGGCAAAGCGAGACTGAAACCGCAGGGGAACGTGCTTGGCGATGGTCGTGCGTGGCACTCAAAGGGTCCAGAAATATGTCCATACACTATGCAGCTTGAAGAAAGCGGTAAAAGAAAGTGCCAGTTCTTTTGGCGTTATTTGCAACGTGTATGTGCAAAGGACTTTTGATAAGAGTTTAAGTATAGGTACTACATCCTACTACCCAGCGATAATTTTCTTGCCATTATAATTTTTTTATTGTTTACATAGTTTTCTACCACCTCTGCTTGTGTGGGTCAGTTAAAGAAATAGGGGAGACACGATAGTGGTTTCTCGAGGGATTCTCTAGCGAAGGCTCTCCGTCCTAGAGGCAGTGTTGCCTCAATGCAATCTACCAGGCGGTGTATTTGTATTTTTCGGACCGGCTTTTCATTTTGAGTATTTAGACCGTGGTCGGCTGCGAACCACATTCGGAGACCTGCCTGCTTTAATGCCCGATAACGCCGTCGTCCGGTTTTCTTTTGCACACAGAGGGAGGTGCAGGGAATGCTGCAGCAGATCTTCGAGGAAGTCCTGGCCATACGAAGAAACTTGGAGGAGATGCAGATGGACGCGTAGCATTTTTCAATTTAATATTTCTAATATTTAATACTAATACTATGTTTGACTTTTGTACTTCGTTTTAAATAAAGGCATACAATTTTTAATTAAGCGGAGTAGTACCCTAGGGGCGCTGAAGCAGAGGGTTCGGCGTTTCCGAAATTCGGCTTCGGTGAAATTCGGAGTGTATTTTTCCGTCTACATTTCATTGCAAATTCACCGTTTATTGGGTTTTACTTTTGTCAGTTTCCCAAATTCTTTGTAATTATGTTACATTTTGAATTCTTCATAATTGTGAATACTAAGAACTATCCATGTAAAGATGCATCGGACGACGTGGATAGCTATTTTAGTTGCGAGCAAGAGCGTGGCTTGGACTGTTATACAAGCGCCGCCCCCTCCTGGCCGTAAGAATCCCAAACGGTATGTCTAAACACGAAACAGAAACGGTAGCTAGCACGGCCGCAAGCTTAGATCGGCTTCCGTCTCGATCTAGAAGGGCGGCAATGTTGGCCAGCTTTCCTGAAAAGACTTTGACAAGTTTTCATTTGTAGAATCTCCACGAGCTTGAGGGGGAAATTCTGTGGCCTCTCCTAAGGACCCCTGCTGACCTTAATCTACCAAAGTTGATGTGAAGTGTACCACATATCTTAAGGGGGGACATAAGCCCAAGTTTCAAAATTTTTTGAAAAAATTCATTTTTCAATTTTGAGGTTTTAGGTTGTAGAAACTAATTATACACCCTTACACTAAACTTCATAACCATGCGCCAAATAGTTACGTTGATATAAAATATTTTCAGCACATTGTGAGGCAGTAACAAAGTAAAGGAGTTCAATGTTTGAATGCATTTTTCTCAGTTCCACTTTTTGCTGCAAATTTCATACGAAGGAATCTTTTGTTTGAAGGTAAAATTTTTCTAATACCACAATCAAGATGTTTCCGAGCTGAAATTTACTGGGGAATTGGGCTATCTACTTTATTTTGTTTTAAGTTAAAGTCCTCATTGAGAAAAAGCTATGTTTTAAAAAATTGACATAGGGCAGATATGCATTTCATTTTTTGAGGTAATCACTCTCCCTGAAATATTTACATTTGAATTATAAAAACTAGATAGCCCGAAGTCCCAGATCCCCCACTTTATATTCAAACGGATAAAATGGTGCTTAATAGCTTCATTTGCATATAAATTTCTTAACGAAGGGTGACACATCTTATGCAGGTATGTAAAGTTGTCCTAGAGAGCTGAAAGTTTGCACAGTACGCCTACATCTGAAGTTAAATCTCCCCTGCAAATTTCATTCCGATCACTTGGGTAGTTCAGAAGTTCAACCTCTAGCCAGTGTCCCCCCTTAAAACACTAAATATTTTTTGGTGGAACCCATCTCAAAAGTTTGTCCGTTCGTGCATTTTCCACTAAATTTAGCGGGTAATTTATGTCTCATGACCTACCGTCACGCGACACATACACCAAGTGGAGAAATTGATGTCGCGCGACCTATACGCCAATTCGGTTTCCCCGCTAAATACTGTGGGAAACTTGACGTCAGGTGACCTGAACGCCAATCCAGTTTCCCCCGTGGATTTAGCGGGGGAAATTGACGGCATGTGATTTGATGTCACGTGACCTATATGAATTAGTTTCTCCGCTAAATTTAGCGGAAAATATATGTCGCGTGACGCCCATCGATTCCCTCCCCCCCCCCCCGCGGTTTCCAATTCCCTCCCCTAGTGATGTGTTGCTCATGAGCTGCATAAAATTGAACCTGTAGAGCTGCCCAGCTAATCCTAATTGAGGAGATTTATAAATCTTGCTAAGGTCCCATTTCTTTTTAAATACAACAGGCGGGCGCATGAACCATCCCGCTTTGAAAGTGCTTTTCTCCCAAGTGTGCGACTCCAATATTATATTTTTCTAAATGTTCGCAGTGGGTTAGCCCCTTTGAGCACGCTGCTTACCGAGCACTGCAAAGAAGCAACACTTGCAAAGCAAAAGCTTTGCAGGTGTTGCTTCCCTGCAGTGCACCGGTGCTCGGTCAACATTTCGAAAAATAAGAATATCGCATAGCATATCCTTAGAAACTACTATTCGAATATTTGCACAATTTCGAGGTATAGACTGACAATGGAAGCTAATCCAGTGCTTGGCCACCTACCGTCAGATAGGTAAACTATAGTCCGGTGCAACCGAAGAACGAAGGGTGAGGGTAAGACGGGCCGGGGAGGAGGAAGCAGACGGAACGCTAAAGAGAGAAGGAGGTTCCCCCTCTTTTCCAGCGTTCTGTCTGCTTCCTCCTCCCCGGCCCGTCTTACCATTCGCCCTTCGTTCTTAGGTTGCAACGGACAATAGTGTTGTCACATTTAAACCGATTTCAGTCACGTTCTGTCCTTTCAGGAGCTGCTCAGGGAATTTTAATAATAAAAAAAAAAGCCAGGGAAAACCTGGAAAAGTCAGAATAATTCCATAACATAATTTTGGGTAGACAACCTGTAAAGCACAATTGCAGCTCAAAGCTCGTTTGCTATTTTTCTGCTGCACAGTTCTGAAAGTTTCTCGGTCCGAAAATTCTACAAAATATCCGAGAGCACGTTGGGCAGCAAAGTAAACTACCACGTTCATATACAAGAACCTTGAAATTGTCCTGCATCTCCAGCTTCAAATTTCGGGCAGCAAATCCGGCTTTAACACCCAGTCGCCGCCAACATTCTCCGATCCCCATCATCATGAATGTCTGTTCGTCCTTCCAGAAACTTTATGCACTTTCCTCCATACACAAAATACACGTCTGTGGTGACAGACGGTCTTGTTGACGAATGATGGAATGACTAAGTGCCCAGGCAGCAATCTTCTTCGAGGAGGTCATCCAAGAGCTTGTGCTGTGGCATAAGTGCCTCAGGCTGGGCGAAAATTGCGTGAAGAAGTAGCTACACTACATATCTAAATATTATGAATAGTAAAACGTTTCCAGCGAAGCTGTTTATGGCTAGGGTTCCGTGGATTTTTCGTGTGCATCAACAGAAGCTCTGAGAGGGCTAGCATCACCCTCTCTTTGTCGTCATTCCAAGCACTTGCGTGCCTAATTTCCTTTCCTTCCGTCGGGTGGCGGTCCCGTCGCACGTGTCTAGTTTCCTCCAGCTCCTCGGGGCGGCGATAGTTTTCGATGTGTGTGCGTACCTTTCGTCACGATGGCCACTGATCAAGACAATAAATGTGTTTGTACATTTGTTCAGAATTCTGTCACACGTCTGTGTCGTGCGCTAAACAGCTTCGCTGGTCATCCACCTTTTTCATTGCTCATATTTTGTTACCCAGCTCATTGGGTTTAAAAAAAATCTGCCCTCATATTGATAATACAATTAATGCAAAGGTGTAATTGAGCTGGACAAGAATGACAAAAATAATCCCTGGAGAAGGGGAACAAAGGACAAACACAAATCAGATTTGTGTTTGTCCTTTGTCCCCCTCTTTCCCCTTCTCTAGGGATTATTTTCGTTGTGCCTTCATATCTTTCACACCTCAACGCACCCAGAATCTCCTGTATGTCCTCCAGTATCCCGCATAAATGTTTTAGAGCGCAGCTCTTGGGTGCCCGTTTTACCGCTAAATTTAGTGGGGAAACTGAATGTGCTGTGTTGCATTATGGGACGTCACAGACCTACACACCAATTCACTTTCCCCGCTAAATTTAGCGGGGAATTGATTTGGTGTTGAGGTCACATGACATCAATTTTCCCGCTAAGTCTAGCGGAGAAACTGAATTCGTCCATAGGTGACGCGACACGAAGTCGTGCGACATCATTTTCCCCACTAAATTGAGCGGGGAAATTGAATTAGTGTTAAGGTCACGTGACGTGAATTTTCCAGCTAAATTTAATGGGAAGGCTGTGGGAGGAGGGGGTACATAGGAGGAGAGAGTACGGAAGAGGGGAGGGAAGTATGGAAGAGGACACGGAAAAGTAGGGTGCAGAACCAGCATGTGCGGAGAGATCTCCATTTGTACATATATATGTATATTTCTTTCTCAAGTTGTTTAGCACAGTATATCGCAAAATCAAAAGACCTGTGCTCTAATTTGGCATTACAGAGAGTTGTAAATGTCTTTCATTTTTTCAACAAAAGATGACTCAAAATAATCGATTTCAATATGAATTTTATATCTTGTAACAACTTTAAAAAGGTGAAACATAAACCACATGAAATTTGATTTCTGCATGCAGCAGTGCATGGTTAAAGGCAAGACTGTTTAGAAACAATATTACATACTCGCTCAGAAGGGTGAGGAAGCTCTGCATTTACCCTGTGGTCAGCAGACACCTAAGGGGAATGTGTGTGATCTGTCCTAAAACGCACCATTATCGCTACATTTTCATTCTGTATGTGTGACATGGCATCTTGGTAGAGAGCCGAGCAAAATGAAATTTTGAAAACAAGTATTTAGGTCAACAGTTTTTTTGGTGCAACTTTAATAAATATCAGCTGTCAGTCAGCACTCTGTGTACTTCTGCTCATACTTTGACCACCCTTACACTGTTCTTAGTTTTATAAAGTACACTAAAGATAGGGCTTGAAATGCTGAGCTTTGTTTAGGCTTTAGCTGAGTACCATGGCTAACAATGAGCGAGGGCTTAGCTACAGGTTCTGCTAGTAGATTTATAGCATAAAACTTGCATGAAAAGGCTGACTGTTTGTGCTTGCGTACTAAACGGGGTCAGTAATCCAGGAAAGGACAAGAACCACTGCTCTCAACTGTTTTGCCAGTTCAAGCTATTTCACTAGTTTGAAGTACTGTGCCAGTGTCTTCTATGCAGTCAGTTGAGGTATGGCTTCTATGATGATGGCAGGGAGTCCTTTGAGAGGGATCACAGGTGCTTGGCTATGAGCCTGCCAACTGAACTCGAGACCAAGAGCCACGGTGTCAGACCTATCCCACCTGCAAAATATATGTTAATATTTTCATAATCAACACACTGCGGCCCCACAGCACTGGGAGGGTACCGTAAGAAAAAAAAAAAGACATTTGCAACAAAATGGGGGGGGGGAGGCATCTGCTGCAATCAGGTGACCCCCCCCCCCCCCAATCACTATGCAGATTTTACGTAACCGGACCAACAAAATATTGATAAAAAAAGATGGCACTAGCAGGACTGCGGATGTATCAAGCACATGTCAGATACTAAAAAGTCTTTACAGATTGCTTCATCCTGTTTGCGTTGACTCACTTTTAACAAAGTATCAGCAAGATTTCGGAGCTGCTGATGGCAGTAACAAGCAACACAAATGCTCGCTTGCAAGTCGAGTAAATGGTTAATATGTGCTTGTCTGGTATATTTATGAACAAAATGAAAAGGCATGCTTTGAGGCTCATTTTAGAGCAGTTGGGCAGAGATATGCACAGTCACCATTAAAGAAATGGGAATGATGAAAACGGCCTTAAAGCAAGGTTTTGCAGTTCGCACCGCCTATCTTACCTCCACGTTACCACCCGAAGGGTAAGCTTCATGCCGTGCCAAAACGCAGCATAATGTGGACATAAAACAATCTGGGATCTCAATAAAGCAGCCAATCAGAAGTCTCGAATGCCCCGAACCATTGCGTAGCAAATGCCGTTGGATTGTCCACATCCTGTCATTATCCATCCGATTGCCGACGGTTATTTGTTGGTGTTTGGCGCCAAGTGCGGCCACGGACTGAGACAAGTTCCCGGAACGACACACTTGTGCTGATCTTGTGCAGTAGCACAACTTGGCGGCTTTGCAGACCCCAGATGCCAGTGCTGGGTTGTTCATACTTCTTTAACCATGACTTTACTACCTGTACATAGTTGTAGGGGGCATAGACATACGAGAAATCTCTGATGGACAAACATTCTACCTATTGCCACCAGGCAGTCCCAACAAGTGAGGCAAATTAAGAATGCTGGCTAGTGTAATGATTCCCAATTGAGCCACATGTGTCGCTGCTTGCGCAAGACACGTGGGCGCTGGCAATAAAAGCAAATGCTGAGGAATAAACGGGGCTTTGCTGCCTGAGGCTTGAACTGTGTGGGCCATCACTCCTCGGCCGCTGCGGACACAGCCCCAGCGAATCGGACAGCTGGGAGGCACAAGCCACCTCCCGATTCAAAGAGTTTGGCTATACTTGTTCATCTATTCATTCGGTACTTCAATATATTCTAGCACTCTTGGTGCCAGTCGTCTCTTTCTCATTACGAAGCTTGGTGTGACCAGCGTCGCCTGCACCCCTACAGATATGGTGGACTGATGTTGAGCGAGAACCATTGTCGTACCCGGTGCAGTTGCCGACGGTGACAGCAACGAGCCAATAGGAGAGAGCCATTGCTCTGGAAGCACCACGATTGGCTGGCTTCTGTAGTTCCAGACCAGATAGGCCACGGTGATCGCCTAAACAGAAGTAACGGAGCCTTCATTAAAGCCGTGTCTTGCAAAACTAACGCAACATATAAAAGACTTTAAAATGCACAATACAGTACCATTAAAGCGTACAAAATCGCAGTGGCCGCCAAGCGGACTTTGAATGTGTATGTCGACTTCAGTTGACCTGGAAGTGTAGAACGATTGGTTTCAATTGAAGACACTTAAATGACCATGCACGCATTGTTCGATTTGTATGCGCTACCTTGATGCGAGAGCTCCTCCGACATTTTGTTGATCTTGCGCTGAATCTTGGCATACTTTGCAAACTCGTCCACGATGCTAATTCCTCCCAGCTCTGCCCTCAAGTCGCAGACTTGACGTCTCAAGTTGGATTCCATCTCGGATTCCTGAGAAATGACCTGCAGCACCTACAAACGAAATCCGAATTGGTGGGGGTCAGATGGCGCGCAAATTGTCCAGTCCATCTCCGCTTCTCTGCCATTTTGGCGAGGATCTAAACAGCAGGGAAACGCCTGTGTGTCAGATGGCCAATCTGAGGACCTTCTCTGAGCCAAAAGTGCTTGTTTCGGCGGCGTATATTTGAGGTGAAAATGATTTCGACGCAAGCACCTAGGTATCTGGACTTTGTGTAGAGGTTTTAGCAGCTTGTAGTACGATGGAAGATATTTTCTACAAGCTGGTGAAGGAGGCGTCTCACCAGAAACACCCGGCACTGCGACAAGCGTGCTGTGAAGCGCAAGGTAAGACATCGCTGTTTAATTGTTCATTTTAAAGAGACATAAACTCTTTTGTTTCACAGAAGTACTTGGAAACAAGCATTCACTCTTGCGAAATCCACCCTACGAGATAAGGTATGCTCTACTGCAATAATTCACTTTTTGATATATTTTCTGTACAGCCTTTGCGAGACGTGAGCAATATGAAAAAATAAAATAATTATTTTTCTTTTATTTGTGTATGCGTGGGTGTATATCCTTAAGAAAGTACAAAGAGTATTTTAAAAAAAAAAGTACAAAAGATATATAGAGATTTCAGCTGGAGATGTGTCAAAAAGAATTTCCAGCTGCCGTGAAGAAAGCAAAAGGAAACAAAAATATACTAAGATCACGGATACATATTTTGTCTCAGGATCCCCTAAGCAGTGATGAAAACAGCCTACAGCTGGCGTCATATTTTTCTCATTTTGTTTCCTCTTTTCTCGGCAACCCAAAATATACAACCTCCTCAGGCAAAAATGCTTCGACGCTCTTCAGCTGGCATTGGAATCCAAAGACAAGAAACTGGTCTCTCTCTCACTCAGTGGCATGCAGGTAAGCTGGCAGCATTACATGCATTCCTGAAGCCGACTTATTAGCATGACCCACGTATTCAGGCCCAATTATTTTACGATCCTAATTTTATTTTTCGCAAAAACAGCAACTCCTGCGAGAACAACTGTTCAACCCAAACTTCGAGTCTGATGACGAAGAACTCTGGCTTCCGTCGCAGTTGATGAGGGCTGTCTCGTCCTTGAATTCACACTCCGAGGAAGTTCAAGTGGAGGGGCTCAAGGTAGGCTCGTCACCGTCACTCGTGCTGTCTGGTACTGACAGTGCCCTTAACAAACCTGACATAAAAGTCATATGTCGAGATGCCAGACTCTTTCCCGCAGCTGCATGTATGACTCGGCCAGTGAAGCCGACCGGCGCGTGGTTGGGATTGGGCACAGACAGTGAGACGTAGAGTTGAGGGTCCCATGGTGGGACACCGAGTTTCTATAGGCTGTTTTCACGTGACGTCAATCCGCCATTTTGTTGTTAGTTTGTTTTTTAAACAAATTTACTAATTTGAAGGATTACATTGCAACCCATTAAGGAGATGTCAGCATGTGAAGACTTGTAAGCTTCTGTGCTCTACGCATTTAACGAGGTCATGTAAATCCTTAGAATGCTCACCTTCGCCACATGTCAAACAGCTCACAACATAAAATGTTGGACGAACTTACATCAGTGAAAACACCGTATAATAAACTTGGCTGTCATGTAATATTTACTGCAGCCAAGTTTAGGTCGGGGAAGGATATAGAGTAGGAACAGCATGTTTAGAGTTGTACAGCACGCATTTGGGAGATAGTCTTTTTTTTTGTCCATTCTATTTTTTTAAATGAGCATAATTAGGAAATAACAATGTAATTAAATATGCCTAAATATTAACAAATTATATGCTTGGCTAATTTTCTATATACTTTTTCTATGCATGCTTTAATTTAATGGGGCTTGGCAAAAAACACTAAGGAATGAAAAGAGCCTAATCTAGATTGGCATTTGTCTCTGGTTCGGATCACGGTCGTGGCACTTTCAATCCAACTGGCAATGATACTGGTCTACATATAATCCCCCGGGTGTTTGACATTGATTTCTTTTTGCTGGGACGTTTTGTTTCGTCTTAGTAGTTGCATAATGGTTAATGGCATTAATCCCCAAATATTTAATTTATCATTGTGTCTGTCCTCAGTTCATAATGTTTCATTTTTTTCATATTGAATTGTTTTAATAAGGCATAATCAACATAAGTGCTGCATTTTTTTATCTTGTCATTAAAGTCCGACATGCAGGCAGCGCTTTCTGCCAGACAGAAGACCTTCTCCTTCTCCCCATTCCCTCTCACATTCTTCCCTCCTCCTCACTCAATGGGAGCGGGTACGGCGCTGAGCTACTCCCCGCAGAAGGGAGAAGAGGTTTTCTTCCTTCTGCGTGTCAACCCAAGTGTAAAGCAGACATCCCTTTTAACAGGTGCTGATGCAGTGCACCTGTCTCCAGAACTGGTGCCTGTCCCAGAACACCGTGCTCGCCATTGCCAAGCTCTGCCTCGACATCTACGGCAGCAGCTCGGCCGCAGCCAAGACTGCAGCCATAACCACGGCGAGCCAGACGGTTCAGGCCTATGTCTGCTTCCTCTTCGACTCGAGTGTCGAGGATGCTCGGGACGACGAGGAACAGGTGCATTTGGGAGCTTTTACAGCGACAGTCATTATTTGCGAGGTTTTGCGGCGTATCGGTGTGTGTAGGATGTATGGTGTAGCGGGGAGATGCTTCCTGCTAAATTTAGTGGGGAAATTGATGTCACATGGCACTGTGACGGCACGTGACACTGACACTCAATGTTTCACCAAATATTGATCAAAATTTTGGCGTAAAAATTTTATGCAAAGCAGACATATAAGATAGGTACCGTAAGGGGCACTGTCAAGGGACCTTTTTATTGAGGTACATAATGTTTAAGGTTGTCAAGCTTCTAAGTCTAAATTTGCATAATTAATGTTTTAATTAGTGACAGTAAATTAGAAATGGGCATCGTCGAAAGCCACAAAATCAATCTGGAGTATGTGCTTCATTTCTCTGCATGGATCCCGAAAATGCAACTTACTGATGCACCCGTGCGGTTTTTCTGTCTCTTATCATCGGCCGAGTCTTCATAAAATATACTGATTTAATGGTTTTTGATGATACTCTATCAGTCTTTAATTTGAATGATCTTTGTTTATTTCAATTAATTGGAAATAACTAAAGACTTAATGATTTGAAACACTATGTTGGCATCTTGACAGTGGCTAATGCAGTACCAATTGTTTTTCTCTGCTATGAAGAGTTTTTGCCAAAAAAGTTTGGTTGATGTTCAATAAAGCACCTGGTATAGTACTGCCTTTAAAGGGACACTGGCAGGGTGTTTATGCTTGCCAAGGTTTTCATTTGTACAAGACAAATGAGGGCCCATCTACCCAGAAAACAATTCGCGTCTCGAAATTTGTTTTCTTTCTGCCTGAAAACCGCCGATTGAGAACTGGCCGGTTTGAGTCGCGGTCACTCTCTTCTTCGTGGTCACGTGCCGTTTTCTATGGTTTAGACACAACCACCAAAGATCATCACAGTCGTGGGTCATTGAAGGCACACACTCAATACTAGAAATGGACAAAAAATATGACACCCATTTTTTGTGGCTTCTAAAAAGCTGCAAATACGTTGATTGAAAAAATCAAGTTGCACAGCCACGTGCCTTCCAGTATCTTTCTCCTCTATAATTCTTCTTCCTCCACAGTCCAGTTTCGGTTTCGAGCAATTGCGCGTTTTCACTTTATTAAAAATGTATATGACACTGTAGTAAAATATTGATGGGGTAGTCTTCTGACACCATAATAAATTGCCTGGCAAAGAATTAAAAACATTTGGGGGTGGGGGTGTGTTAGTGTCCCTTTAAGGTTAGGTAGGAGCATAACAATGTAAAAATAAAATCCTCCCCAACCCCCCAAAAACAATTCACGGTACGTTTAGAATTCTATGTAGAATACCGGGCAAAAAATCTGTCCATGTCACAGTAAGCACCCACCCCTACTTTTGAAACGTTTCAAATATAAGCAAAGTGTACTACTTGGAATGGAGAACGTGCTGATAAGGGTAATATAAATGAGGGGAAGAACATAAAAGACACGTATGGACAAGACGTTTCCCACGTCTTGTCATATCCTTCCTTGCTTTTTATGTTCTTTCCTTTATTTATATTAAGCGATGTGCATATCAAAATGTCAATCTCCCACCTCAGCAAACTTCTGAGCCCACCAAGGTGTCTCTCTGCATCAGAGCTGCTTGTCCAAAGCTGGTGCAAGGTGATGAAGCCTTACACGCATGCACCGGTGCAGAGTGGTGAAGCCTAACGCGGGAGTGCCAGTGCAGAGCAGGCTTGTGAGAGCGGCGCAGCTGCCTTGAACATTATGCATTCCACCCGACCCCTATGCCGCCATGGCATTCCATCAAACCCGACGAGCGCCCGTCCCCATTGTTTTTGTGTGGTTATTTCCAGCTTTTGGGTGGGTGCTTGCTTGGTGTTTTTCACTAGCATAAAAAGCACCTAGATTTCGCTACAGTTTTGGTACTACATTTCTAAGAAGAACGGAGGTTAGTGGCATATGTAGATATGTGCCAGAATGACAGGATCTCACGGTAAATGTTGCGGAGGTGTTACAGCCCTCAAAGTCTTACAAAAGATGAGTCGTTTTGCAACTTTTGGAAAACAGCGGAGAAGCATCTAACCCACGAATGCAGATTTATTCAGTTTTATTTCGGTGCGTGGAAACGGAGTGTTGGTGGGTTAGCATTGTCTCATGCTTTGCTCCCGCTTCACTTATTTCCATTGCAGTTGTGCTTTCAGACAATGCTCGTAAATTTTGCCTGTGAAGCTGATCTTACTTTTAGCACTAACTGCATGTCTGCCTCTTTCTATCTACTCCACTAACAATTCTACTAACACGGTTTCTAACAGAGAAGTCTGGATGAAGGATGCGACACAAATAACGAAGGTTTGTCCACCCTTCTTTCTGTTTAACTGTTCCTTCTTTCGTTCAACATATTTAAATGCATTCTTTGTAAAAAGCAACTGTCCCTGTACACTGAAATAGTTTTTATTTCTTAACCCTTCCTGCCTCCTTCTTTTTGCAAACTGGGTCCTGTTAGGGGTCATAGTTCATCTTGGTTTAATGACAAAATTAATTTTCTTCGATTATCTTGCTGGTTAAGCTACTGCAGTAGTACTGTCGACCAAATTCCAGAATCGGGGGAAAGTGAGATGGGCTCAAGCTTGGTTAAGTCATGGAATTCTCAGAGGGAAGGATGTGTTGCTGTCTTTATAACCCACCAATGTCGGTGGGTTTCTCAACGTGTCACTTTTCCACAGTGCGAATGCTTCAGTGGGGAAAAGCACTCCTCCTGCGTGAGTGAGCTCATGTTTGGTACGCTACAGAGTTTGCAATTTTAGCTGCATAAACGAAAGCCTAGTAATTAGGTCAGCCTATAAATATTGTTTCCTAGTAAAATTTTATTTCTTCAATCACGTTTTAGAAATATAATGTTGAACATTATTTTTTCTCCAATTTCATGAGGAAGTGGTTTTCCAACCTTTCTTGTTCTGTGTCTCGAGAGTAATGAATTACTGAGCTGTTCAAGACTGCCATAGGTCTTGTCCATTCTAATAATATTTGATTGTTGATAAAAGTTATTATGATTGTCGTCTTTTTATCAACACATACATTTGCAGCACTCTTGTTGTATAGGCTAGCTTTTTACTTCAAAATGCTATAGAAGTAATTCACAATATCTTTGAACCAAAATTAAATTGATTGTTCTTGTTTTGAGTCAACACGCTTTCGCTAAGCATCTTTTGCTTGTGAACAGGGAATGCTTATTTGTGCTTGCTTTGCACAGGATGTTGACTAAGTCTAGAAAAATTCCTCACGCAGGACACATCTCTCCATTCGATGAGATTGTGCCTCTGCTCTCATTCTTCTGCGAGAAGCTAAAAGAGGAAAAAAGGTAAGAGTCACTTCTTTCGTCTTCACGGTCGCCATGCTTACCGGCACACCTTTCATCTTGGGATCATTTTTCTGCTGTCATCGCAGGGGTGTTTCAAGCTCTACGACTACTCTACTGCTGCAGTGCATTCAGACAGCCCTGAGTTCACTGAAGGGACAGGCAAAGCAGAGCCAGCAGTTTTTAGACTTTGTTTGGTGAGTCAGTTGCACTTAAACAAAAAAGTCAAATTTGGGGGTTTTACGTGCCAAACCAACGACGGGCATCTGGCACGCCCCAGCGGAGGACTGAGGATTAATGTCGACCACCTGGGGATCTTTTGACGTGCAACCGAAAGCTCGGTTACACGGCACCTTCTCTGCAATAAGCCTCCGTCAGATTGCGGGCACCTCGGCCGGGATTCGAACCCGCCACATGGGGATCCGTAGGCCGGCGCTCTCGCCTCGGGGCCACCGAGGCGGCTCGAGTCAGTTGCACTTGTCAACTGTCTACTTGGGAAGGAGGGGTTGCTATGCAGTGTGCTGTTTTAGGCTTTAGAGACTTTTTTAAAAAATGCCAAGAATGTGACATTTATGTGGTCTGTGCAGGAGGGTTTTATGGCCAGGGGGACATCTAAACATCACAATAGGTCAAATGTTTAACCAAAACCTCTTAGTTCACTTTTTAATTAGGGAAAATTAACATATGGTTTCAATTAGATACTTGCTGAGCATCGGCAAAACCACTATATCAGTAAATTTTAGAAGGATTTAGAATGCATGGGCAGCATGGCGGTGCACTAAGGTTTCCACTCGTGCAAGAAGGTGCTAGGCTGGCGGTGCATGGACGTGGGTGATAACACGGCCACACGCTTATCATCTGCTTTTTTGCATTGCCTGCCTTGAACCTGCTGCATGAGTGGTAACTTCAGTGCATCACCGCACTGTCCACATGATCCAAACCTTTCTAATATTTATTGATTCAGTGGTTTCAGCAATGTCGCACATATTTCCCAGGCGAAAATCGGTCCACTTCCAGCTGGATTATGAAACTGGAAATGAGGAGGTCCAGCTGGATTCCAGCTGGGTCCAGCTGGAATCCAGCTGGACTGCCTCACTTCCAGTTCCATAATCCAGCTGGAAGTGGACTGATTTTCGCCTGGGTTGTGAAGCGTCCGTGACCGTATGCTCACAACAGAACACGAATCCTTGCGGCCTTCATTCCCTTGGGGGCTCCTTGATCTACTCACGACCACTTCGTTATATTGAGGCAACCTTGGCTGTTGAGACCAGAGCCGCTTAAAGGGAAGCTGAAACGGTTCTGTATTTGAGGAGGAACACTTAAATTGTCTTCATTTGGCCTCCAGGATCACGAATATCGAGATTATTTTTCAATTTGGTGCACGGAGGCTGCAGAAAATCATATTCAAAGTACCGCCCGAGCCCCTCCTTCCCGAAGCGGGACGTCATAAAAGGAGTTTTTGAAATCTCCGCTCTCGCGCATCTTCAGTGCCCATCAAAGCTATGCACGCGCACTATTGCTACAGTCGAATCTCGTTAATTCAAACCCTCTTAATTTCAAACATGCGGATAATTCAAACTAGCATGCAGGTCCCATCCTATGCGTCTCTATGGGAGGAAACTCCCGGTAATTAGAACTTTTGCTTTATTCAAACAAATATTTGGTCCCCCTCGAATTTGATTTACCGAGAATCGGCTGTATTTTCAGAAAAGGTCAACAAAAGACGTCATGACTGGTGTCAGTGCAAGGGAATATACCTTGCAAGCTTCCAAATGCAAGTGCCGCCCACACGAGCGACACGCGTGGGTATGACGTAACGACTGGTCGGAATTTATTCGTGTTTTCTCTCGTTTAGTCACATCTTCAGGGAAAATGGTCGTGACATTCAGATTCACGAGATAAAATACTCTAGAACTCGCCTCTAACTCGTTTTTTCAAGAACCTTTTCAGCTTCCCTTGTATCAGCTGTGCTTAGAGTATCAACGTTCACTCTTTCATATTCTATTGTGAGCATTGCCACTTTGTAGCTTAGTGCAGACCGGGCACAATCGGCGATAGTTATGATACGAAAATGCGACTTCTGGAACTCTAGACATGCAGTCTGTAAGCTCCGGCAATATTGTTCCGCTCCATCACAGACTGTTCCAACAGTCTTGGAGGACAAAAAAAGAGTTTCCTGCAATTGCAGGCAAAGTTTAAGATAGCTGGCAGCAATGATTTCAAGCAATAAGATGAGTGAAGTTAAGTTATTCAGAAGCATAGCTTACTTAAAGGCTCTAGTTGAGACTATAGCTTGCATGGCTGTACGCCTGTATTGCCTGTACTGACCAGTATTGGCTTACGTTCCCAGGCAGCAGCTCTGTCCACGGCTTGTTGGGTGCCTGGGCTCGCCACTCAAGGACAAGAACATAGTTTCAGCCCAGCGCTTCGAGAAAGGGGAGATGGGCAGGGGCTCCGGCTGCCTGGCCACTGCGCCCTCCTGCCAGGGGGAGGAGGCCAAGCTGGTGTATGGGTGCGTGGGCCGATTGCAAGGGTTGTGTTTGGGCATGCCTGCATACATCTCATTCCGTTTTTCGTGCCTATGCCAGTGCCACTTTCTTGCCAGATATTTGCTAAGAGGTTTATGTTTGCGTGCAAACATTTTCTTAGGATGATTGAGTTTTGTGAAGGCATGTGTGAAGCAAGAGCATATGACTAGCCCTTTTAACATACATTCACTGGTCTTCACAGTCTCATTTTGCTTTCTTCAGTTTTTTATTAAGTTTCTGAGTTTGACTATAGTTGGTACATTATGCATTACGAAAAGTCTTAAAGGCTCTAATTAACTCAGTGCTTCATCTGTTGTGCCTTTTCAAATTTAAATTCATCATTTGTCCCCATTTTGCAATTTGTGCATTCCTTTCTTGTCAGTTTAGTATGGACATTTCAATGGTTGCACAAGGATATCTGTTCCAAGTGGGACTTTGAGAGTCACTTCAAATTTGCTGGAGTCGAATAAGCCAAACTTATTCTGCATTGGCTTTATAACTCCAGCTAAGCTGGGTCGCTACTTATCTTTTTACTTGTGCAAACGTTTGCAACATTTTCTTCGTATATCTTGAGGTGCATTTGCTCACTTGACTCTCACGACCCTGGTGTTGTCGGAAACTGTAACTTTTGGTAGGGTAACCCCGCTTATTATTTTCCCAGTTTTGTTCTCTTGCGCTTCATGCCCGTGACAACGCAGGAACTCTAAGTTTGAGGAGACCTGCTCTATGATGGCATTGATGACATTGGGAAGGTGATCTGCGGTGCCACACTGCAATGCATACTATCAAGCTTGTCTGTTTTAGCAGAAAGGGCCACGAGCCAAGGAAATCCTACCCACAGGATTACAGTGACCTTTAGGCAGGATGTCTCCAGGGGATGAATTGCTTCTGGTCGTGCGTGTTGTCGATAAAATAGAAATTTTCAGGGATACTAGTGAGCCAGCCATTGGCTACATGTTTACCACAATATACCGAGAATGCACCCATGCCATAATAAATGCCCACCCGCTATTTTTTAAATGGTGGAGAAGTAAGCAAAGAACGTATCGAGTACCCACCCGAGATTTCTGAGCACACCTAGCTAACCGAGATGCTCCTCTGTGTTAGCTGCTTACTTAGACGTGCCTGTGCAACGCAGCGAAGCTTGGCGTGGGTGCACCAGTGCTAAGTGGTGAAGCCCAGCCCACCTTGTACCCTTTTCGCATCTTTACTTAATGATCTAACAAGCACTCGTCGCACAGTTTTTAAGATTGTCTGCAACCTTTGGGTGGACGCTTGCTCGGTATATTATAGTAATTCCTGGGCTCTGGAAATCTAGTGACTGAACGTCATTAGCTCAATGTCACATTTGCACCCAGTTTAACCTTGTAATTGGTACTTTCGACCAGCATTGCTGTGGAGCTGGTCAAGGTGGTCGGAGCTGTGGGCGCACTTCGGCCTGTGCTAGGGTCCCTGTTTCATCGTATGCTGCTCTACCCTCTGCCGCAGCATTGCCTCGAACCACTCAAGTTTGTCAAGGAGGTTTGTACTAAGCTGTAGCTTCCCATAACACAGTGCTTCACCATTTGCGCACTTTCAACTAATTAATTTTTCTTTAAGGCCCATTGAGGTACTTGGATTGAAAGAATAAATCTCGAGCTTTTGCAGGAGTATTGCGGTGAATGCTTCCTGCTCTTCTCGAATAAGTTATTCTTGCGTGCTTTGAAATATGTTCGAGCTAGCTCCAGTTTGTGGGTGAATTACTTTGATAACGAGAATCAAGAATGGTTTTATAAAGATCCTAATCTGCGAGGTATATTTGTCATTTTGAAATTCCCGAGTGGCTTGTACTATGAACGAGACATGATTTTGAGGTGATACGTGGCAAAAACAGTAGGGCTGTTTTTTTCTTCGTGTGCATTCAGATGTTGAAGAATCCTGAACAGCTGCTCCAGTTTGCTGGCCCTCCACTGTGGGAGGACACGAAGAATCCGAGGCTTAGTGACCTGGATCTGCTGAAAATGTAAGCAGTCTCATGCTTCCAGTTGTGAACAAAATGAAACGATAGCTTGGTTGTTACTAGAGAAAACTTTTGAAGAGATTATATACTAACCTCTCTGCTTCAGATCTCTGAAGATTTCTAAGATTTCTAAGCTGAGAAAAACAAATCTTTAAATATACGGTAATTGGAACCCTGAACTATGGGGACAAAAGGGCATTGTGGATCTCAAAATCTCTATGTTCCTTCAGTCCTCACTCCCTAAAGTTAACATATACTCACCTGGATCTTCGGTTTTGCATTGACTCAGTGGTTCTCAACCGCTGGTGTTTTGGGGACCCCTTCTGGGAATTGGTGGAAGAGATGGGGGAACCCCATCCACAAAGTGATAGGGGGTGGGGCATGTTTACAGTGGCAGAAGGGTAAAGTAGAAAACTAATTGGAATCAATCCAACTTTAAAGCTTTTAAATGGAGAAATAGTCAGCTTTTTATCTCAGTTTGCATGCTTTGGTCTATTTTGCTTTGTGGGACAGCCAGCATCAATAAGAAAAATGAAGAGTCTTATGTTATTCCACAGTACAGTCAGAAGACATAGCTGCGACACGTCACGGCGAAGTCGTTGGGCATCGGCGTCATATTCACGCACCGTGGGGTGCGTGAACAAAAGCGTTCGGAACAAAATAGACATCTGTTTTTTTTCTGAACACTTTTGTTTTGGCACAACATCAACGACGGACGCCCTACATCACCAACTAAAACATCAGAAACTACAACAATCAACAATGGACGTCATTTCCAGTGGTGGGAAGAGCCCAATAACAGATATTGCTGTAAAAAAATGGTTTTGTTGTTCAGCTTGACTGATGAACGAGGGCTTCGTGGACCCTAAGAAGGTTTTTAGGGACCCCAATGGGTCTGCAGACTTTGATTGAGAACCACTGGAGCTTATCTTGAATCACTGCAAGCCTGTCTGAGTAACAAGTCAGCTTTCCCACACCGAAGCCACATCATAGATCGCAACTGGCACTGTGAAGCGATTCTCGTCGTACATCTTCTGCTAAGATCATATGACAGGCTAGTTGGTTATACATTACGCAAATAAAGATGGCGCAAAAGACGAGGACGAGTAGAAGAACACAGACACTAAACGTCAGTTGCGAGTCGGCACTTGTACGTATCTGCAATTCTTCTACTTGTCCTCGTCTTTTGCCCTACCTTCATCTGTGCACGTCTTTGCCCATCCCTATATGTAATGAGTGTCCATTTGAGCAGTGCTCCAATTTTATTCGCCCACCATCCTTTTGTATCGTCCTTCATGCCGCACACAGAAATGCATGGTTTCCTTCTCGTGTCCAGAGTTGTGGACGGTCTCGGGGAGTGCTGCCACAGCAACGACCCCAACGTGTGCTACGTCAGCGTGGAGTGCGTCGTCGCTCTGCTTGCCAGCCTCGAAACGCTCGTCTCTGGTGCCAGGATCTCGGAGGAGATGGCAGAACGCATCAACACCACTTATCCAACGCTCCAGAGTGCAGATTACGTCGGTAAGTTCCTCTCTCATGCACGGGAAGATGCATTTTGGTTGACTTACTTGCCGTTTAGGAAAGCTATATTAAATTTTAGAGAATGCCTGCCAGATGTAATAACCATAAAATGAAACATTGAAAATCGCTTCATTATTTCTTTAAGGGGCAGATAGTTTAAGCCTCGAAAGATAAGGCTTTGAATATATTTATAATGCTGTTAACTTGCTCTGTCCTTAACACAGCTACCTTAGAACTAACGAAAAAATATACTTATATGGTAAGTTGCATTGAAAATGGTAATCAAAACCGTTTTTAATACCAGTGTGTGGTTTCTGACTTATTTTTTATGGATCTAACATGATCCACCCATACACGGCCTAAAAATCCATAAATTAGTAGAACCTCATTGTTATGTTCTTGGCTGGGCACGTTTTCATAGTTTGGTTTATGAATGCTGGTTTCGTTGAACAAGCAGTAGGTTTACAAATTTCCCTGTTCGGGCAGGCACGACCTTGGAGTAGGGTCGAAGGATTCAGGTTTTTGCAATAGCCCATTTATCTTTCCACCTATTTCTTTAATGTGCATGCACCCTTCTGCTGTGGTGTTTGGTTTTCTAGCTTCATTATTTTCATTTTGCCTGAAGTTTGGAATTAGTCATGTGCGAATAGTGGATTTTGAGTTTGCAGCAAATTCGGCTCGAATCGTGGTTTTGGATGAATATTTTCTAATTGAATATCAAATAGTTTGAAACGAAAATTCAGCTCATCTCGTGAAGGTTGTTTCCAGCCTTCCACTTGTCCACTTCTAATTAGTTAATTTTAAATTATAAGCTATATATGAATTCTGGAATGTAAACGACAAAATTGTTGCAGCTATCATGATCGAGGGGATCTATAGATCTGTTGCTATATGCAAATATTCTTTATTCAATCTCAAATTAAAATTTCATTAAAAAAAATTGCAAACTACACACACAGTGCTGCGATTCACAGCGGGAGCTGCTGCATTATGGAAAGGAGATTTGCCTTCAGGCAGTGTGCGGTACAATATTTGCAATGGGCTCTTTGCTTTCAGTGGAATCGATGTAGGAGACTTGTGTGAGGGGATGTGTGCTTTGGTGGACCGATTGTCCGAGGTGTTGCATGTTTTGGAAAAGAACACGGATGTGCTTTTTTTTTTTTCTGCTGAAACATACTTTTAGACTGGGGGTGCCTGTGACCGTGGCTGTAGTGGAAGAAGCGAAAGTATTTACTGTAGAGGAGCAGAGAGCGTATGAGAACAGAACCTGGGCGGTGGCTCTTGGGAGGCGAGGGGGCGTGTCCGCACAGCGTGACCATGTGGGTATTTTGAAATGGTGGCTTCTGGAAGGGGGGGAGAAGGGGGAGGGGAAGAAAAAGGGAAAGCGTCGCCGGAGAGTATATGGATGTGGCAGGAACAATGGGGAGGTGGAGAGTGCTCGCTCCATGTTCACGTGAGATTTTCGGAGCAGCGGCAGCCTACAGGGGGGAAAAGGACACTGGAGGGGGCGAGAGAGAGAGTCTTGCCGCAGTTGGCATGTATGTGTGAGGGTGTGGGGAACGATGGGAAGGGAGAGAACAGCGTCTCTGCTGTAAAATGCCTCCGCTCTAAAAAAAAAAAGAAAAGCACAAATGAAAAGTGCAGTTGTCAAGGCATCGCTGCCTAACACTGTCGTAATCGCGGCGGATTATCTCTTTAAGTGCTCTAGTCCCTGAGTGCCTGTGCACAGCAGCAAAGCCATACCCATGGAGCCCGCGAGCTCTGCAAGTATTGCTTCGCTGCTGTGCACAGGTGCTCGGTGAGAAGCGCACTCAACGGGGCCACCCCCGCCGCAATCAACGCTTAGAAAAGTGTAAACTAACAACTAATTTGTTCTCTAAGAGAATATTGAATTGCGTAATATTCGAAACTACTATTAGAAAACTAGAATATTTTCACAATTCTAGAATTCAGAGTTCATAATCACACAATGCGACGTCTGCCTTCACTGCTATGTGCCGGTACGCGAGTCATGCTTTATTGTTTTGCACCACGGTGCTATGAGCAGCACCTGATCTGGGGTAGCATTTCGATTAGCTCAATGGGCTTGAAAATTCATACTTGACCTTATAGCTTGCCATTTTTGTTTTGCTATGATTATTGATGGACCCTTAATATTAACAAACAGTTCTGTTGACCTATATTTGAATAAGTGTGGTTGTTTTTCATAGCCAGGATTGTTCATGTGAAATAAATTGCTATGTGAGAATTGCTTCCCGTCTTATTAATAGGCCCCAAAAGTGTTATCGATTCTTACATTTTCCCGGATCACATGCCTCTTTACCATGGTCTCTTGAAAAGAGTATTGGCAGGGTTCATTTCACTCTTTCCCTTCTTTGTGATAAGAAAGAGAAAGGATTGTTGCAAAAAAAAAAAAAAAGAAAGGGTACGACTGATGGCATAATATGTATTGAAGCGAGAAGCTTATGCAAATAATTTGCAGATTTTTAAACTCTGCAAAGAGTCTAAAAATGCTTAAGCTGCAAAAAAAAGAAGAAACTAAAAATAGCTGGACATTTAAATACTTAAGTCTTGCGAAAAATTACTGAAGAATTTTATCACCATTACGTTTTTACATTTGTAGCACTTTAAAGCATGGGTTCTCAGACTGGGTTCTTAGAAACCCAGGAGATCCCCAGAGTACCCTTAGAGGACCCCCATGTGCTCCCAAATTTCCTCGGTCATTCCCGCCCCCAAGTGAAGTTTTCATCCAGTTCAAGCACTATTTTAGAAGATCTGAGTTATTCGTTGATATGGGACTGTGTACCAGATATTCCCTAGTACGTGCACATGATTTTTTACAAGATCTATAGGCTTCATCACTTTCTTTTTATTAATGACGAGACCGGGAGGTGTTTATCAGCTACCAATTAGGGGAGATGGGCATTACTCGAGATTAAAGAGTTTGATAACCCCTCACCTAAAGCAAGCACATCTGTCCAAATCAAACAATTTCATTGTATCTGCTAAACCCTTGTGTCTTGTTTTCGCTAGTTTAACAATGTAGGTCTTCAGATAATATACGCTAATTTTTGTTTTCGCTTCCAAGGTGCGTCCTTCTTGCTAGAGAAATCGGCAAGGGTTGGATTCACCAATGGCTGGCAGCCCTCAAGCACAGAGAAGGGGACGTTCCCGGTGTCTTCCCACACTCTGCTCTCAAACCTGGAGCGTGTGATTCTCGAGAGACACAAGGACAACTGCCTGCCGCGGGACGAGAGCCCTCCGCGGAGTAGCCCAGTGGAACGGGCGCTCGAAGCGTGCGAGGAGTTTGACATGGAGTCCCTAGACAGTGTGCCGAGAGCATCCAACGAAAAGGAGATGGACATCGAGGCGTCGGGGAAGGAAGAGGAAGAATTGGACGGGGACGTGGATAAAGAGAACACCGGTCCTGAACGTCCCGGTGAATGTCCTGAGCATCCTGAAAATCTCGGTGATACCCTCGATCCTGGAGGGACCGAAGCCACTGAAGCAGATGCAAATGCTGTTGAAAAACCTTCTGAGGGAAATGACCCGATTCAGCCTGATGAAGAAGAGTTTGTTCAGAGCCGAAACGATGAAGATTTGGATACGGCAGAAAGTCTAGATGCGGAGATGGTGAGTTTTTTATTGTGTTTTTTCAAGGGCTTATAAACATTCTGCTGGCTCTATCCAAAGCAGTACCAATCCTCAACTTTGTTTTGAGACCCTAGATGCTTCTGTGGCTGACATTGTATGAACATTGTTGTTTTTCTCGCTGATATTGCCAACTATAATGTGAGTTGTTTGTGATACAAGAGATATTTGTTTCTGCTATATCACACAGGCAACCTTTTTTACGTTACAACCATACTAGATTGTTATAAGAGTGTTGGTACAAGTTACAAATTCGAAAAATGATAATATAGAAAGTCTGCATTGTCTCTCTGTGTTGAAAGACAACAACCTAGAGGGACAATGCAGACCCTCTAGGTTGTTGTCTTCAGACTGTACCAGCACGTTTGCCAGTTTTTAGGGTTGTGCGAATATTCAAAATTTCTGTTAGTAGTGTCGAATAACTCACCATTCAATATTCACTGCGAGATGAACTTTAGTATTCATATTTTTCGAAGTGTTGATCATGGCGGGTTAGCCCCTCTGAGCTTGCTTCTTACCAAGCATGAATGCACTGCGGAGAAGCAACACCCGCTGAAGCGAGCTCTGCGGGTGTTGCTTCTCTGCAGTGCATTGAGGCTGGGTAAGAAGCCCACAGCTATCAACACTTGCAAAGGTATGAATATCGCAATTGCGTGCTTGGGAAAAAAGTGTGCTTTTAAAGCGGGATGGTGCGTGCATGTGCCCAGTGTATTTCAAAAGAAACAAAACTTTGTGGATGTTAATATCTACATTGCAGTAAAATTTTCAAAATTAAGCTGTGACTGTTATGCAAGGGTGCATATTTGTTAGGCAGAGATGCCCTGACAAACTGCATTCATTTCAAATGCAGGATTGATGAAAGAATATCTGCATATAGCAAGATTTTGAAATCCACTCAATTAGGTATATCTGGACATCTCTCTAGATTTAATATTAAGCTAAATTCATTGTTTGCTTGCCTTCCCAAGGCACTGGACTTTATGAGGTCACAGCCCATAAATATACCGTAGAATACCGCGCATCTGCCCATTCCACAGTAAGCGCCCATTCCCAAATTTGTAAGATCTGAGAAAATATGCACAGTACATTGATATGTAAAATTGATGACCGGACAAGTGCCCATCCCCCATTTTTTCGCGATTATCTCTAGATTTTGAGTGGGCGCTTGCCAGTATTATACGATAGCTGAATTAAAATTACCCTATAAATGGACATCTGGAAGCTTGAGAACAGGCTTCACAGGTTTATTTGGGTTTTGTGTAAGCAGAGTGCAACAGTAGTGAAAGGCTTGGAGAAACTGTTTCATATGTGTATTCAGAAATATTTGGCCCAAACCACTATTCGCTTTGAACTCAAAATCTGCTATTCGCACATGACCACTGCGTTGGAATTTTGACAAGCGACAAGTGTGATGTTGGCATTTAGCTCAAGTTATGTCAGTTATGTCTTACAAAACATATATATGATGTTAAAGTGTATATTTGTTTCTCGAGATATTTTGAACCTTTGGCTTGTCTGTTTATACTCTATGCCACCAAAATGATTTCTGCGTAAATAGTGGATTTTGAGTTCAAAACGAATTCAAAGTGAATAGTGGTTTTGGCCAAATATTTTTGAATCTAATATCAAATAGTATCTCCAAGCCTTTTACTACCGTGCACCATGCTTAAACGAAAATTCAGCTAACTCATAAAGGTTGTTCCCAGCCTTCCACCTGCCTACTTGTATGCTCAGTTAAATTTAACATACCGTAGCTATATTTATGAACTGTGGCGTAGAAATGGCAAAATTGTTGCAACTATTCTAACCGAGGAAATTTATAACTCTGCTTGCTATATGCTAATATTTTTTATTCAGTTTAAAATTGGACAAGAAAAACAACAAAAAAAAGCATGAATGATGAGCACGGGTTGTCAAGTTAGGTCGCAGTTAGCCCCGTCGTGATTAACCGCGATCAACACTTCCGAAGTGTTGATCGCGGCAAGTTAGCGTCGGACCAACTTGCTGTGATCAACACTTAGAAAAGTATGAATATCGCAGTTCATCTCGAAGTAAACATCGAATAGCATGTTATTCGAATCTACTATATTAGAAAATTTGAATATTCGCACTACATTAGCCGAAACATTATGATCACTCACGTAACACAACATTCATCTACCTTTGGCACTCAAAACAGTTGCAACCCATCTTGGCATGGATTCTACAAGTACTTTGTCAGTGCGTTGATTAAGAATGTACCAGATTTGTAAGCACAGGTCGCACAATTTTTGTAGATTACGACAAGGTGTTTTCTGAGCTTCGAGCTGGCGCCCTATCACATCCCAGATGTGCTCAATAGGACTTATATCGGACATGTTATGTGGTCAGGACATCATCTGGAATTTATCACCATGTTCTTCAATCCACTGTAGCACAATTCTTGCCTAGTGGCATGCTGCGTTGCCCTGTTGAAAGATTCTGGTTCTGGTGGGGAGGACAAGCAACAAAAAGGTGTAACTGGTCAGCAGTGATCTTGAGATCACAATCTGCTCTTTGTCAAAGTCACTTAATTAAGCAACTTTTCCAATTACACGCACACATAGCCGACAAATTGATATCTCTCTATCCCTGGTAGCCATTATCTGCCATCAGCATCAGAAGATGGTAGATAACGCGGATGGCTCATCAGCTAGGTGTGCTCATTCCCACAATGTAGTGATGGCCATAATGTTTTGGCTGACCAGTGTATGTGTAATTTTAAAATTGATTGTTCCACTTCACACCTGTTATGAGCATAAATCTCAGGTATAACACACTTTCACAACTGAACTATTTGAAATGTATCATCTGGTTCCCAAACTGCTATGCTCGCTCCATTTTCGATTTATAATAAATTGACCCGTGGTGCTATCGTGTTCACTGAACGACACAGTTAGCATGGACACGGTGCCCTTTATGGGTACTTTTTGCTAGAAAAGTAGTGTCGAAGACAGGTTTTGAGTCATGAGATATAAACAATAAATAGTGGTGACTGTGTGTGTATGCTTACTGCTGCTGTCACTAAATTAGGAGTCTAGACCATCTTTAGTATGCTGCGATGCAGCGGGCTTTCAGTCTCTTCTTTTCACCCTCTACATACTAACGTCTGACATGAAGATGAGAGTACCTTTTTGTTTCTTCTGCCCGCAGTCGGAGAAAGACTTTGTGGAGGAGCCAGACAATATGCATGTTGTCCACGAGAAGGCGTCTGAGCCGTTGATGAAGGATGCCAACCGGAGCGAGAGAGAGCGCCTCGAGAGGTTCTTCGAATCCAACGACAAGTTTGCAGAGCGTGAGCGGAAGACGGCCCGGGAGTTTGTCGGACGCCTCTCCGAGTTCCTGCCTCGCCTACTCCACATCCGCAGCTCCATTGAAGCTGACCAGGACCTTCAACAGTTTGCCAGCGACTACTCCGAAGGTGACTTCGATTGTTTTAATTATTTATTTATCGATACTACTGCCTGTGAGGCCAAAGCAGGAGAGGATGATTGCGATGCAATGGACACATTCGTCACTAGTATAAAACAGCAACATTTGTGCGTGCATCCTCTTTAATCATATACATCAGGGGTGGCGAAGCTGCGACTCCTTGCAAGTTAAAGTGCGGCTCGTGGCTCCCTAGTAAACCTACCCTTTCCCCCCCCCCCCCCCCCCCCGCCTCCCTCCCAGTCACGCGAGCACTTCCCCAAAAAGAGAAATGGAATGCGTTCTAAATTGAAAGACAGGTCGCGGTTTGGTAGTCTTGTGCTACTGCTACCTTACTTACAGTTGGACTGCTTTTGACTTGGATAGATCTAAAGTAGTTCAAGTTTCATTTATTGCTCTAAACAAAAGACCCCCCCCCTTCCCCCCCTTTCTGTCTTTCCTCTCCCAGGCGGCTCTTAGAAGTTTTGTAGTTTTGTTTGCTGCTCTTTAGCCGGGTCTGCCTGGCCACCCCTGGTATATATTAATAAGCTGCACACAGCAATATATCGTTTTGCCAAAACTTGATGAAGCAGGGTCAACTTATGACTTCTACATGCATTTATAGATATATACTACTCATACAATTCACAATGCAACATAGTGACTGTAAATATATTAAAGCATTTCAGCATTGTTTTTTTCCCACTTATTTCTCATTCGTCTCATTGTTTGCTTTATATTCTTCACATTTCATGAAACTGAATATCTTATCTTTATAAACCTTATATTGAACAAAGTAAAATGCTACCTACCCTACTGGCACTCTTGGTTTTTTTTTTTTTAAGAATGTAGTAAGTTTGTGTAAATATTTGAAATTTTGAATAGTATGATATTCAGTATTCTTTTCAAGGTTAACTGCAATATTCATGCTTTTCGAAGTGTTAATAATGGCGAATTAAGCCCTGTTCCCACACTTGCGCCTTCTTAGGACTGGAGAGACTAAAAACTGCTTTTTAAGTCTTTTGTGATGGCTTACAACAGGCTCTGCAGCGGCACAGCCGTTCGTAAGCCGTCACAAGAGGCTTAAAAACCTGTCATGTCGTAGTCAAATGCAAGTGTCGAAAGGGCCTTTAGCCCCATTGAGTGCGCTTCTTACAGAGCAGCAGTGCACTGCGGAGAAGCAATACCCGCAGAGCTGATCTCGTAATCCCGCAAACCTTGCTTCGCCAGAGCGCAACCGCGTGCTCAGGAGAAAAACACACCTTCAAAGCAGGATGGTGCACCTGGTGTACAGAAAATAAAACTGCATGGTGCACGTTAGAGACCCCAGGCTAGCGGTTATACTGCACTGGCAAAATTTATTGTTTACAACTGAGAGACAAGTCGCTTGTTGAGGCAGGCTAAGTTCAGGCTGTATAGACATACATACACCCCCAATTGAAAAAAAAAAAAACGAATGAAAACTGCGTGTTGATATCTATAGTTAAAATAGTTTCAAGATTAAGGTGCGGCTATTGTGCCAGATTATATGTTAGGCGGCTCTGTCATAACAAAAAAATTTCAATTTGGAATTGAAGAAAGAATATTCACAAATAGCAAAAAGATTTATAAATTCCCTTAATTAGGTGTAGCTGGACATTTTTATAGGTTTAATTTTATGTCAGATTTGTTGTTACTTGCCACCCAAATGTAGGCATTAGAATTTTTGAGTCTACGGTTCATAAATATAGTTCTAGGTAATTTTGCATAGAATTGTACAAGTAGAAGCTTGGGAACAACTTCCACGATTTCAGCTGGTTTTTCGTGGGTGCATGGTCTAGCAATAGTGAATGGCTTGGAGAAAGGTGCAGTGACTCTTTAATATTTGACTAAACATTATCGACTAAAACCACTTTTCGCTTTGAATTTGCTTTTAACTCAAAATACACTTTTTGCCCATGCCTAGTAAGTAGTATTTTATAGAAGCCCTATTCTAATATACAGCATTGCATCATTTTATAAGAAGGGAAAAGGGATCATTGGGCAAAGGGTCGGTTTCTTATATGTTAACAATGCCTTAAAGATGCACTAAAATTAGTCACGTTTATGTCCAGCTAAGAAAAGTAACTCAGTAAGACTCCTTAAATGAGGCAAATATCTGGAAATAAATGTGCTTGGGCATTTCATTACCCTATAGAATATTATAATTCAGGAGGAGAATGCTTTCCCTCGACTTTGTCAATAACACTAGACAGGGTGAGTTTAATGAGGAGGCATTCTGACCACTTTTAGTTGCTTATGTGGAATGGAGAGAACATATCCAGACTATTCGGATGGATGGATGGAAAGATGTTAACAACTGTGCCCTTTGTAACGAGCGATAGCTCGCATCCCTTAGCCTGGCCTAGCCTCCTAGCAACCTAGCACTCTTCCTGCCAATGGCATAATCTTATGTATTGCTTGCTGATAGGTGAAGAAAGTTTTATTGAACAAAGCTCAGGTTCTGTCTCTTCAATTCCAGCGCTATGGCAGCAACAGCAGCAGCAGCAGCATTCTGGTCCTTCTGGGTCGGAGGACGGCCCACACCACATCACGATCGTGAATGCCGACGGAATCTACCTGGCCACATACTCTGCTCTGCTGCTTGACCTGAAGCTCCTCCACAGCGGCTACTACCAGGGGCTCTCCACTGACGTCCCGTTGACTGAGGTGGGCCTTTTTGGAGGGACGGTGAAGTTGCTCTGGAGCCTGCGTTGAATGTTACGTCGTTCAAAAGCTGGTCTTGTAAAGACTTCATAATCCAAGTGGTTTCGAGTTTTCTGACCTAGAACTCGCTACATCTGATGCTGAAGATCTGTGTCCAATCAAAGACGGACGGAGTATGACGGTGCATTACCACATAATAACCCTTTCACTGCCACTCCCCCCCCCTACACGCACCCCGTGCTATTCCCCATTACCATACAATTTTGTAAGGGTGCCTTCCCAGAGAAATCACCCATCCCGTTTTTCCGGCTAAATATCTGTAATATAGAAATTACGAAACATTGCCCACCCCTTCCCATCGATGGGAATTGCATCAACCGCACGATCTGCCCTACCGGTATGTGGGACAACCGGGTTCACAACGGGTTCCCGCGTTTTTTTCCGGGATCTTTGCATGCAGTATCGGTTCCTGTCACAGGTGAGTTTGTAGTGAGTTCCCGTGTTTCTTGTCTGCGATCTGCGCATGCGATATCGGTTCCCGGTGCACGCAAGTTTAGCCAGTTGACGCGTGTTTATCGTGCCATGAAACACAAATCTGCTGCACCCGCAGTCTGTGGTATCCTTTCTCGTGACACGGGAGTTTGTAGCGAATTCCTGCGTGTTTATCACGCTGTGAAAACGCGAATTTGCCGTGTCAGTGATCGGTGGTATCAGCTCCCTTGCCACGTGGTTTGTGGCGGGTTGTGTTTATCATTAATTTTTGATCAAGTTTTGCTGTCTCATCCCCAAAGTTTGCCGACTTCATGACTTTCACCATTTATCTCTTCATTTTGGGTGGGCGCCCTTACGGGATTTTATGGTATACCTGTTTTGCACTTTAAGCTCACTCCCTGCCACTTTCGAGACATCTCATGTAAAAATAAATTATGCGGGCAGCAAGTGGAGCGCATGTTTCTTCAACTGCTCCGTCGCTTCGTCTCGATGGAGCAGCCATGGCACATCAGCGGGGCACGTGTGCCCGCTTTGTGACGGCCGAAATAGTTTATGAACTTTTGATCAACTCTGACTTCAATGAAAGCGATAACAATGAAGCAGCTTATTTAGGTGGCTTGTTCACGCGGGATGTCGTGGGCGCAATAGTTGTGCAGACAAACCTTTTTCAGTGCCAAGTACTTGTTGCACTTACCTCGGCGAACCGGTCCCATATACACCAGTGGAGAGACGTGACTGCACGTGAATTCTACATATTTCTGGCTTTCATAATGCTGGCACCGCAAGCAAGGAAGAGCGCCGTTGCTGAGTTACTAGCATGAAATGTTCGCTGAACCAAGATGTGGAAAGAAACCAGCAGAAAATGAAAAACAATTCGAAAAAAAACAACAAAAAAACTGCTGTGAAAGGGTTAAGCACGGGGATCTTAAAATTCTTGTTTTACCATCATATGGTGTTTTTGACAAGCTCATTGAGTAAAATTAAACTATGCTATGTGAAAAAAAATTCTACAGAAGGAAGAGAATAGTGCTTACCCCAATTCTACTCTAAAGTTCACAACTGGTTTTTGAAGCATATTTGGAAATATTCTAATTTGCTCACATCTAAAATTTTTGTAATACCATAATCCCATTAGAAGGTTGACTCAGATTCATCGATATATAAATTTTGGTGTTGAAAAATTCTGAATATTTACCCATGTATATATACTTTCAGTGAGTAGTGTGGCCTTACCGCAATTTTACCCCGGGCCCCTTGGAGGTGAAGAACCTCTTGTCTTTCAAATTTAGCAATCTATTATAATATTTCCAGGATGCACCAGGATTAATGGTTCTTACTAACTTCAACATTTTGTTGTTTATCCTTCTCATGATGCTTGCATGTCTTGGCATGCTTTTGACATGAGGTTAGGCTACTCGAGTCAAGTGCTAACTCACTTCTCAACATGGATTATTAAGAACAGTGGGAATACGTACCACGAAGAAGCTCGTGAAAACCCTATTCTAGAACTGATACAGTCAAACCCGTTTACAACGAACAGCAGGAAACACTACAATCAGTTCGATATAGCAAGTAATTCGATATAGCGAAAACCATTTACAACGAGCTTCCACGATGCGTTCGTTGTAAGGCGAGGGCTTCTCTTTCTCATCTCGTCGCCTCCAACTTGTAACAACGCGCTGGAAAGCTTCTTTTTTTTTTGCATCCGTGCAGAGTTTTTTTTTAGCTTATCTCTCCTTCTGAATCACTTCTGTTTGTGGGCAACAATTTTGGAATGAAAAGTTTTATTTTTGTGTGTGTGTGTGTATTTTTTAGCCTTCTCCCCTTCTGAATCGCTTCTCTTCGCTCAAGTTTGTTCGCAACTCGAGCTTTTGGAATTTTTTTTCTTTCCCACTTTTTTTCGGCGGAAAGGGGACAGGCTAGAAAACGATTGCTTGCGCGTTTTTGGAAGCCTGCGCGGGAAGAAAAAGTTCTATATAGCCAATATGTTGTTCGTTATAAAAGGTACTTTTTACATGCACTTTTATTTAAATTTATCGTGAGTTCGATATCGACAATAATTCGCTGTACGTGGGTTCGTTCTAAACGGGTTTCACTGTATATGTTGATATACTTCTCGTCCCCAGGAGAAGTTTATAGAAGAAGTGCACGGCAGTGGAGTCCTGGTCTACCTCTCGGCGACGTGGCTTTCCGAGCTGTACCAGCAAGTGCTTCTTCGCAGTTTGCTGGAGGGTGCTGGCTATGAACCTGACTCAAGGACAAATCACTCTCTCATTAACCTCCTCACTGGTATGTACAAATTCCCCTTCTCTTTCTCTTTCACTTCTGTGTTTTTATGAAGCTTATTTCGCAGTCATGCTTTGGTCTGGGCAGAAAACTGCATTTTATGTCAACTGAGTCACTTACGAAGAAATGGGCTGAAAACAAGATTGAGGGTCACATTTTTTTTAAAGCCTCAGGTGTATATCATCAGGCGCTTGCTCGTCATTAATGAATTTCGGACGATTGGAGACTTTAGCATTCATTTTAAAATTTTGGAATTTCTTCAAATCATATATTTTTACATAAAAATAAGTAAAATAAGAAATTAACTTAGCATGTTTATTGTAAAATACCGAGAAAGCGTTCCCCAACTTGCGGCAAAAATCGGATGAAATGGAGGTATGGGCGCTTGTTCAGTTTGAATGACAAAAAGGAAGATAGTGGCCAATAATAAAGATGAAATACTTTGCAGGATTATTTGTAAAAAATAATTACACTGAAAATATGAACTGCACAGTGTTTACAGCATTGAATATCTAGAAAGCTTTCGGTGACAAGAATTGAATCTTCACAGGTGCCAGTAAAAAACAAAACAAATTAGTCGTTAGTTGTTTATACAGCAGGAGTTTAGTCTGCCAGAAGATGGCAACATTGTTACCCACTTTAGATGAGCAATTTAGCCAGTGCAGCACGACCGCTAGCCTGGGGTCTTTAACGTGCACCACGCAGAAGTGATACACGACCGCACGCCGTTACGATGCTCATCCAGATCGAAACGGGCAGGGGTGGGGATTGAACCCAGGACAGGTGTCTTGGTAAAATTAGCGCAAAGACGAGGGAGGGAGAATGTGGAGACAGGGGAGAGTCTCTACGTTCTTCCTCCCTCGTCTTTGCGCTAATTTTACCAAGATGTATAGCCAACTAGCCCCCTCCAGATGATTTGAATACAGGACAGGTGCCATGTACTTACAGGCAAGTATTAATTTACGGGCAAGTAATAATTTAAGCAAGATTTACAGGCAAGTAGTAGTAATAATAAAAAATACAGGTGCCCTGTATTTTTTATTACTTGCCTGTAAATCTTAAAAACTATAAAAAACTGGTCCTAAAATTTAAAGTAAACAAAAAAACAAAAAAAACATTTGTAGCCCAACAAAAATATTAGCGAAAGTGTCATGTCACTAGAAAAAAGTGCTCGGGGGGTCTAAAACATTTGTCAAAAGTGTTTGCTTTCTTTTTCTTCTTTTTTGAGAGAACTGTCTTCCAGGGACAATAGAAAAAGTGGCACAAATAGGGTGTGTGGTTGAATGGGGGGCCCATGAGAGATAGGGGTGCAAGTTTTTTCTTACTTTCTTTTCATTCACTAAAGTCTGTCGGAGTAAATGCGAGAAAATTGTGCCAATGACATGGGGGAGTGGGTGCTTGATCTATATTTTTCATGATTTTCAAAGTCTGTAAAAATTGGTAATGGGTGCTTTTACAAACATGGGCGCTTTGTCGGTATTTTATGATAAGAGGTTTTTGTTTCAACGCATAAAACTTGCGTTTTTAAGTTCTAGTGTCAGCACATACATACCAGAAAAGACTTCTAGTAATATGAAAATGATAAAAAACATGACAATGTCATAGATGCTAAGAGACTTAGCATCTAAGCCTGTAAAAATCTAAGTTAGCAATATGCTGACAGCTATGCTGAGGCTTCCATGAGAGATTTTTGTTTTCATATAAAGAAAATAGGGTTTTGATCGCTAACAGTTTTTGCTTTTCCACTGCAGCTTCATTTTGATTTCTCACCTCCAGGGGGTTCACAAAGCTGTTTAGGAGCCATGAATTTTACAGTGTTTGACAAGCAATATGATTCAGTCCAATTTTATGAAAATATGCTGTTTGCAGATATCTGGTGATATTATCTTTTACAAAAGGATACATGTGTGGCTGTAAAAACATACATATTTAGCGTGACTTATAAATTAGATTTGGAGCTATTGCACCTGTGACTGCACAGGTCACTGAAGTTTGAGCCCAAAAAAAGTCAAACGTCACGTCTACTGCTTTTATCTGGCATAGTATTCATCTAAATGAAACACTCTAAGCATAGTTTTTAGTGAAGCTGATCTAGATAATAGCAGTCAGCTTGCCGCAGAAAAGAGCGACATGCATAGGGGATTGCAAATATGGCAGTATTTAAAATATTTTAACATTATTTATTCTTTGAATTGATTTTTTTTAAACATGTAAGTCCAACAGGTTACAAATGCACACTTAAAAATGATTTAGATCACTGTTGAACCTCTATTTCACATTAAAAAATACATAGCACAAAAAAAAGAAAAAAGAGAGATCAAGCTTATGGTGTAATTATGTCCACATGTGAGGTAGCAGGCCTCCAGGTCAGCAATTCAGTTTTCAAGAACCATTTCAAATTAATGTTATTTTTGTGTACCGTCTCGACACAACTTATGCAAAAGTAAGTTTAGAAGAATGCTGATGCCAGTGCATTAATTGTTGCTCAAGCAAGCGAATGTGCCTGTTTGTTGTTTCTGCAGACATGGACGGTCTTGAAAGTGACCAGCTGGGATCCCGGCAACTGTCGGACTACCGGAGACTGGAGCGGGCCAGCGTCAATGTGGAGCTTACGCCGTCCATGCTGGCAGGTTAGACTGATTCCTGACTAGGGAACCCACACTATATATCTAAAAATTGCATAATTAGATTTCCTGTTTCTGTCCTTGGTTTGGTCTTGGCCCCGTATTATGGTGATTTCACATTGCTGTTGTAATAAATATCGCAAAAGAAAAAAGACAAGGGCCATAGAGGCAAAGAATATGCATGACAAACAAGCTAACTCATAGCTGAGGCTTTTTTTTTTTTTTTTAAGAGAGCAGAAATCGTAATTTATCCCTTCCCCATCTTGTAAACCTATATAAGCTTCGTTAGAAAAGCTGATAAACTAAAGAAACGACACAGCCAGGCAACTCATGACATTTTTAGTGTTTTTTTGTTTTTTTTGCCGTCTCCAGTTTTTCTGATTAATAGTTGGGTTTTTCTTTTGCCATATTAAGTCGAGTAATAAGCACACTGTCTATGAACAAACTTTTGCATCCACTTTCCTGCAGGGCATGTAACTAGTCAGCCATCACACTCAATGGAAGGAACCGAGTGACATGGGACAAAGATGACGTCCTCGCATACAAATGCTATCCATACAGACTGCACTTCCGTGCAAAATTCTTTTCTTAACCTCATTATTATATGTAGAATGCAATAATAAAAAACTTTGCAAATAACAAGCTTGAAAAACCTTTTCTTTGTGAAGTGGGATCTGCCCAGAGAGCATTTTCAGATGAAGACATTATCTCTGTCCCATAAGCCACTGAACTTCTCCCATTGATTGCGCTAATTGGCTAGCTACATGCTGTGCTGGGTGCACAGGCTTTGTTAGTACAAAACACTATTTTCAGGACTATACATTATTAAAAGTCGAAATTCAACCTGGTTTGGCCTATGTACAGGTATGGACTGCACAAGAATTTGTTTTTTGAGGTTGTTCAACATGCAGAGACGTGGATTTTATGAATATGAGGTTGTGTTAGTGAAGGTTTCTGCATTACAAGTTACTTTGCGCGCTAATAAAGCAGGCACTTTTAAGGTGTGTTGTGCAGGAGAATTTTACATGCAAACTATACATTCGGTGCAGGACTGTGCACTGGTGCGGACTGTGTGCCAGGAATGAATCATCTAAAGGGATGCCTATTTTTCCAGCCAAAAACATAGTCCACACCGGGTTCGGACATACTGTTGTCCGTAAAATACGGTACTTGAGTAAATATGGTACATTATGTTTGATTTGTTCCTCAGGGCGACTTGATAAAACACAAAAAGCCAAACAATCGAATTGATGGATGTTTGACGACTGCAGGCATGAAGTTTGCCCGCCGCGTGCTCACCACGTGCTGGGACACTATGCTGGAGGTGCTTTGTGTTCTGCTGAACGGGACCAACTCGTGCGGTGTGGCCAGCTCCCTAGGACTGCTCCTGGGCACGGACGGGGCCAAGGAGGACCGCCGCAAGGCCCGGGAGGCTGTGGCCGACTGCCTGGATGGGCTGCAGAGGGCTGCCAAGCTCTACAATGTTCTCGGTGAGGCACGGTTCTGTAAGGGTCGTTCGAGGTTGACCAGGACTTTTTTCTCTGAGAAATCGCCGAACAAGTGTTGAATTATGGAACTCACGGAGGACGTTAAGGTAATCCTTCTAGGATATCTAGCGCCCGGATCGACATCTTTGAAGCGTGTGCAGTAGTTCTAGCTATCATGGTGGCGAGCGATGTGTCCAGCTCGCCACCTGTGGAGCCATATCTGTGGAGCAGTGGTGCATAATCAAATTTCTCGTGAAGGAGAAAGTTAAACCAGCTGAGATCTTTAGAAGATTGCAAGCAAAGTATGGGAAACAAACAGTATCATGGGCAAAGAGTGAACGAATGTTGTCAACAGTTTTGCGAAGGGCAACAAATGAACCACACAAGCACATTCATCTGACTACTCCACACAGCCCAATTATTTCCACGCCAAAGGCATCAAGGAGCGTTTGGAATGATGGCGGTAATGTCTGAATGCCCATGGAGGATAATTTGAAAAGCTGATGAAGTTCCGTGCTTGTCGGATTTTCCATTTTATTTTTAGGAATGAAAGTCTCAGTCAACCTTGAATTACTCTTGTAGATTTGCAAAGGTCTCATTTGGTTTTGTTTTCAGAAAGATATTTTCAGGGATAGAAATATCTGTTTTACAGCGAAGCTGTTATACACTAGGGTCTTGGGAAAAAATACGTCCTCACATGTCGACAGAAAGCTCCCCATTGGTCGTGGCAAGTATGAATAAATAAAAAACAAAAAGAGGGGTCAAGTATGAATAAATAAAAGCAAAAAGAGGGGGCTACCAGCGTGAGTCAGCTTTCCTTGGCATTATTAGATACCGTATTTACTCGCAGAATGAACGCACTTTTTTTCCCGAAAAATCGATGCAAAGTTAGGGGGGGCGTTCATTACGCGAAGTAAAATTTTTACGTCCGTATTTACTCTCATAATGAACGGACCTTTTATCCCGAAAAATCGACTTAACTTCTTATCTCTTTGCGCGCGGCGCCGCGCGACTCCAAAACCAAACTGCAATGCGCAAAAAAAAGAAAAATGCTTCTCTTCATGTTTTTTTTCTTGCTTCCATGTTTTTTTTCGCCGCCTTTCACAAGTTGTTTTGTTTGCCCACGCCGCCCATGCATTTGCGACCTAGCTCGGTGTACCAGGATAGAAAAGTGCGTTCATTTCGAGGGCTTCTGGCTTCTCTTTCCAATGTGCGAGGAGGAGGCGAGGGCAGGATCATGATGCCTTCATTATGTGCGCTTTGCTTAGGCAAGGGCTTCTCCGTTTTTTCTTTTTCTTTCTATCTCCTTGGGGGCGACGCGCAACCCCGAAACCAAACTCCGCTGTGCAAAAAAAAAAAAAAAAAGAAAAGAAAAAAAAGCTCCTTTTTTAAGTTTTTTTCCTTTCTCCTGGTTCTGTGTATTTTTTTTTTTGCCGCCTTTTGCAAGTTGTTTTGTTTCTCTTTGCTTGGGCGAGGGCTTCTCCGCTTCTCTTTCTTATCTCATTGCGCGCGGCGCGCGACCCAAAGTCCAGACTGCGCTGCGCAAAAAGAAAAAAAAAAGCTCATCCATGTTTTTTTTGCTTCCGTTGGATCTTTTTTTTTTATTTTTTTACGCCTTTTGCAAAGCGTTTTGTTCGCCCAAGCTGCCCATGCATTCGCGACCTTGCTTCACCAGGATAGGAAAGTGCCTTCATTTCGCGCGCGTGGGGGGGAGGGAGTCAAAATTTTGACGCCCCAGTTGGGGGTGCGTTTAATACGCGAGTGAAAAAAAAAGTCGAAATTTTGAGAGCCGACTTGGGGGGTGCGTTCATTAGGCGAGTGCGTTCATTGTGCTAGTAAATACGGTAGTGAGGTCCTGATCCCTTGTTATCATCTCTAGGCATCGTTTTCGAGGTCGTCCTTGAAGTTGTCCGAGAGGTCGTCCTAGGCGTCGTCCTTGAGGTCGTCTTTGGGGTCGTCCTAAAAGTTGTCGTTGAGGTCGTCCTCGAGGTCGTCCTAGACGTCATCCTCGAGGTAGTCCTCGAGGTCGTCCTCGGCGTCGTCCTCGAAGGCTTCTTAGAAGTCGTCCTTGAGGTTGTCCTAGACGTTGTCCTGGAGGTCGTCCAAGAAGTCGGGATAGAAGTTGTCCTTGAGGTCGTCCTAGATGTCATCCTCTAGGCGTCGTTTTTGAGGTCATCCTAGACGTCGTCCTCTTTGTCGTCCTCGAGGATGACCCCTCGAGGACATCTAGGACAACCTCAAGGACGACTTCTAGGACTACCTCGAGGACGGTACCTATAGGGCGGTCCTTGAGGTTGTCCTAGAGGTGTCTTTGAGGTCATCCTTGAGGTCGTCCTCTAGGCATCGTTCTAGATGTCGTAACGATAACAGCTTCAATGGTCCTCCATCTTCACGTGAAGTGGAAGGGCTCTACAATTTTTTAATGCGAAAGCATTAACTGTCCTATGGAGCGAGCCGACGTCATCAGCTTTGAAGCTGCGCCAAACGGCACCTTAAATCCTTTCTCCAAGTGAAGCCAGCTCCCAGGTATGAAACCACGTGAAAAGCCTCGCGAAATGGCATCTAGTTCTCCCGATTCCCAAGGAGCGGAGTAAAGCTGATTGATTTCGGCTTCGGTCACATTGGCTGGTGCAGCGTCGAGGAGGCTCCCATTGGCCGCTGCGCATCAGTTTCAACGACCGCCACCCTATGGTGCTGTGTGTCCGTGCCGCGAGCGCGCCTGTAACACGAGCGTCCAAGGTCAGAGCTGCGAGGCGAGCTGGGAGAGCGCGCGCACGGCTGATGCAAATATGCTGCAAACGAAACACGGGAGCGGAAGAGTGGCACACATGCTTTCGCATCCACAACTTGTAAGAAGTGCTTAGGTGTACCTCGAGCCTTTTTTACAGCGGAGCTGTTAAGGGCTAGGTTCCCCGGGATCGTGTCCGGTACCAAAATCTTGTCGACACAAACCTCCACAAACCTCTGGACAGCTACCGCCATCTATAAGCGACGGCGGCAAGCACACAACCAGTCTGGTTGCCGCCGTTGCTTGTAGATGGCGGCAACCTCTCCAGCTATCATAGAAGAATGGCTAGTTGGGCACGTTGGTGGGAATTCATCGTAGGAAACAGTGCGAAAAACAGACGAGGACGAAGAAGGAACACACATGACGAGCGCAGCGCTTGTCACGCGTGTTTCTTCATCCTCGTCTGTTTTGCGCGCTGTTTCCTACGCTCTTATCAGTTTCGGTTTAGACTCAAGATGGGCCGTGCGCGTGCCCTTTCGGCGAAAGAAGACTGGGTACGGAAAGAGCGGCGACGCTGTAGCCTCGACTTCCACTGCGTCCATCGCTTCAGACTCCCTTGCGAAAGAAGAGCACATTGCTCGCCTGGAAAGCCACCGCCGAGAACAGAACCAGCGATGTAAACGGCGCCGGCGGGCTACGGAGGCCAAGCGCAAGCGCAAGGCCCGGCGACGACAGCGCTCCACGCCGGCTGAACAGTTCCCAGGTCTGACGGCGAGGTTCTGGAGGGAGTTTGTAGACAACCCATTTGGCGTCACGTGCGCCATGTGCGACCGACTCTGGTTCGCCGGAGACTTATCCACGATCGGCGGCATGTCGGACACAAAAAATCGGGAAACGGGCGCGTGCGCGTCATGGCAGTGTGTCGAGTCGGCGGACGTTTACAAAGAACCAACGTGCAGAACGTGCTGAGATTCCCTGCTCAAAGGCGCGGTGCCCCGGTTCGCGACCGTGAACGGCTACAAGTAGCCACCCGCACCAGAGCACCTACCGAGGTTGAACGTGGTGGAGGAACGATTCCCATTCATGAGCCTTCGGCGGTTGACATGGTATAAGAAAGACAACCGGGGACAATACGGTTCTTCCATAACCAATTACCCAATCACACCTTAATCCTTACATTTATAAATACTTAATTTCCACCATAGTACAGCTTCGCTGGTTTTCCTTCTTCGCGAGAGTGGAAAGGCTCAAAGATTTTCTTATTCTTGTTTGCATTGCTCTTAACTGGCCTTCCGTTTCTTGAGAAGGGAGCTCAAGGAAAGGTATCTCCTGGAGGGTCTCAGAATGGCAGCGGACATTTTGCTAAAGGGACTATACCTATTACTTCATCTAAATAACTCTGTGCAGGCTTGGGAGAGAGTCATATAAACAAAGAACTGCACCGTGTGAAGCTGTCATTTTTACATTTTCAAAGGCGTTGGCCGCGTCAGGGCCACGGTGTCCGGGAATCGCGTTTCGTAATGGCGTGCTGTGCCTGTCGTTGGGTGCTCGTTACTACCTTGATTTGCGCGATAGAGAGCTGAGCAAATCAGCCAGTCAAGTAGCACCGAAAGAGGCTGTGGAAGGGTACATGGGCTGATCTAGTTTTGATGACAGGGAGGCCCAAACCAAGCTGAGCCTTGAGCAGGATACTGAAGCTTCACTCAACCTGTCTAGACGGGCCTTTCTTAATGTCTGTCGCAGAAAAGCGCCTACTGCATACTCCAATTCAGTAGCAGGAGGTAAAATTTGGAATGCAGTATTTGCTCAAAATGAGCTTCAGCCACTTTTTATGGTCCTGGGTGTTGCTTGGGAGTCTTGGGAAATAACTGCCGCGGCACCTTCTTTTGCCAGTCTACCTGTAACGTGGCAAAATGAGTGGTAAAATGAAAAACTACTATAACTACCGTAATATACCGAGTCTTCGCCCACCCCCCGCCACCTGAAATTCATAAAAAAAATTACACCATCTTCCCGAGGGGAACCATGGGGTGATGCGGAGCATCGTGTTGGTTCCGAGGAAAGAGTCAGTTGCGTGCTGACGTCGAGAGATGGCGCCACCGACTGCCCTAGCGTTACCCCCTACGCGAGCCTTCGTCGCGGCTCGCGGCAGAGAAAGTTGGAACGCTCGCCGCTCGCCGTTTATTTTATTTTTTTCACACTTGAAGGAGAGGAGACAAGAGGAGGAGAGTTGCGCGTGCGCGCGCGGTGTGAGGAGAAGCCAACGCACGCGCAGTGCACGCAGCTGGTAGAGAGAGAGAGCGGAGAGAGTAACGCGCAGCTGTTGGAGAGAGGGAAGGAGGAGAGTTGCGCGTGCGTAGTTCGAGTGCCGACTACATCGCGGACGCGGGACATAGACCCGAGCAAGAGATGCTCCGCATCTAAAAGGTGGCGTGGGCCATGTCTCGGTGGGTAAGCATGAAAAGTATAGAAAAAGCTAAAAAAACATCAATTTCTCTGTAAATATTTAGCGTGGCTGCACAAGGGATACGTTTAACTCAGAACTCAAATTAGTTTAATTGCTTTATGCAAGAAGTGCTTATGAAAGAATGTTTTACTGTCGCGAAGTCCGTTGCTTGCATACGCGCGATGAACACCGCCGATCGGCATACAGCGCGAATGTTTGTTTCGTGAAAGCACGTTTCTAACACTGCTATGTTCTCTCATTAATAAAAAGAAAGGTTAGCAAGGAAATAAAAAAACTAACCAAGCGAGTGAGCGGGCCAAAGAAGCGACGAAGAGCGATGCTGGGAAAGCGGGCGATTGCGTTGGCAAATACTTTGGCGTCGGGCCAAGTTGGGTGCTTTCTCAATTGCAAGGAGCAGCCTGTTGCACAACTTTCTTGTTTGGTGCATACATGCATGTGTCTGTGCGCGGCGTGCTATCAACATAGGTTGAGGCAGCGTTGCTCCGTGGTGTGGATAGCAACATGAATTTGGAGCTCGAAATGGGACGCTCTAACCAACGTCTGTGTGTAATGTTCCAGCAAATCTTTATATATCCGTTGACTTTGTCTGAAACATTGCACAACTTTACCAACTGTGGTTGTGACGTTCCGGGAGAAGGAGCGGGTTCGCGGTGACCTGACTTCGGTGGAAACAAACTTTGAATTTACACTCTGCGGTTATTCCAGGCACGGTGATTCCAGGATATGGTGCGTTTGCTGACCTCGCAATCCCTCAATGGGTTACTGCTTGTGTTATCTCAATCAACCTTATTCAGTTTGAAAGGGCAAACTAGGGTGGCGAGAAAGAAGCAGTTTATGCTGCTTCACAAGCCTCACCACCCTTTACAAGTCAGCTGGGAAAACACACACATGTTGTACTGTGCAACATAATTACATATTTACAGAACACGCACTACACAAATTTTACTTTTACATAAATAAAGAGATCAGTTAAAATACAGCTGGAACAATAGTGAGTTACAAAAAATACTTACTTAGAGTAAAAAAAGAGGAATGTTGGGTAAATTATACCTAAAAAGTATTTGAAGTAAAGTACAAAGTAAATGAGAGGTTATGTACTTCAAGTAAAGTAGTAAGTACACAGGGAACAGTTTACGTAAAGTAAAGTACTATAAATGTAATGTACTTTCAAAATAAAGTACAAGTACTTTTTAACACAATCTTTCATGATGTCTTTCCAATCCACAATACAGTGTTTTTTTAAACTAATATGTAGAGCCCTGCACGGATAACTGTTTGATCATCCACATCCGATCCGCATCCACATCCGCAAAGTTTTTTGATAATTGTACCCGCATCTGATCCGCATTCGCAGACTTTGTAGCTGCATCTGAACCGCATCCACAAAATTTGGAACAACATTCGACCCTCAATCCACACATTCATTTTATATCGTGAAATCAAGCATGAATCAAAATAAAAAAGAAAGCCTCTGAATAGTATTTTATATGCCGTCTGCTTACCTTTGTACAAAAAACTCTTCATGTCAGAATTATCGTATGTTTAAAATAAGCGATCATCCTTCCAGAGACACTTCGCATCGCTTGAAACGTGATCGCATTTATGAGATTGCCTTCTTGAGAGTCCGTGACACTGACACTCTGTCCAGAAGATGCGCTCAAAAGAAAGTAAATTTTAATATTTATTTTCCTTTTTGCTTTGTAAAACCCCCTTCAAGCAGATGCATATTTTATAAACATGAAAATTAATGAAGGACAGACTATTGTCATTTTATTCGGGCCAAACAAAAAAAAAAATGAAAGGCGTTTACAACTCCCTTTAACGCCGAATTAGAGCGCAGCTCTTGAGGAGGAGGGGAAGGCACGGGGGGGGGGGGGGGGGTCACGTGGCCTGGGGGTCACGTGACCTCGAGGGGTGGGGGGTGGAGAAAATTTTCCGCTAAATTTAGCGGGGAAAATTTTCCGCTAGATTTAGTGGGGAAAAGTTTCCGCTAGATTTAGTGGGAAAATTTTTCCGCTAGATTTAGCGGGAAAATTTTTCCGCTAAATTTAGCGGGGAAAGTTTTCCGCTAGATTTAGCGGGCAAAATTTTCCGCTAGATTTAGCGGGGAAAATTTTCCGCTAGATTTAGCGGGGAAAATTTTCCGCTAAATTTAGCGGGGAAGTTTACCCATCATGCACCGCGGGGTTACGCCAACGGTGCCGGTGACGCCGACGCGACGCCGACGCTGCTCAAGCCGGAAACGGGCGCCTAAGAGCTGCGCTCTAAAAGAGGGAGAGGAAAGGCGCTCACTCTCCGCAGCAAAGTACTCGTGTATATGTGGTAAGGTGCGAGTACACCACTGAGAAAATATCACAATGGCAACACCTCCTGTCGGTTCAGTTTTAAACATGAACCCTCAGCTGCATGCTCATAACCATAAACAACTCAGTGCCAGCTGTCGAAAAAAAGAAAATGCACACGCACGCAACGTTTCACTTGTCGAGGTTGCTGTGTAGAAGAAACATAATGTTGTCAACATGGACGGATTCAGACTGTTTTGCCTCTCTAAAATTAATACCCGCTGCTGAGAAGCCTCTCTCCGTTGGTGCACTTGGTTCTGGGGCGGCATGCATGAACTGTGCTGCAAGAATGAGGTGCGGAAGCTCATACTGGCGCAAGTTTCACCACTCCAGATGATTGAATTCAGTCTCCTCGATCTACTGCGAAGAAGCCACTTGCAGCTTAATTTTCTTCTACTTTCTTGTGGATTGTACGTTTTGGGTTTTCTTTGTTCAAAAAACACTTTCTGCTCTTTCCCTGCCAAGCAAGAACACGCTTTCCCGGGACGACTGATAATCCTGCATTCTGTACTTTTTCTAGGGACAGCATTTTTAGCGGGATTGAACGTTCTTAAGCGATCATTGGTGAAAATCAAATCTTTCTTGACAGAAAGAACAATTTTCTCCCCGATTGGCACCTTTTACCTAAGAAAGTAGTTTTCTTCGTACAATACATTTGATGATGCATTTCGTAGTATTACTCACTAATTCACTCTACACTGTGTGATTGCACACGTTTATGGGCCACCTCGGCAAAAATGTGGATCCAGACACGCGGATATTCGCATCCAATCCGCATCTGCAGCCCCTGGAATCTGCATCCGATCCGCAATCCGCCAAATCTGATTAATTTTTATCCGCATCTGCCAGTTTACTGTGGATATCCTCAGATGTGCTGGGCTCTTTTGATATGCATTGCCCCAGTGGTAATGGGGGTGCATCAGTTATTTTAGGGAATGGCGGCGAATTTCGGATGAAGTCAGGTAGCCACAGAGTAGTTGTTTTACCCTTGCTTGCGAACTATTCAACACAACCAACTTAAAAAAAAAAATATTATTTGTATCAGTCTTATAGCTGCCATTACTTCGCTCAGAAAAATGACAGGATGACATCTCAAAAGACGATGATGCATTTTCACATGACTATACGCTATTTTTTAGGGGCGAAGCTCCTTAGGGGATAGCCATGCCCGTATGTCCGTCCGCCATAGGCCGGCGTCGGGTGCTCGTGCTCCTGCTCGTGAGATCACGTGCTCACGAGCACGTGAGCACATGCTCACGTGCTCGTGTAGGGCAAAAAAAAAATTGGAAAAAAAAGATAAAAAAATTTATGAAAAAAGAAAAAGAAGAAAAAAAAGAGTAGGGGGTTCTGAGATGCCATCCCATCTGTCTGCTTAAAAAAAGAAAAAGAAGAAAACCACACATTCTCCTACTGACATGAATGAAAAGGCTCAAAGAAAAAGGAGAAAAAGAAGAGTAGGGGGTTCTGAGATGCCATCCCATCTGTCTGCTTAAAAAAAGAAAAAGAAGAAAACCACACATTCTCCTACTGACATGAATGAAAAGGCTCGGCATGCTGCGGCTCGGCGTCTACGCAGACAAGCACCACCAGAGTTTCGCCCCAAGCAACATCATTCACCACGTGGAGATGCGGTCAATTTTTTTAGTCTGCCTGAAGGTGCCACATCGGGCAGACTAACTTCCCGCTATCTACATTTTCGTGCAACAAATCATCCCCCTCAGACAATTGCACCCAAAACTTGCACTAGCGTGGAAACGCTTATCGTTTAAAGGGACAATGAAGACGATTTTATTTAATTTTTTTGAATGGTGTTTCTATGCTTCTTGGGAACATAGCATGGTGCCCAATTTTTTGTAGACATTTGTGACGCGTATTTCTGTGCCTACGAAAGAAGTAAAAAAACCGAAACTGAACAATCTCCATTCTCGTTTCTGGGCCTCCGAAAACGGAGGTGACGTGAGGAGTGACGTCAAGTGTGAATAGTCGGTATCGGTAGTATTTAGGAGATCGAGACTCTGGTAACCGCGGTGGGTTATAGCAGCGCGGTTACGCGGTCGTTTCGCCGAATCTGTCAACATGGACGGCAATGCCGCTCTTGCGAGCGAGTTCGAGCTTCCGTTCACTGACCGGACACCAACGGAACGGGAGTACGTGTGTGGCGGACCCGACGGAGACCGCCCAGCCGGCAATGAGCGGCCCGCACGCCGAAGGACGGACTGCGAGGGACATGCCGAGGGGAAAGCGGTAGCGATCCGGCCGTTCCGGGATCCGGTTCCTCTGCGGACGTCCTCTTTTCGTCGTCAAAGAACACGAACAGCAACCCACACGTGAAAACTAGCGTCGCCCGAACGAATACTGGTCTTTAGTCGACCGTTAGAACAGCCATCTACAGCTACCATTTTGCAGAATCCTTCGAGTACCGTGTTCTTTTTTTTTATTTTATTTTGGTTGCCCATAGTTGCTCGTTGCCCGTTTCGCGTCCAGCGTAGCAAAGAAAAAAACAATTATGCTGCTTTATTTATGGTTTAGTAATCATTTCCGGTCCGATTTATACTTTTCGTGGTTATTCAAGCGGAAATTAGAACAGTATTCCTCAAAATCGCGAACCAAAACGTGACCGAGGGCACGTTTCTCGTTTCGCCCAATCGCGGACGCGTCTTTTGTGACGTAGCGCTTCTTGGCCCCAGCTTGGCCCCGCATAGGTCACGTGAGCTCCGCTTCTCCTGGCTTCTCCCGCAACTCTCGGGGCGTCGCCCCAGTCGATCCCGGTGCGATTATTACCGCGTCTGTTTAATTGATTTGCGCGGCACACAAGCGCCGGTTTCGGCTGAAATTTGGGCAACGTGGCCTGAGACGTGCCTGGAACCCAGTTCAATCGCCAAAAAGGTGTCCGAAATTGCCTTCATTGTCCCTTTAATGAGTTTGTTCCACTGTACTCGTACCCGTGCATGCGCAGTTGCCACATAGCAGCGAGTTCGTTTCTGCACTCCCTAACTGGCTGCACTCATTTGTTAAAGGTTGGTGAACTCTTATACTTGACCCCAGAAGTTTTGTACAGTACTGGGAAAGCCAAGGACACGAACGCGAGGTTCTTGAAAGAGCTAAATTTCACCGAGTACATTCTCTGAGTACATTCTCTGAGGAGTTGTACTTTCCTCAGAAAGCACCAGAAAACAAATACTTCAAGTAAAGTACAAGAACATACTCAGAGAATGTACTCAAGTAAAGTACAAGTACATACTCGGAGAATGTACTTCAAGTACAAGATTTCTAAACCTACTTGGAAGTACCGTATTTACCCGAAAATAGGTCGACCCCTATTTATTGAACCCACCACGAATAAATAAAAAAAAAAAGAAAATCGAATATAGGTTGACCTTTTTTTTTCTTTTAGGAACAGGGGAAAGTTAGGGCAAAAGAAAGAAACAAATCTTTATTTACAGCACTCTCGGCTAAATCGCAGGGCGATGCCAAATCCGGACATGTCATCGTCGTCCAAAGCTTGGTCAGCTTGGTAGACATCCTGGCAATTTCGCAACAATACCTCACTGACACAGTTGTAAAATGAAGACAAGAAGAAAGAAAGTGGAGACGGGCGAAGCGACGAAAGACGAAATACAAATACGGGAGCAACGCCGCGAGTCGCGGTGAGCAACACGCGAGCCGCCGCAAGCAGCTAAAGTAACCTCCGTTTTTTTTTCTTTTTTCTTTTTTTGGTGCGCATTTGCGAGGGAGAGGAAGGGAGGGCAAGGTGCATCGCGCATCGCATTCCTCTTCCTCTCCCTCCCGTTCCCCCTTGTCCAGCGAGGGGACCGCTACAGGTGCGATGGATGGCGAAACCCGACACCCGAGGGATGTGCTCGAGCGGCGGCCACGGAGGTGGGAGGTGGGGGGGGGGGGCTGTCGGTTGTTGCTGTTTTGGTTGTTTTCGTGCACCAAAATCGTTTAGAAACAAGAAGCCGCGCGGCTCTACGGCAACTCCGGCTCGGTGATTCGATAGCTCCCTGCCCTCGGTAGGGTCGCAAAATTTGGTCGCGAATATAGGTCGACCCTTTATTTTTGACTACATTTCTGAAAAAAAAAAGGTTGACTTATATTCGGATAAATACGGTAGTACTTTAAGTAATGTACTTAAAGCACTTCCCAACACTGAAAGAAACATACGGTTCTAAAGATCATGCAAGGGAGAATTAAAAAATTTAGGCAAGGTATAGCTATCAAAAGCATAATTCGTTCTGCATCTGGGCTGTAAAAAAATTACCCTTTCCGACATTTTTTTTTTTTTTGTCTGAACGAACTTTTGTTGTAGGCAAAGCAAATTTTTATTCTGTTATCTCCAGCATTTTCCTTTCGCACACATGTACTATGACTTGGAGGTCGCGGAAATCGGGGAGGAGACGTCCTCCAACTGTAAGGTCCGTGGCTGCGTCATTCGGGTAGGATGAATGTTTGCGGATCACGGAGTCCACGTTGGAGCATTTGTAGGCGTTGGAAATCACTCGGGTGTTATTTTGGAAATCATTATTTGCCCCAAAAGTTGGGTGGGCGATGATTCGGGAATGGATGATGACTTGGAATATTACGGTATAAGACATAATGATGCCATCTCAAAATGAATTGTGGGCTACCATTCTGAGGCCCGAGAGGAAACCTTTCTTTGCTGATATGTATTTACCCATTTTTTTTATGCTTTTAAGATGATCATTCTCGAATACCTTTCTTCCTCGATGCATCGTGTGTGAAAATTACCATTGAACAAGATTGGAATTATCTGTCATTTTTTAAACCTAACCCAGTGTATTATGGGAGAAAGTTAAAAAAAAAAATGTCATGCGACTCTAATTTGTTCTTCTTGGACGCTACTTAATGCAGGTCTACAGACGAAATGCGGCGCTATCTTTGCCCAGCTGGCGGCGGCATCCTGTCCTTCGCTCGGTTCCAGCGCAGCGGCGTCCTCTGAAATGCGGAGGACAGCATCCAAGAGAGACCGCCTACGGAACACCGTCCTTCCCGGACGGAGCAAGGCGGTCCGGCTGCATTCCTCGCACGTGCTCAGTATGGACGTATTACTCAGCCGGGGCCTGGAGCTGGGCAGTCACAGCGCGGTCTGCTGGCCACACGTCTTCAGGTGAGCTCTCGTGCCAGAATACTGCGCTTACCCAAACACAGCGTGTTCCTCCACAAAATTTACAGTGTCTTTTTCTCCGCAAAAATAAAGTGTACGCATCATGAAACGCTCGGTCTCCGCCCAAATGTAGCGCTAGCACTCCAGACCAGGGGGCAAAGTTTCAAAACAAACCGTTATCTTGCTCAAAAGTTGTAAGTGATTTTCTGAAACTTTCAGTGGGAAAATGGGGCCTGTTCTAGGTACTTCGCACAATTCAGCCCCGAATTTATGAATATCGATTATAACTTTTGAATAAGATAACGGTTTGTTAGGAAACTTTGACGTCTGGCTCAGACCATTAGTGCTACTTTTGGGCTGAAGCCGAGCATTTGACGACGCATAGTTTATATTTGCAATGAAAAAAAAACAAATATTTTTGGGGCACCCTGTACATACGTTGAACACCTGTTGATAAGTTTAACGGGGGTCTGCGGTAAAGAACCGTAGGATCGGTAAAAACATATATTGAGTGATAATGCTCTTGCAGTGCTGTAGCTAAGACAGGAAGCCATTTTCATGCAACAGTGTAGTATGTCTATCATATTTATTAAAATGTAGGTCGAGGTGTTTTTTCTGCACTGTTCTTCATAAGGAGTAACCAAAGAACTCCGACATAACTTGTGAACCCATTGAATAAACCGAGACACCCCTCTGCGTCACTACTGCTCTTAGCACACCGGCACCACAAGCAGTGAAGCTTGATGCGCTCGTGCCAGTGTGAGTGGTGTAATGCAGGTGCCAAGGACGTGGAGGAATCTGGTCGACTCGTTCGACTCTTATCGGAAGTGGGAAGCACTGGGCCTGTTTTATTGTAGCAGTTGCCATCCACCCGTTTTGCTAACTGTTCCCTCAGAACTTCTTAGCTCATTGCTTGCGACATCGCGACAATAGAAGCATCGTCATTTGGCAGTTTGAACGACGATGGGGTCAGTGGGGACGTCGAGTGAGTTTCATCTAAGGCGACTGGGGATGCTGTGGAATTAATGCTTGTATGAACTTATTTTTAGGGATGAGAGCCTTTTTTTTTTTTTGATGTCATAATCACCAACTGGGCATGAACAGAAGCAGGGTAATCAAGTGCATTAGAAGCGTGCATGCGTGGAAAGAACTAACGGGCTTTTGCGAAAGCCTTTTAGTCATTTTGGCTGAAAGGAACTTTAATTATAATTTAATTGATTATCACTTTTGTTGTCATAAATTACGTTACAACTGCTTTTGCAATGATTTCATAAAGTCACTGAGAGAAAAAAAGAGTGCTCAGCCTTTAGTTCGCTAATGCATTTGCTATCATAAAATAGACATCAAGTGACCTCTTGATTTTTTTTTGTATTTTATTATATTACAAAGTCTGTGTCTCTAATGGGACTTGCCAAAGCAATGGGTGCAGTTACCAAGCTACAGCAAGCGGTTTCCACCCTAGGTGCTGCTGCTACATTCTGGAGCTGGAGCGGAGCTGTTTCCAGGGCAAGTCCTCAGCGGCAAGCCAGCTGAAGCTCCAGTTCTCACCTTTCTCGAGGTGTGACAAGAAGCAGTCGGCAGCTTCTCCCAAGCCTTCATCGGACAGCCTCGTCCTCCAGCCCCCAACCGAATGCTACGAGTAAGCAGCATTGTATTGAACTCACTTTTTTTTTATTTATTTATATTTATACCACTGGCTCTTGTTTAAAGCTGTTTTAGGAATGGTTACAGGAATAACAATTACTGCAGTGAAAAATACATGGTCAGAGTGGTAAACAGCCAAATTGCAATATTTAACATTGCACAAAAGTATAGCAATAACACAAAAAAAAGCTTTCAGCCTTTTTATTTTGGTGAAGAAGTAAGACCAGCGAAGTTGTACTACTATGGTGGGAATGAAGTAATGGCCGACCGCAAGTCGGCAAGCCAGAGTGGAAAGGGTGGAGAGGTTGCCGCCATCGCTTATAGATGGCGGTAGCTGTACAGAGTTCTATGTCATCATTTGTTTGCTGGCGGACATGATACTGGGGAACCTAGCCCTTAACAGCTGCGCCGTAAAAAGTATGCAGGCAAAACAAAGGTAGGTTTTTGCTCAATGTTAGTGTTTTCACTCACAGTTCAGAAATGAATTTAAATGACTGGAATGCATTCTTTCAGTGGGTAGGCTGTTTCAATTTTTGAAAGTGTGAAGGAAAAATGAATGCTGTATAGTACTTAAGCGTTTCTTACGTAGAGCATGGCCCTATTGGTGCTATTTGAGCCTCTCAATAGGATGCGTCTACATACTGTAAAATACCTAGAGATAGCCCACCTACATCAAGAGCAAATCGGCTGAAAATATGGAGTGGGCTAACTTTCGGCGTACAATCGAGAAAAGTTTTAAAAAATTGCTATTTTAAGGTTGCGTCCCTTCCAAGCTTGTTATGGTGGCGAGGGGCCACGAAGCAATTAAAGATGACTGTACTTTCCAGTCAGCAATGTTCGCCTATATCTCGCCATAGCGAACTAGCCGCATTTACGCTGAGGCCATCATTGATCCCAACAGTACTATTTCTAGGAATGGGCTATCTTTCGGTGCTTAAAAAATATAGCAAATTAAGCCAAAATAGGGGTAGGCTATTTCTGGGGGGTGGGGCATCTCTGGAGATTTTATGGTATACTTGTTTCTCAAGCTATCAGAAAAAGGGTGACCAAAAATGTGCACTTATTCTGGGGGAGAATATGGGAGGATTGAGTTTTCTACATGGTAAGTGTAGAAGTAAAAGATGTTTTCCCTCTCATTGCGTTTTCTTGCTCCTCTCATGCTATCTAATTTCAGGATCTACTAAATGCCCAAATTGGTAGTAGGAAGTTGACTCATAATTAAAGTTGCACACTTCGGAGTTTAGTTTAGGCGAAACTTGAAGAATGTGCTTTAAATATATTCGAGATTTTGCTTACATTGAGATATTTGGATTTTTTTCTCAGTTTTAGCTCTCAAGCTCATGCACTTATTTTGGAGTTGTTTTACTTTCTGATTTTTCAAGATCAGAAATGTGAAATTGTCTGCCCAAGGAGCTATATAAGGAGAAGTATACCGTATTTACTCGCACAATGAACGCACTCGCGTAATAAACGCACCCCCCAAGTCGGCCCTCAAAATTTGGACTTTTTTTTTACTCGCGTATTAAACGCACCCCCAACTCGGACGTCAAAATTTTGACCCCCTCTCCCCCCGCGCGCGAAATGAAGGCACTTTTGTATCCTGGTGCAGCGAAGTCGCGAATGCATGGGCGAATTAAGCGCCTTGCAAAAGGCGTTAAAAAATAAAAAAAAGATCCAACGGAAGCAAGAGAAACAAAAAACATGGAGAGGAGCTTTTTTTCTTTTTTTATGCACAGCGCAGTTTGGACTTGGGTCGTGCGCCGCACGCAAGGAGATAAGAAAGAGAAGCGAAGAAGCCCTCGCTTAAAATGAAGGCATCCTGCCCTCGCCCCCTCCTCGCACTTTGGAAAGAGAAGCGAGAAGCCCTCGAAGGGAACGCACTTTTCTATCCTGGTGAGCGAGGTCGCGAATGCATGGGCGTGGGCAAACGAAAGAGCTCGCGAAAAGCGGCAAAAAGAAAAAAAAAAACACGGAACCAAGAGAAAAGATAAAACAAAGCGGAGCTTTTTTTTTTTCCTTTCTTTTTTTTTTGTTTGCACAGTGCAGTTTGGTCCCGGGGTCGCGCGCAAAGAGATAAGAAAGAAAAGCGGAGAAGCGTAGGCAAACAAAACAACTTGCGAAAGGGGGGGAGTGGGGGGGAACAAACAAGCAGGGAAGCAAGATAAGAAAACAGAGAGGAGCATTTTTTTATTATTTTTTTTTGCGCATCGCAGTTTGGTTTTGGAGTCGCGCGCTGCGCGCAAAGAATAAGAAGTTAAGTCGATTTTTCGGGGTTAAAGGTCCGTTCATTATGCGAGTAAATACGGACCCAAAAATTTTACTTCGCGTAATGAACGCCCCCCCCCAACTTTGCATCGATTTTTTGGAAAAAAAAGTGCGTTCATTCTGCGAGTAAATACGGTAGTACCTAATATGCCAGTTTAGGCTTTTCCATCTGATGCAATTGCCCCTTAATAGCTCCTCAAGTTTCGAACAGCATTTACTGCATTTTTGGTGGTGCCTTTCACATAAGGTATATGATCCATATTCCCGAATTTTTGGAAGGTATGACTTTTCATCTTCAGCCTCCTCCCATTGTCTGAACACAAGACTGAGCAAGCTTAGTTTGTCCCTTTTTTGATGCTGATGGAGCATTTTTGGAAAACACCGGCTCGGGAGGTTCTGGTATAAAATACGTAAGCCTGGAGCAAGCGTGGGCATTCCTTTGTCCTAGGGAGCTATCCTGCTGGCTTTATTGAGCCACAGTAACCTAGATTGGGCTTCCCCAAAGTCCTTTTTGTGCTTATTGGGGCTTGTCTTTTTGCTCCCTACTTAATTCTAAGACGTTTCTTCCTGCTCCTTCCTTATGCACTCATTGTTCCATTCTGGGAATCCTCAAACCCAATTTTCTACCAAGGTGGTGCCAAATATTTCTAAAATGGTGCATTATCTACTCCATTGTTTGCGTATGCTTTAACACAAAGTGTGTTTTATCAGCGAATTCTATGAGAAGACCGTCATGAAGAACCATCTCAAAGAACCGTTGCAAAGAACCGTCATGAAGAGCCGTCACGTGACACCATGATGTCATGATGACAGTGGCGTGGCGTGGCGTAGGCAGAGGGGGTGTTTGGGGGGATCGGGGGGCCTGTTGGCTCCCCTGCATATGCAGTCGGTTTTGCATGGGGCATGGAGCAAAGGGGGAGCGCGGACTATCTCCAACTTAAATTCTTTCGGGAAAAGCGTTTGTGGGATAGAAAATGCTCAAATAAATAAAATAGCCAATATTCCTTCATTCATGTTTATTTGGTGGGATGCGGAACCTGATCTCAGATATATAGAGAACGGATATTTCGAAATACTTGTGGTGTGAAGGATGGCAATTTCAAGGCCAAGTATAACAAATCATCCTCGCTAAAATACACAGTTCAATCAAACCAAAGTGAACACAATAAAACAAACACATTGTGATAATATAAAACAATGTCAGTGATGTAAGTAATATTAAATGAATTGTAAAAACAATTGAACTGTAAGCAACGGGTGACGCTGCACTCACGCACACCTTGAGTATTGATCAGAATTATGTGCTTTGACTAAAATTAATAATAAAGTGTTTATTTCCATTATACGTTGATGGTGGTGATCAAAGAAAAACGCTATACGGCACAGCTTGAGAAGTGCTTGACTAGTCGACGGGGAAAAAAAAACAAAAAACATTCACAAATCTTCGATTACCACAATTTAACAAAGTGTGTTTCGGACATAATATATTTTATCATCGGCTATAACAGGAAAGGGAGAAAATTAGTCGAATTTCTCTAAGAGACAATAAACTGAATTCCAATTTTTTATCTTCAAGTAGGTTAAGTATTTTCGGGATAGTATGTTTAAGCATTTGTGTGCCATAGTTCATTCTTGCAGTGACCACCTCCCAACATTCTGCACGACGGGTAGAACACGCGTGAATATCTACAGAGAGCTGTCCAAGGTTTATCGAAAAGTTTGTACCCCTAATTTGCTCTAGTTTTAGACTAGTGACAAGTCTATAGCTAAATAGAGCAGGTATATTGATAATGCGAAACTTCTTAAATAAACTAGCTGTGTGGAAGTCAAATGGAACAGCCCTTAACGCTCTTTTTGTTGCAACAAGTGCATTTTTTTTAGATTCGTTGTTTTTGTACCCCAGACTAAATTACAATAGTTTATGTGCGGGTAAAATAAAGAATTGTATATTAATATTTTCACCTTTGCTGGTTACATGTCCCGGTGGCGGTTCATCACACCTACTACTTGGGACAACTTAGAAATAAGGTAGTTGACATGACTATCCCATGACATATTCTCGGTGAAAATGACACTTAAGAGCTTGAAAGAGTTTACAATCTCTATTTTGGACAAGTTCAAAACGATATCTCTTGTAATTGTGACTAGCTTATGTTTTGGGCGAAAAAGCACTGCTTTTGTTTTTTCGACGTTGATTTGTAGTGAATTAATACGACTCTAAATGGCTAATGCAGATAACGCCTGATTTGCCATGTCAAATAGCACATCGACATTTTCAGCTGAAAAAAGAAAACTAGTGTCGTCGGCATAGTTGATAAATGTTGCACCAGAGTTAATATTCGCAATATCATTAACGTAAATATTGAAAAGAAAACAACCTAATATACATCCCTGTGGAACACCAGTAAGAATGCGCTTCGAACTTGACGAATATCTATCAATATAAACTAGTTGCATTCGACGATCTAGGTAAGACTTCACTAACTGCAAAGCATGCCCTCGAATCCCATATGTATCTAATTTTGTGAGTAAAATTTCATGATTGAGGCAATTAAAAGCCTTTGTGAAGTCTATGAATGCTTCGAGAACAATTTGTTTTCTTCAAGATTTTGCAAGGTGAATTCTTTCTGTACGAGTAGTGCAGCCTCGGTAGATTTATGCTTTATAAAACCAAACTGCGAAGCAGTTATCAAGTTATGCTTAGTTTAAAAATTAGTTAGACGTGTATGAAGTACCTTTTCAAGCTTGCTTTAGAAAATACTGGCAATATAGAAATCGGTTTGTAATTACCCATATCATTTACACCTCTCCTTTTCGTGTCGTACTGACACTTTGGCTATTTGTATCCATTTAGGAAACACACCAGCAACCAAAGAAATATTAAATATATGTGTTAGCACTGACGCTAATAAATGAACAACATACTTAACAGACCTTATTTGTAAACCATCCACGTCACAAGCTCCACTAGTATTCTTGGGTTGTAAAATCGCATTAATGACCCTCAGCTTCTACAACCGGATCTAAAAAAATCGAGCTGCTGTTTCTATCATCAAAAATACGAGACTTTACAGTAATAATCCCGCTTCTAATATTCACAAAATGCTCGTTAAAAGCGTTCGCCAAAGAACATCCGTTAAGTTCAACACCGTTACGCACTATTTTATTAATTGAAATAGATGAACGGTTTTGATTTAAAAGAGAGTTTAGCTCCTTCCACGTGACGTCTGTACACCCCTCTGCTGCCTCGAACACCTTGAAGTAGTAGCGTTCTTTAGCAAGCCGTAAATTACCACGAATAAAATAGTAACTGCGATTAGTTATTTCGGAAAGCAATTTACAGGCTCTCTTGATCATCTCATTTATGCCAAGCGACTATACATTAAGATGCAGCCGCATGCGTTCACGGCAAAGAATATCCAGGACGTCCTCCGCTTGAGCTTTAATGTCGCGGTGAACATTCAAAAGCGCTAGACCGAGCAGTCGCTCATTCAAAGTGGACGCTCTCAGGTATGTTTTCAACCGTCGTAGTAAAGAGAACGAGCTCTCAGCTTCCGCCGTTGTTACGGGCAGAGTCGCTGGGATCTTGAGGAGATGAGGGACGTTTGGGAATAGGGCCTCCGGATAGAGGGCGACCGCCTGTAGCGCACACGTGACGGGTGTTTCATGTTTCTCCCTCTTGCATTTGGCAGCCCATATGAGCAGCTCGCATTGGAGTTCAGGAACAGAAACCAGGCCTGAATAGAGCTCCAAAAACTCTTCAGCGCCGAGACCTGCCCCGCTTTCCAAGATCTTTGCGGGCAGAAGCGACGAAAGTAATTGCAACGTACGCCGGTGCTTTTTAAATCTCCCATCTAACTGTGTGATCAAGTAATCCATGAAAGGATGGAACATGGAACGCTTAAAATGCTCTTCCGTGCTTCCAGCGGGAATGTTAGAGAGGTGACGTTGCCGACTTGTTACTCGCGGCATCTAAATGTCAATTTTCGTTGTCTCGGCCATTTTAATGGCAGCTTGGATTATTGCAAAGTGTTTGTGCACGAACGCTTGCTCTAATATTTGCAATCTTTTTTTGTGTTGCTGTTTAATTTTTTATGACAGTATAGCTATCTTTTTGTATTGTATGGCCGGCACGCGTTGGTAATGCGGTGGTACCTCAAAAACGGATCAGTCGTGTGCTGTGAGGAAGCTTTTAAAGTTGGTGGGCCACAACTGCAACGACAGTAGAACAGTGAGCCACCACGCTGGATCCCTGTAAATGAAGCCTGCTTCGTTTTGAAAAATGACAATGCAGATTTACCCATTTTATCTTAACGGCACCTCCCTAATCTTTGCCTGTGCGTCCGTACCGCCAAGTTCACCCTGCTTCGTCATTGGGGGGGGGGGGCAATAATGCCGGTGAACCCTCCCCAAAATAAAATCCTGGCTATGCAACTGCATGACGACATTATAATGACGTCATTATTATGTCATGTGACGTCACGTCAAGATGTCAGGTGATGCCATGATGACATTACCACGATTTTATGATGTTATCACGACATAACATGACGTCATGACAGTGTTCGACAACATGAGGTTGCAGGACTGATGCCACGTGACATGACAACGTGTGACGTCAGCCATGTGACCTGATGATGTCACACTAACAAAGCACGTGCCCAGCTCGTTCCCAACACATTCCATGCTCCCGGTCTTTGACGGCTTTTCACTTGAAAACCATGCAGAAAGTTTCTCGAAGCTTGAAATCATAACATCATGGAAGTCGCATCGAAGAGCTACAGTCAAAGTGGCACATGGCATTTGTTTGTTACTGCAGGGACGAAGCTATGTTGGAGCCGGCGCCCATGCCGGGATCCGTCTCGGTGCAGAGCATGAGCGTGGCTGACATGGTGAAGAGCTCCACCCAGGCTGCTGGTACTTGCGTCCTGTCTGGCAAGCAGCTGGAACCCATTGTCGAAGCTCTCTCTCAGCTTGTGGACAGGTGAGCCCGACGGTTAGGATCACTGGAGGCCATGGTTACTAGCAGACTGTAAAGCTCCCCCTAGCTTTAAAAATATCTCTCATAGCAAAGAGGCTACAATTGAAGCCAGTAATAACGAAGTCGACAACATTTTGTCATATGTGGACATCACAAAAAAAAAAAAAACGTAAAATACCGATTATTCTTCCATTCCGCAATAAGCTCCCACCCTTCAATTTTGTAACATTAGGACAATACAAAAAAGACAAATCTTTACATATTGATGACTCAAGAAGCACCCATCCTCCAGTTTTACATGATTTATCTCCAAAGTTTGAGTGGGCGCTTGCTCGGGATTTTACGGTAGATTTTTGATGCACTCAGTGTGTCACGGTCATGCAGGCTATGGCTTGTGCAAAAGCCATTGTCCCATTTTATTTGCTTTTAACTGAGCTACAGTGAAGTAACTGTCATATTTGTTAGAGCCCCAATTCAAGTATCAATGCAGGAAGAAACTGAGGAAGAGGAGAAGACGAGAGCATGTGGAAACGTCTGAACACCGAGCTCTGGTTGGAATGATTAGTGGGGAGATGCAAAGCTAGCTGCCTTCGTCTCTACTCACTTTTCGAATGCGTTTGAATGCCGAACGCCAGCGTCCAGGGATCGGCGTTTGTGTTTGAACGCGTTTGAAGAGTGAGTAGTCACCCACTAATCGTACCAGGCAGAGCTTGGCACTCTGGCATCCCCACACACTCCCATCTCCTCCCCTCTCTCAGTTTGTATGCTAACATGCCTGAAGATGCACTTCTGTCTTTGCTGGAGAGCAAGGAGCTGTGGATACGCAGAAAGCACAACTTTTAGCTGGCACGGGGGGAGAGCATGCCCTTCTGAGCATGCTAAAAAAGAAATGCAGGAGAAAGCAAGTTTTTATCGCAAATGAAAACATTCAATATATGACTACACACAGTGCTTTCAAACGTCTTCGCAAGCTATATTTTGATTGCATCCCACCATACATAAAGAATGCGTCAATAGAAGTACTAATGAAATACGCTCAGAACTATGCCTCTATTGTCACCATTTTTTTTGCTTGATGCCTCCGCAGCATTCTTGTCAACAACGCAGTTGATGAGCACTTTGAATATCAAGTCGTATGCTGCAGTAATAGTGTCGTCAATGGAAAAACTCCACAATATCAACGTCTAGCAGTGGCGTAGGCAGGGGGGGGGGGTTTGGGGGGTCGAAACCCCCCCCCCCCCCCCCCCCCCCCAAAATGCCAAAGCTACCCCCCCCCCCCCCCCCCCGCGGTGCCCGCTCTCTCCTCTGCTCACGCAGTCGGTTTTGCACGGGGCATGGAGCAAAGGGGGAGCGCGGACTATCTCCAACTTATATACTTTCGGGAAAATTGTTTGTGGGGTAGAAAATGCTTAAATTAATAAAATATGCAATATTGCTTAATTCATGTTTATTCGATGGGATGTGGAACTTGATCTCAGATATATAGAGAACGGATATTTCAAAACATTTGTGGGGTGAAGGATGGCAATTTCAAGGCAAAGTATAACAAACTATTTTCACTGAAATACACAGTTCAATCAAACCAAAGTGAACATAATAAAACGAACCCACGGTGATAATATAAAACAATGTCAGCGATGTAAGGAATAATAAATCAAGTTGTAAAAAAACAATTGAACTGTAAGCAACGCGCCGCGCTGTGCTCACTCACACCTTTGGTGATCAGAGTTACGTGCTTCCGACTAGAAATTGCCGCGAATAAAAAGGTAACTGTGACTAGTTATATTAGAAAGCAATTTACAGGTTCTCTGTAAATTGCTTTCCAAGCGCCTACAAATTTAAAATGCAGCTGCCTGCGTTCACAAAAGAAATATCCAGGACGTCCTTCGCTTGAACTTTAATGTCGCGGTGAACATTCAAAAGCGCTATACTTCGTTTCAGCTTAGGTCCAGACGCAGCCGATGCTACAAGCGCGAGCTCCGTGCTTTCAGTGTCCCTGCTAAGCACGCGCGCTGGTGCAAAGCACTGTTCAGGGCCCCATGCTCGCGCTTGTAGCATCGGCTGCGTATGGACTTAAGCTGAAACGAAGTATAGACCGAGCAGTCGCTCATTCGAAGTGGACGCTCTCAGTTATGTTTTCAACCGTCGTAGTGAAGAGAACGAGCGCTCGGCTTCCGTCGCTGTTAAAGGGCAGAGTCGCTAGGATCTTGAGGAGACGATAGACGTTTAAGAATAGGGCCTCCGGACAGGGGGTGACCGCCTGTATACCGCAGACGTGACGGGCGCTTCACGTTTCTCCCTCTTGCATTGGACGCCTAAAATTTCCCTATTTTTGGCGAAGTTTCCCTCACTTTGCGAAAATCGTCGCTCACGGATGCGACGAAGTCCTTCTTGCTTTCTGCTTTGTATGTCGAGGTGGCATCCGATGCAATTCCTTATTAGATTAATCTCTTCGTTGCACAGAACATCAGAAACTCCGAAGAGAAAAGCCTTCATATTCTCACTACGCATAGGCGCAAAAGTAGTTAAGTTCCTTTCCACGTTCGGCGTGTAGTTTCTGTGTGGTGCGTCATTTCATATTTCCGAGTGACGGAACGACGAGTTCGGATTGATGACTTCACCTTACCCCGAGGATATGCTGCTGCTGCCTTTGGACCACGCGGCAAGATAAAGCGGCCTAGCAAAGATAACACTATCTTTCTTTCGGCATCTGGTTCTGTAGCACGAATTTGTTAAAACTTTAATAGGTAGTAGATTTTGGTTTTGTGATTGCTCAGAATTACCTTCGCCCTAAATATGGGCCCCTAGTGTTTGTGCGTGGTCGTTTGCTCCAATTTTTCAGCGTCGAGTTTTTTTGTTTTTTTGCTGCTTATTTTTTTTGTGAAAGTTTAGCTATCCTCGTGTTTTGTCTGGCCTTCACGCGTTGGTAATGCAGTGCTACCTCAAAAAGCGGAGGGAGTTGTGTGCTGTGAGGAAATCTTTTAAAGTTGGTGGGCCGCAAGTACGACGAGGGTAGAACAGTGAGCCACCATGCCCGTATTCCTGTAAATGGAGCCTGCTCCGTTTTGAAAAATGACAATGTAGATTTACCCGTTTTATCTTAACTGCGCCTCCCTAATCTTTGCCTAAGCGTCCGTGTTGGCGAGCTCGCCCTGCGTCATTGAGGGGGGGGGGGGGGGGATGCCGTTGAACCCCTCCCGAAATAAAATCCTGCCTACGCCACTGACGTCTAGTGCAGGGCTGCCAACACGGAACGTCAGAATTTCCCCAGCGGACGCTGAAATTTCCCTATTTCTGCTGAATTTTCCCTCGCTTGCCCAGAAACTTACACAATACGAAATATTTGTTGTGTTTTTTGCATCACTTCTATTCTCACGATGAGAGATACATAGCCTTCATACCTCGTCTACATTTTGCAAAAATGAGTTTATCGGGCCAAAACCGTGGCTAAAGCAAATCTGGCAAGAGGAAGTGTTATTGCGGTATATTCAAACTCGCAAATGAAACCCTATTTTTGCCTTAGATGTTACTATGCATGCCATCAGAACATGGTACTGCTTAATAACTTCAGTAGCGTTTTTATATAGTCAGTCCAAAACAGAAGGAGTAACACAAGCGAGAGTTCTCAAACTCGAAAACACGGAACACGACACACAGGAACTACCATTTCGTGCAAGGCACTTCACGAAATATTATTTGTCATGGTAAGTCTGTATTTTCAGACATTGCAGTATTTCTTCTTGTACTCAAGCTTTCTTTTTCAAGAAGGCAGAGCGGCGCTCTCAGAAGCTTCCACTTGGCTGATCTCTTCCTCTATAGTTTTCATGGGGGCGATGAAAACTGATGAAAATTGATTGTGGCCGGAAAAAAGTTGTTTGAGTGCTCCTCAGTGTTTCCAGATGGTTGCGCAACAAACCGCTAAGTGGCTGGAGGGAACAACCTAAATGTAGCGAAAGCCGCTAAAATTCAATGTTATCTCGAAATAAAATTAAAATTGACCTATAAAATTCTAGATATATATGCTGCCCAAAATTTCCCTCGAACTAGCAAGATTTCCTTTATTACCACATAGACTTGAGTATTACCTTAATTTGGGAAATTTCCCTCGGGATGGCAGCCCTGGTCCAGTGAAATGAAGTGTTCTTGACCCACACTCTCTCGGAGTCGCTCTGGCGGGTCAAAGAACTCGCAGTGGCTTGTTTTTCATTGCTTCCTGCAGCCACAGGAAGAAATGGCATTGCGTATGAGTCTTCTGCGAGTTTTAGGTTGTTTAATGAGATTCTTGAGTGCATGTTTTACTGGTTAAGAATAGGCTACTAAACCTGGTAAACCATGTATGAAATATGTGAAAGTTGATAGCAGCGCTCCCGATTCGGTCCTGCTCTGCCTCAGGCTGTTTGACGAAGCTGCTGGCAAGCTGAACCTGTGCGCCCTGGTGGGGTTCCTGTCGGAGTTGTGTGCTGCCAGCCGTGCCCAGCTCTTCAGCAAGGGTCAGCAGCAGCACCAGCAGCCGAACCAGGGTGGTGGAGCTCAGCACCCTCTACTGTTGCTGAACAGGCTGAGCGAAGTCATGCTGAGGTGTGCTCGGGGAGGCAGGCCCTTGGTGCACATCATGAAAGCCTGGAGCATCGTGGCTCCTCACTTTGTCGAGGTGGCCTTCTTTCAGCACTTCTGCTTGCACCCATTTAACTGTGTTATTGTTCATTTATGTTCATAGACAGAGTTATGAACTCAAGTAGGAAGTACAGTATAGACCACTTACAACGTAACCACTTATAGTGCAAGACCGGGTATAACGCGGCTTTTTTCAACCACCGGTTCGCCTCCCATACAACTCCATGTAATTACATACCGCTTAAAATGCAGGCGCGCGAAGGGAAATACTGGTTATAGTGCGGTTTCTGGAACAGCCCGCCGACCGACCGGCGCAGCGAGCACGCTTCCCTGTGTGACACTAGATAACGGCGCTAGCTGCAAGCGGCACTCACGGGGGCAAGGATGGCAAGGAGGTTGCTCGAAGAAGCGAGGAGAAGCAAAGAGAGAGGCGAAGACGAATGACTAAGCAGCGAGTTACAACGCAGCGAGGTAGCGAGCTGCGACCGACACACGCACGCGCGTGCTCAACTCCGAAAGCCCCATCGAGCCACCCCCAAGCCTTTCACCCTTTCGATTTCACTCCCTCGCTCGAGTGATGCAACACCAACCTCCTTTCTTACACCGTGCGCGTGCGCAAAACAAAGGCTGGATAGCTCGATAGTTTCTAGTTTCGCTTCTTGCAGTTTGCTAACTTGCTCCACGTCGTCTGTTTGGACCACTTGTGGATCGCGTCAAGCATATTGTGTGGAGATCGACCGTCCATCCCGATCTCTCCGTCTCCCAAGCCCAAGATGGCCAAGAAACGACAAGCCCTGTCTCTCGAAACTAAACAGAGCATTGTCAAGGATGTCGAAAGTGGCATGAAAAAAGCTTCCGTCGCGGCCAAGTACAATGTCGCTGACACAATGGTTTCTACTGTCTGGAAGAACCGGGAGCAGGTACGGAAGCAGCTACAGCAAGATTCTGCATCACTGTCAAGAAAGAGGATTCGTACGTCAAAGTATGAGGACGTCGACGAAGCCTTGTTTAGGCGGTTTCGCGAAGTGCGAGCCAAGAACGTCCCAGTGTGTGGCCCGATGCTACAAGCGAAAGCTAAGTCCTTTGGACATTTGTTCGAACACGAAGGCTTCAACACCCTCAACGGATGGATCCAGCGGTTTAAAGATCGCCACGGGATTAGCTGCAAAGTTATCTCGGGCAAAAGTGGGGAAGTCGACGACGCCAGCATTCAGGCGTGGTTTCGCATTCATCTCGAGACGATGCTTTCTGCGTACGCGGACAAAGACATCTATAATGCCGATGAAGCTGGTCTGTGCTACAACATGCTTCCCGATCGCACTCTCGCGATGAGAGGTGAACCCTGTTCCGGCCGCAAAGTCTCTAAGGAACGTGTAACGGTTTTGTTTTGTGCAAACATGGGCGGCTCCAACAAGCGGTGCTTGTTTATCATCGGGAAATACAAACGACCCCGTTGCTTCAAGAAGCTAGAATGTCTGCCTGTGGTGTACACAGCAAATGGAAAGGCCTGGATGACCCAAAGTTCTTTGCTAGTTGGCTGAGAAGTTTCGATGAGGCCATGGTTGCAGAAAAACGGCGCGTCGTCCTTATTCTGGACATCTGCAGCGCTCACAATGTGGAGCCACAATTAAGCGCAGTCAGTTTGAAGTTCCTGCCGGCAAACACCACTGCTAAAAGCCAGCCTCTCGATCAGGGCGTCATCGCTACAGTCAAGGCGCTCTACAAGAAGCGCATGTGCGAAAGAGTCGTCTTGAAATTGCAACGAGAAGAACCCTTCAAGGTGGACTTGAGGGGTGCCATCGACATGATCACCGCGTTGTGGTGGCAAGTAAAGGCCACAACCATCCAGAAGTGTTTTCGCAACGCAGGGATTGTGCGCGATGCCGGGAATTCGGAGGACGCCGATCTGCGCAGTGATGCGATTGACGAGGCGATTGGAGCGAACGACGTGTGGTCCGACCTTGTGGAGAACCATTTTGTTCCTGCGAACGACACATTTTAAAACTATGTAGATGAGGATGATGACGACTCTGTTATCCGTGAGGAAGCAACTACCGATGAAGCTATTGTTGCAGCGGTGCGAGGTTCTGGAGCGAGTCCACCCGAAGATGAGCCGGACGGCGACGAAGAGAGCACGCCGGAAATTTCAAGTAAAGACGCACTGGAATTCTCACAGAAACTGAAGGTTCACTGTGAGCAGAACTCCTCCAGTGATGAGGTGTTCAAATGCCTTAGCGTTGTCGAAGACCAGGTTGTCCGCAACGCCGTTAAAAGGCTGCGCCAGGCAAAAGTCACTCATTTCTTTTAAAATGTGTGACACACTTGAGAGAGAAGTGCACTAGTCTGGTGAAATAAGGACTTTCCTCAGACTAAGCTTTATTTTTCATCTAACATAAAATAAATTGTTTTACAAAGGTAAGTTGTCTCATGGCATGTATTTTGGCTTGAAAAATTGATGTTTTGGTTATAGCGCGGTACCGCTTATAGTGCGGATTTTCGCAACTCCCGTGAGATACGTTATATGCGGTCTTCACTGTAGAAAGTTGACTCTGTTGGTATGAATTCATAATTAAAATGGTAATAAAGACAAGAACAAAAAAAAAAAAAGCACACCGACCATGGACAAGTGTTTTGTATTTGGGCTGAAATATGTTTTGCCTACATTGTCGAAGTGCCTGCTAAAGGTGTAAGCTTATGACGGTATTTTTGTTCTCCTACTACTTTAATCTTCAACAAAGTGTATAGCTAGTATATTGTGTTGCAGGTTAAGAAGGGCAGGAGAAGCCCCTACTAACAAGCCTGCTCACTTCTATAACTTCCTCCGTTGGCTGAACATATAGTGTAGATGGCTTCTTAGTATGAATTTCGATGCAAAAGCTGCCAAAAGTTTCTTTCATAAATTTGCATCACTGAATCATCTTTAGCACCAAATGTTTGTTTTATTTTATGTTTTATTTTATTAGCATTGTCAAAGAGTTATTGACATAATTAGAGAATAGAATTTTATTTTTATTTCTTAAGAATCTGACAGGTTATTTCAGCGTCTATTTCCACAGCCAATTTCATTGCTTTTTACAGCGGAGCTGTTAAAGGGTAACTGCAAAAAAAAAAAGTTTTTTTTTAAATAGCCTAATTGGAACAAGCATGTCAAAAAACAATTTTTCCGCGAGAAAAAAAATTTTTTACAGCAATATTTATTGCGTGAGACTGATTTTAGTTTGCGGCAATTTCGTCCGTTTTAAATCGCGCGCCACGAAGTTGTGATTACGTGACGTCAATCCCAATAGGTTCTCATTGGCTAAGAGTTTGATTGACAGCTTAGATCTTGGTTGTTAAACCTTTGTTATATGTTGCAATTTCCTTTTGAGCGGCATATTTTTACGTTTAAAGAATAACCCATGTGAGGAAAGTTACTATTCTTTACAAAAGGTTTACAAAACGGGCACTTCCGTTTGGATTCATACCATAACAAACATAAGCTTCGCCATTCTTTCATCGCTGCCGAAGTCTCTGCTCCCGCCTGTCTTACCTACCTCGACTAGTCGTTTCGCCGAAGTGATCAGTGTTTCGTGCTGACCCAGGTGCTTGAGTGAGACTTCTTGAAGTGAAGTAGTGTGAGTTTAGCAGCTGTCGCAGGTGTTAGTGATAGGAAGCGACGCGGGGTTTTGGCTTTCATAGCGCAGTTCTTTCGTTTTCCTCTTTGCTTGCTTAGCGTGCTTTTTTTTTTTTTTTTTGCTTGCTTGCTTGCGCATGCAAATGCCGACTTTTCAGAGATGTCAGATGAGTGATCCCGACAGCGAGCCTTCCAGCAGCCATGTCGCCCCGAAAGGAATGCTATTTGGCTGGAAGCAGTGAAGCGTTCGCGTAGCGACAAACGTGTCCAGTTACGTTCTCGTCATATCGCTCCGGAGGCCGTCGAGATTCGCACTGGGTGCATCGGACGTCCGCGACTAGACACTCTAAATAAAAAAAGCACTGTGTTCACTACGTAAAAAATGGTCCCAGTTCATGCATCTGTGGGCAGGCACGAAATCTTGCCCAAATTTATTCACACCGCACGATGAGCGCAATACGTCGCTGTGCAAACGCAGTCCAACAACACGAAGCATAAAAACGGCAGATTTAGGACAATTCGGAGTTCATTGTTCAATTAAAACGACGTAATTTTGTTGAAAACGCCCGCAGCTTTCTACTCACGGTATGCGTCGGGAATCTTCCACATTTTGAAACAGAACGAAGGAAGATTTACTTTTAAAAAGGCTCACTGCGTCCTCCCGGACCAGTTTGACTGGATCAGCTGACGACGACGAGACTGAACCCGTTAACATCAACACTACAATAACCAATTTGCGCTCTGTGTTAGCGTGCGTGTCTGTCTACTTCGAAGCACCGCACCACGCACACCACGAACGTTTCAGTTCTTTGTCGCATCGCTGTTGCACCAAACAGAACGAGATCGCCGAAGTCAACGCAGCGCTGTCGTGACCTTCGCTTGTGGTTGCGCATTCGTGGACCCTGTGACTCCCTTCGCTTTCAAAGCCCGCACGACGATTACGAATGATACTTTCCCTCTTGCGCGAACATCACAGGGGCACGTCTCCGGTCACGTCTTTGCTATGAGCTCGCAAACCGCGCAGCTTCTGGTTTAACATGCGTTGTTGCCAGATCTTACCAGAAGTCAAGACGCTGCGTCAGGAGAGTGAGGGGTGGGGCATACTTCTCCTCCGCGGGGGTCGAAAGAGTGGGAGTTTCAAATGTGGAGAGGTTCTGACTCCGACTAAATTACGCCCTGTGGCGTCAATATTGCTAAAAAAAATTATTTTTTTCGCGGAAAATTTGTTTTGTGACATGCTTGTCCCAATTAGGCTGTTTAAAAAAACACTTTTTTTTCTTTGCAGTTACCCTTTAAGGGCTAGTTTCCTCAGTTTCGTGTCCATGGACAAATAAATCTCGACACAAAACTCTGGACAGCTACTGCCGTCGTGCTCATAGATGGTGGTAACCTTTCCAGCCTTTCCACTCTGGTTTTCACCAGACCGCAAAGGCTGAATTTCTCTAGGTGTCGTCTTAGAAGTCGTCCTTCAGGTCGTCCTAGATGTCGTCCTTGAGGTCGTCCTAGACATCGTCCTGGAGGTCATTCTAGACGTCGTCCTTGAGGTTGTCCTCGAGGTTGTCCTAGAAGTCATCCTCGAGGTCGCCCTAGAAGTCGTTTTTGTGGTCATCCTAGATGTTGTCCTCGAGGTCGCCCTAGATGTCGTCCTTGAGGTCGTCCTAGATGTCATCCTTGAGGTTGACCTAGACGTTGTGCCTGAGGTCGTCTCGGGTGTCATTTTTGGGGTGGTCCTAGGCGTCCTCTATTCGTTGTCCTCAAGGTCATCCTAGAAGTCGTCCTTGAGGTCGTTCTAGACGTCGTCCAAGAAGTCGTCCTTGAGGTCGTCCCAGCATAGTACAGCTTTGCTTGTCTTCCTTCTTCACCAGAGTGGAAAGGCTGAAAGTTTTAATTTTCATCTTTCTAGTGGATGATGTTTTGTTCATCATCCACTAATTAGTCATGTGCAAATAGTAGATTTTGAGTTCGAAGCGAATACCTTATTTACTCGCACAATGAACGCACTCGCGTAATGAACGCACCCCCCAAGTCGGCTCTCAAAATATCAACTTTTTTTTCCCTCGCGTATTAAACGCACCACTAACTCGGACGTCAAAATTTTGACCCCCTCCCCCCACGTGCGTGAAATGAATGCACTTTTCTATCCTGGTGCAGCGAGGTCGCGAATGCATGGGCAGCGTTGGCGAACAAAACGCCTTGCAAAAGGCGTTAAAAAAATAAAAAAAGATCCAACGAAGCAAGAAAAAGAAACATGGAGAGGAGCTTTTTTTTTTTTCTTTTTGCACAGCGCAGTCTGGACTTTGGGTCGCGCGCCGCGCGCAAGACGATTAGAAAGAGAAGCGGAGAAGCCCTCGCCTAAGCAAAGCGAAACGAAACAGCTTGCAAAAGGCGGCAAAAAAAAAAAACAAAATCCACGGAACCAAGAGAAAAGAAAGAAAGAAATATAAAGAGGAGCTTTTTTTTTCTTTCTTTTTTTTTTTGCACAGCGCAGTTTAGTCCCAGGGTCGTGCGTCGCGCGCAAGGAGATAAGAAAGAAAAGCAGAGAAGCCCTCGGCTAAGCAAAGTGCACATAATGAAGGCATCCTGCCCTCGCCTAGCTCTTCGCACTTTGGAAAGAGAAGCGAGAAGCCCTCGAAACGAACACACTTTTCTATCCTGGTGCAGCGAGGTCGCGAATGTATGGGCAGCGTGGGCAAACAAAACAACTTGCGAAAGGTGGGAAAAAAAACAAAAAAAAAACACGGAAGCAAGAAAAAAAAACATGGAGAGGAGCATTTTTTTTTTGCGCATGGCAGTTTGGTTTTGGAGTCGCGCTGCCGCGCGCAAAGAGATAAGAAGTTATGTCGATTTTTCGGGATAAAATGTCCGTTCATTATGCGAGTAAATACGGATGCAAAAATTTTACTTCGCGTAATGAATGCCCCCCCCCCCCCCCCCCCCCAACTTTGCATCGGTTTTTCGGAAAAAAAGTGTGTTCATTCTGCGAGTAAATATGGTAGTGGTTTTGGTTGAATATTGAATAGTTTCTTAAAGTCTCACTACCAAGCACCATGGTTAAACTAAAATTAATCTGAAAGGTTTTTCCCAACTTGCCACTTTTCTACTAAGCCCGGTTATTTTAACATTACTACTAGTATATAAACTGTGGCATGTAAACAACCAATTTGTTGCAGTTATCCTAATCGAGGAGATTTATTATTCTGTTTGGTATATGCAAATATTTTTTCTTCTATTTCAAATTTGCCAAAATAAAAACAAAACAAGCATGAATGATGAACGCGGGTTGTCAAGACATCGCTGCCAAACAAATTCTTGCATAATCGCTGCGGGTCTGCCCCGTTGAGTGCACTTCTCACCGGGCAGCCGTGCATAGCCGGGAAGCAATACCCGCGGAGCTCGCGGGTATTGCTTTCCTGCTATGCATAGGTGCTGGATGAGATGCGCACTTAACGGGGCTAACCTTCTGCAAGCAACACTTCGAAAAGTATGAATATCGCAGTTCACCTCGAAGCGAACACCGAATGGCGAATTATTCTAAACTATCATTCGAAAATTTTAATATTCGCACAACACTACCACAAACACATTTTTCAGGGGAACGCTGTAAAAAACATAGCTATGATCGAAGGAAAGTGTAATGACCAATTACTTTTTGCGGTCTACAGAAAAGACAAAAAGCAACTCTCACACAATAATTTATTTCACATTCATTTTACTCTCATTTGTATTAAAATATCCTCAACATTTTTTTAGCACTGTTTTTAATGGTCGGTCTATAATCATAGCCATAGCCATAGCAAAATTTCCGAGCCAGTCGAACTGGACCTCATGCTCTTGCGTGTCAGCCGGTGCTCCTGCATGCTGATGCCAAATGGTGAAGCTTGACGTGCATACCTCCGCAAAACTGTGAAGTTCGGCACATGCCCCATGAGCACACCACGTGCGGTGCTTGATTACAAACTTTACGCAGAATGAAACTAGTCGAACAGGGGGAATTGGAGAAACTGAGCCACCGAGCATAGCAGAAGTGTGTGCATACTGGAGAAAGATGTGGAAAAGTAAACGGGCTGTTGCAAAAGCCTGAATTTTCCAAGCTTAGTTTAAGGTCATGCCCACCTGGGCGAGAATACAAAGTATGCGATGTGGCAGCTGCAGAGAGAAACAGATTGGGGGTGGAGCGGAACGAAGAAGAGGAGGATTGACTCAGTAGGTCGGGTCGCATCAGCTGTGTTGCTCGGCAGTTTTTGGGACATAACAGCTGGGAGGGCAAGTGCGACAGACAGAAAATTAATGCACATACCCCTGCACAAGTTCAATTGGGCTGGCGTTCATGAGCGTAACAGCCAGGAAAACATGTCAGTTGAGATGTCAATGTGATTCTACATTTTATGATTGGGAGTAAACTGGTTATTGGGCTCCATGTATCCATTGATGCACTTTCATGATCAATATTTCTTTATTACGTTCTATTTGTGGAATCCATGAAAATTAGGTCACAACAAAATAAAAGTCGTCGACAGTACTTAGTCTGATTGAAATTTTTTTAATGCATGACTATCTGACTTATTTGAATCGATCCTAAAATCGCTGTTTCCCATATGTCTGAAGCATTAAGTTGTCCTGCACATGTAATAAAATACCATCGAAAGGGTTGGCTGCATTGGCAGCAAAGTTCATCTAAATTTTGTGTAATTGAAGAATCCTCAAAACAACTTCCACTTAGATTTGGTCTTGCAGGCATGCTACACTTGCCTGATTTCTTGAGGCCCCTTTCATGTTACCTTCACTTACCTGATGTTGTTTCTTGGCAGGTGGCCTGCCACAAGGATCAAGTGATTGCCAAGCGTGCAGTGGCCTCGATCCACGACATTGTGGGGGCCCTGCTGTCGGCCCACATTGACCTCCCGCACTTTCACTTTAATGAGGCCCTCTTCAAGCCCTTTGAGAACATCCTCTGCCTTGAACTCTGCGATGTCGACATTCAGGAACAGGTAGGCCTTGGTTGGCACTTGCATTGATCTCCTTTTTTTTGTTTCATGCAGTTGCATTCAGGGTATTGATGTTTGGTCATTGTTATTTTAGGAATGTGACTTTCTTTTGATTGGATAGATTGCTTTCATATGATCTTCGACTTTCTTTTCTTTCTGGATGAAACCGATGCATTTTTAATTTTTAAGGTCTATGCTATCGATTTCTTTGGGGCCACATTCTAAATGGGAATGGCATACTCTGTTTTATGTGTATCAGACGTTCTTGAAAGAGGTTGGTTTGCGGCTCAAATTACAAAATATATTAATGTGAAACATTCTTTGGCTAGGTGTTTGGCATTTCATGAAGCCCAGATAAAGGCGTGTCCGCGAGGCTCGACGTTGAATATTTGACGGGTCAGTGAGGAGATGTGAGGTGCTCTATGCTGATTGGTTAATTTGGGAGGTCATAAGACCAGAGGAATAGGCAAGGAGGGGCTGAACCACCTCTGCGCACGGAGGCAGAGGAGCTCGAGAGTATGGAAGGCTCTGGACTTATCAGGCTCTGGGCTTATGAGGCTCATCAGCCCGATTAGCGGTAGTATCGCTTCATTCTAGGAGCAACTATCAAGTGTACACATGGTACGCGTTAAACTATCTGATGAAGAGCACCGTGAACATAGGCGTCTGGCGTCTGGAAACTCAGAGTATTGCTAAACGTTTGTGATGCTAGAATGTTTCACGTATGCAACAGAATTGCCTCGCGATTGGCCAGAAAGCCCCATAAGCCTCCCCCCTGGTAAGCCACTGCCTCACACTGACCTCTGGTGGGCAACATAGAAAAAACAGCATTTCGACTTTGCTATTTATAGTTTGTTTTACTTTATGTGCGAGTGAATTCAAAGCTACAGGCAGAAGCATATTGCCGTGAATGATGCTTGCACTGCACAAGCATGCATGCTTGGCAGAGATGCCGAAAGCCCGGAGCTCACTGTTGTAGCTTCTGCTACGTTCTTAAAGTGAAACGGAGTGCAAATGGCGTTGCTCTACCCCCTGCTGCTGTAGGGAGAGGAAAACAAATGAGGGTGAGAAAGAAATCCTTGGGAAAAACTGTAGGCAAGCCTTTAAAACGACATTGACAGGGTATTTATGCTCGCTGAGGGTTTTATTTGGACATGACCTCTGAGAGCCCACCTATCCAGGACACAATTAGCGGCTCGAAATTCAATTTCTTTCCGCCCGAAAAGAGCCAGTCGAGAATAGGCCGGTTTCAGTCACGCTCACGCTCTTTTCTATGGTCACATGGCGTTCAAACTCTGTCTACCAGATACAGTCAAACCTCGATGTAATGGTGAAGGCGAGTGGGTTGAACATGAATACACAAAATTGAAAGAATAAAACACGGAGGACAAGCACAGGACAACCACTTTCTTTCATTTAGCAACGACGTTTATTTTGGGCAGAGACATTGCACCCTGAACGAGACCCCGACAAAGATAGGTTGATAACGGGGAAGGCTAACTGGGAGATGGAAAGGGTGATATGGGGGACGGAAAGGAAAACCGGGAGATGGAAAGGTGATAAAGGGGAAGGAAAGCTGGGAGATGAAAAGGGTGATAGGAGATGGAACGGGAGAACCACGAGGCACGGGCATAACTACCGTAATGGTGTGTATTTACGGGGAGTTGCAATATTTTTCAAGTTCAGGCCTGATGAATTCTAATTCCCGTCTTGATAAGGTTACTGAGGCCGATGACACATTGTTTTCTGCGTTCTGGATGAGAAAGGATTCAATGATTTCACGTCCATGGCGATTGCGGTGTCCCCCTCTTGTCTTGGTTCCTGCGAAGTCAGGCGCGCATCCAATGCATTCGTTCGCGTGAACCGCGATCGGATGAATGGGGTTGTCGGTTCTTGAAGTGGCTTCGTTTTCGTGCTCTCTTAAGCGGTCATTGATGCATCGGCCGGTTTGTCCTATGTACTCGGCTCCGCATTTGAGGGGGATGGAGTAAACTTTTTCTGTGCAGCAGGTCCGGAAAGGCGTGGCGTGCTTTTTTTCGCAAGCCGGCTTGGCTTCTTGTCGGTTGACCATGTTGCACATGCTTGCCAATTTGAATCTACTGGAAAAGACAACTTTCGTGTCATGGCGTGATGCAATGGAACGGATGCGATGGGAAGCATTATGAATGTACGGTATGCTGACTATCCTTCGACTGAAAGGCGTTTTTGTAGTCGCTTTTGGGTTAATAAGCTGGTGGAAAACGGACACGAGGCGTTCCACCGGATATCCGGAACTCAGAAGTCGTCGAGTTTGGCTCTTTATGCTGTCTGTTGCCGAATGTTGGCAGGATTTCGTTTTAGCTGAAGTGATTAACGTCTTGATGATACCTATCTTAACAGTCTTTGAATGAGCAGACTCAAAAGGGAGCACCGGCTTTTCTGAACGCTGGCTGAACGCCCAGCAAACGCCTTCGTTTGTTTTTTTCAATCGCAGGTCTAGAAATTGTAACCCTTCCGAGGATGGAACTTCCTTTTTAAATTTTAGTTGGCCTCCTGCGCTTTCGAACGTGGCCACGATCACCTCGACTTTATTGGCTACAGGGTGAATGATCAGGTAGTCGTCAACGTAGCGGACTACGGTGCATTCCGGGCTAGTGTTCCGGAGTGTCACTTTCCGGCTTCCTCGAGCTTCTGCAACTGTACCTAAAATCAACAATGATCGAGCACGAAGGAAAAATCTGGATACAGAAATCCGGGGTGTGTATAGGGTCTTGCCTTGCACCCATATTAAGTGAAATCTACCTGTCTTATGTCGATAGAACCATACAGGTAAAGCTCCAGAACACTAGCCCGGAATGCACCGTAGTCCGCTACGTTGACGACTACCTGATCATTCACCCTGTAGCCAATAAAGTCGAGGTGATTGTGGCCATGTTCGAAAGCGCAGGAGGCCAACTAAAATTTAAAAAGGAAGTTCCATCCTCGGAAGGGTTACAATTTCTAGACCTGCGATTGAAAAAAACAAACGAAGGCGTTTGCTGGGCGTTCAGCCAGCGTTCAGAAAAGCCGGTGCTCCCTTTTGAGTCTGCTCATTCAAAGACTGTTAAGATAGGTATCATCAAGACGTTAATCACTTCAGCTAAAACGAAATCCTGCCAACATTCGGCAACAGACAGCATAAAGAGCCAAACTCGACGACTTCTGAGTTCCGGATATCCGGTGGAACGCCTCGTGTCCGTTTTCCACCAGCTTATTAACCCAAAAGCGACTACAAAAACGCCTTTCAGTCGAAGGATAGCCAGCATACCGTACATTCATAATGCTTCCCATCGCATCCGTTCCATTGCATCACGCCATGACACGAAAGTTGTCTTTTCCAGTAGATTCAAATTGGCAAGCATGTGCAACATGGTCAACCGACAAGAAGCCAAGCCGGCTTGCGAAAAAAAGCACGCCACGCCTTTCCGGACCTGCTGCACAGAAAAAAGTTTACTCCATCCCCCTCAAATGCGGAGCCGAGTACATAGGACAAACCGGCCGATGCATCAATGACCGCTTAAGAGAGCACGAAAACGAAGCCACTTCAAGAACCGACAACCCCATTCATCCGATCGCGGTTCACGCAAACGAATGCATTGGATGCGCGCCTGACTTCGCAGGAACCATGACAAGAGGGGGACACCGCAATCGCCATGGACGTGAAATCATTGAATCCTTTCTCATCCAGAATGCAGAAAACAATGTGTCATCGGCCTCAGTAACCTTATCAAGACGGGAATTAGAATTCATCAGGCCTGAACTTGAAAAATATCGCAACTCCCCGTAAATACACACCATTACGGTAGTTATGCCCGTGCCTCGTGGTTCTCCCGTTCCATCTCCTATCACCCTTTTCATCTCCCAGCTTTCCTTCCCCTTTATCACCTTTCCATCTCCCGGTTTTCCTTTCCGTCCCCCATATCACCCTTTCCATCTCCCAGTTAGCCTTCCCCGTTATCAACCTATCTTCGTCGGGGTCTCGTTCAGGGTGCAATGTCTCTGCCCAAAATAAACGTCGTTGCTAAATGAAAGAAAGTGGTTGTCCTGTGCTTGTCCTCCGTGTTTTATTCTTTCAATTTTGTGTACTCGATGTAACGGAGTCGGTAAAATTCGGAATTTACTTCGTTAAATTGAAATTTCGCTACATAGAAATTCGAGGCTAACGTTAAAGAAAGTTTCCACAAATGTTTCTCGGGTGAACAAAACTCGCCGAGGACGCCTCTATTTCGGTTGAAAGTAGTCCATCACCTTTTTCTGAGCCACTCTTGGCATTATTATTGGCATCACACGACGTTCGCATAGCCAGACGGCCTGCGTTGCGTCTTCGTCTTGCTGTGGGATCGCGAACCGCCTCAAGACATTCATCGCGTCCACCACTTTACGGTTACGGGGCACATCGCAGGTGTCTTGCTCCTCAGGCTTGATGTCGTCCCATTCTTGCGAGTTCCCATGAACATCGCTAGCTATCGCCTCGTCGGTCACCTCCTTCGTCGCAATGACAGCAGAGTCGGCGTATAGAAAGTCGTCGTAATCGACGTTGTCAGGGGCGGCTACATCGCCTTCGAGGCTCCATCGCCCAGGACAACGAGAAACGCACGCTTTTAGTTAGGCCTCGAAACGAACTACTCAGCGCGAACGAAGCCGACGGACGAAACGGCGGCGGCTCTAGTGTCCTCTAGTAGCCGTTCTGTACACACTCGCCAGATTCGGCCCGTTTCACCCTTTGCGCTTTATCGGGGGCCCATTTCAGCGCATGTGCTTCCCAAAATCTCCTTTGGGACCCAAAAGTTTGTGATAAATTGTCCATGAAATTTCGTTATGTCGAAATTTCGGCAAACGGGACTTCGTTACATAGAGGTCAAAAATACATGGCGTGCATACACTTGCGGTTAGAAAAAGTTATGTACTTCGTTACATCGGGGGTTTCGTTACATAGAAGTTCGTTACATCGAGGTTTGACTGTATATTCAAAGTTGTGGGTCATCTAAGGCACACATTTCATTTTAAAAATAGAAAAGAATGTGAACCCCGTTTTTGTGGCCTCCAAGACCTGCAAATATGTTGAACGAAACAAAATCTTGCACAGGTCACAGGAAGTACAAAAACATGTCATTCTCAATATGGCAAAGTACCACTGGCTGAACAGCTAAACGACGCGATGGTGGCGCATGATGGATTGACGTTGCGATGGACGTGGTGCTGCTACTTCGAAACTGTCATTTGTGGCACCAGCTAATCAATCTTCAAGCGCAGAACTTCGAGCGGAAGTGATATAAATGCAAAACAATCGCACAGGAAACGGCGCACATAACTTCATCGTCTGCTGCACATGCCAAAAGAGCGGTGAAAAAAAAAATCGCAGTCAGGTGTAGTTAAGTGTTTCCGGTCATGAGCTTCTGTGCTTGTGTTTCGGTTTCGAGCGGTTGAGTTTTTTGGATTTATTAAAAATGTATGTGACTCTGTAGCAAAATATTGATTGGGGAATCGCCTGGCAAGACATTAAAAAAAAATTTCAGGGGGGTGTCAGTGTTTCTCTAAAGGCTGGCACACAGGCAGCTCTTTCTGGGGCAGGAAACCCTTCAATATTCTTCCTCAGTTCAGTTCCAAAACTGTTTCTTGATTTAGAAATCAAAACCAACGACATTCGTGGATAATGCTGACGAGTTACTCTAGTTTAGGGTAGGGTAGAATAGGGTAGGGTAGGGTAGGGTAGGGTAGGGTAGGGTAGGGTTGGGTTGGGTTGGGTAGGGTAGGGTAGGGTAGGGTAGGGTAGGGTGGTAGGGTAGGGTGGTAGGGTAGGGTAGGGTAGGGTAGGGTAGGGGGGGTAGGGTAGGGTAGGGTAGGGTAGGGTAGGGTATAGGAAGAGCGGAAAGAAAATTGGGCATGGGAGGCAGGAGAAGGTGGCAACGGTGGTGAAGTTGTCTTCCTGTCTTTTGATCCATGCTTCCTCTCGCCTCTTCTTCTTTTGATGTGTGTGTCCACACATCTAAGGTGTGTGTGTCCAGTCCAGTCTTTTTGAGGAAGGAGACTGGACTAGACTTACCCCCATTCCCTCTTGTGCTCTTCTCTCGCCCTCACCCAAAAGGAGCGCATCCAGGAGTTTACTTCCTGCAGGAAGGAGAAGGGGTTTTTCACCTTTGAGGGAAAGGAGAAATCGAGGGGTGGTTTCCTCCTTTCTGTTTGTTCACTGGTCTTTAAAACAAAGTTTCCAATTACTTTTTTCTTTCCAGATTGTGAGCTCCATCTGCGAGTTTGTGGAAGGCTCAACAGCTGAGATCCGTTCCGGCTGGCGGCCCCTGTTCGGGGCCCTGCGGGCGGTGAGAATGCCCTGCTCGGCCACCGCCTGCTGCCCGCAGCGGAGCCTCGGCGGCTCGGAGAGGGAGCAGCTGGAGCGGACCCACCACCTGCGGGTGGTCCTGGATGTCTTCGATGCCTTCCTGGGCACGGACAACCCGGGCGTCTTTGCCAACGCAGCCGTCGACTGCCTCCTCTGCCTGCTCAAGCACGTCCGGGGACCCAGTACGACTTTTACGGCTACGGCCATTATTGGCGAGGTTTTGCAGCAGATCCGGTGTGGTCCGCTAAATTTAGTAGGAGATGTTTCTTTGCCAAATTTAGTGAGGAATCACAATGTCATATGACTTTGGGACTTCACGCGACACCGGGACTTTACACGGAGCGTTTCCCCGTTAAATCTAATGGAGGAATTTCTCCTCTAAATTTAGCGGGGAAATTGTGACATCACGTGACAATGTGATCTTTGCACCTTTGCCAAGTCTTGAAGGGTGGTGGAGAATGGTTCCGTGCGGCCTGTGTGCAGCAGAATGTGCAGTGCCGCTGCTGTTGCCTCAGTTCATTTGAATGACAGAACAAGAAACCAGCAATTTTTGTTTTGTTTATTCAGGCATGTTATTCACCCTCCGTGGAGAGCTGTAGTAAGTGTGAGAAGTATGACGTGTCGGAGAAAAATAAAAAGATATATAAATTTACATTTTCAGGACGGGCGTAATTGAAGTATGCATACCGAGATATGATGTAGTGTAGGGATTAAATGTAATGCCAGCGCACATACCAGGGTACAATATGGAAGGGTCTATAAAAGAATGACATAAAATATAATAAATGAAACAGAAGTTTGCAAAGCAATTGTGTCTCGAGGGAAACTGAGGAAGGCTTATGCGACCGATACCAATTGCAGAGTCTAAGACAATTGCTGCAGTGTATTAGATTGGCAGGTATGAGAACAAACCCCATTGTCGTTGTACGCTGACCGTTATACCTTACAGGCCTCGTTAGTGATGTTGATTGCACTTTCTGTCCTGTCTCTAGCTGAGTTGCAAGATTTGGGCGAAGGGGAGGCAACCATCGCCCAAGAGCTGGATGCCATTCCGCTCAACCTGTGCCAGGCAGCACTCAAGTACCTGGAGCGCTGTGCTCAGATGCTCTCCTCAATGTACCTGATGCCGGCGTGTCCCGTGTTTCATTCTGCGATAAGGCAAGTGTTAACTAGACTGCACTTTAGCTGGGAAGGTCAAGGTTTTAACGCAAAAGCATTAACTATCCCATGGAGCAGAGCCAGTGGCGTCTGTAACCGCAAATATACGCGCAAGAAATGCCCATTCTCTCATTGGCTGAGCAAAACGGCTCCTAGATAAACATCGGCAGCCGCTCTCATTTCAGGCAATGCCGGAGGGGGGGGGGAGGGGAACCTGTGGTCGCTTCACAAGAGCATGCACTCGGCAACCTTGGCGGTAGTGAAAGGTGGCTGTACACGCCAGTACACCGCAGACAAACTAAGGGAGCGGTAGAACGACATTCATGCTTTTGCATTCACAACTCATAAGAAGTGCTTGATGTCCTTGGAATTTTTTTGGGATGACCCTGTTTATTTCGAGAGAGCATACCAACAACAGTAGTTGTTATCATTCCATAAAATCTACATGTGCAAGCAATGTGTCAATGCTGCTTTTGAACAATAATTTGGCATACAGTAAAAACATGAGAATAGCTCTTCATTAGAAGTTTACATAACTTTGTTTACGTCAAACTTAATGGGAGATATTTTTTTATTCTCCTTGAAATTATGAGATGTAAATAAAATTAGAGATAGAAGCATTTTCTATTATCTAGAGAGGTTGTAAGCAATGCATCAATGCTGCATTTAAGCAATAATTAAACTTACAATAAAGCACAAAACGTTAAGCATAATGAAAGGGATGTTTTTGTTGTCCATAAAATTGAGATATGGATCATTTTTAAGATAGAAGCATTTTTTATAATCTGCAGAATGTGTGAGCAATGCTCGAATGCTGCATTTGAACAGTAATTTGACTCAATAAAAGCACTAAGTTTTAGTTTATATAGTTTAGTTCATATAGTTTTAGTTCATAAAGGTTTATTAAACACGAAAAAAAAAAAATGGAGAGATGTTTTTGTCATCCTTACAATAATGAGATATAGGTTATTTTATAGGTAAATATTTTTTTTTCAAGGTGATGTTGAAGTTTCTAAATCTTTGGAGAGTGATTGAGTTGACCTTGGTGCTCGGTGGTTTGCCCTATTAGGATAAAGTTCAACCTGGAGCCGAACTGTGTGGACCCTGTCATTCCCGACATGGAGTTGATACTCTTCAGGGAGCACGACTCGGTGTCTGAGCATTCCAGAAAGGGCAGCATGACAGATGAAGGGGATGACAAAGTATGGTATGTCCAGGTATGTGCATCTAGAGTTCCATCCTCTGGCTTTTGAATGGTTCAAGAGTGTAGGGAGGGTGATTTTACAAAGTTGGTGACAATGTGATGAAATTTCGTAGCATTATCATATTATATAATTAAGGAGCACCTCTATAAGGGCTGTTCTAGCTAAGAGATAAGTCTGAAAGAAGAGCATCATGATATGAGATGGAAAGACACTGCGGGAAATGTGTCGCTAAATGATAGAAATAATTAGGCTGGTTGGGCGAGAAGGTGCTATGCATAGAAATTAATGTTCTTGCTAAGATTGTAGTTATTTTGCTCATTTAATTTTTTATTATATATAATTATTAGGTATCAGTTACACTAAATCAGTTTGTGCATTAACAATATTTAGTCTATCATTATTTTAGGTACTTAGGCCCTGATGGGAAAGTATGTTTACTATACCTATAAATTAATTAATCATCAGTTAGGCTAAAATAGTTCTTACAATATTGTTATTTATTTGATCATTCTCTAATGTACCTAGGCACTCATGGGAAAATATTTATACTAAACCTATCATCAATACTAAATTAGACAAACAATTTTTACCCTATGGTTATTCAGTACAGGGTGTCACAAAAAAAAATTTACAGGTCTTTTTTTTTTACTGCAAAAATAAACTAGGCATTGCTGAACGCTCATTCTCCGCCCAAAGGTACCATTAGAGGTCACAACCAGATGTCAAAGTTTCAGCCCGATCCGATACCTTATTCAAAAGTTATAAGTGATTTTCTGAAAATTTTAATGGGAAAATGGAGCCTATTTTGCCAGTTTTTGGGTTTCTGGTGCCATAGAGCCCCATGTATTCGAAAACTCCGTCGGCTGCCATTTTCCCATTGAAATTTTGAGAAAATTACTTATAACTTTTGAATAAGGTATCGGATCGGATTGAAACTTTCGCATCTGGTTGTGACCTCTAGCGCTACCTTTGGGCGGAGAATGAGCGTTCGGCGATGCCTAGTTTATTTTTGTGGTAAAAAAAAATGTGTAAATTTTTTTGTGACACCCTGTACTTTTTACTTCTCTAAGGTGCTTAGGTTCTCATGAAAAAAGAAGTCTGCTGAACCTATTTTCAGTAAACCATCGTGACTTGTTGTTAGTGCACTTCGAAGACAACTTTGTCAGCCTCTTTTCACCTAGAAAGAATTTATTAGGCTGATTTAGGTATTTGTTTTAAGATTATTTCTTTTTGTGCAGACAATAAGACAATAAGAATGAAAAGTTGCAGCCTTGCCTCGCTATGAGAACCATAGAAAAATGAGAGGGATTTTAGTGCAGTAAGTTACTGGACAATTTCTAGCATGCTTGGGTTTTAAGAGCATCACGCGTTCCGATCACCTTCGCAGAATGACATGGACGAAGACATTGAGCTCCTTCCCACCAACCACACGGTGTCTCTGGAAGAGCTGGACCGGCCCACGGGCGTGCTTCACGTCTGGTTCCTGCTCCTGGAGGGCCTCGCCGGGGCCGTGGCCACCTGTCCTCGCAAGTACCAGCCCCACACCATAGACACCCTCTTCCAGATGCTCCGTGGACTCTGGGACGTCCCAGGTACCAACCCCCGGGGCTTAAGTGCATGCCAGGAAAGCCAAACGAGTTACAGTGGCCCTTAAGTAGAGGTCTGCAGTCCCTTTGGGGTTGCTGAAGGTCTCCCTAGGTTCCCCGAAGCCCTCGACTGTCAGTCAAGCCAAGCCTCGGGTGGATTTATGGGTCAGGCTTGTGGGGGGAGGGTTGCAGAGAGATTTGATGTCATGGGCGATGCGTTGCCCAGTTATATTTTGTTGATGGCTACTATATGCCATTTTCTCAAAAACAAAACATTTGTTCCTATAATCAAGCATGGCATTTCTTCCTTAAAAATAAGTTGCCCTCGCTGGGCTCAGGGGGTCGGTCGCTCCACTGCACTTCTCTCCCTCCCTAAACTTTGCCCCCGAGCCAATTAGGGAAAAACTTTTTCCTCTTTATTGATGCTGGCTGTTCCACAATAATAAATAGACCAAACCATGTGCGCCGAGCGAGTGGCATTGATTTTTCTCTGTCTCAGAGCTTCAAAGTTGGTTTGCACACATATAGTTTTCTTCATTTACCGTTTTGTTATTGTAATCGTCCAACACTCCCCCCTCCCCTCTCCGGTAGGTGGGGACCCCGATCACGTCTGAAACATTGGCGGTTGAGAACCATAGAATATGTTCCTAAGGGTGTTCTATCGCACCAACTGTATGCCACCATACATTTTATAAAGAGGGTTTGAATAATAATTGGGAAAGACGGCACTGTAAGGGAGAATGGGAAGTGTGCATTCCGATACATTTCGTTGTAACTAGGGTTCCATGCTTACGCTAGATACCGACAAACGGTGAAAAGTGACCACTGAGCCAGTTTTACCGAACTCGAGGAAACGGGAAAACCCAGAATTGGAGCTGTCCTTGCATAAGAAAAGCTTCACAGCCAGATATAGACAGCCAGATCTTAAAAGGTAACTGCAAAGAAAAAAAAGTATTTTTTTAAACAGCCTAATTGGGACAAGCATGTCACAAAACAAATGTTCCGCGAAAAAAATAACTTTTTTAACAATATTTACGCCACAAGACATAATTTAGTCGGAGTCAGAACCTCTCCACATTTGAAACTCCCGCTCTTTCGACCCCCGCGGAGGAGAAGTATGCCCCACCCCTCACTCTCCTGACGCAGCGTCTTGACTTCTGGTAAGATCTGGCAACAACGCATGTTAAACCAGAAGCTGCGCGGTTTGCGAGCTCATAGCGAAGACGTGACCGGAGAAGTGCCCCTGTGATGTTCGCGGAAGACGGAAAGTATCATTCGTAATCGTCGTGTGTGCTTGGAAAGTGAAGGGAGTCACAGGGTCCACGAGTGCGCAACCACAAGCCAAGGTCACGACAGCGCTGCGTTGACTTCGGCGATCTCGTTCTGTTTGGTGCAACACTGCGATGCGACGAAGAGCTGAAACGTTCGTGGTGTGTGGTGTGGTGCTTGGAAGTAGACACCCACACTAACACGGAGCGCAAATTGGTTTTGTGGGGTTGATGTTCAACGGGTTCAGTCCCGTCGTTGTCATCTGATCCAGTCAAACTGGTCCGGGAGGACTCGGCGAGCGTTTTTAAAAGTAAATCTTCCTTCGTTCCGTTTCAAAATGTGGAAGTATCCCGACGCATACCGTGAGTAAAAAGCTGCGGGCGTTTTCAACAAAATTACGTTGTTTTAATTGAACAATGAACTCCGAATTGTTGTCCTAAATCTGCCGTTTTTATGCTTCGTGTTGTTGGACTGCGTTTGCACAGCGACGTGTTGCGCTCATCATGCGGTGTGAATAAATTTGGGCAAGATTTCGTACCTGCACACAGATGCATGAACTGAGACCATTTTTTACGTAATGAACATAGTGCTTTTTTATTTTGTGTGTCTAGTCGCGGACGTTCGATGCACCCAGTGCGAATCTCGACGGCCTCCGGAGCGATATGACGAGAACGTAACTGGACACGTTTGTCGCTACGCGAACGCCCGATTGCCTCCAGCCAAATAGTATTCCTTTCGGGGCGAAATGGCTGCTGGAAGGCTCGCTGTCGGCATCACTCATCTGACATCTCTAAAAGTCGGCGCAAGCAAGCAAACAAAAAAACAAAAAAAATAAAAAAAACCAAAAGCACGCTAAGCAAGCAAAGAGGAAAACGAAAGAACTGCGCTAGGAAAGCCAAAATCCCGCGTCGCTTCCTATCACTAACACCTGCGACAGCTGCTAAACACACACTACTTGCACTTCAAGAAGTCTCACTCAAGCAGCTGGGTCAGCACGAAACACTGATCACTTCGGCGAAACGACTAGTCGAGGTAGGCAAGACAGGCTGGAGCAGAGACTTCGGCAGCCATTAAAGAATCGCGAAGCTTTTGTTTGTTATGGTATGAATCCAAACGGAAGTGCCCATTTTGTAAACTTTTTGTAAAGAATAGTAACTTTCCTCACATGGGTTATTCTTTAAACATAAAAATATGCCGCTCAAAAGGAAATTGCAACATATAACAAAGGTTTAATAACCAAGATCTAAGCTGTCAATCAAACTCTTAGCCAATGAGAAGTACAGCAGCCGATTGGGAGGAACGTCACGGAATCCCAACTTCGTGGCGCGAGATTTAAAACGGACGAAATAGCCGCAAACTAAAATCGGTCTCGCGCAATAAATATTGCTGTGAAAAATTTTTTTTTTCGCGGAAAAATTGTTTTTTAACGTGCTTGTCCCAATTAGGCTGTTAAAAAAAAAACTTTTTTTTCTTTTCAGTTACCCTTTAAGAAGGAATGGGGATGCTGTGTCCAGTAGTGTTGAATTAGCAATATTCATAATAAGGAGAACTGGCTCTGTTCATTCGGCACTATCTGACTTGTTCGTGGCTGGCCGTGGGCCAAATCGGTCAAAGGTGTTTTGAAATTATGTCATAGGAATATTGTCTATACACAGACGATGGTAACCAAAATATTTGTTAAGGACAACAGCATTCATAATATCCAGACGTGAGTTGTTGTGACTTTAATTTAACCATCTCGACAACGTGTCAAGGGAGGAATATTACATTAAAAATTGGGCTTGGGCTAGTTGGTCCATACTGGTTAAAAGGTTAAAAAGCGTGATCAAAATGAAGGCAATGAAAACACAGACGACAGGACAGGTGCCTGTCTTGTCATCTTTGTGTCTTCATTGTCCTAATTTTGTTTGTGCTTTTTAGCCTTTTAATGAGTAATATTAGCTCATTGTACCGACGTTGCCTCCCCTAGTTCCTGCATTTCTCAAATGCCTGTTAATTCCAACAAAGAATGTGATGAGTCGGTGGGAAATCAAATGTGTTCTTAGTGGGGACGACCGTTATATCTCGTAAGGGCGCCCGCCAAAAATGAAGAGACAAATAGTGAAAACATAAGGTGGGCAGGATGAAACAGAAAATCTTAATAAAAAATTGATGACAAACACCGGGGCACCTGCTACAAACCACGTAATGTGGGAACTGAGTCTGATACCACAGATTGCGGACACGGCAAATTTGCATTTCACGGTGCAATAAACACGCGGAAACCAACTACCAACTCGCGTGCTACGGGAACCAATATTACGCGCGCAGATCGCGGACAAAAAACTCGGGAGCTCGCCACGAACTCGCATGTCATGGAAGTCGATACTGTGCGTGCACATTGTGTATGAAAACGTGGGAACCCACTAAGAACTTGCTTGTCACACGTACCCGCAGATCACGCAGTTGATGTGATTCCCATTGGACATTGTGTGATGTCCAACGGGAATCCTATCAACCACGTGATTGGAAGGTGGACAGTGTGGGAATCGGGGGATGAGCGATGTTTCGGAATTTTTATGTTACCGATGTTGAACCAAAAAGACGGGATGGGCGATTCTTCGGGGGAGGGTGCCCTTACGGGATTTTACGGTACTCTTGATTTTGTTATGTAAAAATTTACAATTCCTCTTTACTTTTTATTCCATCGTGTCATCATTACAGGACCAGAGTTTGGGGTGTATGCGGTCAACCACCTGCTGCTACCCATGCTCCAGGGATGGCTGCGAAGGGCAGCCAAGACCCACCGGGGATGGGACGGCTTTGCCACAAATTTCAAGCAGTGCTGCGGACTTGCCACGGAACTGGTCGTCGATTACCTCACCCAGCTCTCGGGTATGTAGAATCAAACCAGTGTTATAATCAAAACAGAGAGATTTATTTTTGGCAGACAACATCGGTGTTGTATAACGACTGTTCAAAGTTTCTATTAGGACCAACCTTAAAATACCAAGCAAGTGCATGCCCACCCACAAGCTGAAGATAATCACAAAATAATGGGGATGGGTGCTTGTAGGTCCATGAGTAGAGGCGCAGAAGGAACACATGGTAGGGTAGGTCTTTGTTTGGTGCAGCAGGATGGTGTAGGTGCCATATAGGGTCTAGCGGAACTACTAATTTTTAAAGCAGCCGCACCACTCTCATTAAGCATGCTTTGCACCGTCGCTTTCGCATCAAACTTCACCGCCTTGCACTGGCGCACGCATGTAAAGCTTCACCGCCTTGCACTGGCTTCTTGGAGGAGCAGCAGACACGGAGGAGCATCTCGGTTAGTGTGGTGGGCTCAGAAGATTGCTGGGTGCTTTATGTGTCCTTTGCTTATATATTTAAAATGCTTTAAAAGTAGGTGTCTGGCATTGTGACATGGATACATGTTCAGTATTTTACTGGCTGCCATCTAGCATTTCCTACTCTGATTTTCAATTTTGAGCACTTTCATGCAGAGCTGATAACACACATGCTGCATTTAAAATTTTGTTTTCCACATTTACTCGAATGGAGCCCGTGCATTCACTTTCCCATGCACAAAGTGGAGGTCCACTCATTGCAACTTATGGAAATCTCTATGATTGGCTTATTGCAATGTCATAGACCAGTAAACCAATTGATAGCAACCGGCGGTAGGATTCTCAGTATGTCATTATGTTTGAGAATTTCAGCCCTTGGAGAATTCCCATCAAGCGTCTTGCGGTATGGAGTATATTTTCAATATTAAAGGCACTGGGGTGCTGCCACCTCTTCACAACCTTTCTCTGCTCTATGTCTCCAACCAGTCCCTTTCTTTTGTACTTGATATTTGTCAATTTGTAGTCCCAATAAAATATGTGGGGGGGGGAGGGGGGGTGTTGGTGGCAGAGGCTATAAACGAGAAAAATGTAGTCAGAAGTTGAACCTGATAGTTGCCCTCATTCTTGCACCAAATGTAGTGATGTAATTCATTTTTAAAATTTCACTTTATTTTTTGTGCGAGTAGTTTTTTCTCCTTGGCACTGCGAAACCTTTGATATGTCATCAGCCAACTCGATGCTGAGGATGTTTTTTTCCTGACACTGATCTCTAGGAATGTTGTTTTCAGCCTCCGGGACCATGTGCCAAGTGCGGGGACTGCACCTGATGGTGCATCAGCTGTTTCTGGTGCTGACCGAGTGCATTGCCCAACCTGCGGAAGTCATATCTCGGCTGGGCTGCGCCTGCATTCGGTGAGCATTACCTCGCTTGAAGCCAGAGGTCATAAGTAGGCCGTAGACGTTCCGGTTTTAGCTGAAAAGCACAGAAAAACATCCGTCAGTGACAGAAATACAAAATTGGCTAAAACCGAGAAACACCGATAAACTCTTGTCGATGTCGAAAATGCAACGCTTGGAGGACGCTTAAGCTTCGCCTTTAAAAGTGTAATGTGATGGTGTTATCGGGTGCCATTCGCAAAGCCTTCTTATATAAAGCCCCACTCGCTCTCAAGCTGTGCAAGCGTGTGTCAGTGGCCTAGTTGGTTGCGTGTGTTGGTGACGTCACATGACGTCACGTGGGACGTCACACGTGACTGTGACGTCATGACCCTATTGACCCGCAAAATTTGATGGGAAAATTTTCCGCTAAATTTAGCGGGTCGATAGGGTCATAACGTCACAGCCACGTGTGACGTCACAAGTGGCTGCTCGTATTGCATTATAGGATTATAAGGTCCCACCGACGCCGACGCTGGATTTCTTGCGACACGAGCTTTTAAATGCTATTGCCTTAAAATCTGCTAAAACCGAAAAACACAGATTTCTTGAAATCTTTGCTTTGGCTAGGACTGTTTCTATTGAAACCCTCCCCTCTTAGACTGGGTACTCTTAGTTTTTTTGTGAGATTTTATCACTAATAATTACTATAATTACCAAAGTTAGATCATAATTATGTCACTTGCCATGGTGAGACGTTGAGTGTTTCAACATGCTAATTACGGTTTTACATCATTAAAATTTATGTTGCCATCTTTACTTAATGAACTTGAAGTGAATGATGCCTATACTTGAAAAGACAAATCGAATGTTAGCAAACATACTGTTAGAGTCTCAATTTCTATGTGATACTGTAATGGATAAGTTGTAAAATTGTTTCTCTGGTTGGCCAATGTCTCTAATTAATATTCTGTGGCAACAGAGCATAAAAAAAAAAGACATCCATCGGATGTGGTCGCGCGGGGCTGAAGGGCGACAAGCGCGTGTGACGGACATAAAAAAATAGTCTTGGCACGAGCTTCGTCGTCTCCGGTTCCTTTTCTTGCTTCTCCACCACACTGGTGACCCGTGAATTATGACCACGAACACACAAGAAACTCGTTGATTCTACCACCGGACTCTCCGTAATGGGCAAGCTCACAACCATCTCATCTTTTGCCTTCACGAAAAGAATGCTGCATACACAAGCCGCACACAAGTCTCATCAAAGAATTCCCGATTTTGACTGCCTCCCCTGACTGGACCAAACCTGCGACGCATGACGTTGTACACCGTATCGTCTCCCGTGATCAACCTACTCGTGCAGTTCTTCGGCGATTATCCTGAGAAACTTCGCATCGCCCGGCAAGAATTCAAACACATGTTGGAAATGGGAATCATTAGGTCATCCTTGAGCTGTTGGTCCTCACCCCTCCACATGGTTCCCAAGAAAACTGGCGACTGGAAGCCTTGTGGGGATTACCATACTTTAAGTTTGGCCACCCTCGCCGACCGCTACCCATTGCCAAACATTCAAGACTTTACTGTCAACGTCAGAGGATCTACTATTTTTTTCGAAAATAGGCCTCACGAATTTTGCAGTAACTGAGTAAGATAGGTTTAACAAAGATATGTTTAAAATCGGAGAAACCATCGGTATCGCTATCATTGTTTTTTATGCGGCTACGGCGACACAACATATGCGCTAGACGTGCTGAGGTGGAAAATGAGCTTAGATAAAGTTTACTCGGAAGCAGAAAAAGAAAAAGAAGAACACAGAAGTGGACACTGGCGACCATGGCACAGCGGTTTATGATGTAAATCAATGCGAAATCGTCTTTTGTGATTTGTTTTTCTACTTTTCTTTTTAAAATTAAGTTGCAGTTTAGACCATCCTCACACTTCGAAATACTTAGAAAATATAAGTTTCCGAATAGTACTATTCGATTTGAAGTCAGATCGAATATAGCATTATTCGCTTCGATATTTGAAGGTTTCAAATATTTGCACAACCCTACAATTTTGCTTATCTTGCTTCGCTGCAGTGCATCCGAGTGCTAAAAGGAAACCATTCCCCCAGAGCGGGATGCTAAACATGCAAGCGTCAAATAGAAACATAAAAAAAAACAACTTAACTCCTAGTTGCAGTAAAAATTTCTGAATTAAACTGCGGTTATTATTTATGATAGACTGTGGTATTCTGTCGATATATTCTTCAGATTCGTGATTTAGCGAGTGTACTCGCAAGAAACTATATGAACTGCTCTATGCTAGGTTAGTTTTTATTCAAACTTTGTTGTTTAGTCGTCACCTTTATATATGTTTTATCCATTCGAGGTACAGTCAATACAGTCAAACCCGACTATATCGAACCCGTTTACATCGAATTATCCCTTATATTGAACAATTTCTGTGCACAGTAATGTTACAGTGATAATATATAGCAAAAACTATGGTTACATCGAACAAAATTAGCAGCCGCTACCTATATATCGAACTGCCAAGAGAGCCGGCTTGCTCTGCAAGCTGGCTTTCCCCCAACGCGAGTGGTCGCATTGGGGGAAAGCCAGCTTGCAAAGCTCGCTGACCTTTTTTTTTTTTTTTTTAAGCAATCGCGTCAACCGTTTGGAAAAAAAAAAAAAAAAAAAAAAAAACTCTTTTGTGGAGGGAGCGGGGAGAGGGTGCTGCGTGCTCCCTTTCCCCACTCCGTCCGCAAAAGAGAATATTATTTTTTTTTTTTTTTCCGAGCGGTTGACGCAGCCGTTCGGGGAAAAGAAAAGCCAGCTTGCTCTGCTAGCTGGCTTTCCCCCAACGCAGCCGCCTGCCTTAGGGGAAAGTCAACTTGCAGAGCAAAACGGCGCTCTGCTGAAGGTGCTCCTGCTCGGACGTGCTCCGTGCTCTCGGCATAGTTCGGCGCTAATGCGCGAATATAACGGGTGATTCAAGGGGCGGCCAGGCTCTTTAAATCGACCGCAAAATTCGGTTTCTTAACCTATCGCGCTACGACTTTGTGCAGTGTTGCCCACGGATGGTGCATTTTTTTTTGTAAAATTTGCAAAAAGCGAACTTACCTGAGGAAAAAGTAAAGAAAGAAAAAGGCTTAGCTCCTATGGAAATGCAGCGACGCCACCGGTCTTCAAATAATGCGGCGCCGTTTCGCACGGCAGACAAGAGATAGCGCAACGAACGCCGCCAACGAACGAGCATACGCCTCACCCAGCGCAGGATGGCAGGCGAGCTCGGAGGCCGTCGCCTGAACTCCGTTCCGAAGCGTCGGCGGATTTCTTTTGTCCTATGGCACTCCACGTACCAAAGTACGACCTTAGCTCATTCGCTGGGAGTTAAATGCACCATATCGACGTCAAACGTAAGAATACAGCGCGGATAACAGTTGCAGAACCAAAGACAGACGCGGTAGTATAAAGAGGAACTGCAAAGCAGACGACATCAGTACCCCGAAAAAAAAACAGTCAAAATAACCCGATAAAACATTTTTTTAATCGATTATGTGTCCATTCAATGTGTTTTATTAGTAAGGATGATAAAATAATGCATTGCCAACTGATATCAGAAAAACTCGCGCCGCTTTTGAGTCAAAAAGATTGTCTGCTAAAGAAAAGACGCCGGCTCTCGACGTCGTATGCTCGTTCGTTGGCGGCAGTTGGCGTCGCGATTGCTTGCGCCATTTCTTGTCTCCCGTGCGAAACGGCGCCGTGTTGTTTGAAGACCTGTGGCGTCGCTGCATTTCCATAGGAGCTAAGCCTTTTTCTTTCTTTACTTTTTCCTCAGGTAAGTTTGCTCTTTGCAAATTTTACGAAAAAAATGCACCATCCGTGGGCAACGCTGCACAAAGTCGTAGCGCGATAGGTTAAGAAACCGAATTTTGCGGTCGATTTAAAGAGCCTGGCCGCCCTTTGAATCACCCAGTAGAAGGCAGCGGCCTCAGCATTTTGGAGTCCGTCGATAGCGTAGAAAAATATGGTTATCACGGGTGCTATGAAGAAAAAGCAGCAGAAGATGCAAGATTATTTCGTTGTGTAATATGTCAGCAGAAAGTGGATTTTTGAGAGTCAAATTTATTAAAACTTTTATATCGAATTATCCGCTATATCGAACTGGTAGGCGTTTTTTAGCGAGTTCAATATAAACAGGTTTTGACAAATCAAGACTAAATTAGGTCAAGCAGTAGAAGGAAGCGTAGGAATAACCTTAACTACTTTGGCTAAATTGTTTTAGTTAGACATACTTATCGATCACATGCCAATCTCTGTTATTATGAAGTTCTGCATACAAAATGTAATTGATTTTCATAATTTAAAGACAAGTGTTTTTTTAAATCTGAATTTATAATTTTTGTTTTATTACAACCTTTAGAACTTGAATGAAACATCAATCTGTGTGCTGAAGATTATTCTTACATTATTTTAGTGTAATATACTATTTGGTTTACATTTTATTTCATACCCATAATGACCTTTCACAGCAGCCCATACTGTCCTTCATCGATCAGTATCTTCTTGCCATGCCTAGTGTATCTATCTGCCACTAAACAGCTAGTTCTGTGTCTGAGGAAATCAAACCTGCCATTGCACAGAAGTGTGAAGGCAAAGCATGCACGTTTTTTAGTTTGATAGGCAAACACACGAATCTTAACATATAATATTCACAGTGAATGAATAAAAATGAAGCGAATGCTTGTGCTTCAAAATTACTTTTTGCTGCTTCATAATGGCTTTTTGGCTGCTAGAAAATGACTTGGGTCAATTGCATCACTGAGAAAACTGGGAGAATGTGTGTTAGAAAAGACCCGGCATGTTTAGTTGCGGCGAGAAGTTTCGGTGTTGCCATCTAGTGGAAGCCCTGCACAACCCAGAGCTGAATGGGCCTTCGTTCAGCCTCGCTGTCTCGCTACTTTTTATTTTGTCTTTTTTTTCTGACATGTTTTTGCATTCTTTGCGAGCAATTACGAATTTTGCATCTGGCACGGGTCTTCCTCCGAGGCTTCAATGCCTCTAACTGGAGTGTTCTTATTTTTTTTTGTCCTGGGCAAAGCACAGTGAAGATGCTCATTTTTAGCTCACTAATTTTTTTTATTTTACATTTTTTTACCCAGTTTCAGAAACATTCTTTGTACCACTTTCTTGGAGAACAACCAATGGCACCATCGTTATCCTGGTTTCCTTTCTTGAGAAAAACTTACTAGTTCTCGATCCCAGTTCTTGCATCTTTAAAAAAATCAGGGGCAGTCTTGCACCCATTTGCTTTTGTGCACATCCTGGACTTTTCCAAGCTTAAAAAAATCGGAAGCAGTACCACAATTATCATTTTGGTAATTACGGTGAAAAAGTGAATGCGCCTAGCATATAAAGTGTGGATGACTATGAGTCTTTACAGAGGTAATGCAATAATAAATGTCACGTTCTGAAGAGGCACACAATATAAAAGCCTAACTGAAAAAAAAAATAAAACGAAAACAAAGCATTATGTACACAATTAATATTGGAGAGGAAAAGAAACATAGACAAGCTTCTAGTGGAAATCGTTTTGTCAAATTATCTCCATCAACGAGTCATTTTGTTGAGATTGTGCGGCAGTAATTTGTGTTTCACATGCAGCGATTTCGCTCCTAGAATGGTGCGATTCCCACCGCCATGGCGCTCTGGCCAGCCGCAGCGGCAAAGCGGCGCTGTTCCAGAGGTTTGGAAAGTTTTTGCTGCGGCAGAGCGGTAGTATCTGCGCTGGCCATTCACAATGCGGCGGAGCTCGGTGTGACACGAGGAGAAACATAGCGGGAAAGCTTGCGGATGGCGTTTTCACGTCTTTCAAGCAGACGACATGTAGAGAAAGTGCACAAGCGACTGGTTTGCGGTTTCCTTTTTTTTTCATTTTCACTAGTGGGTTCAGCTTGTGTCATTTATATTTTTTTGCTTTAGTGGTTGCGTTGGAACTGTTGGGAAATTAGGAAGAGGATTCTTCTTTCCTTCCTCCGAATATTTTGCGAGGAATGTCTGAACTGTATGGGCATATCCTTGTTTGAGGCCGATTGTCCGCCTGCCCCCACTGTTCCAACACCGCTGGCCTTGGAACTGTGCTTGCAAGGTCAAGTTTCCCTTTCTTCTTTTGGTCTGTGTCAGAACCTGACCGTATCGGCATTCTTGAGACTTTCCTGTTTAGTGTTTGAGAGTTTCTTGTGTTGTCGTGTTTCAATGTCGCCGTGTTTCGCCTCCTCATGAACACATACATATCTCACATACTATCTCCATACATATCCATTTCGGAGGCGGCCATATTTGTTGGAGTCGAACTGAGGTTTCACCCTCCGCGACAACAAGCTTTCAGAAGTAAAAAAACAAATACAATTTTCTTTTTTCATTTTAATTGTTTATTTTGTTTTATTCAAGTAAAAATAAAAAAATGAAAGATGTTTGCAAATCTTTGTAACGTGAAATTAGGGTGCAGCTCTTGAGGAGGAGGAGGGTAGGGTAGGAGGGAAGGGTATGTCCTTCCTTCTCCTTTATACCCTCCCCTCCTTCCCTCCTTTTCATCCGTTCCTCCTCCTCCTCTCCCCTCCTCTCCTCCTCCTCCTGCCTACCCTCCCATCCTCCTCCATACCCTCCCCTCCTCCCACAGTTTCCCCGCTAAATTTAGCCAAAAAATTGACGCCACATGACCTCAACAGCAATTCGAATTCCCCGTTAAATTTAGCATGGAATTGATTTGCTGTCGAGGTCACATGACGCCAATTTTCCCGCTAAATATGGCGGAGGAACAGAATTTGTTCATAGGCGACATGACACCAAGCCATGTGACGTAATTTTCCCTGCTAAATTTAGCGGGGAATCGAATTAGTGGTGCGGTTACGCTGACGGCGACACCGAGAAACCTGGAAAGAAGTCCCTAAGAGCTGCGTTCTAAAAAGGAAACTGAAATGTAAAGCATTCAGATTGTTATTGAAGACTGCTAAAAGTCATTGTGCGCGTCTGCTTGCTGCAAGTAACGTTGGGTATCGCAGCGGCACATGGGGGCTGAGCTTAATGAGGAAAGGGAGAAGCGGGCCGAACTTGAGAAGCAGGTGGAGGAGCTCAGGCAGGGGCAAGTGAAGGCAGGGCTAGAAGAGAGAAAAAGGGAGTGTGAGGATAGAGTGGAGCGCCTCGTCGGTGTAGTTAAGGAAGAGAAAGGGAAGAGCGAGGAAGGACAAACAATGATTGCAAAATTGCAGGCTTCTCTGAGAGTAGAGGTTGAGAAGAAGATTGGCCTAGAAGCATCGTAGGAAAATATGAAGAGGGAGTCGAAAGCGAGGGTAGTGCCAGAGGTGCAAAGGGCTAGAGAGCAAGGAGTGAGCAGTGCGGACACGAAGGAGGTTTCTAGGACCTATAGTGAAGCAGCTCAAAAGGAGAAGGAAACAGCTCGATTGATAGAGTCCAACCTGGTACCGGCGATAAATGGAGGGGGAGCAGCGTAGTGCCAGGAGAGGGAGGGCAGCCATCGGCAGTTAGGAGAGTCCTAGTACAGTCTAAGCTCGTTAAAACAGACCTTGATTTTGACCAAGATTTTGGTCTGTTGTAAAAGGAGTATGTTGTATGCAGATATGAAGTTGAGTCAATGGTATGTAGAGGAAAACGAACCAAACTTCACGAATCGATATGTTATATCCAAATGTCTGTTGTAACCAGGTCTGTTATAATGAGCTTAGATTGTAGTGGGAGACTCCAACGTGGCAAGGATCGTAGAGGGAGTGCTAGGCAAGGTGAAAAAGGACAAAAGGGTGCGAGTAGAGGCCCAGCCAGGACAGTCTCTTGATATTGTGAGGCGGGTCATTGAGACTAACAGAGTGATTAAGGGGATGAGCAGACGGCTTGAGTACTGTGTAAAAGAGATAAACTGGGAGGTTTATGCAGCTGGCTCCTGCCCTTTTACGCGGGGTGGAATCCACTACAGTCCAGACACAGGTAGGAGAGTGGGAGAGAGGCTCACATCTTTGTGCACTCCCGGGAGCGTACCATAATTTGAGCCAGGAAAAACTCTGGGGTCAGCTGAAGGAGTATAATTTAGATGCAAACTTGGTTAGGTTTCTTCAGCAGGTGTGCACTTAAGCAGGTGTGCAATTTTTGCATTTACACTCTTCGTGCAAATGTCATATCAGGGTTGGGCAGAAATACTCAAAAATGTATTTGGAAATACAAATACTGGGATACATTAAAATAGTAGCTAAAATACTGATACTGACATATATCTGTAAAAATGTATCGCGATACGTATCGGAAATACATTTTAAGAAGAGGCAAAAAGTATTTGGAAATACAAATACAGGAATACATTTTACGGAGGGCAGAAATACAGATACAGAAATACTGATAGTGCAATACATTTTTCAAATTTGTTTGAGACGCCAACTGAGATTAAGCTTGAAGTGGATGTTTTCGATCCCGAAATTACTTTCCCGTAGGCTTGGCACTTTGCCTTGAAGGTAATGGTTTCGAACGACAAGGAGTCTTCAATAGGCTCAAGAAAACATTCTATCAAGGGCTGACCGCGGTAACTTCCCTGACATCCTGTCTGTCTGACGAGGGAATCCGGTCAACATTGATCACATGACGTCACGGTGGAATGAACTGGTATTCTTTATCTGTAAGTGTGGCCTTGAACATGAAACTTTACAACGCTGCTGTATGAAAGAACAATACGTGCTTTCGTTGTAGGTTACCTAGTTGAAGATCGTGCAGGCAGTGTCATTTGGAATTTTTAAGAATAGTGGACCAGCTGAAGCATCCTGGAACACGTGTTTTATCTTCTGTTACGGTTGAAGAAACGATACGGTGGCATCCCTTTTCTGAAGTTCCTTCCTGCCGACCCTCCGCCACCGACGCACGAATTGCCTTCCTCAAGTTTTGTCTAGCATTATTCAAACAGGGACCTCGTGGATTGCGACCTGATATTGCCGGCACAGGTGTGAGCTCTCCGAGAAACAGCGCGCTCGAGACGAGTCGCAGGTGTACGAAGCCTGGGTCGGCAAAACGAGGCCACGTCTGGCCTCCTTCCTGGGTTTCGGATCACCAGAGCAGCGGGTCACGTTCACGGCGGCTGATGACGTAACCTTGAGCCGTGCAATATTACGGGCGCAGCCGCAGACGCATTCGAATATCTGTTGAACTTTACTGCGTGAGTCATCCTACTATTTCAAGTCAACCACCACCACGACCAGGCTCGTGCTGCAACGGACTGTGACTCAGCTTTGCCGGCTGGGTGTACTGTGTACGCTAAGGCAAGAGAGACGGTTAGCACCGGGCATTGGATGCCAGCAAACAATAGGGAGTTGTAGTAAATTGTTTTTCTCCTCCGCTACGGTATCCCCGAAGAAAACGCCGCAGCTGCGCATGCGCGCCGCCAGCCTTCTCTGCATACCGTATTTACTCGCACAATGAACGCACTCGCGTAATAAACGCACCCCCCAAGTCGGCCCTCAAAATTTTGACTTTTTTTTTTACTCGCGTAATAAACGCACCCCCAACTCGGACGTCAAAATTTTGACCCCCTCCCCCAACGCGCGCGAAATGAAGGCACTTTTCTATACGCTCCGGGCGCTGGTGTTTCGAAAAAACCCGTGGCGCCATCTGTCCGACGAAATAAAAACTATTGGTATGTTACCGCCCTTTCCGACTGCTTTCGGGTTAGGCTTGCCGGGCGTACCGACTGCTTTCGTTATCTCTGACAAGAGGGTGAAGCAGTCCCTGCTAGGGTGCCTATATGTTTCCGATGAGCGGCGGAAACATGTAGGCACCCTAGTCCCTGCCAACGTCATCCTTGTTTTCTGCCTGAAGTATCTCAGCCAAGGGGCACCTTATTTCAGCATAATGGCCTAGCAGTAGCAGTGATGGTAAAGCCGGCCTCACCACAGGATTGCCCAGCTGACTCTTGTAGCCTGGAAAGAGTGGAAGTATCAAAATAGACTGTGAAAGCATGAGTGCGGTTTGTCAAAGATATGTATATATGTATTTTTCCTTCCGCGCGTCTGGGGTTGCTGTTTGATTTGTTACGTGGGAAGAGCTCATCAATCCTTTTCTTTTTGTCGAGGACGGGCCGCGACGACGGCTCCCCCCAGGCACAAGGGCGGTCCGTGCACGCAGTGTGCTTCTCGCTATTCACAAAAGTCGCGAGCGCTGCTCCATGCTTGCAGCACCCACGCACGCCAGCCTTGCAGGTGCAGCTCGCGCCCACGATAAGTCTCGGGAAAAAAAACAAAAAACAAAAACAAAAAAAAACGGAATGTGTGTAATGCACGGTTGAACCGAGAAATCAGAACAACAAATGAGGAGAGGAGGGGAGGGGAGGGGGGGGGGGGGGGGTACGCGAAACCGAACCCGGTTGGCACGCTCACTTGAAGCCGGACGTCGTAAACAGCAGACTTCATCTGCGCGAGGCATTTCCCTACAACTTCGCTGGGACCTGTGGAATGATCGATTTCTTCTTTCACGCCAAACACGTGACGGCCCGCATAAAGTTGTTCCCATAACTTCAAAGACTTTTCTTTGAAATATTCTGCGATGTCGTAAATTCTTCTAAAGCCGCAAAAGAGCAACGTCGGATCGCACGTGCGAGCCGCCATTTTCAGATGGGAACATACCAATCGTTCTTAGGTCGACCACGGGCGGCGCTGGGGAGCGCAAGCGACGGTGGCGCCGGTGTGGCCGCCCGGAGGGTATCCTGGTGCAGCGAGGTCGCGAAGGCATGGGCGAACAAAGCGCCTCCCAAAAGGCCCTAAAAAATAAACAAAAAGATCCAACGGAAGCAAGAGAGAAAAAAACATGGAGAGGAGCTTTTTTTTTTTCTTTTTGCACAGCGCAGTTTGGACTTTGGGTCGCGCGCCGCACGCAAGGAGATAAGAAAGAGAAAAAGAAGCCCTCAAAGCGCGCATAATGAAGGCATCCTGCCCTCGCCCCCTCCTCGCACTTTGGAAAGAGAAGCGAGAAGCCCTCGAAGTGAACGCACTTTTCTATCCTGGTGAGCGAGGTCGCGAATGCATGGGCGTGGGCAAACGAAAGAGCTCGCGAAAAGCGGCAAAGAGAAAAAAAAAAAAACCCACGGAACCAAGAGAAAAGAAAAAAACATAAAGAGGAGCTTTTTTTTCCTTTTTTTTTTGCACAGCGCAGTTTGGTCCGGAGGTCGCGCGCAAGGAGATAAGAAAAGGGGTGAAGCGTAGGCAAACAAAACAACTTGCGAAAGGCGGGGGAAAAAACAAACAAACACGGAAGCAAAAAAACAAAAACAGAGGAGCATTTTTTTTTTGCACATTGCAGTTTGGTTTTGGAGTCGCGCGCAAAGAATAAGAAGTTACGTGGATTTTTCCGGATTTAGAGGTCCGTTGATTATGCGAGTAAATACGGACGCAAAAATTTTACTTCGCGTAATGAACGCCCCCCCTAACTTTGCATCGATTTTTCGGGAAAAAAAGTGCGTTCATTCTGCGAGTAAATACGGTAGTTCAAGGTCTTGTGGCGGATTACGGAGCGCTATCCGGGTGCTTAGCGGGCTGCGGAAACGGTCTACTACAATTCCCTAATGACTCAAGTAATCCCTACCTAAGGACCTGCGGCAGAAGCTGCTCTGACTCCACTCGTGGCACGCCACCTGGTTCGAGTCCCCGACTACGCAACACTTCTTAGAAGAGAGAAGAGGACGCATATAAAAATTGTTCGGAGAATCGGAAGGAACCTTGGTGCGCATAGTAACAATGCCCCAGCATCTCCTTGACCCTAATGCCCTCAGAAGTGAAAAAAAAAAAAACGCGTTCGGATTTGTATTTTTTTTTCGGGGGGGGGGGGGGGGTTAGTATTTCTCAAGAAATGTAACGAAATACATTTTATCCTGATTGTATCGCGATACAAAGAAACAATCCAAAATGTATTTCGATACAGGAATACAGATACTGGTGAAAAAAATGTATCGGGATACAGAAATACAGATACGAAATGTATTCCTGAAATACTATCGCGATACATATGTATCGCGATACTGCCCAACCCTGTGTCATATTAGGTACCAATATTACACGGCAAGGTACTGTGGCAAATCTCCACTGATGGAGGCGCACCTACGGCTGATCGGGGGCGCGCCACAGTAACCATGCTTTATAAATTGTGAACCTTTCTAGGGCACTTTCGGCATACCTTTGGCCGAAGGAAAAGCGCTTACGAAGGCTCACGCAGCACGGAGAGCGAAGTGGGTAATCTTAGGCCTAAGCCACTTTCACAATTTCGCTGTCCGAAAGCGGACCACATCCAATGGCGTGTTTGTTGACATCAATGCATCCGATAGGACGAAGAATGTCCGGGGCCGGGCAATTCTTCGTCAAGTGTGTGTGCCGCTCGGTTTCACGGTTGATCACTTCCGCAACTAGGCACTTGCATGCCATTACGAGAGCGGCTTGGCTTGTCTTGACTTGGCCTGACTGCTTAGGCGGCAAAAGAAAATTGGCTTGGTGGCTAGCTAAATTGGACGCAATTCGAGGCTGGCAGGAGCCGAAAATTGGAGGTGCGTTCATTACGAGAGGGAAAAAAAAAGTAAAAATATTGGTATCCGTCGTGGGAGTGCGTTCGTTATGCAAGTGCATTCATTATGCGAGTAAATACGGTTTAATTCGAGAAAGAGGAGATGCGGGATTTTATTATATGTGACCGGCGAGTGAAGAAAGTACTTTTGCGGTCTAGTATAATAGACCATATGCGAAATGTAGAGCGCCATCTAGTAGCGCGCTGAGAACTATGTCTGCCATCTTGTTAGTGGCGAGAAAACGAAACCAGAGACCCGACCGGCAAAGACCCCATGTAAACAAGCGACCGCGCTTCGTGCGAGAGATGCGATGCCAACGATTCCTGCGTTCCGCTGCGGATGCATCGATAAACCTTTGATTCGTGCGTGGCGTGAACGCAAACGTGAACAGGGTTCAACTTTTTTCCTTTATTTTATTTGTCCCTCGAGACGCAGCTTTTGAGAAAAACAATTGGTGACAACGCGAAGAAACATGTGGACGTTATCGCGCGGCGTGAAGCCACTTACAACTAATGAACTGGGCCCTAATGTTGTCACGAAGTTGTACCAAATTTGTTTATGACCTTCTTTATTCTTTTATGTACGTTGTAGTGTCGGCCTGCCTTTTTCTTGGTGCGCAATGATCTCAATGCATGCGGACGAGACCAAGGCTGTTAAGCGAAGCAAAAAGATGGCAGTTTTAATAATCTACGCCACCAACCATAATTGATGATGCGTATGGCTAACAGTGGTACAGTTAGGTTCATCGGAGTGGTTAAAACTTCGATGTCGGCGGCGGCAAAAACTTATGTTGCGGACGTCGAATGTAGCAACACGGGCGGTGCCAACTTCATTTTACAACTTCCTTTTTTTTTTTGTCGAAGCCGGGGTAGAAATTTTGTTTTGTGCAAAGAAGCTCGGGAGTAGTTTTGAGAAAGTCACTGTAGTTATTCTGCCAGGGTTGAACAAATCTTCATTAATAGCGCAACATCCGTCAACTGTGCTTGAGGTCAATGCTATCTGAAACCAATTTTAGCCCTTTGCAACACTTGAAAAACATTGCCCAGGGCACAGTTTCTTTTAGAACACAGAGCGTTTCACTAAAAAACCTTCCGCCAATAACAACCCCCCCCCCCTCCTGAAACGCCGCCATTGGGCGGGGCAAACTGGTCCTGGGGCAAACACTGGCCGGCGGCGCCCAAGGGATACCAAGGGCACCACCCCCCGGCCCTGGGGGGGGGGGGGGGAGGGGGGGGGGGTGGAGGAGGGAGGGGGTTTGGTTTGCCCCCCCCCCCACTTAAGAACAAGTTGGTACGCCACTGCCTGTGCACACGCCGGCGACAACAAGCTTCCCAGGCGAAAATCAGTCCACTTCCAGCTGGATTATGGAACTGGAAATGAGGCTGTCCAGCTGGATTCCAGCTGGACCCAGGTGGAATCCAGCTGGAGTCCAGCTGGAATCCAGCTGGAATCCAGCTGGACCGCCTCATTTCCAGTTCCATAATCCAGCTGGAAGTGGACTGATTTTCGCCTGGGTTCCACAGCGAAGGTGTAGGACTTTGTCCGCTGCTTCGACGAGGTGTGGCCAGCGTGCACAGGCCTCCGAGAGTTTTGTCAGACTGTTGTGGTAAGTTTAAACGGTTCGTCCACGTAATATGGTCAGAAGGCGGAACACAGTTGCTGCGCCATCGCACATTGCCCGTACGGCTCTCTCCGATGCCTCCACCGTGCTTCGGTGCTGACGACGCTTGCCAACATTAAAATGGCGACGCTCTCAGTGTTGTCAGACCACAAAGTAATTTCGCATAAGGTCTATTACTGTCAATAAGACACAACAAACCCTAGGATCACAGCCAATATTTTGGGATGTTACACGACATTTTGCCCTGCTGACCATAAGCCGTCTAGAGTAACTAACACTCGTAGTATTGAGCATAAACGTTCAGTAACGCTCCTTTTATTGCAAGACAAAAAAAAATATTTCAATGGTGTCTACATGTAGGCGAAATCATGAAACATCCAGCATATGTAACTTTTTTTTTTCTCGATCACAACATGCCGCAGGTACTGCACTGAAAGGCGACTTGCTCGAATGTGGGAACCTCAGGACCTGATTTTTTTGAACGGGCAAAGAAGCATCCTTTCGTTTCAGACAACTTAAAGAACACTGTTTATTCTTCAAACTTTGCAACATAACAGGAGACATGGACGACATGGCGAAAAATTCAGGTGCGGGGGAAAAGGAAAGGTGGATTATTGGATTATCGTTGGCGCCGAGTCCTGCCAGTGGGATCCGTACGGATGACGAAAGCGACACTCGCAAAGAAAAGCAAAACATGATACAAACTACAACACGATTCATTGTGTTGTAGCGTGTTCACTGCAGAAAAATTTGCGATACATTTTTTGTGATGTTTCTTTTTGTATAATAATTAAAACTTGGGTCATCATAATATGTTAGTCTATCTGAAAGAGCGTGCTTCACAGTGGCAACTATGAGCACTTGATAAATACTCATTCACACTCATGCAACGGGATAGGCAGAAGATGAAATGCTTCAAACAGGTTCTTGTCACATGCAGATGCTACATGACAGTGACAAGCATGTACAAAGGCTAAAGAGCGACAGAATTAAAACTCGCATACAGGCAGTACATATGGGCAACTTTGGAAAGGTGCTGTGTAACATAGTAACTTGCACTGTATCCTAGGATACAGTGCAAGCAGAAACATGCCGTGGATTTGTTGACTCGCCTATTGTATCCATTGCCAAGTCCTCGACATCGCAGAGGAGCACGAAGAGAATGATGGTGTCCGGGTACACAAACAAGGGTCTAAGCAAGAGGGGAGTCCCTCGCTTTCCGTCTCCTTGAACTGTTTGGTACAATGCGCGATTTGTGAGTTGAGGAAGAAAGCTGAGGAGGAAAAAGTTGGAAAGATTTCTCACTGTCGCTCATCGCCTTGGTCGCTTGCTCCCGTCGATTTCATGCGGTTGGCCTCGTCGCGTGACTGACCGAGCGACGGCGAAGCGGATCGCCGTCGCTTGTCTCGTCGCTCGCCAAATCGCTTACATGCGGTTTCTACTTTACACCTGCTTCGTTCGCGTATGTTGAGCCACCGGTGACAGAACAAACCATCGCGCCGCGTCCGAAAACAAGCGACCACGCCGTACCGCTGGCGCGCGCAATGTAAGCAAAACCCGGGATCCGCAGTGGAGTGCATATACTCCCATGGAGGGGCCTTAGCCCATGGAACGCGAATTGGTAAACCCTGGTAAGGCCCCTGTATACTTAAACCCTGGGAGTCCGCAGCGCCATTTGAATCCCCTGGTATCCCGAGGCTGTACGAAAATCAACATGGCGGCTCAGCGAAACCAAAACCGCACGGCAGCGCCATTGTGCTTGGATGGACGGGCGGTAGCTTGCGCCACCTAGATTAAAAATAAATATTGTAGCTTTTTTTTTTCCCGGTTTGCGTGTTGCTTTGCTAGGCTTCTGCTGCTTTGTGGCTGGTTCTCGCGTTTCAACGCTGGTTAATGTGCGTTGAAACGCACACAAGCCAACACTGAAACGCGAGACCAGCAGCAAAGCAGCAGAAACCTAGCGAAGCAACAAAAGTGACACATACACAAAACCTATGCAATGCTTGTTCTTTTGCGTTCATTTTTATTCAACAGGCACTAGGAAATACAGAAGAAATTTCTCACTATTTTGCACACGAGAATCAAAGAAATGAACAACAAAACAGGACAAAACGTTAAGGTTACGTGCGACGAAGGTGATATGCGTCCTTGCAAAAACACTTCGCTAAATTTACATAAATTCTCTGTAGGTTCGTGATCCTTTTCGAGCTTCTTTGCGTATACTCACAAGCCTTGCGCCGTTCAGTCGCAGGCGTGGAGCCTAGAAGAAAAAAAAAAGTTGAATTACTTGCTTGATTGGCCTTTACGTGCCTGACATGGTCATATGAAAACAGCGAGCATATTCTGTACCTCCTTTCAAAAAAAGTTATTTCCTTCAAGTTCAACAGTGCGACACTAAATACTCGTGTCTCCTCTGTTTTTCTTCTCCTTGAGTTAAATGCCTCCACTCTAAATTGCCAATAATTTCGAATTTGATTATATAAGTAAGCATAAGTAAAGACCGACGACGGTGTCTTGCAACTGAAGGAAACTAACCAATGAGGTTAAGAAAAACAGAAGCTCAGCTCTTTGGTATTCAGTCTTCATCGAGAACCTATTAGTTTTTAATATTATCTCTTAAATTTAGGAGTGCGTCACTGCTAAACGAAACGGGAAACCAGTACGGATCGCTCCATCGCTCATCCTCAATTAATCGAAAAATATTTAGGCTCATTTTCACTCCTCGCGAACAGACGCGTGAATCGCTGACAACACCCAAATAAACAGCTCACTATAAAAAGTTTACCATCTTTTGAAGGTATCGTACGTGCTCGATCTTGATACTGCATAGAAGTCGCCAGTTATTTGACAATGCCATATTTCTCGCTGCGAGTGAACAAGGGGAATCCTAAACAATGATAGGATTTAGTTTTGTGATTTGAAACCATCGCAGCTATTGCCAAAATAAAACAATTAATGCTCACTACCACTGCGACAGTTAAATTCTGTTGCAAACATTTAATCAGAAACTTAAAGGGGCCCTGCAATCATATTTAAGCGTCTACCTTTTTTGCGGTTTCCAAGTCTCTTGAGGTTCGGGCAAGCCAGCGGGCACGGTAGGAGTAACTACATATCAGTGCGTCATATTTTAACCGGACGACGCGGAAACCTCCTCCACCTACGGGGGCGACCCGCGCTACCGAAAGCGCGCGAAATGTGAGGTATTTGGGCCTGGGCTTCTTTTTAGTCGAAATGCAAAATATAAGTGGCTCCAACCGTTTCACATCTTTATGAAAGTAGTTCTGTTCAGTATTTTAGATAAGAAACAAAAACAAACAACAACAAAACAAATGCAGTTTATAAAGTCCGGAAACCAGAAATGACCCGTCGACATACCCGCCACCAAGCGGTAAAAAAGGCGGCGCATACTAGAAAGGAATAATGGGATCAGGCTCCGACGAGCGGCGAGCGTAGAAAGGTCCCGGATGTACGTGGCGGCGCTGCGGTCGTTTACGGACTCGAGGATCCGACCGGTTCCGAGCGTTCCGAATTCCTTCGGCGCAGGTTTGGCTTGCTTTTTGGCCGTTTCGCGGTATGGCAGCGCGAAGTAACTCCCGTTCTGAGCTGATCTTTACACCGTGTTTGCTGTCGTTTGTGGCCATTGAAGTGTCATGCCGAATTAGTGTTTAATCGCGCAGCAAATCAAATGCACTGCGAGCCGCCCTGGCTGCCCGCTTCATACAGCCTATCCAGAACATGCTTTAGTGGCACCCTCTCGAGCCGTTGACACGGAGTGCGGCAGCCGTGAGCGCTCGCTGAGCTCACTACCCCTCCTCTAGTTCACGGCCACTCAAGCGTCCAAAGACGTCATGGAGAAGGTTAGTTTTTGCTTGTTTTTGTAATTTTAATTTGCCTATAACTTTTAAAATAAAGGGAAATTCGAGAAAAAAAAAAAAAGGTTTTATTAAGTTACTACGTTTAGTGCGTTCAGGTTCGGTGCAAATTAAAAACCAGTAAAAAAGTCATTGCAGGGCCCCTGCAACAGGAGAAGACCAAAAGAGCGTACCTCACGTCCATTGGAACTCGAAACCTCGAAACCATTAGTGTACCGGCTTTCGGCAGTAATTGCTTCCCCACTTGGCACAGCAGGTGGTTTGGTGATGACGAAATTCCATGCTTGACCACATTACAGAAACGAGTTTCCACGAAAGAAGAAAAGAAAGCCGCGCGCGCACGAACGCGGCACGAATATTGCGCCGCGACGTACTCCCAGAAGCGAAACGCGCGTTCTAACGGTCCACCGACTTCCCGGCGCCAGCGACCAGCGCATCTCGAGGCGCGAGGCGCGGGTTCGGAGAGAGAGAAAGCGCGCCCAGGCATGTTGAAAGAGTGAGAGAGGAAGTTACAATAACAAGCTTCAAAGCTCGTCATACCTTTAAAACAACTTCATCGTTATTTAACGTTATAAATTATACGAATAATATTTATTTAAAACAAAATAACGTCCGCCCACACCCGCTGGGAGCGCGGCAATCGGAAGCAGTTCGCCGGACCGGACGTACGTCATAAATATGCGCGACCGGGCGGAAGTAGCCGAGAGCTTCATCCCCCTGTCCTCACATCAACGTTACTAGAATACTCAGTTGGGAAACTCGCCGTCGAAACCTGGGCCGCTGGCGTCCACCGAGACCGAGCTAAATGCGATAACAGCGCCACTCTTTATCATTTGTCTGTACTGTGGTCACCTTGAGCTTTTATAAAGCATGTTTTTGCGTAAAAACAAACGAAAAATACTTTTTTTTGTATGATATTTATTAGAGATTAGTACAAAATGAAGGGCGCGTGATGTTTTTAAAATCTTTAGTTTGCAAGGTTTTGCGGCATATTTAATATTGTTTTTATACGACCATGCCTCAGCGGCGCTTTCAGGTAGCACGTCCCGACCTAGGTGCATTTTAACTTCGGTCATTAAGACGCGGCGCGTCCGTCACATTATGGGTATCACGTGCTGCTCAGTGGCGCCCCTTAGCGGGGTTCTCGCCGCAAAAAAAAAAAAAAAAAAAAAGCGCAGAAAAAAAAAAGCCTGACTATTTGTGTAGCATTACTAATTTTCTCATTTATGTAGAGAATTATGATACATGTAGGTGCATTTTGAGATTAAATATATGTTATATCAAGACGTACACGCTTCAAACGCCAAAAGCATCGCTTCTTCCTTTGACAATCAAATCACACTTCATGTAGAAACTATGCGTCAAAATTTTTTTTTTTTTTTTGGAGCACCACCTACATTTTTATTCGGCTACCATCTTGCTTTGTCTCTAATCCTCCTCACCGCTGTAGTCTCTCCGTTGACGGTGCTCTTTTTTCGGTTACGTACACTTGTTTTGAACAACGTTTGACGGATATGGGAGTCGTTTGAGGAGCGAATGTTTCGAGGGTCCCTAACCTAAAACCTTTGTGCTATCTGATGTCGATGTTTTATAAAACCCAGCGAAGACTTTTCCCGCCCTGTACAGGAAATTAAAAAAAAAAAAAAGTGTGTAATAGCGCCAAGGAAAATAGAGATAGACGAGAAAAAGTGCAACTAGTATTCGACAAAATCAAAAAATCAATGGCAGTCTATTTGTTTGGGACGATATCAAGAAGGATAAGATTCCTCTTAAAAAAAACAACAAAGCCAGCGCAAGCAAAGTCTCACACGGAACCGACCTGCAAAACTAAAACTAATCAATCTAAACGCAAGAAGCTTATTGAATAAAACTGTCGACTTTGAATCTGTACTTCTTGATCACGAACCTGACATTGTCACTGTCACAGAAACGTGGCTATCACCGTTTGTACTTGATCATGAAGTTGTACAACCAAACTATGTTATCATAAGAAAATACAGACAATCACGTGGAGGTGGCGTAGCCATAATCATTAAAAAAGGAATCGTGTTCACACGTTTTCCTGACGTACCTGACGTTGAGGCCGTTTTTTGCAAAGTCATATTCGAAAAGCATGCGGTATTTGTTGGTGCAGTTTATAGGAAACTTGGCACTGAGCTTGACAGCTTGACCGCGTTGCATGATTACATGTCTAGTCATCTTAAAGATTGACAAACTTATTGTGTCTGGCGATTTTAACCTACCTGATATCAATTGGTCCACTCTTCAGTATGACACAACATGTTCTGACGCACTTTTTGACATTATATTAAGTTTCAACCTCACGCAAATGGTTCACCAGCCCCCACGTGTCGACGGAACAACTAGTAACATTCTTGATCTGGTATTTTTTAGCGACCATCTTCCAGAAAGTGAAGTACGGGTGGATGTTATAGACGGCATATCTGACCATAAAATTATTGTCTGTTCTTTCCCAATTCGTGACACCATCCGCTTTTCTTCGTCATCCTTTGTGCTTAACTTCAATAACGCCGACGACGCGAGCATACTATATCTCATCTTTCCAATGAATTTACTTTTTTTTTTACGGAGTATGCCTCTAGCGATAACGTCAGCATTGACGATTTATGGAAAAAGTTCAGATATATAGTTCATTACAGTGTTACTAGATACATACCCCCAAGAAAAAAGTTAACAAAAAACACAATTCATGGATCAACCGCGATATCATCCATGCTAAACGAAAGATTAAAAGAAAACGAAAGTCACTGAGAACAAAAGCATGCCCAGAGGGTAGACTTGCCCTCGCTGGATTGGTGAAAGTGCTAAAAAATAAAACAAGAGAAGCAAAAGAAAAGTATTACAACGTGACTCTTCATGAATTCTTAAAGAACTCTGCAAATAAATTCTGGAACCATGTCAATCTCACGAAAACGAACCCTCCGAGTTCAAACCACGAAGAGAGCCGAAGTAAGGCAAATGAGTATTATAGTTACTTTCAGTCCGTTTTTACGGAAAGATAATGGAACTATCCGTAATCTCGAACCTAACGCTATTGCTCTGGAGCCTCTAATAATAACTGAACCAGGAATCTTGTACCCCTTACTCAACCTAGATACAAAAAAAAAATAAAAAAGGCAGCGGTCCTGATAATATTCCTAACGCCTTCTTAAAACGATACGATAAATGGATGAGCAAAGACTTATACATAATCTTTTATAAGTCCTCTTAGCACGTGTCAGCTACCCATTGAATGAAAAAAAAAATGTAGTCATACCTATTCACAAATAAGGCGACATCACCAACCCTTCGAACTTTAGACCGATTTCTCTCACCTGCACCTGTTGTAAACTACTTGAACACATCATTCTAAAGCACATTACAACATTTCTTGATGCACACCAAATTCTTTCTCCTGAACAACATGGATTTAGAAGCGGGCTCTCAACAATCACCCAACTGCTTGAAACTTTGCATGACGTGAGCCTTATCATTAACAACAGAAAGGAAGTAGACATACTACTGCTCGATTTCTCAAAAGCATTTGATAGAGTTTCACACCCCAAGCTGAATCATCAAGCTAAAACATGCTATTGGCGAAGGACCTATAGTCAGTTGGATTGAAAACTACTTATCAAATCGTTCCCAATTTGTGCAATATGGACAAGAGGCTTCAGACACTGTCAACGAGTCACTTCCGGCGTTCCGCAAGGTTTCGTCCTTGCACTAGTCCTCTTCCTACTTTTTATAAATGATATTACAACTAACATTTATGCTAAAATTATATTATTTGCAGATGATTGTATCATATACCGGGAAATCAACTCATCGGATGATCACCTTGTACTAAATAGCTCTCTTCAATTGATCAATAAATGGTGCGCTGATTGGCAGATGTGTCTCAACGCGAGCAAAACTGTTTGCATGTCTGTAACAAGAAAGTGATTTATTTCTGAATTTCAGTACGGCTTTGATGATGTCACGATCTCACGGATGACTCAGTGTAAATATTTAGGCTCATTTATTACTTTAGCTTTAAGGTGGGACCTACACGTAAATCATGTAACGTCAAAAGCATTAAAAAAAAAAACTTATGTACCTAAAAAGAACACTCAAGCTAGCCGCTACACCCACTACACTCTTAGCATACACTAGTCTTGTTAGACCAACGCTGGAATATGCAAACATCGTTTGGTTTCCTTACTCGAAGAATAATATACCTAAGGTTGAAAATATACAGCGCAAAGCAGTAAGATTTATTTTTAACAAATACAGGCGCACCGACTCACCAACTGAACTTCTTAAAAAGTCTGGTCTCCTTACCCTAGCTAACAGGGCTAAGCGTCTTAGGCTTAATTTCTTCTACTCTCTGCTACATGATGCTTTCAATATTGACAAATCCAAGTACGTCTCTTTTTCAAATACTAGACAGACCAGGCACAAACGTAATAAAACCTTGACTGAATACTGCTTTAAAAATGACTGCTTCCGCTACTCTTTTTTTCCTTTAGCTACTAGAGAATGGAATCGACTAGATCCTTTCATTACTAACAGCACCTCCATCTCATCATTTCTATCTCGGTTGGATGTTTTATTGCACAGTGATGTGTAATTATGAATGACTTGATTTGCATATTTTTTTATTTTCACGTGTGATTGAACCGTGGTTGTTTAATTTGGCTTAAAAAATGTACGTTAACCCTTGTGAATTACTCTTAAAAGTATTTCTACTTTTCTTTATACCCCAGTATTTATTGGGCAAATTACTTGCATTTTTATGTTGTAGATCTGATGAAATGTGAGCGAGTGTGTGTTTACGTTTGTGTGCTCCTTCCTGCGAAACTCCCTAAGGGATTGGCAGTATTTTCAAATAAAATAAATAAAGCGCGGAATGCTTTTGGACGGGACCCCCGTAATCCCATTCGCGTGACGTCATCGTGTCACGTGGCACCACGACGTCAGGCCACGGGACTGATCGTCGCGCGAAATACGTCACTTGACGTCACGCGAAATTCCCCCGTTAAACTTAGCGGTGAAATTAACAAGTAACGTTCTTCACTCCCCGAAACGACTGCTGAATGTCTTCTAAACAAACTTTAAGTGACTTGACGGATTATAGGACTTTTGGGGATTGCTCGGTCTTACTTTCTTTGCCTGTAGTTTGATTGTTTATGGCTGTTTGTGCGTTGTCTGCGGGTGTGGTGACGTCTGCCCCAAATTCACCGCACCCTCCCCGCTAACGACTGCCGCGCCGAGAACAAACCGAAGGTGGGCCGCGTGTTTCCGCCGCCTCCGTTACGCTCGCTTCTTCCCAGCCCATTATAGCGGCCGTCATTTTTCACCCTCTTATCTATTCTATTCGTTCGCCGTCGTCCTCTTTCTTTTCGCCCTCCTTCCGTTTTCCCGTATCCCGGAATAAAAGGACAAGAAGGATGACTCCTGGCCGATCCTCTTCAGGTCCTTTAATGAGACCAACATCGGAGACATATCCGTCTCTGGCAACTTGAATGGACTCTAGTTAATGTCACGTCGTTTATTTGCAACCAACTTTCGGTTATAATAACACCTAGTTTTTTGAGAGATTTTTTTTTTTTTTTTCTCAGCGAAAATCGAGGAAGTTATTAAGAAAACACCTTTAGGGAGGAATAATCTAGCTGGAATTGAGGTGGTGTTAGGGGAAACTTCAATAGACTCTAGTTAGTATCCCGTCATTTAATAGCAATGAACTTGATTTCGGTTATACGGACATCTAGTCTTTGGGAATTCCCGATATGTGGGTTAAAGAGTAAATTTCGAACTTTTTGGAGAATCAATCGAGGAAGTGATTATGGAAAGGCCTTTGGGGTGGAATAATTTAGCTGGAATTGAGACGCTATACGGTGCCGGCAACGTTTCCCGATTGGTGGAATGTGGGACCGACGTAGTTGGCGTCCTGGTCTTTCATTGGTCGTTCGAGTTGTGATGTCATTGAGGCGTTTGGAGGTTGGGAGGGAATGTTTGAAAGAGAGATGTTTGAATCGAGGAATCCCCCCCCCCCCCCCCCCTTCTTTTTTTTTTCTTATAGAAATGTTTAGTTTTTGTTTTCAGTGCGCGTCGCATTGCCTTGTAAAGCAAGAAGAGCTCTCGGGTGTCAGTTTGGGGCGACCGTCCTTTCCGTAATTAAACTTTTATCTCTCTGACCCCTCCGCGGTGAGGGTTCGGCCGAAATTGAAGTGGAGAGCACACACCTCGCTTTTTTTTCTTTCTTTATTTCTTTTCCTTCGCGTTCCTTCCTCGTTACCCCTTTCTTCCTTCCGGTTTAACGCAACCGGATGTTGATTGGGGAGACGGTGGGCCGCGTCTTTATCTTTGTTTTCGCTTCCCTTTTTTTTCTTTAGGGGTTTAGCTTTTTTTCTTTCTTTTACTCCGCGGTGTTCCTCGTTGCAGTGAAATTTTCTCTTTCTATCTGGTCGCTCTTTTTTCAGTTTTGCGCCGTAACTCGTTAACATGGCAATTATCTTAGCTAAGGTATAGTTTCTTCTATAACAAGACAAGGAGCCAATAGAAGTAATAGACGTCTCAGTAAAAAATTAAAGAAAAACGAGCAGAGTTCACCCCCTCAACTCGCAGCCAGAACAAGCGGCCACGTGATATGGAGCCGATTATATGCCGCCAATGTTGATCATAGCCACGCGCTGGTGTTGGCAAAGCACAGGGCACGCGCTGTGTTCCAGACATTGTTATGGCTCGGCTATTGTCGTCGTTGCAGCGACTGGACACGGGCCACTACCCGAATGCTTCTCGAGCTAATAATTATCACGAGCCCAAATCGAGAGCCCACGCAGTGCTCGGGTCCAATCTATGAACCGCATTCAAATATCGTCATTGGGGTGTACTGCGATCCCCACGTTACGTCATCAAAATTTGCAAAGGAGAGATTAAATAAAAATGATCGCTTTTGTCCTTGAAATTACGAGGCAACAAAGCAGTTTCTTAGCCAGTGGCGTTGCGTGCGAGTATCCTTGAGTCCCACTGGTGCCACTAAGCTCGTGTAAAGTGAAAAAACATTCGAATTGAATATCGTTGCACCGCTCCTTTAAAGTACTACTTCAAGTAGGTTGAGAAAGCTTGTACTTTACTTGAAGTATATTCACTGAGCGTGTACTTGTACTTTACAAAAGTAGTTTTTTCTGGTACTTTCTGAGGAAAGTACAACTACCGACTTCAAAATACATTCCCCAAATAAAAAAAAAAAAATAAAAAAATGGCGTATCGTTATGTGAAAACGTCTTTCGAGACGTCATCTGGTCATTTCTTTGAATGAAGTAATGGTGGTTATAAGACCGATACAAATAAGTGCCTTATAAGTTTATTGTGTTAAATAGTTTGTCAGCGAGTGTAAAACAAGTATTTTGTGGCGACTTGACTATATCCAATATTGACCGCCATTTCTGAAAAAAAGCTGATGCGCTACCGATTACCCCTGGAGCAATGCATAGTGCATACAAGTAAAAAAAACAATTATGGGGGATTGAATGGCATCATGAAAGAATATGTTAAAAAGTACTTGTACATTACTTCGAGAGTACATTGTATTTATAGTACTTTACTTCTTCAAGTACATTTCACCAGGTGTACTTCTTACTTTACTTGAAGTATGTACATAACCTCTAATTTACTTTGTAGTTTACTTCAAGTACTTTTTATGTGTACTTAACGCAATACTGTAAACAAGCAAACACTGTCTGCAAAATCAACCTCAGGCAGTGCTAAACCTCAAAGTAGAAATGATACATTCGCAATACATCATTCAGCAAAAAACAAAAAAAGTTAAAAACAATTAGGCACGCTGAAGCAGAACCAGCAATTAAAGCATTTCTGTGAAAACACAAGCCACTTTATATTTGGCTAGTCGAATTTCGCAAACGTATCGAAACCCATATGCACTTTCTCTTGTTACCATAAAAAATATAAAAGTAACTTCAAAAGTAATTCGCTACTTTTTTGCCGTAGTTAGTAATTTACTCAATTACTTTGCATTTGAGTAATTTCTGCTTTACTCAAATTACGTCTGAGGCCAATACTCAGTAACTTAACTTAATTACTTTTTTTTTAGTAACTTGTGCATGTCTCGTTGAAAGCATACAGAGCGCCAAAGACGCTTATATTGGCCAGGAACGCTTTTAGTACGCTGAAGCTCCATAGCGATCTTAGCGCCACTGGTTCAGAACGACCGTTTCGAAGCTTCGTAGATTTGAAAGGGTCAAAATGGCGATTGTCGTGGCAACATAGACTTATTAGCCAATGATCGCGCGAAATTTTGTCGTCTGGACGTTATTATCTGTTTTATGTCCGGCTGGCAGGCAGGGAAGGCAATGGCGCTGTTTTCTCGGGATCCGAATCGAGAAGACACTGCGCCTTAATTGCCAGCTATCTGCCTTGGATATCACTTGGTCACACGCCAGCCAATGCCTGGCGGAAGGCAACAAGCGCGCGTTGGAGGCGGAACATCTATTGATAAGCGCGTTCCTTTTCCGAGCCTCGGGGACACTTGGATGCTACCGACTCATGGACAGCTTAAGGAACGAAGGGCGTGGTCTCATTATCGCAGCCAATGAGACTACTGCGGTCAATAAGAGCGTCCAAGAATCAATCGGGAAGCAAGAGGTGTGAGAAGCTGTCAGTCCCTCCCGCCGCGCTTGTCGGTGCCTTCGTCAGAGACTTTTACTAGTAGATTGCGCGCTAGACCTTTACGTTGCTAGCGGGAGCTCGTGTCGTCACTTTGAGGCGTGGATTGAGCCCGCGCTCACTAGGCCGGCAATCAGCAACGTATTGTTCATCAAAACTCTCTATTATCTGGGCGCGTGGCCCCGCCGCCGTTTCAATCAATTTTCAAGCGTTCGAACGATTAGAAGTGAGGATAACTGCAAGTTATCCTCACTTGGTTCTTTCACCGAAACTAGCAGCTCTTTCCCGCCAAATTTACTTTCCCGCGGGAAAATTTTTTTTTCCTTTTTTTTATATCTTTCATGGTGGAGAGAGAACGGGGCGCGCATTTGTTTCCGTTTTAGTCACGCCTCTAACAACGCGTCTAACGAGGCTTGACTTTCAGCTGTTTTTTAAGGCCCGCTTTTTTATGGTTGTTTTTATACTTAAAAGGCGTAATTGATGCCCGGTTAATTACTATTTTATCGCGTTCCGCTTCGTCGTATGGGCTGTCGGCACAAACTATTTTGTTAGCCACGAGGCGAGCGAGGAGAGACCCGTTCCGGTGTCCCGACAGCATTCCTCGAGTGTTTTTATTTTTTTCTGTCGAAACGTTTGCAACTAATACTTATTGTAATTCATTTGAGCATGGCAATTATATAGGGTGTCTACAGTGTTTCCTACGCTGTAAAACGAAGCAGAAAAAATCGGCGCCTGCACGTAGAAGGCTCAAACTTTAACGAAATGTGCATTTAGGTTTTGGAGTTTACCTCGTGAAATTCCAAGACGCAAGTCTCCTCCTGTAAAAAGAAGAAAATCAACAAATTTGTTAAAGGGCCCATGAAACGAATTTTGGGCTGGAATAAATCAATTTATATTGGGATTTTACTAATAGCGCATCGTTCAGTGTGCCAAAAGAAAAAAAGGTAGGATGTCAAAAGCCTGACTTTCACGACAAATTTGAAAACACAGCGGACTATTTTGTACCTCCTTCCCTTCGTAAGCTCACTGCCTTTTCACTATGATACATTCGCGGTTCCTAAAGCGCGTCAGTGGTGCCAACCTGACGTCAGCCGAGCCCAGCTCACGCATTGGACACGAGAACTGCGTCACTCGGACGTGCGCTCGTCAACAATCAATCCGTCGACGAATATTTGGATTCGCGTTCGTGACCAATGAGTGCCCTGACGGAACTTATCGTCACTGGCGAATGACAAGTTCTATGGTGTGCATAAAAAGCACAGTGGAAGCTAGGAGTCATCGTACCGGTGCCGAAGAATGTCACGACGACGTGATTTCACAATTCGCATTTGAGTTGAGGATTAAAGCTAAGGAGGAAGAAGTAGGAAAATCGTTTCATGACCCCTTTAAGGACAACGGCGGACGTGTTCGAAAACGACCGACTTAGCGGTGAATTATAACTTGTGGCGCCATCTCCCGATATGCGCCGAGAACAAACGACGCACTCTGTTGCTTGCTAGCTGCGCCTATCGAGAGATGGCGCCACAAGTTACAATGATCGCCTTGAAATTTTACGAGGTAACATCCACCTCCTAAAGGCATTCGGTGAATGTTTGAACTTTCTATGTGTTGGCGCCGATTTTTTTTTCCGGTTTGTTTGACAGTGTTGGAAACACTGTGGTCACCCTATATACTTTGCTAACTTATAGTGCAATTGTCATTCCCCCGAGAATTGGTCAATAATGCACTTGTAAGAAGAGCCGCCTAAATGCTTATTGCCTGTTGGAACGATTGTAACTTTATTTATTCCTATTCCATTGAGCATTTGACAGTAACAGAATTTTGTAGTCAATTAGAGTTCATCATCATCATCATTTATTTTCCTCGAAGACCCGCAAGGTGTGTTACACGATGGAGTGGGCATGCATATAAATATATAAATATAAATACTCAATGAGCGCAACAATAACCCAATACTAAAACACTGTATCTAATTTGAGGGTTTAGACAGGAAAAGGGTCTGCTTCAAATACAGGAGCGTTATTTATGGAGACAATGTTGTTAGGTGGTGTATTCCAGCCTTTTATTGCCAGTGGTAATGCAGTTCTTTGATAAGAGACTGTGGACGAAGAAATTTTACGTCATTTAAGAGAGTGGTCAAGACGGTTATAACAAAGATTTTCTGAGATGACTGTTGGTGATAGAAGATTCGATCAGGAAGAGAAAAACGGGATACGGGGTGGCGGAGAAAACGCGCGTCTAGGCTAGCTAACTTGCATAATCCTGATATGCTACTATATGAATTGTTATTGTAATTTATTTGCACAAGAACAGGTGCGTTCACGGCGGCGTGCTGGGCTAAGCAGAAAGGTGAAAAGCCTTACGCGTGTGCGCCTGCTTGCCTGCCGCCGTGAACGTTGAGACCCTCGGCGCCGCGTCTAACCATGATGAGATGGTGTTGTACAGATGGTTGTGATGATGGTTTAAATGAAGCTTGTGGACGAGGGGTTGATGTCGCGGTTAAAGAGGGTGAAGATCATTAGGACCAGCAGCAGTCTTCGCGACGGTGGTCTTTGCGGGGCCGTCATGGACTGCTGACCCCTCGCAGGCCGGTCTCGAGCGCCTAGCGAGGGCTCCCCGCGTGCCCAGCTTACGGACGAGCCGGCCGATTTTTCGGCGACGCAGGGAGTCCCGCAGCCCCGTGGTGAAGCTCCAGGGGTTGACGACGGTGTTGGCCAGGCGGCGATTTTCCGGGAATGCGGGCATTGAAGTCTCCTAGCTTGCGGTCCAGCTTGAGCAGCGTGAGCACACTGTCGATCGAAAGCATGGTGTGTGCCACTGGTCTGGCAAACCACATGGAAAGTATAGTCAGGATAAATAAAACGAAGGTATCTATTTTAAACGGCTAAGGTGTTACTTAAATATGATTCCCATGGAGACCATATAGAGGAAGCGTATTCTAGCTTGAATCTCACCAATGTTTCGTTTTACTGAGGCTGTTCGCTATCTGGATTATGGAAGTGGAAATTTACCAAATTGCTTCTGGAAACCTGAATTCCAGATTGCAGACGGGAAAAAATTTGGAAAACCCGAAATCCAGATGGGATCCAATAAGATTTCCAGTTCCATAATCCAGATAGCGAAAAGTTACATCGGGTTGTGGGGTAGGGTACGGTTAGCGTCAGCAGCCAGCGACAGAGGTAAGATTGATCCCCAGACATTAATACGACAAACAAGGCGTCACTGGGGTGGTAGCATCGTGATATGGAAATGATTTTATTAGTGAACGGCATGAGAACGAGTGATTTACGTTTGTTAAGATTTAGAGCCATTTGCCTTGTTTGGCACCCCTGAGTTATTAATGAGAGATCGTCCTGTAAAGTTAGTTGATCATTGTGGGAATGAATGGGTTTGTAAGGGCCAGGTACCGTTCCCTGAGGACTTCGCGCGTTACCGTACAGGTCAGAGATTTCACGTTGTTACTGGAAGAGTACTGGGTGCAATTAATCAGAAATTCAGAGATCCATTTGATGTTAGAGTCCTGAATATTACATTTTACATTTTTTTTTTTTAAATATAAGATACGTTGATGAGGGATTTTGTAGAATACCTTGGCAAAATCAACGAAAATTGCGTCGGTTCGAACACTAGAATCGAAACCTGAATAAATGTCGGTGAGAAATGCTGTTAATTGGGTTTCGCACGAGAGTGATTTACGAAATCCAGGCTGATGCTCACAAAGGAAGTTTTGCGAGTCTAAAATAATTATAATGTTTGATTAAAATATATAAGGGGAGTTTAGACGGAACGCTGGTGAGGGAAATAGGGCGGTAGTTCCTCATTAGCTGGCGGTCACCCGTCACGTGAACGAGGATTACGTTAGCAATTTTCCAATCACGTGAAATTTCGATAACCTTGGGTGACTTTGAGTATACGTCGCGGAGGAAAGCGGAGGAGGTGGTTTTAGTGTTCATTAACACTTTCGAGTTAATTTGGTCACAGGCTGAACTGGAGGATGCCTTCAGTCGGTCGATTGCCTTCAGGACACCTGCGCGGTCAATTACGATTGAATTCATATGATGATGAGAGGATTGGCATAAGTCAGGAATGTTTGACAGGTTTTCGTTTTTAGAGTTGACGGCGTGTTTCTACTAAATGAAATAATATGGACTTTTTTTTTCATGATCTTGTAAACTGCGTAGTTCTACGGGAACTACGCGAGAGAGACACTCACTCACTCACAATGCTTTGGAACGCTTGAGTTCCGAGAACGGAAGCTTGTTTTTATTGCCTGCCGTATTTTATATTTAGTGCTTTCTTTGTGCCACGCGTACCGCAGATATACGTACGTTGAACGCTGACGTGCACTTGGAGCTTTACACTTTTAGATGCTTTCCCCTTTTTTCTTTAAAGCAAATATTTTTGCTTTGAGCGACGAGTGTGTGGAATTAACACCCATTAGATAATAGGTCCGTTGGGCTAGATTTGCTCCGTCGCCTGTAGGGCGGTTTCAGGTAACGTATTTCCGGTTCGAAACTTCATGGCCGCCATGTTGATCGACTTTCGTCCTATGTCTGTCTGTGCACGGAGGCATTGTTTTCAAAATCGCTCGACATCTTACCCGTCGTCATCGACGGCGCCAACTAGAGTAGGTGAGAACACATAGGAGCATCGGCTGGTACTAGATCTCTATGCGTACTGGTTTTTTATCTACTCGAGACGAGACAGCGATAGAGAAGCGCGACCCGTTGGCAGTCAAAATGACCCTAACAGGTGCGGCCAAAACGCCCCCCCCCCCCCCCCCCAAAGAAAGAAAAACAACAACAAAAAGGCCTAGTGAGCGTGCTTTTATGCGGCTCAAATGCGTCTCCGGTCGCACCTGCCATAAACGGAGCCACTCGCCATGATTCTGCGCTTCACTAGCACCAAGCAAGACGCCAACAACGAATCGTCTGCATGCAAACAAATGGGGGAACTAGCAGACGCTGTTCGTGAACATGGCGGGGCGCGGTTTATTGGAAGTACGGTGCGTGAAACGCGTCACCCGACTGGTGTGTTTAGCGTCCTATATGCCTGTTTCTCTCGGCCAGGGGGCGCTGTAGCGTTCGCCAGATGCGTCCTCGAAAGAGGCGCCTCCGCTAGCGTCCGCGGGACGCAACCATTTAATGCTGACGTGAAACGGTGTTCTAGCGTCCCATCATGCACCTTTCACGAGCGTAAATGAGCGCCTGTGAGCGTCCCTCAGCGTCTGCTCGTGGTTCACGCGCACTAACAGAGCGTTTGAAAGGACGCAACGCTACGCACAGCGAAAACGCGACCTAAAAATATCCGATGTTGCTCGCCAGGGGCACTGTTCAAAACTCGAGAGCTACAGGTGTATACCGTTCATGCATAGAAAGGCTGCATTTTCTACGTCACTTACCGGAGTGACTCCGGAGCGGTGCGCGCAGATGGAACACGAGTGCTTCGTCAATGTTCGGCCTGGGGCCCTTGTTTTCACTGGTCGTACGTGAGTCTTCTCGGTCCAACGCCGGTGCAGCACTCGTGCTCAATCTGTGCCCCAGTCCAGCCGAACATTGACGGAGCAGTTCCATCTGCGCATCGCTCTGGCCTCCGGGAAGTGACGTAGAAAATGCAGCCCTTCGGCCTTGTTATCTATGAGGCCTTGATAAGACTCACGTTCTCCTCTCCTAGTTTCTTCTCTCCTTCGATGCACGAGAAGTTTAGAGAAGCTGAACGCTAACTCGAATATTTTCTTGGAGAGAAGCCGAAGCTAGGTTTATATCCGTTGAAAGCGTTGGGTCGCGTCTAAATGTTATAATTATTTACTACCTCGAGTCTTTATAAGTGTGCCTTAGTGAAGCCCCTCGACATATTCTTGCGGATCTTTTAAATCTTTAAAATTAATAACAGACATGATCTCTTCAGCGTTGAAGTTTGGGCTAGTTGGTATACAGACATAATAATTAAAAAAAAAAAAAAATAGAAGAACAGCGCGAAGACGAAAATAAAGTTAAAGGTAACCGACAGGACGCAGCGCTGTGTCCTGTCGGCTTTTAGAGCGCAGTTACAATAAGAGTGTACTGATGGGTCACAATATGGAAACTATAATCGGTGACAGGTTTTGAGTTCAGGGGAAGCTCCTCCAACCCCTTCTCATTTTAGCAGAGCGAACGCTGCAGAAGAGATGGCCTCCTCTCCAGTGTTCCCTCTGATAAAGTGGGAAGGGGTGGGAGGAGTTTTCACTTTACTTTTAACCTGTTACCGACTATAGATATGTCTGTCTTTTCTAGCCTCAAATTTTTAGGAAGTGTCTGCATCCCCGAAGTATTTATACCGCGATATGGGAAACCGTGGTTTCCTACGAAACTTACACCGGGTGAGGAGGTTTGGGAGATGCGCACAGTAGAAGAATCTTCGACTTTTGAGACAAAAGAGTTTCTAATTTGCAGCGCTCTTGAGAACTACGAATCGTTTTTATTCCGCCATAGTTTGTGGTCTGTCAAGCAGCCGGCTTTTTAGCATCGTAAATGTTGTACTAAAACCGCTACGAGTGCCTATAGCTAAGCCGTACCTTTCCCCTTTCTTTTTTGCTTTATTCTGTATGGCTTGGTTTGACGTTTCGATGGATCGGAGCGAACTTGGCGTTGAGGTTAGCGCTTCTCACTGTGGCAGAGACGTAGCGTTTTGAGTCCTCGACACACCCAGTTTGTTTATTGTAATCCACTTTTTTTTTTCAAATATGTGTTGCCACTTAGACACGCGACTGGGTTCGAGGCCGTTCGACACCCAAAACATCAGCATCCTCTTTGCCCGTTGAGCCGCCGTGACCTTTGTGCCCCGTGGTGGGTTTTCTCGGCCCCCAAAGTTGATACAAAGAAACCATCTTCCCTTTCTGCTCGGCCAGAAGGGAGGGAGAGAGGGTATCAAAAATCCATTTGCTCTCGAACTGGTATTTCTGCAAAAGGTTTATTAACGTTGTGAGCGTTGTACTCCGTTTCTAAGTCCGACCGAAGCCGACGCTACGACCTGACGAAGCCGACGAAGCAGCGCCAAGTGCACATTGTTGTCAGTTTGTATAAGGTTTGTGTGGTTCAGTCCAAAGAAAAGTGCATCACGATCAGAGCAGGGTGCTTCACTGCAACGCCACTCTGATTGAGGGGAAGCAGAACTCGCGCGCTCCAGGATTACGGCAAGGATACTTCACCGCAACATGACTCTGATTAAGGGGAAGGTCGACTCGCGAAATAACGTCGAGCTACGACAAGGAACGACTGATGGTTGATGAATTTGAAATAGAGACGGCATCCTGGATGTTGGTCCCGGCCTCAAATTAAGGTAACGAAAGAAGAAAAGTAAAGTAGGCACATTGCCCTTGGTAGACGGAAACGAAAGCGAGCTGATGAGGCGAAAGCATGGAGTAGGGAAGAAAGGTTAAAGAAGAAGGGGACCTTGTGAGTGGGGTGAATCCATCTTTCGGCACAAGTGGTGCCTCTTGTCCAAGACTCGGTTCGAGTATTATCTTGGTAAGAAACTCGCCGAAAGAAAATATCCCGGTAGGAGGGAGAGGGGATAAGCTTCTTATGGTACTAACTTGAGGCGAACGATAAGCCGCAATAGGCACAAGAGTGATGTCGCGGGAGTTGAATTCAGGTCAATGTAGCTAAATGGATCTAGTGTCTTTTGTAGAAGGAAGTTTCGCGCTCGCACGCTTCTTCATAGCGAAGAGACTCAAACCGGGAATCCAGAAAACGATAAAATAGCTTCGGCGTCCAGCTGTCACCTTCGTGTTCGCTGATCCCAAAGGGCACGGAAAGAATCACTCTTCTCCTAGGATCCCACAGATTTCTTCCGATTGTGTATGCCCTTCTCTCTTTCACTGTTTGGGTGTATGTGTCCGTGCATCTGCGCTCGCGCGCTTACATTTGTGCGTGAATGAGAGTTTTGGGCACGAGTGTGCGTGTTCGTGAGTTTGTGCGGGTGCGTTTCTGTGTGTTGTTATGTGCGCGTGTGCGCGCTTACGTGTGTCCGTGTGAGCCTGTTGCTGTGCGTAACCGTGTGTGTGTTAAAAATAGCTGCAATCTCCAAAGGATGTAGTCACGTTTTAGTTTCTCGACACTCGAGTGAACATTTGAGAGAACTTCTAATCTTCTATATTCAGTTCTGCAGTCGCTCCATCGGAGATGTTGAAACAAAACGAACCCCGCTTATCTACGAGCAGTTTACGGAATTTTTCCGTAGCTCCAAATATTTTTAATCGTCGCCAGCCGCTAGGTCTGGGTGCAAGAGGAGAAGGTGGCAACCCGGACTCTACCCGCGGAGAAGTTCCGCAACACCACCACCGTCCCCTTTTCCCCTGCCTGCGGTGTACGTCTCCGAACCCCTTGGCCTCGCTACTCGATGCAAATCCTCGGCGGACCCATGAGTCTCAATTACCGCTTCGCCGATCCCTCGCGTTTCGCATTCGAGTTGATTCCCGCTCTCCTCTTTTTCGGGACCTTTCATTAAGAAACACACGCACTCACGCGCGCGCGTCAGCGACGGAATCTTTCGTCCCCGCGTTGCAGAGAGTCCCAGACCCTCCTCGAGCGTCCCGTGCCCTTTCCGAACCCATGGCCGTGGACGCTTCTCTTCCATCGTCCATGAATCACGTCTGTCGAAGTTGGTGGGGAACACCCTCCTCGACTTTCTTTGCGTCCCTTTTTCCCCCGCTTCCCAAATCTCCCGAATCGGGACAGCCTTCGCGCGTGTGCGAGGAGGGAAAGTGGGGATTTCGATTTTTCGCAATCTCTTTTATTTTTTAGAGGGCGCTGCGACAACGTTAGTTATTTGGACGTTAGTACGTAGCCCGCGGCGAGTTGTTTCGTTGGAACCCCCGGCGTGCGTTCCGCCCGCGTCTGTAGTAGAGTTGCATGCGCTTGCGATGTCGTGCTTGTGAAATCGCAGCGCGTGCGTGCGTGTGTTTTGACTGCGTCGCCTCCGTGTTCGAAGTTGCAGCGTTTCCCTTCACCGCGGAATGCGAAGGCGCGAAAAGAATGATGGGGGGGGGGGGGGGGGGGGGAAGGGGAGGGGGGGGGGGAGGAATCCCCTTTATTTCGTCCACTCTTTTCAGTTCCTTCTCTTTTAACGTCCTTTCGTCCTCCTCCCTCTCCGCTTTGTGTCGTCTCTTCCCCCGTTTCATTGTATCGAGTGGTTTGAAACGGTTTAATTACCGCGCAATTTTTTTTCGTCGTTCCATTCGGCATTTTTATTTGTCGCGTTTTGTTTTTTTCTTCTTCTATTCGGGGTATAGCCTCTCGTGTACGTGTGCGATATGGTCTTCATTCGACTTGCGATTGAGACGAGGCTGCTTTCCACTGCTTCGTCTTTTTTTTTTTTTACGTAGTCGTTTTTGTCCTTTTTTATTTTACTTCTCGATACGATAACGAATATTCTTCGCCAGTAGAAGTTCCAGAGCCGAAGCTGGGCCCTGTTAGACCCCGGGTTAATACTTATTGCTGGACCTACTTTAGAGTGCATCTCTTTCATAAAATGAATAGCATTCATCAATAGGGGCTCAGGGGGAAGTGGAATTTGCCACCTTGGTTCTGCTCGAAATGCTTAAATTATATACAAAAATAATGATCTTTCTATTGGGAAGGGGCTGGATTACAGTGTTGTCAGTGTGACTGTTTGCTGTACGGGTTCCGTACGCTAAATTTAAATGTACAGATTTCAGTCGTAATATTTTAGACTTAAAGGAAAGCTAAAAAGGTTCTTAAAAAAAATGATGTAGAGGTGTATTCTAGAATATTTTTTTCTCGTGAATTCAAATGCCACGTTCGTTATCCCCGAGAAAACACGAAAAACCTTTCGACCAGTCGTGACTCCATAACATGACCTTTCGGCCGCCAAGCGCGTGTCGCTCGTGTGGGCAACGCGTGCAATTGCAAGCTTGCCAGATATACAGGGTATTTTTTTAACTGCACCAAATTTTTAAATAAAGGGGGGAAAAGTTTTATGAATGCGGTTTTCACTGCGTGTTTATATGGCTCGGCGGACATTAGATGGGAATATAAACATATATCCTAATTACAGTAATTAAAAAGTTAATTAACGAATTTTGGTTAATTAGTTTGATAAAAGTGATGGTTATATTCTCATCTAATGTCCGCCAAGCCATATAAACACGCAGTGAAAACCGCATTCATAAAACTTTCACCCCTTTATTTAAAATTTGGTGCAGTTAAAAAAAAAACACCCTGTATATTCCCCTGCACTGACACCAGTCGTGGCGTCTCTTTCTGACCTTCTTGAAAGTAGCAAGAGTGCTCGTGCATAGGTTTGATGGGCGCTGAAGCCGCGCGTTTCAGCGATGTGGTGAGCACCTTGCGGGTCTACGGATCCCATGTGGCGGGTTCGAATCCCGGCCGAGGTGCCCGCAATCTGACGGAGGCTTATTGCGGAGGAGGCGCCGTGTAACCGAGCTTTCGGTTGCATGTCAAAAGATCCCCAGGTGGTCCAAATTAATCCTCAGTCCTCCGCTGGGGCGTGCCAGATGCCCGTCGTTGGTTTGGCACGTAAAACCCCAAATTTGACTTTGACTTAGCACCTTGCGGGCTTTGATTCAACCGCCTTAAAACGGCGATGCAACGATTTTTGTATTTTGCACAAATACCGCTTAGAACGGATCCCTGACGTTAATGACCTGTGAAATACCCGTTCGATTTTCACCACACGCAATCGAAGTCGCAGAAAAAAATAAAGAAAAACGAGCAGAGTTCACCCCCTCAACTCGCAGCCAGAACAAGCGGCCACGTGATCTGGACTCCTGGAGCCTATTATATGACGCCAATGTTGATCATAGACATGCGCTGGGGTTAGCAAGGGCTCGCGCCGCAGAACCCAGGGATCCTGGGTTCAATCCCCACCCCTGCCCGTTTCGATCTGGATGAGCATCGTACCGGCGTGCGGTCGTGTATCACTACTGCGTGGTGCACGTTAAAGACCCCAGGCTAGCGGTTGTACTGCACTGGCTAAATTGCTCATCTACAGCGAGTGACTCGTCGCAACATTAAAAATGGCTGACCAACGACTCGCTGTATAAATATCCACACAACCCCAATTCAATTAGCAAGGCACAGGGCACGCGCTGAGTTCCAGACATTGTTATGGTAGCTGTTGTCGTCATTGCAGCGATTGGACACAGGACACTACCCAAATTCTTCTCGAGCTATAGATCATCACGAGCCCAAATCGAGTGCCCACGCAATGCTCGGGTCCAATCTATGAGCCGCATTCAAATATCGTCACTGGGCGGTACTCCTACCGCCCAGCTACGTCATCAGGTTTTGCGAAGGAGAGATTGAATGAAAACGCTCGGTTTTGTCCTCGAAATTACAGCGCAACAAAGGAGTTTCTTGGTCAGTGGCGTTGCGTGCGAGTTTCCTGAGTCCCACTAGTGCCAGTAAGCTCGTGTAAAGCGAAAACATTCCAATTGAATATCGTTGCACCGCCCCTTTAAGGCATTGTGGAGAATAAATATCAAGACGATTTAAATCAAACTAGTTTTACTATGACGATTTAAATCGGACCTTTCCCGTAAAAGTATTTCCGAAGATAGTCCTTATTTACAGTTTGTCTGTCATTTGATGATTTCTATGTGCATTTGTTATGTACCTAAATGAAAGGATCATCGAGCAAGAAAGGTTTATATCAAGCTGCACACGAGTAAAATGCATTCTCCTTCTGCACTAATAGGATAATTGAGCTTTCTTTCTATCATCCCCTTCGTTCGTGAGTTACAAAACGTCCTATTGCAAGCAAATCAAAACGTAAAAAACAATAACTAGAAAGGTTATGTTTTATTGCGAGCAAAAGACGCGAAGAAAAGCAAATAAGGCTTTTTAACTAACGATAAAAATCAAACAGTTTTTGTTAATTACAAAAAAAGTTGTTAATTAAACTCTACTTAAATATTGCCGCGAGCGCAGCTGACCAAGCAGGCAGCGCGCTCGTGGCCTATCGGTTATCGTGCCTGCCTCCCACGCGAAAGGCCAGGGTTCGATTCCTGGGAGCGACGTCTATTTTGTTTATCCCTGCAATTTAGTGTTCTGGAAAATTCGAGAATCCTGTTGCTTGTTCGAGGTCCGAATGTTCTACGCGTCGAACCTTCTACGCCGATTATTCCAGAAGCCCACGCGTGTACATAAGGAATTTCGCGTGGCGAGCCAAAGTCAGTTTCGCCTCAGCGTTCGATCTTGCTGCTTCGCCGCCTTCGACGCCCGCGACGCTCTCTTGTTATCTTTCTTTTCCCTTTTATTTTTGGGCACAAGTTCGCCCCATTAAACGTTCAGTTTACTCAGTTATTATCGCCTCATCACTTGTCATTCGTGACATTTTGGTGGAGGTGCGGGGTATCGCATTCTATGCCCGTGGAGCGTACCCCTCCGAAAACACGCCCGCCAAGTGACGTGCTCAGCCCCGGGAGGTTACCCTTCGCAGAAGACGCCAAAGCCCGATCAAGCCGCCGTACCAAAGGCCAATCCCCGGAATTTGGACCCTTGCCACCGAAACCAAGGAAGAAGACCGCGACGATGACCACGCCACCCGTCGTTGTCCTACCCGTCGCCGCCCGTACGCCCGTGTCCTTCCATGGTGAGCCCTATGAAGACGTCGAGGACTGGCTACAGCAGTACGAGCGAGTGGCCCAGCACAACCGATGGACGGAAGAACAGCGCCTACAGAGTCTTTACTTCGCACTCGAAGGAACCGCCCGGCACTGGTTCGAGAATCGCGAAACTTCCCTGACCTCGTGGACCGCCTGCAAGGACGCGCTGAGACGGACTTTCACCAACCAGTACCGACGGGAGAGGGCCGAGGACCTCCTTCGAATGAGGACCCAGGGCACAAGCGAGACGATCACCAGCTTTGTAGAAGATGTTCTGCGCCTGGTCGCTCGCGCCGACCCTCTAGCCACCGACGAAAAGAAGCTTCGGATCCTGATGCGAGGCGTAAAAGACGACATCTTCGGTGGCCTTGTCCGCAACCCCCCAGCCACCGTCGAAGATTTCGTCAAGGAAGCCACAAACATCGAACGTGCGCTTCAAGCACGGGCCTCCCATTACCAGCGACTTCCCGGCGTCGCTGCCCTCTCGACTTCCAGCTGCAACGGCCCGGACCTCCGCGAGATCATCCGGGACGTCGTGCGGGAGGAAATCAGGAAGCTTCTTCCTGCTGCCGCAAGCCCGGATTCGCCCTCAATCGCCGAGGTTGTCCGGGCAGAAGTTCAGCAGGCGCTGCAGCCACAAGTTCTTGTCAGCGCCGCTCCCGAACCACCGACGCTGAGCTACGCCGCAGCTACCCGACGACCACCGCCCCCTGCTCACCCGTATACGGCGCCACCCCGACGGGAACCTCCAGCGCCGCAGTTTTCCCGACGCCAGGAAGATCGGGCGCACGCCCACCCAGAACCAGCAGCGCCACGAAAGACCGACGTGTGGAGGACGGCCGATCGACGCCCGTTGTGCTATCACTGCGGTGAAGCCGGCCACATTTACCGCCGATGCCCCTACAGACAACTGGGGCTGCGCGGGTTCCACCCGAACGACCCGCGCCCAAGGTACGACGAGCGCCCTCGCGACATCGAGGAGTACCTCCGACGTTCGCCCTCCCCAGTGTCGTCTCTCCGCCGTGAAGCCCGCTCCCCATCGCCACGACGTTCAGCGTCCCCAGCGCCACGACCTCGCCGAGAGAGCCTGTCTCCCCTGCGTCGCCGGGAAAACTAAGTGCGGCAACGCCTGGAGGTGACGTTGCCGAAGACGACGGAAGCAAACAGCCTCCAAAAACGCCGGAGCGCTCCCACTCTCCCAACGCCCCGCATCGCACCGACGCGCCTGCAACGGTGTCCAACAACCTAAACGTTGTTATCGACGGCCTCGACGCATCGGCACTCGTGGACACCGGAGCAGACTACTCAGTCTTGAGTGGGAGGCTCTCTCGCCGACTGCGAAAAGTGACAACGCCGTGGGATGGACCTCAAATACGAACCGCCGGAGGGCACCTCATCACACCAGTAGGAAGTTGCACTGCTCGCGTCGAAATTCACGGCGAAACGTGCCCTGTAAAATTCGTCGTTCTACAAGACTGTTCTAGAGATGTCATTCTCGGCATGGATTTTCTGTGTGAATACGGCGCCTTCATCGACCTGGGTGAGAACAGATGGACGCTGCGGAAGCCTGTTCTGCCTTTAGAGAAACCCCAAACAGCGTCAGCCGCCGTCCGAGTCGCCGCCGACCATGTGAACCTGCTGCCGCGATCATGTGTTGTCGTACCCGTCGTGACCGATACAGCTACCTGCGGCGAAGTGGTCCTGGAAGGCTACCTCCAATTGCTCCTGGGGAGAGGAATCGGCGTTGCAAGAGGAGTGGCTGAACTCCAGGATGGGCGCACCGTGGTCCTCGTGACGAACTTCCGACAAGAAACGCAACACCTCACGAAAGGTGCCGCTGTGGGCCACGTCGAGGAACTTCGAAACTCCGCCGCAATCGCCGTGATCGCTGACGAATCATCGCCACCTCAGCAAGACATTGCGCCGCCAGCGCAGCTCGACATCGACCCGAAGCTTCCAGGCCCGAAACGACGACAGCTGATTGACCTCCTCGCCGAATACAGCGACTGCTTCGCGAAGTCGTCGAAGGTGCGCCAAACCGCCGTTGCGAAGCATCGCATCGTTACCGAGGACGACGCGCTCCCTGTGCACCGATCGCCGTACAGAGTCTCCGTAAAAGAAAGGGAGGTCATTCAAGAGCAAGTGCAAGAAATGCTGAACGACGACATCATCCAGCCTTCAAGCAGTCCGTGGGCCTCTCCAGTTGTGCTTGTCAAGAAGAAGGACGGAACGCTTAGGTTCTGCGTGGACTACCGACAGCTGAACGCGGTAACCAAGAAAGACGTCTATCCACTCCCCCGCATCGATGACACACTAGACCGGCTGCGCCACTCCCGGTACTTTTCATCGATGGATCTGAAGAGCGGTTACTGGCAGATCGAAGTCGACGAACGGGACCGAGAGAAGACAGCTTTCGTCACGCCGGATGGACTGTACGAGTTCAAGGTGATGCCCTTCGGACTATGCACGGTGCCAGCAACTTTCCAGCGTGTCATGGACACCATACTGGCAGGACTGAAGTGGCAGAGCTGTCTTGTCTACCTTGACGACGTCGTTGTGTTTTCAAGTGACTTTGACGAGCACTTGCGACGACTCCGAGCGGTACTCCAAGCCATACAGACCGCACGACTCACCCTTAAGCCGTCCAAGTGCCGGTTCGCCTATGACGAACTGAAGTTCCTAGGCCACGTGGTTAGTAATGACGGCGTCCGCCCAGACCCCGAGAAGACTCGCGCCGTTGCGGCATTTCCAGCGCCTTCAGACAAGAAGGCCGTGCGAAGATTCCTAGGACTTTGTGCCTACTATCGACGCTTCGTTCGGGATTTCGCAAGAATTTCCGCACCGCTCACAAAACTTACGAAGGACGCCGAGAAGTTCGAATGGGCCGAGGAGCAACAGCACGCATTCGACGAGCTGAAGCAACGACTCCAGACTCCTCCTGTTCTTGGACACTTCGATCAAGATGCGGAAACCGAGATTCATACGGACGCAAGTAACGAAGGCCTTGGCGCGGTACTGGTTCAAGTGCAAGAAGGCACCGAGCGAGTCATCGCCTACGCCAGTCGGACACTGTCCAGAGCGGAGAGAAATTACTCCACGACTGAAAAAGAATGTCTGGCGGTCGTCTGGGCCATCACGAAGTTTCGCCCGTACTTATACGGGAGCCCTTTCCGCGTTGTCACGGACCACCACTCGCTCTGCTGGCTTGCGAACCTAAAGGACCCTTCAGGACGTCTCGCTCGATGGAGCCTCCGACTGCAGGAGTTCAACATGACTGTGGTCTACAAGTCAGGCCGCAAGCACAGCGACGCCGATTGCCTGTCCAGAGCCCCTGTCGAGACATCCTCCGGTAGCAGCGACGACGATGACGACGAGTGCTTCCTAGGCGCGGTGAACACCAACGACATGGCGCGACGTCAAAGAGACGATCCTGAGTTGCGCGCCCTAATCGAGCACCTCGAAGGACGAGGGGGTACTATCCCCCGTGTCTTCTTGAGAGCCCTGCCGACCTTCGTCCTCCGACAAGGTGTGCTTTACAAGGAGAACTTCGGAGACAACAGCTCGCCATGGCTGCTGGTAATCCCTGCCGACCTTAGAGAGGAGATCTTCCAAGCCTGTCACGACGACCCAACGGCTGGGCACCTTGGCTACAGCAGGACGCTCGGCAGGATTCGAGAAAAATACTACTGGCCAAGGCTACCGAAGAACGTTCACCTCTACACTCGATCATGCCACGAGTGTCAGCGACGCAAGAAACCGCCGACGAAGCCGTCAGGACATCTGCATCCGATTGCTCCCCCGTCTACGCCGTTCCAGCAGATCGGAATGGATTTACTTGGCCCTTTCCCGCCGTCAACGTCGGGAAACCGCTGGATAATCGTCGCCACAGATTATCTCACACGGTACGCCGAGACGAAAGCCCTTCCATCAGGTACGGCTGTGGAAGTCGCCAAGTTTTTCATCGAGTCCATTGTCCTCCGGCACGGCGCCCCCGAAATCCTCATTACCGACCGTGGATCATCGTTCATGGCCCAGCTGACGCAAGAAATCCTTCGTCTCAGCCACACCAGCCATCGGCGTACCACGGCGTACCACCCGCAGACCAACGGGCTGACAGAGAGACTCAACAAAACCATCGCCGACATGATCTCCATGTACGTCGACGTGGAGCACAAGACATGGGACGAGGTGTTGCCTTACGTTACATTTGCCTACAACACGGCAGTGCAAGAGACCACAGGAGTAACCCCGTTCCAGCTGGTGCATGGCAGGAAAGTAACGACCATGCTCGACGCGATGCTACCCCATGAACCAGCCGACGATGGGAGCCCCGACGCCCAGGTGGTTGCTCAACGAGCCGAAGAAGTTCGCCAGCTCGCCCGACTCCGAATTCAAGATCAACAACGTGTCGACGCTACCCGGTACAACCTTCGTCGTCGGGACGTCCACTTCCAGCCCGGAGACAGGGTATGGGTCTGGACACCGATTCGCCGCCGTGGTCTCAGCGAGAAACTCCTAAAACGGTACTTCGGACCCTACAAGGTACTTCGTCGACTTGGAGATCTGAACTACGAGGTGATGCCCGACGGAACAAGAACGTCGTCACGCCGCCCACCACGGCCTGAAGTCGTCCACGTCGTGCGCCTGAAGCCGTACTACGCTCGATAGGACTGTGGACGTTATGTGCTCCAAATGACTCTTTAGTTTACCGTCCTTTTTTATTTGCTTTGTTTTGTGTTGTGTTGCATCGGGGCGATGCACTTTTTAAAGGGGGGAGTAATGCCGCGAGCGCAGCTGACCAAGCAGGCAGCGCGCTCGTGGCCTATCGGTTATCGTGCCTGCCTCCCACGCGAAAGGCCAGGGTTCGATTCCTGGGAGCGACGTCTATTTTGTTTATCCCTGCAATTTAGTGTTCTGGAAAATTCGAGAATCCTGTTGCTTGTTCGAGGTCCGAATGTTCTACGCGTCGAACCTTCTACGCCGATTATTCCAGAAGCCCACGCGTGTACATAAGGAATTTCGCGTGGCGAGCCAAAGTCAGTTTCGCCTCAGCGTTCGATCTTGCTGCTTCGCCGCCTTCGACGCCCGCGACGCTCTCTTGTTATCTTTCTTTTCCCTTTTATTTTTGGGCACAAGTTCGCCCCATTAAACGTTCAGTTTACTCAGTTATTATCGCCTCATCACTTGTCATTCGTGACAATATCGGACGACTATCTGATACGCCGACCAGCGGCTCGGAATTTTTCGCCGGTTATAGGCGATGGAACAAGGTGGTAACTTGTAAGACGTAGCGCGACTTTTATCCAGGAATTCCTCGAGTGCCTGTTTCCGAGGGTTTTCCATAATGAATCGCCTGACAAAAAATAAAAATAAAGAAATTTGGGGGGTGTTAGTGTCCCTTTAAGTCGGTTCCTTTCTTTTGCGAGGTATGGTGAAGACTGCGACGCATTTAGCGAGCGCCTCGTCCCTCCATCTGCGCATGCGCGCGATAAGGAAAGGAGGAGCCTTTTCAGAGAAAGAACGAGAGAGCGACAGAAGAGCGGAGGAAGAAAGCAGACAAGGTTGGCCGTGTTCGTTTTGCCGCGACGAGCTGAAAGTTGCTGGAGCGTTTGTCGACTTTATGCTTATATATATAAAAAAATTGAGTTGTGTGTGTGTTTATACAGCCTAGAACTTGGTCTGCCTCAACGGGCGACGCGTCTCCCAGCTGTAGATGAGGAATTTAGCCAGTGCGGTACAACCGCTAGCCTGGGGTCTTTAACGTGCACCACGCAGTAGTGATACACGACCGCACGCCGGTACGATGCTCATCCAGATCGAAACGGGCAGGGGTAGGGATTGAACCCAGGATGCCTGGGTTCTGGAGCGCGAGCTTCCGTTCCACGTGCTCCGAGCTGGTGTGCGCTGACCTACTCGGCCACCGATTCCCCCTTTATGCTTATACCATGCGTGATTCCGGTGTATTCCTGCAAAGTGGGCGAGAAAAAGAACCAGGTACAGACCTTATAGGTGATGTTTCGATGCTTATTTGTGTATATTCGTCGCCAGCGAGATGGGCCCATTGGGACCACCGGCTGGGACCCATAAAGCTATTATCATGTACGCTAGAGGTCCAACTTGCCCTGGGGTTGTGTAACGACCGTGTAGCCTCCGTCGTGCATCGAGAGCGGCCAGCGCTTCAAAGACGCTGACGTCACGATGTAGGGGGCGCTCCGCTCCTGAACACTGCGACGTCCCCGGCTCCGCGCGCAGCCGAGTAGTGCCAGGAGCGAGTGCCGGGTGCTTTGGTACGCGATAATATCGCTTCAAATTAAAAAAAAAAAAAATTCCTCGATGAATTTTGTAGTTTAGCTTCAGTCAACCGACGATGACGGGGCTTGTATTGGTTTAAAATGAATATCCGAGCACCACAAAAAAAAAAAAAAAGAAAACAAACGCGCGTTTGAGCAGGTCGTGAGAGCCGTTTTTTCGCGTAGTGCAGTTTCTCTTTTATTTTTATTATTTTCGCTCGACAGCAGTTTCTACATTGCGAGGTTTAAGATGTCCCGATGATAGCTGCTCTCGAGTCACTGAGCTGCTCCTTTTGCTATGTCCTTGCTCGTGCGATAGATATCGGATTGTTTTATTATCGCGGACTATTCAAAATTTTGTTTGATTCAGATAGGCCACACGACGGGGCACAATATTTTTATAATTTGATCCCCGAGTGAAAATAGCTCTACTCTATTTTGTTCATCACCTGATGCACTAAGTGAGAAGTTGGTTGAAGGTGGGTGAGAGATGTGAACTAATTGTACAGTCTCAAAATGATATATGGGTAACGTCATTGGGTGATTCGGTGTTCTTTTTTTTTTTTGTGGTTGTTCGCTTTAGCTGCTTTTAAATAAATGTTCAGTGGAAGGGACTCGTCCTCTTCGCCTTCCGTTTTTGTCATTGTGTATTGTTAGCGCTTTTAATTTAATAAGTCACCAACCAACTCGCCCTCTTCGTCACTTTAGGCCACTTTAGATATATGTAAAATAAAATATTCCAGTATCGGCTGCTTTGCGTCGTTATGCCTTTGGGCTCGCTCGCTCAATTCGTGGGTCACAATATTCGTGCAAAAGCTAGCGAAAAAAAAAAAAATAGAATGGCCCTTTAAAACCCTCAAAAAAGGTTATTAAAAAAAAGTAAACGTGGATCGTTTCTTACTGTCTTCATGCGCAACGGTAGATGACTGTTTTAAAATATGTGACGAGGATATTAATTTCCATTCACAATTTTCTAGCGTTGGTTTACATGAAAAAGGTTAGTTTATTTACGGCTACTGCCGAGAGTTCTTTCTGTTCCTCGCTTTCATCTCCGTTATTGAGGGGTCAAATACCCAACACTATAGGTAATGTATTATCTTTTTTGTTGTTCGTCTTGAGCCTCTTAGATAGCAGATTGCCAGAAGAAGAGCAGTATTGATACTACAATAAATAACCTAAAAATAGATGTCAAAGAGGAATCAATCGGCGATTCTAAAACTAGTTTGTCCCAAGTTTATGTATATTAAGAAATAATTAAAGTATGGCAGGAACCCAAGTTGTGCGTTTTCTTCTCGGGAATATTTGCCAAAATGTTTTTATTGTTGAACCGCTATACTATATCAGCTACCAGGTAATTGTTTTCGGTTTCGATTCGGGCTTAGGTTATCGACAAATAAGATAAATGTTTTGTTAGGGTTGCGGCAACTAAACAAAATTCGCTGGTTAACTGTTTTCGCTAGAGCTCTACGGTGTTTTGCTGTGTTTCAAGTAACTCTTTTCCTCGCACAAATTATTGGTTGTATTATTTTTTCGGTCAAAACTACCAAGCACGTGTCTCTTACTTTATTGAACCACTTTGTTTTACCTAAAATCTTAGGTAATTTTATCTTAGTTAATGCTAGAAGTATACATACCCCACACTACGTATTTTAATTTTTTTATTTTACTTCGTGTATTTTATCTGGTAATGTTAAGCGTCGGCGCGTATCTTTAGTTATGTTTTATCATCTTGTCACAATAATTAGCAACAATTATGCGTACCTGTTTAACATTTTATTACCTTAATAAGCAAAGTTCGCATCATCAATAAGAACGTGCAATTTCTGAAATGTTACAGTTTCTCTATCACCTTTTTTTTGCAGCATGGCTCAAGAGAAAACAAAGGATGTGTGCAGAGCCAGTTGACAAACTAATTACATTAATACGCTGTAATCCCAGTTCAAAGGTGCAATATCAAGAACATAAAAAAACTATGTTGCATTAGTTGGCACGTACGGTTGCCACGAAGACTTCACAGAGGGTAATCAGTACAGGAGGAGCTTAAAGAAGGGGTACACCTACATTTATTACGAGAACCAATTGACAATGAAGACCTAACTAGCGTCTGTTGACGCGCCCGAAGAATAAACATGCGAAACCATCCCGACGTACCAGAGTTCGTGCGCATGAAAACAGGACTACGAAGGCACGTATGGAAGAAGTACACTGGTCCGGTCATCCTGTTCCATCTCCTCAATGGGCTTCTTAAATTATCCGTGTTCCGGGAGGGTCGTGTTGCACTCTGAACTGGTAGCGAAGCTGCCAGAAAGGTATCGGACGCGGCCAGCCGTGCTATACTACTCCTCGCTTAGCCTAGGCAGGTGCTTATGGCCGCTGGAGGTACGCGTTTCAACGGTGGCTCTCACGAAGGTGAACGGGTGCAATCCAAGCGAGCGCTCACTTTATTAAAGCGAAAGCATTAACTGTCCCATGGGGCGAACCGGCGTTTGAAGCCGCGCGCCAAACGGCCCCTATAAGTATACCTTGTCCCAATGGAGCGAAGCCTGTCGTCTGTAGCAGCGATTGGATGGATAGGCTCCCATTGGCTGGCGCGTGTCATAGTTTCAAGGAACGAGGTTCCCATTGGCTGGCGCTCCTCATAGTTTCAAGGAACACCACTCCATGGCGCTGCGGGTCTCGCGCTTGGCCGCTTCTACTCCTCTCGACGCCGACGAACATGGCGGCGCCTCAAGCGTTTACATCGTCGACGGCCGCAACCTCGGCAGTGGCGAAACCCGCCCGTCCACGCAAGTACATCGCAGACGAGCTATAGGGAGCGGAAGAACGCGGCACAATGAGCGAGGTGGCGGGCAGCGAAATCCAGCATCGTTGTGAAGTCTCCGAATACACGGTGGGCGGATCGAGCAGCGGCGCAACGCGCAAGGAGACTGAACAGAGCCTTTCGAAAGCGTGAGGCGCAAGCGGATCGCGACTCAAAGCGTCTCAAGAGGACGAGGCTTTCTGACAACGCGAGGCTGAAGCAGTACGTGGCAGGCGGCATAATTTCGCGTTCACAACTCTTAAGAAGTGCGTAGGTGTGTAGTGTTGAGATGTACTACTTTGTAAGCGGGGCGATCGAAACCGAAACCATGCCACTTCTCTCCATGGCCAAAGAGGTATTATGATGCAACGCGCGCAGTGTTGCATGCGGGGATTTTTGGAAGTCGTCCGTTTGGAACGGGAAGCCCCATGGACACTAGCGCCAGTTGAACCTCTAGCGTACATTATAATAACTCTACGCTGGGGCCACCGACGTCCGCGTCTCTATGCCCCGCCGTTCCGAAGCGGCCCGAATGCACGGGACATTTCCCGTCTAGATTCTTATAGTAGCTCTATGGTGACGACCAGAAGTTTTCGGGGGAGGCTACTTAAAATAAAATGCTACCGCATTTGAAACGATTCTGGCTCATTCGGAGGATCAGCGTTCGTTTGAAGCCCTATGCACTCTATACAGTGCCTGTAATTATTCTTGCTTCTAGTTGCAATGTAATGAGATAAAAAAAAAAGCGAAACGGTCTTGCTCCCGCGCCCCCGTTCATTTTGAACAGTGTCGTAAATTGGCGACGTTACGGCCACTGGTATTTAGCGGCAGAAGGGGGCTTTAGAGCAACCAAAAGTGGGTCTGGGTGAAAGAGAAAGAAAGCAACGGCGGCGCATAATAGCTCGAAAAGCGGGGGGTTGGGACATTTTCCGGGGTGCGCGGTTTCGTGGATGAAGCAATAGCAAGCGCAAAACTAATTGGGCGGGAAAGCATACAAGCGTTTCCGTCTGCTTCGGCGGCGCTCGGGCGTCGTCTGCTTTCGCTGGCCGGCGTCGTCGAACGATCGCTCTCGAAATAACGGCTATCGTTTCGCGCCTCGCTTTTTGCGTTTTGTCGCGCAATTAAACGAGGTTTGTTTCGGCTTTTACTTGTCGTACCGCCCCTCCCCCGTCGCGCCTAAACGACGGGTCCGGAGGCGAAGACTGCGGGCGTGGTTTGGGGGTTCGGGGACTCGGGAGATTTCGTGAGCGATGAGACTGTCTCCTCGATTGTCAAGAGGACAGTCGCAGTTGGCCATCTGGAAACGTCTTCGATCTTTTCTTGTTTTGCATGAACATCGTGGAAAGTTATAAAGTTACTTTCTCTTCAACTTTTCGAGTCTGGATGAAAGTAGGACGTCCGTGAATTCGCCGACGGCGTCGCCTGGTAATTGAAGGGTATCCAACTAACTATCCGTTTTAGAGTTGTATTCTTTTTTTTATATTGAAAATGGTGGTCCGATACATTATTTCTAAGCTGCGCAACGAAATAGCGTCTTGTCACATTAAGCAGTGGTCGGCATTGCTATATACAGGGTGTTTTTTTTTTAAGCTTAACAGATTTGTTTAAAAAAAGCCATGAAAGTTACACTTATGCCGCTTGTGGAGGTGAGTTATACGGCCAGGGGGACAGATTATAGGGGGCTAATCGTAACGATCAGTCGGCTAATTACTTAAAATTCGTTAATTAACTTTTTAATTAATGAAAATAGACATATGGTTCCAATTAGAAATTTGCTCAGCGTCGTCGAAAACCCCTAAATCGGTCATTTTCAGAAAGACTTTGAGCGCGTGAGAAGCGTAGTAGTGAACTGAAGTTACCGCTCGTGGAGCAGGTACAAAGCTAGAGGTTGCGATAAGGCGCCCGTGCGATTTTTCCGTCTCTTATCTAGCCCCAGCCTTGTACCTGCTCCACGAGTGGTAACTTTAGTGCACTACTACGCTTCTCACGCGCTCAAAGTCTTTCTGAAAATGACTGATTTAGTGGTTTTCGATGACGCTGAGCAAGTTTGTAATTGGAACCATATGTCTATTTTCATTAATTAAAAAGTTAATGAACGAATTTTAATTAATTAGCCGACTGATCATTACGATTAGCCCCCTATAATATGTCCCCCTGGCCGTATAACTCACCTCCAAAAGCTGCATAAGTGTAACTTTCACGGCTTTTTTTAAACAAATCTGTTAAGCTTAAAAAAAAAATTACACCATCTTCCCGAGGGGAACCATGGAGTGATGCGGAGCATCGTGTTGGTTCCGAGGAAAGAGTCAGTTGCGTGCTGACGTCGAGAGATGGCGCCACCGACTGCCCTAGCGTTACCCCTTACGCGAGCCTTCGTCGCGGCTCGCAGCAGAGAAACTTGGAACGCTCGCCGTCGTTTATTTTTTTTTAACACTTGAAGGAGAGGAGACTAGAGGAGGAGAATTGCGCATGCGCGCGCGGTGTGATTAGAATCGAACGCACGCGAAGTGCACGCGCAGCTGGTAGAGAGAGAGAGCGGAGAGAGTAACGCGCAGCTGTTGGAGAGAGGGAAGGAGGAGAGTTGCGCATGCGTAGTGTGAGTGCAGACTACAACGCCGACGCCGCGGGACATAGACCCGAGCAAGAGATGCTCCGCATCTAAAAAACACCCTGTATATATATATATATATATATATTTTATACACGCGTTTTTTGTATGTGATTATGTATTACGTTTTTAATGTTTCTTAGGCTCGGGGATGTCAAGTCCTGCGATAGTATAGTTAAGAAGAAAGCGTTCGTATCGGAGGCTTTATTAAAAGTTGGGAAATTGTGAACTGGAAAGACTTGCTGGGGCACAGCAAGTAGCACCATCGAAGAGTTATTGCAAGCAGTACTCAGTACTGTTTGCACTGTGCTGCTTGTGATTACTCTTCAGCGGTGTTGAAAAGTAATCGCAGACGTTTAAAAGTAATTCTTAAAAGACTCTGAACACCGTTGAACGGGGCACAACACACACCCTTAGAAACACACCACGCTGCTCGTGGTTGGTTTTTAGCTCTCGGTGTTTGAACGCCGTCGCTTATTGAGTCGCGACTATTTCGTATCACATCATAAAGGAACGCGTATTTAGTTATGGGGTCGTTCTTCGTTAGACTTACTCCAAAGTAATGTTACGCGTTTAATTATGGCACGGAAGAGTTGCACGTTCCAACGGGTCGTTAAGGAAGTCGCTCGGAATAAAACCAAGGCGCCAGAGCGAATCGAAATGGCCCCCGGGAGGAACCTTTCGAGCCCGTTTCTGGTTTGCGCATGCTTGCGCGCGCCACCGGGCCCCGCGCCACCTGGTGCCCGCTCTCCTACTCGGTTATTAAATTTCCGCGCCTTTTCGGACGCTGTGCAGGCGGATTGGTCAGCGGCGCCGACGTTTCGTGACCGTTGACGCGGTTCCCTCCGCATATATCCGCGCGCTGTTTATTGCGAACGCCGAGAGTTAAGCCTTCATTTGTCACTCCGGGTCATTTGTCTCAGATGACCCGATGTCGTTGATTCGGTGCGTGCTATACGCAGAGGTCGGCAAGCATGGGCGCGCGCGTGGGCGGCCATGTTTGGGTGTGCACGAGCGCGTGGCTGTGCTTGTGTGCGCGCGTTAGTGAATGCACGAACCGTTCTCTGTGCGTGCATTCTAAATGGAGTGGGGAGGGTTGAGTGCCGAGGCAACTCGGGAAATCTGGCACTGGTCAAGAAAGGAAAACTGAGGATTGGTATATGCCACATTACTTATCAGTCTTGCTTCGTTATTATTTTTTTTTAACGTGGTACTAGTAATGTATTTTCTTCACGTCGGGGCAAGAAGGACCTGTAGCAATTACGTCTACCGGGAGGCTCGCTGTACCACTGCGCTCACCGTAGAAAATATTTTCGACTCCTAAAAAGCGGTTTCACGAAACATTATATTATTATTATTATTATTATTATTATTAAATTCCGCGTTCCGCCATTTTCGATTCCCATTAGTTTGCATGCAGACGCTTAGTTAATTTTTGGCGTCGTTTTTGGTGTTGGTGAAACGCACAAGCGTGACCAGTAGCTCCGTCGATCATCTTGCATGTATATACTCATCACATCATCATGTTCACTAGCCGCGGCACCGCGATCCTCCGTGGTACGGGCTGCTGCCTTTCCGCGGTGCCGCGGCTCTCCAGAGCCAAAAACTAAAAACTAAAGAGAACTCAGTAAGTAGGACCGGGAACGTGTTTGGGGCTGCGAACAGCAATCCTTACTCCGTTTTAAGGGGGGAAAAAGTGTACCTCCCCCTCGTGTAATGCCCGTAAGGGCCTCCGAGGATAATAAATGATGCTGATGATGATGCTATAGCTGCGCCGTTCGGCGTTCCAACAATGAGTAGAAGGCAGCTAGCTCTAAATCGGTCTCAAATAAGCGTTTTCTACCGCCTCTTTTCCGGCATCTATTGCGGCCATTTTGGCCGCCAGCGGGTCGACTTCTCGATCGCTGGCCCGTCTTAGGTCAGAATAAGGGCTGGTATAAATCAAAATCGAGTACCAGCCGATGCTCTTTGATGTACCCGACTATTCGGCGCAGTCGATCACGACGAAAGATAACTCGAGGGAAAGCTGGAAAACGCATCCTCCGCACATAGAACGACATTTGGCGAAAGTTCAACGACATGGCGCCCGGCGAGTTTTTGAACCGGAAGTACGTCACGGGTGACCGCCTTATTTATAGTTGAACGGTTCACAGCAACGTGTCGTTTTGGTTTTGGGCCCTGTTGCTGACTGGGAGAGTGAGTATATACCGACGTTGTACTCCCATATACTTTCGCCCTAACAGTTTATTAGCTCCGGGCTACTGCCCATGCGGTTATCTCGGAGAAATACTGTTCTGGTTACCTCCCCCCCCCCCTTTTTTTTTTTTCACTTGTCCCATTTTGTGGGCTGCGGCAGCCTGCGGAGGACGAGGTTATTGGCGTGGCGTGCGTGTGTGCAATGCACCGAGAAAGCCAGAAATACTGTTCTTTTATTTATCTGGGCGATCCATACATTGGATTGTTTTAACATCCACATGCCAAGATGGCCCCTGTGGTGGAACGTTACGGCGACAATATGTATTTTTCCACAAACAACAAAATCCGGGCTATTTTATTCGTGCATGTATAGAAGATGTGAAGCGCGCTAACTTGTACATTTAAATTTTTTTGTCGAGAGAATCTCGAACATGAGAGAAAAGACACTGTTCACTCAGAGTTGTAATTATTGCCAACCTTAGCATTTGCTCTCGTGCCACCGTATAAATCTTGGCCGCTAATTGGTCGTTTGTTTTTAGCCTGCACGTGCAGGCAGATCTCAGGACACACCGTTTTCTTTTTTTTTTTCTATAGAAGGTTTATTTTTTGTCCCGTCTGGAAGCGCGTTTCCCGCTGCGCCGCAAATTGGATTAGAGATGAACTGAGACAATGGAAGGGGCTTATGCGATTACACGGCCTCAAAAGATGTAAGACCCCCCGGCACTAAGGCTGATCTCGGTTTCGGTGATATGTGTGGCTTGTGCAGTTCACGAGCACTGTTGAAAGCTAGCCTCTTTAGATTAAGTCCCAACCTCGTCTTTGTATATGCCCGTTTATTTTTATTTATTTTGTCGTAGATGAAGTCGTTTTGGTGTTACAATTTCCAAGACCGGAAAGCGGATGACATGTAGCCCAATTTGTGGCGACGCGTAATATTGTGTTTCCTCTTACAATCTCAAGTACTCAAACGCAGAGCTCTAAAAAAAAAAAAAAAAGAAACATGGGGATACATAAGGCGATTGGAGTTTCTGCTTCTGTGTACGTGCGGATTTCGCGTCCCTTGCGCGGATTTACGGCGGATTCTGATCGTTTATTTTGAGGTTGGGAAACGTTGAAGATTAGAGTTTTGTGATTTGGGGCTCGGTTGACCTGGCGGTTTGGGATTCGCGCTCTTATTTTGTGTAGTCGCCGTCTTGTGTGCCTGTGGAGAGCTTTGGGCACTCCACGCTCTAAGGGGGAAAAAAAAGGAGGTAAAAGGTAGCAATGGGCGCCTTTTCCTCCCTTCTGCTGTCGCGTCCCCAAGCGGACACAAGAAGAGGTGAGGAACGAGACGTTTTTCTCATTCTCTAGGCAGATGGGAAGAAAAGACTGTCCATCTTTCACTGAAATCTGTCGAGCCGAAAGCTTCTCGAGTGTTTGAAGGTCATATGTGTTTGGTAGATAATGCCTAATTGCGTTCTTATTACAACGCGATAGCTGTTTTAAAGCGACCGTGAACAAGCAGACGACGACTATACTGCGCTGTGTTACCGGGTCCGTCAAAGCCTACAGTGGCCTGTGGGACGGGGACCCGGAAAATTGCCGAAGCAATGTAACAACCTAGAAGCTTTTGTAAACCGAAGCAATGTAACAACCTAGAAGCTTTTGTAAACAAGCACACACTCCTACACTCCCACACACACACTCACACTCACACACATTTTTGGAACTATAAATTAGGAAATCTTCATAATTATATTTTATAGATACACATCATGAAAACTCACTCCCACCGAAATTCAAAACATAAGGAGGTAACCCTTTCCCTCGGAAGCGCGTAACAAGAGTGTCGAACCGAAATTTTTATCGGTTCGGTTCGGGTTCGGGTTCACGGCTTTCGGTTCAGTTCCGGTTCAGTTTTGGGGAGCAAAAATGAACGGTTCGGACCGGTTTGAATCCAACGAGGTAGGGGGCCTTAGAGCGATAAACTGGCAGCTGAAAGTGACCCCCAATTGGCCGCCGCCATGTTGCACATTTTTGACCACTAGATACGTGACCTTATGGTTTCACGTCTAGATTTTAACGAAGTACCGCGCATAAATAATTGCTTTTTTATCACTACCGACGAGATAAGTTAGATTTCGTTTGTTTTAAGTCCAAAATGTGCTTTTACGTCAAAAACTCGGGCAGCTTCGCAATGCCTCCACTAGATGCCGTCAGCCGCGGTTCTGTATTTTGGGTTTTGATGGGAGCTACACACTAATCTCTGGGGCTAACAGTACCGAAAAAATAGTTTATCGTGTTTTTCTCTTTTCTTAGAGCGATCGCAATACAAATCTCGGCTCAGTTTTGAACAAAAGCCTCAGGATTTGGTACGGTCACGTGTCTAGTGGTCAAAATTGTACAACATGGCGGCAGCCAAGTGGGGGCCACTTTTGCCTGGTGAACGGGACACCAGTTTATGGCTTTAAGCCCCTCTACCTCGTTGTCTGAATCGCTAAATTCAGAATATATTTTCCGCGTTGTTTTAGCAATATAGACACTATTTCCGCCGTGGAAAGAGTAACTATATCGTTTTTTATTGTTCGTATACAATCCACTTTTATTTTTATGTACCAAAGATAAGAAATTGTGTTATTTAATTCCGGCGCAACAGTAAGCCAAAACCTAGATTAACATACAGAACGTCATGTTTATACGACTCAACATTCATTTGTTTACCTCAGTCACATATATTTTACCTGAATCGAAAGGTTGTCATGAAGTCTTGTAGGTCGACATAAATACCCGTGATTGGTACAACTTTGCATCGGAATATTAAAAGCTGAATTGTAGTTGTGCTTTTGAACTAAGGAATCGATTGCAGTGCATAAAATCACGGAATGTGTTGTTGGAATTCCTGTGGTCTCCCTTCCCCGATGGCTGTGATAACGGCCGCTGGTCGGAACGCTCGGTCTCTTTTCGTGGTGCGGAGGGTCCCCCGTCTTGGAGGGCCTTCCCTCACTCTCTCTCGGGGGGACCTCTTTCCGTTCCCCCGCTCGGATGCGGATCACTGCTGACAGGCGAGGAGGTTTCGCCTCTTGTTTTCCCAATTTCGGGAAAAGGACTCGTCCGGTGACCGCGAAAGAGATAGGACGCGTGTCGGCGACTTCTCCGACGCTTCCCCGATCTTGGCTCTCCGGAACCCCGCGTCTGGCAGGTAAGGACCTTTTCTTACCTTGCCGGCGCGGGGGGCATTTTGGATGGGGACATTGTAGTTCTTTTAGAAGAGTGTTCTAATAAATGCTCTTGGACTCTGTCCTTACTCTGGTGCGTGTGTCTTCTCTTCCGCTATATGCGAGAAAGTGAGACAAGGTAGTCGATCACTGGCACCGACGGAGGTTATTTATCGAACCGACCCGCGGTAATGTAGCCCTAAACGTCGTCTACATTGCCGCGGAGATGTGGGGACCGCGCTGCTAGGTTGGACGTCTCCTTTGATATCGCCGCCGCTGTTGAGATAACCCTTCGGTTGGTAGCTACAAATCCCGCAGTGTACATCGTCGCCATATATATCATGAAATATAGTTTTTTTTTTTTTTTATTTCGGGTTACCCCGCAGCGCCCGAAGGCATTATTGCCGGGGGGGGGGGGGGGGGGGGGTACATTGACGTGAAAAGGTAGAAATACACTCGTGCATATGTACCAAAAAACAAAGAAACGCAAGCTCGCAGGAAAACACACTCAAACAAAAGCAAGCCCGGAATATGATAAAAGCAACATTGGTTGCTCGCATTCCAGGTACCTGCCTGATAAAAACATCAGCTGAGGAAAATATGCGCTAACAGCAAAAACAAATAACTCTCGCTTGCCGCGTGACACATAAAAAACAACAAAAAACATGTATTAACATGTAAACAACTACGTCCAAAGAGTAATAAAATAATCAAAGTATGAACAACTAAACATACAGCAGTATCACGCCCAGTAATCACTCGAATTCGCATCGCAAGGATCGAAACATTTTCCTACTCATGTCAGTCTGCCCAGCTGTCACGTGTCAGTCTGTCAAAGAAAAATGAATTTGACAAGATAGAAACGGTGTCATATGGCAGGTCATTCCACCCTTTAATAGTGTACTGTGCTTGACAGCATTTCTTGACACCCGTCACGTGAACACGTGACATGATTTTTTCATATTGCCAATATAAAAGCGCCACGAGGACCGACAGTTTCTTACATATTGCAAATTTGTACATGATGATTCGATCAATACATAGAAATACATCTGCCAATTTTTTTTTATTCTCAAATCATTTTAGGATAAAAAAAATAGCGTGAATCGTTTTGAGCCGGTTACCGGTATATTTTTTTCCGGTTAAGGTTCGGTTCAGTTCCAAGATGATGGCGAAGATTTCGGTTCTGTTCAGTTCCGGTTTGGCTAAAAATGACGGTTCGGTTCCGGTTTTCGGTTCGGTTCTACACTCTGCCTGTATTACGAGTGGTCAATAAATTATTATTATTATTATTATTATTATTATTACTTTTGTTCTTGTTGTTGTAGTACTATTATTATTATTATTATTAGTAGTAGTATCATCATCACCATCATCGTCATCCTCCGGGCTCCTTTTTGGCGCAGCCACCTGCTGGTGAGCAGTGCTCCCTCACTGAGCCCGAGCTCTGGCGCATCGCGACGTGGAGCGTGGCTCGCGCGAGTCGTGCCACGCTCCGGTCGGCGCAGCAGCTCATGGTCTGCTTCCACGCGGACTCGGAGAACTTCTACGGCGACGTGGGACAGGCCAAGGTGGCCGTGCGCAGGGACTGCGGCCCCCTGGAGGCGGACAGGCTCAGGCAGCTCTGCCGACAGGTGAGCACCGCTGGTCCCCGACCGGGCCTACGGGCTGCTCGCCTTTCCAAGTGAACGGCGGTGAAGGGGGCGCTTCGCTGCGCTAATGGTGCGACATACTAAATAATTTCAATTTTTTTTAGGGGTTGTTTTTAATTTAACGAATACAATTATAGCCTCCTCTATACTCGCACAACCTGGCAGTTCAACGACGGAGCCATAGAGTGCCCGGTCGCAGATTTGGAGCGCGAGGATCTGGTAGCACAGAGCATCAAAGAGCCATTTCTCGGGGAACCTGCACGTCAGCACGCAGCTCTTGCAGCGGCGAGGACCCGAAACACAGTCGTTCGCTCAGGAGAAGGGTGCTTCGGCGTCTCGCCGCAGCGGGGCGCCAGTCACGTGGCTCTCCTCTCATCCGTTGTCTGCCACTCCACCTTTTCCATTTCGGCGTCCGCTTCTCGTGGCGATCTGCCAAGCTTTGTCAGTATATAGGAGGCAATGGTTGAGCGTTTTTTCACCTGCCACGATAGAGAGCATGGGCGGCCGTGCGAGGACAGGTTCCCGTCGGTGCCCAGGTGTTCCTGCTGGACGCCCAGCGTGCGGGCCCGACCAGCGGCAGGGTTCGCGACGTGCCGCCGGGCGTGGACGACCAGTGCTCTTTCATCTTCCTCCTGCACCCGCCCAATCGGCTGGGCGACGGAGCTTCGGGAGATCCGGACGCCTGCGTCATAAGGTGCGTCAACCGCTCGTCTACTCACGCTCTCTAGCATCTCTGGCAGACGAACATGTGCAGAAAACCGCAGGAAAAATAAAATGAAGTGCCACAGTAAGAAAACGTGAGTGGTAGTTTAAACTTTTTTTTTTAATTTCTTTTATTTTTTTATTTTAGTTGGTAATTACAGCGAATTCCACTCATGAAGCGATTTATCATTATGTTTCTTTATTGTGCGTCCCTATTCGGGAAGCCAGAATCTTCAAGTTCGGTTCAGATGACGTCGTTGCAGTCCTGAGCAACTCTGTTAGCTGTTCGTCCGTCGGGGTCGCGAACTCTTTTTTTTTTTTTTATTGCCTACATTTTGTAGAAGAGTGCCTCACAGCAGAACGTTGAGCCGAATAATAATATTGACAGAAGTTGCTGGCCCGCGAGCTATGGTGGCACAATGCCGCCCAAACGCAAGCTGTTTTTTTTTTTATTTTATATATAATAAGGTGGAGAACTGGGCCAGTTGGTTGACGTTATACATGATGGGGTAAACAGCTCAGGAAACACGGTCCTTTGTTTTTGTGCAATCTTTTAAGAGACTGTGTATGTTTTTTCTGTCTGTTTCCTTTATTAAAATTCTTCAGTTGCGAGTGCAGCATTGTCCTGTCGTGTGTGTTCCTCTTCGTAGTCAGTGTTTCCTGAGCTGTTTACCCCATCATGTTATTTTATATATACTTTTTTTTATTTTGCGGACCCTGGAGAGGGGGGAGGGATTATGGTTGCGGTTACGGTTACCAGGGAGCCGCGAGCCCCGCACTTGGACTGGCTGTATAACACGACAGTGCAGCAAAAGTCCCTTAATGTTTTAAAAGTACAGCAAGGTGCATCGATGCACGAGGCACGTGCAACGTGCAGCCCCTGGGAAGATCATGGCTGCCCAGCGCAGCACTGAGCTAGATTTCAGACGCCATGTTCTTCCCAGAAGTGGCGCGCGGCACGTGTCTGGAGCATTTCCACAACAATTAATGGCGCCACTTTTCCCAGGATAGAGGGGCTTTGAGCGCACGACACTAGAGCGCCGACAAAAGAGCGCCGCGACATGAGAGCGTGCGTCATGAGAGCGCATGGCTCGCCTTGGGAATTATCGATATTGGGGAGACAACTTTATTTTTCCCAGAATGGTTTTCGGGGATGGGGTCGATATTGGGGTCTTCAAACAGGTGTCTTCAAGGAACTGAAATTTCGACACCAATGGGGGTCGCATTTCGAGCGATTTGTGTCATTTAATTGGCTGAGCATGCACAGTCAGATGGGCGAAATGGCACAAGCGTATTGAACGCAGCGGTCTGCAGTCACACCATATAAGATAATTTATTTTGTTGAGGTTATCAATGCTCACTGAATACATTACCGCGCAGTTGTCATCGCTGTCGCTTACAGAGTGCTCTTTTTTGAAGTTGGTCACTACTTTCGCTCTCGAACATTTTAGTTTTTTAGTGAGAGTAAGGCTAGAGGAGCCTACCGTGCGGGCAGGTGTTCCATCTTTATCTCGTTTAATTCTGGCAAACGTCGAGAAAACGTCGAATTTGAAACGCGCGAGAAATCAATCCGTTCGTTCATACGATTAATGACGAAATATGAAGCTACACATACATATTGTGTAGTGCTTGCTGTCGCGCAATAGGTAATCGAATGTATAACAACCCAGTCGCTGCAGAAGGGGATTGGATACCTGAACGTTCTGCCTCGGGAAAAGGCACCTTAAGGCTTATTCACACAATGCATTTTTTCAACGCGCCACAGTTTAGCGAAACCGAGATTTCGCGAAATCAGCCTGTTCACACATGGAGTTTGACGCGCGAAACCTGTGACGTAATGACTCATGAGAATTTCGCCAAACCTTGTCATCTGCATGCACCGAGAATATCAAGCGTTTCGCATCAAAATGAAATGAAGTACGCAGTGCCAGACAGTCTTTGTTATTAATACCACTTAATAAACTTCGTCAAATTCGGCTCACTGGTTTTTATTAGTCCTGTCAAACTCGGGAAAGACCGCGAACGTCGAAGAACCGGCGAATGATGTCGAAGCATTTCCAACATTTTTGCGCCACTAAAAGACGGTATCCGCAGTCATCATATTTATATGCTTTTTGGCACTCGTCGCGGCCGTTGATGAATCGGCACCGCGCCATCAACCCGTACTGCTGAAGCGCCGTTCACACAGTTGCAACCGAGTAGGACAAAGACTCATCGCCCGTACGCCCGTACGCATCGCTTCTCTGCTTGTCGCTCGCCATGTTTGTTTTTCTTTTTTCGGCTTTGGCTCGGATACGCAATCGGCCAAAAATCGGACTCCTCCTTAAACTCGCTCCGCCTCAAAGGTCAGACGTCAGAGCGAAGTCGAGCGGCCATTGGCAGCGTCCGTGTTTCTCCTTCAGGTGATTGACAGGCCTCGGTGAGGTTGCAGCAAAAACTTGCTCCAGAAGCGAGGAACACGCGCCACTTTTTTCGAAGGCGCGCCACGTTTTCGGTCGCGTTCAGGCGGGGAATCTGTTTCCCGAAACCTAGTTTCGCCACACTAGATTCGCCAACAAGATGCGTCGTGTGAATAGACCTTTAGTGACTGCAGCTGTTATTCAGCGCTCTTCTGTTGCTGCGCTGTCGTGGCGCTCGCCAAAAATCTTTACCTTAGAGTAAAATCGAGTGAATTTTGGAACGAGGCCGTAATAACTCTAGAGGAACAGGTCCGCATTTTTCGGTGCATTTCGGCCGCTTTGCAGCAGCGAGGCACAGAGGGAGCCATGGGCGTCTCGGTGCGCCCGATGACTGTCAGTTCTTAAATACGCAGACATAATTCTTAAACTATTCCTTGTAAGGTCATTATCTGGTCTTTTACAGTTTTACTTCGCAAAAAGATACCGGTGACAGGCACCAAAACCTAAAGCTGATAAGCACTAAAATATGTAGTGCGCTGCTGCAAAACCATCACACTTGTGAGCTGCAAACGCTTGTCTGTTGCGCGTGTTTTTATTTTGTTCATATTTTTTGCTCGCTTTTTATATACCACAAACTTTTTTATACATCAGAAACCACTCCAGTGTTCACTCTTAAAAAAAAGGGGGTGTAGGCGTTACACCCCTTGTCCCATATACGACACCCCAAGACTTCAGTTCGAGGTACAGCGCACTGACGTCAAACTGACTGCCCCAACTTTTGCGAGAGGGTTGATGATGGTGCGATATAACATATTAAACAGCTAAAGTACGTATCAAAGTCTACAGGAAAAAAAAACACACAGGTTTTGCAGTTGAGCCTAGAAAACCCCGATAACTTTTTTTGCAGTCAGTCACACTTACATTAACTATTTTAATGAGTTGTACAACTCGGCTATCAAGCCGCTCATGAAATTTGGTAGCGTCGGTACACCGTCAGTGCGCTGTACATCCAACTGAAGTTTTGGGGTGTCGTATATGGGACAAGGGGTGTAACGCCTACACCCCCTTTTTTTAGAGTGTTGTTCTTTTTTTTGCCCTCCTATTGTTGTGTTTTAGATTCTTTCTCTCAGAACCACCCATGTCATGCGCTTGAAATGTGCCACTCTCCACTCTTGTCTTTACCCCCTTTCACTGTCTTGGTGAGATCCGCCGATTTTGAACTGACGTCGGGATAAGAACAGATATTTGATATCTTGGGCTTGCGCAACAAGATCCCGTAACAGGACTGAAAAAAAAAAAAAATTAACAACACGCCCTTCGTCCAGCAAGATCCACGGAGAATTCAGTGGTAATCTGAACTCGGTTAAGTCAACCAAACTTTCCCCTCTCCGCTGCTGCCTTTCCCGTCTGATTCGTCTTTTGTCTCAATTGCTCGCCGCGACATTGAAAAGTCGACAGACGTGGAGTGAGCGGTGAGGGCCTTGAAGAAAGACCCCAACTGGAAACTCGAAGGACGGTGTGAGAGTTTGGGGGTTTGTTGCATTTTCTAAAAAATAAAAAAAATTTACGCACGAAAAAAAAAAGTTTTTTTTTTAATTTTCTAGGTGTCATAAGTTAATTCCCTCAATTAAGCGGCCGAAGTCTGAAAATGGTATTGCGCCCCTTTAATGTTTTTTCGCTGTTCATTAGCGCTCGTTAGTTAAGGACAAGGGGCCTCCAGCCGTGAAGGAACTCCCGTGTATATTCCAGTGGTTTTATCCCGTTCCAGTGGTTTTATCGCAGTTCGCGGTTAGAAGATACGAGACTACTCTCGATGCATACGTTTACACTTCGTTTCGCCTTAAAGCCGGGGTCACACTGTTCATACACCATACAAAGGACAGGCTGCAAATACGAGTCAGCGCAATATTCGTGGTTCGAATGCCGCCTGCCAAGTTCTCCCCTCGAACTCATTGCCACATGGCATTCGAAGCACGGATCTCGCAGTGACTCGCGTTTGCGGACTGTCCTTTGTATGATGTATGAACAGTGTGACCCCGGCTTTAAGGGACACATGACTTCACAAAAAAGAGAAAGGCATTTAAATGATTTGGATGGGGCACGTACATTTTTTTAATTATCCGCGAAAAAAAAATATTATCGCAATATTTACGTTGCACGCAATTTAGGAGGAGGTCACGGCCCGTTCTAAGCCAGGCCCATATATATCACTGGCCCCGTCCACTACTACTGGATTGGCTTGGCTGCTCGGCCGAGCACGCTCACAAGCCTAGTGTCACCCTGGCCGTGTTCCCAAATTTACTCGATCTTACTCCAGGGTAAGCAGGGATTTCCCCAGACCTTCCCTAGGGGGGGTTTAGACCCCCCCTCGTTTTTCAGAAGGCACCCCCTTAATTCACAACAACTCCTATATTCGCAATGCCCCCCCCCCCCCTTTAACCCCCCCAAAAAAATTTAGACACCCCCCCCTGATTTCAATTCCTGGGGAAACCCCTGAGGGTAAGGGTTTTGTACCCTTGGCGTTCTAAAACCTAGCCGCTTCCAGCGTTTTTCAATCTGTATTGTCACGTGATACGATCCGCCGGAGTAATACCTCTGTCAGACGGGCACCTAAAAGGACCTTTACGCCAAAGGCCTTTAGGATGTTCAAATGACCTTTACGTTTTGCCGTGCCAGACAGCGCAAGCAAATGTCATTTAGACGATGTTTACGGCGATTGAAGTCTCGTAGCTCGGTTGAAACGCATAAATTACGTTCACGCCAGAAAAATAATAGTTTCGTGATATAAATATATTTTTTTTAGTTTTTCTTAAGCAAACAATATATTAACAAAGACAAAATGACGAGTTCAGTCGAGTGATTACAAGAAAGTCAATTTTAAGCCCAAGCAAAGTGGTTTTTTGGCAATTGGCTGCAACCCTGAGCGTCCCCCGCTCACTCAGTTTTAGTCCTCGTTGCTCGGCGCTCTCGTTCTTTTCCGTGCTTCTGCTACGCTTTCGCCCTGTCCTGTTCGGTTGGGCGTCGTGCTCGTGCTTGAGTTTCATCGCAAGGGTCGGAGGTCCTTCAGCCGATCCTCCCAAAGTCGTATCAGCGCCCAGGTCGCCTCAACGCTCCGACGGATGCGCGGCGTCCCCTTCCCGCTCCTCCGTAGTTCAACATATCGCATCACGCGAGAGTGAGATACAGAAATATATATGTACAAAAAATATTAAATATACAGGGTACAGTTAGCAATACACTATTAAAAGATGATAAATTATAAAGTAGAGAAATAAAAGCTAGATAACTATGGTTGTAAGGAAAGTCGAGAGGAGGAAAACCCAAGTGCCGAAGCGGACGACGCGAGCAGGCGACGACGAGGCCTACTAGATAGCTGGGACCGTGAGTACAAGAAACTATTAGTAGAGCGAGGTTTGTACAGAATATACGTGAAACACGTTCTTTTTCAATTATAAAAATGCAAAAGCATTGATTTTAGATATCGGTCTTTTATTTCAGTTCGCTTCTCTAGAGTAGACCGCTGCTGACGAGAGTAGGCCTTTAGCAGCCGTAAAGGAGTTGCGGGATCTCAGGTTCTCGAAAAGGACCTTTACGCTGAATGCCATTTGAGTTGCCGTGTGGCACTGCCTAAATGACATTTACTCTAAAGGTCCTTTGGCGTAAAGGTCCTTTGAGGTGCCCGTCTGACAGGGGTATAACTCGGATTACTCGGATCCATTTGGGTAAGATTTGGAACACAGCCCCTGTCGCAACGTCCGGTACCGTCTAGTCTGGCGTGTGACACCGCCTGCTAGACGTGCGAGCGGACGCTCGGCAGTCTTCGGCGTCGTCTGCTATTCCACCACGGTATATCGTCGTCTACAACTCTCGCAAGACGTGGCCATGAAAGCGGCGTCCTAGCGTTCCACCATGCACAAGCCACGGTCCAATAGAAGCGTCTGTCAGCGTCTGTCGATGTGCGGTAAAGAGCAAGCAAGTGGACTAAACAATATAAATTTACTGACATTTCAGCTCTTCTCTTCTTGTTTCTTTTTTCGCGTGGCATCCGCGAGCAAGGTGGGTGAGCGTCAAGACGCACAATTAAAACGCAACCTAAAAAATGAAAGACGTTTAGAAATCTCTGTAATCCGAAATTAAGGCGCAGCTCTAAAGGAGGAGGAGGGGAGGGTATGCCCCCTCCTCCTCCTCTCCTCTCCTCCTCCCGCTAAATTTAGCGGGAAAATTTTCGGGCTAAATTTAGCGGGTTAAGTTTTCCCGCTAAACTTAGCGGGGAAATTGGCGTCACGTGGCCTCAGCCACTTGACGCCAATTTCCCCGCTAAGTATGGTAAATGTTGGGAAGAATGGTAACGCTAGTAATAACTATGTGCAGTTAATAATAGGCGAGAGGCGTGGCGGAGAGCATCTCCGCAAAGGGAGCTCGGGGTTGCCGACGAGTCCTCCGTCTCGTTCACCCCTGAAGTCATCCCCTGCATCTAGGATTATGAACGACGCTCCAAAGAAGCACTACGTAGAAACTTATCGTCCCAAAGTTTTTTTTTTTTTAGCTTGACTAAAGGTAACATGTCATTACACGGGACAGCTGCATTCGCATTCCTTCAGGTTGTTGTAAGGCGAAGAAGTAGTGATGCCGCGCATCTCTCTTAGCGCGCACGTCGCCTACTAAAGTCGACGTGCTCGCTGCTAGTGTGTTTTTTACGAGTATGAACTCGGCGACGTTCCTACAAGGCGGTTTCGCGAAACGCCTTCTCACTTCCGGTAAGCCGCGTTCCACCGAGTTGATGAACAACGCCCGCCACTTTCCTCGCGAGTTTGCATGCAGACGATTGGTTACTGGCGTCGTCTTTCGGTGTCGGTGAAACGCTGAAACATGGTGAGTGGCTCCGTCGACGACTCAACTCAGTAAGTGCGACCAGGAACGTAATTGAACCGCAGCCATGTTTACTCCGGTTTTTCGTTTTCCGAGTCACTCCGGTGGCATCTACTCGGGCCATTTTGGCCGCCGATCGGTCGACTTCTCGATTGCTGGCTCGTCTTCAATCCTAGCGAAGACCGGTATGCATGAAAAATCGAGTGCCAGAGGATGCCGCTTTGTGTTAGCGACTTCCGTGGCTGCCGCAGTCGACCGCGGTGCAAAAGAACTCGAGCGAGCTGAAAAACGCTGCTTTCGCACATAGGACGACCCAGGGCGAAAATTAGCATGACGTCCAGCGGGATTTTGAGTCACAAGTACGTCACGTGAAACCTTCTTATAACAGGGGGCGCTGGGTGGCGATGTTGACTCGGAACTCGCGGGGGATTCCGTTGAAGTCACACTTTAGAGCATCTGACTTTCGATCAGGAAGAGTGTTGCAAAATGACTATTTGGACGTCGGTCGCGTTAAACCGTGATAAGATAAGAAACGGTAGGCATGTAAGTGTTTGCATGACCTCGGTAGACGTCTAGCACCGTTCTTTGTGGTTGCGATATTTTTTTGTTTTGTTTTTATGTGTCTACGAGAAATGCGAGAGCCGTGATATCTAATGTTTCAAAATGGCGAACATTAAGTTGGGGACTAAGAATAACTGTTAACTTTTCCGCTCCACTTGAGCGAAAGACGTGAGTACAAGGCTGCTCACACTTCTCCATGAACTCCCCTCTGAGTGATAACTAGGGCTTCCTTTCAGAACACTGCTGTATCTCCTTCTCTATATGGACACATATCTTCCTGAAACTAGGGTGCGGATATGTTTTACTCTCTGGGTTTACACCTTGCGTTCCTAGTGCTTACTATTCAGAATCTATTACCTCTGATATGATTCCCACGCATTTAAATAGAGGCCGGTGGGCTGCCATCACAGCGGTGTCGAACTCAGCCCTTGACGCTGTTTTAATGAAGAAGTGCCCTATTTACTGAGATGGCTGCATTAAAAGGCTTTTAGAAGTATCACTATCAAAAAAAAAAAAAAGAAAAGCTTAACCTTAATATATTCTATATTAGATAGAAGCTAACCGTTGAAATTACAAGTACCAGGTACTACGTGGCGCAAGTCGGCGCCCGATTAAAGTGTTCAGCCGTTTGCATCCGTTCATCCACCCTTCCAGCCACCTTGTCCCCTGCTTCACGCGTCCTTCGAAACAAATGTTTCGAATGGTGGTGCCGTTGTTATCGGCTTCTCTGGACACGGCTTTCCTGTCAGGGCAGGGCACGCCTTTCGCACACCGGACGGGCATTGCGGCCAAAACAAAGAGCACTTTCCCCACCTCGTTGTTTTACTCCTTCTCTCCGAGTGATCATGGTGGCATTCCCAACCCGCGTGGCGTAATTTACCTTTTTTATTTTTTACGCTCCACACTGTTTGATCGGTCTTTAATGCGAGTTTAACGACGCGTTACCGGATAATAAAAGAACTAAATTAAAGTTTCATAAATAAAATCGCCACTTTCGAACGATGCGAAAGAAACAGAGGCTGGCCTCTCAGCGTTTGCCGTGTCCCGAAGGACTTTATATTATGCGTTGTTAATTTGACTTTTTTTTTTTGTAACTTAACAAGCTACGTTAATCTGTGTTCCTTCTTTCCCGTTTTCTTTTTTTCCCTTTCGTGTTTTTGTGTTGATTTCGCGCAGTCATTTGTTTCTCTAACCCGCGCTTTCTGTTTTGCAACTTACGCGCTAATGGTAATTTGTCGGGGCCGCCACTTCGTTTTATTTTTTTTTCGTGACTTTTTACCGTGCCCTTACGATTCCCCAGACACAGGTTTGTGCTGTCGTGTAGGTATCGGGCCAGGTGGCTGTCGTACGCCGACACATCCTCCTCGCCCTCTTCCTTGTGATGCGGATAAGAACACGCTGCTCTAGTGCATCGCGGGCGTCCCTAAGTATGATCGGCTCATTGACTGCTTGTTCAACTCGCTTGATTAACTTTGCACGGGGAGTTTGGAGCGAGTTTGCTTTGCTGGTGCATGGAACTTGCGATTTGTTTCGAGCGTATCGACTTTGGAGATTAAGTAATTAATGTGAGATGGTTATATTATTTTTTTCTCTCTTGTAATTTGGAATGTTTCGCGGATTGAATTACAGTATTTTGTGACTACTGAGTTTCGCGGAGATAAATGCGAGAGGACTAGTTTCTGTGTTTGCTTTGCCGTCTCTTAGTGCGGTGATCGTCATACTACCTGTAGTATTTGTTTTTATGTAAAACTTGGAACGTTTTGCAAACTGAATGAACCCATTTTTTACTATTGAGTAGTTTCGCGGAGACAGATACCAACGGCCTAGCTTTACGTTTATTTTATTGTTTAGTTTTGTTTTTGCTCGTTTATCGCACCGTGGTGTCTGTAATACAGGCTCGAATGACGTGGCTTTTATTTTCCTTTTTTTATTTACCGCGCAATGTTTGTAGGAATGCGGCGAGGCGCTTGGGGCATGCTGGTCCTCTAAGCACAGTTTCATCGCTTCACCGACTTGGGATGAGAAAAATAATCGTCTCGACATGAATGCGATCGGGACGAGACAAGTATCGAAATTTCTTACGACTATTTTTCAGGTATCTATGGAGTTCTCTTTCTTTCAGCATGCGTCCGAGAGGGTCTTTAAGCGGATGTGCCCCTTGCACGTTGTCTCATGAACGTAGCCCAAAGTGTCCTCCCCCCATTCCTCCCCCCCCCCCCAAAAAAAAAAAGAAACAACAACAACAAAAAAAAAAAACTTAGTCTTTTTTAGGTATTATGTTATATATAAACTACGCATCGCCAAACGCTTATTCTCCGGCCAAATGTAGCGCTCGCGGTCGGAACCAGATGTCAAAGTTTTAGAAATCGCCCATCATCTCATGCAAAACTTGTGTGATTTCCTGAAAATTTCGATGAGAAAATCGGGCCCATTTTTCGCCCGTCTTCGGTATCTGGCGCCATTTCAGCTCCATGTAATCCAAAACTCTGTCGGCCGCCATTTTCCCATTAAAATATCAGAAAATTACTTATGACTTTTGAATGAAATAACGGTTAGTTCTGAAACTTTAGCATATGGTTCGGACCTCTAGGGCTACATTTCAGCAAATAATGAGCGTTCGATGATCCGTAGTTTATTTTTGCGGTAAAAATATTAAAAGAAGACCTGCGCATTTTTTTTTTAACGCCCTGTACATCGTTCGTTGTCGCTCTTTTTTTTTTTAATGCAGCATTGCGCTCTCACCGAAGCTAATTTGGATTTAGCCTTGAAAAGTGAAGCAAGGGTGCCACGGTAGCCGTTAAGAACGTTGACGGTGGCCACGGTCGAGGGAAGTTGGCTGGTTGCCAAAGACCTGCGCCCCGAGCTCTGCCGGTCACGCAACGTAAGCGTGAAAGAAAAAAATGAAAGACGTTTACAAATCTCTGTAACGCGAAATTAGAGCGCAGCTCTTGAGGAGGAGGAGGGGAGGGTATGCCCCTCCTCCTCCGTAATCTCTCCTCCTGCCCTCCTCCTCTCCTCCTCCTCCTGCGTACCTTTCCCTCCTCCTCCTGCGTACCCTTCCATCCTCTTCTTCCGTACCCTCCCCGCCTCCTCCTCCATACCCTGCCCCCCTCGCATAGTTTCCCCAGCTAAATTTAGCTGAAAAATTGACGCCCCGTGACCTAAACACCAATTCAGTTTACCCGTTAAATTTATTGGGGAAAATGACGTCACATGACTTGGTGTCACGTCACCTATGAGCAAATGCAGTTTCTCTGCTAGGTTTAGCGGGAAAATTGACGTCACGTGACCTCAGCACCAATTCAATATCCCGAATTTAGCGGGGAATTTTCCCGCTAAATCTAGCCGAGAAACTGAATTTGTCCGCTAAATTTAGTGGGTAATTGAATTGGTGTTGAAGTCACGTGACGTCAATTCTCCCGCTAAATTTAGCGCGGTTACGTCGACGCCGCCGCCGCGAAACACAAAAACGGGCGCCTAACCGCTCATTCACACTGGAAGCGGATCCGCGTTCGCAAAGCGGTTTCGAACGCGGTTGTATAATGATTCAGTGCAATTGCACGCGCACTCGGATGACATCGAGTGCGCGTGCAATTGTACTGGATCTTTATAGAACCGCGTTCGCAATCGCTTTGCGAACGCGGATCCGCTTCCAGTGTCAATGAGCGGTAAGAGCTGCGCTCTAAAAGAAAGAAAACAGAAGAAGCAGGACAGAAGGCTCCTGGGCCGGCTTGCTAGAACAGCGTCTCAGCTGAGACTGGGTGAAAGAAAAGCACTGCAAAGGCTGGGGCGCGCTAGCATCTCGAGACGCGATTTGAGACCCGCTCAGCTCGTGCGCTGGCTTTGGCAGTGCTTTCTTTTACCCAGTCTCAGCTGAGGTGCTGTGTCTACCAAGTGGGCGCTGGACACTTCGAGAATCCCCGCGAAAACCTCCAAAACAAAAATCAGAAATTAAAAATACAAGATGAGGACCTGGCTACGCTAGACACGACGTCGCGTGCCTAGAAGACTGAGACTTGAGTAAAGGCCCGTACGCACATTCGCGTTTGAACGCGTTTGAGTGTGGTAAGGCGTCCTTCCTTCGAGTGCGGAAAGGCGTCCTCGCCCCGCAGCGCGATGCGAGAAAGGAGATCCTTGCTTAACTTTCAGAGCGGCATCGGTTTCCGAACGTTGCGGAGACCAATCGGAAGCCGAGAAAGAAAAAGAAGGGTCGCGTGCTTGTCCGCTCCCGTCAGCGACGTGCATCCGGGTCCCCGTTCGGAGATGGATCCTGATTTCGCCCTTCGGGGAAGTGGGGAGCTGCTGCGGGAGATAGTTATTCCGAGGCTGCGATGGTTCATGCTAGACATAGGTCGCGGGTGCCGTCGCGATCGCCGCAAATGATCAGCCACGTCGACGCTGTCTCGCCGGGCGCAGCCTTGTTGCTGTGAATTTCGCTTCCTATTGGTGAGCCGCAAACGACGGTAGTGTGTTCTTATTGGCTCTGAACTGCGGTCGACTGCGTTTCTACGCGACTGTGTGTATACAACCTTGGCGCAAACGTTGTCGACAATGTTCTGCAGCCGCTCGCTGCTACGGAACGCACCGCGGTCAAACGCATCTGTGTCTATTGGCTTTTAGTGTCCACTAAGTTCCTCGTAGAACGCGTCTGCATAAAATGGTATGATCAATAAATCACAGTGTAACTGTGCTTACTATTTTTTTTTATAAATTGAGTTTTTGCGCAGTTCGTATTATAATGAATGCCTTATTTTGTATATATTGTTGAGTGCAATTGCAGCGCCATAGGAAGTGCCCTTTTTGTTGTGCCATGTTTTGGCCAGCGGGCCTTGTGCATAAAGCCCAACTAGCGGCGCGCGTCGCTGGAGGTCACCTACAGCGATGCGACGCGCGTGCCAACGCCGAGATCTGGTCGGGATGGATATTGGCACGGAGCGACGCGCGCCGACGCGAGCCGGAACGAGCCGAGGCGAGACCATAGAGTTATTACAATAAACGCTAGAGGCTCAGCTGGCGCTAGTGTGCTGTTGCATTTTGAAGCAGACAGCAAGCAGTCAGAAATTGACTTCCGGTAATGCATTCCTATGGGAAAAAGCGAGTGCATTTTCTCTCTGCGCTCGATTGTAAGAGGAAATATCACGAATAATTTGCACGTACTAGGAACATTGGAACATTTCTCAGTCACGCAGATGAAATAATTGGTCAGTTACAGCATTTTTATTTGAAATTCGTGGCATGAAAAACGGTGTTAAAACCACTTCGTACGTGTATTTATGTGCACTGTCGGACACTGTTAGCGCGAACACGGCGTCGACGCTTTCCAGCATGGGGGATACACGTGCCAAACGAACGAAGGACATGTGGAAAACCAAGAAAGACGGCAAGAACTACACAGTAACTCTGGATAAGTAACTCCTCGTGCTTGCGGACGATCAAAATAAATTGAAAGTCACGTAAGACAGTCCGATTTACAATAAATAAGTACTGCTTTATTCTTTCTGCTCATGAATATGTGCGAAGATGCTTGTTCTGGGTTCAAATCATTACCCGCACGCTCCAAATCTTTGCAAATAGGGTGAAGCCAGAGAACAGGTGCCCGATAAAAACTGCCCGACATAGGAAATAATAAGAAAACACACCTTTAGCAGCCCACGTACTTTATTCTTTACGTTTCGAACGTTTCTTTAATCACTCGTAAAGATGCACGACGGGGTCATTTTCATATAGTGACAGGGCGGGCATATTAACAATATATAAGCACTAACAGAATGCTGGCGAACTTTGAACACACTTTACATTCCTTTCGATCGTTGTTTTGCTTAGAATCGTCGCTCGTTTCTACATACCTGCCATGGAACAGAGGTTTGGGCCTGAAATATAGCGAAGTTTAACATCGTTCAGTGGTAAAGAAAAAATGCTGTAACTCAAGCAATTACACTATCACCATATTAATAAAGGTACATACTATCCGGTACAACCAAAATAACAAAAGTTATTCATGTTATTTTCCGGCGAAGAGACAAAATTCACGCGCGTTTTCCCATAGGAATACACAGGAAGACTGGAAAAGTAGACTGCATGCTGTCTGCTTCAATTTGCAACCGGAAGTCCCGTAGACACTAGCGCCAGCTGAGCCTCTAGCGTTTATTGTAATAACTCTATGGGCGAGACGACGCGAGGTGACGCTAACGTACGCGCAGCGCATGAAAAATGTTCCAGGTGGGTCGGCTTTCCCTCAGTCGATGTCTTAATGTGGCACAGCACCCTTCCGGGCTGATATGTTCGTTTCGCTCGCACCATCTCCACGTGAGAAATAATATTAGTTTCGTACTACGCGGGGCTGATTTTTTTTTTTGTTTGTTGTTATTTCTTTAAAATAGGCTTGATTTGTTTTGCAGACACTATATTACCTATCTTGCGGAGAAATCGTAAAGTAATTCTAAAAAAGTCGAAAGACACCTAAGCACTTATGAGTTGTGAATGCGAAAGCGTGGCCGTCCAATGGAACGCCGCGGATTGATCTGCGGAGTTTTGTGGCGCGAGTAATGTTTTCGAGTTGTGGAAGAAGCACCGGCGACGATGTGGATGCTAGAGGCGGTGCCATGTTCGTCGGCGGCGAGACGAGCAGAAGCACCGCCGACGATGTGGATGATGGCGGCGACGGTATGTTGGTCGGCGGCGAGACGAGTCCAAGCCTCCGAGCGCGCGCCAACGTGTCCGTTTTACCCGGCGCGGGGCCCGTAGTGGCATGGGGTTGCGGCGGTTAGTTTTATTGGCGCGCTGGCGGCACGGACATGCAGCGCCATCTTGTGGCGTTCGTTGAAACTGACGCGTGCAGCGGCCAATAGAAGCCTCGTCACCGCGCGCCAGCCAATGGGACCTTTGGGATATCAGGGAAACTAGGTGCCGTTTTCGCGCTTCAAACTGATGACGTCGGCTCGCTCCATAGGGCAGTTAATGCTTTCGCATTAATACTGTGGGGCGATAAATTACCTCTTCGGATACACAGATTGCGTTCAGATCCCTCCATGGCCATTGAACCGATTAACCCCGCTTTTGCAGTCGCACGAAATACTAATAAAAAAACAGTACTCTGATTATAATTAATAAATCAGTTCATTTAATTGAAGGGTGCCTAAACTGTCGTTTGGATTCGTCTTTTTATGGCGAAAACTCAGTTTATGCCACTTAAGCGTGCCAAACTAATAAATATTCCAATCACGTATGGCATTTTTTCCAAATGAAAATTTCACCTAGCATCACCTAGCATCTGAGATTGCTAGAAGAAAAAGTGTGTCGCGATTATTGGAATCGTTCTTAACAAGGAGAGGCCACTCATGATCTCTTTTTCTTTATTTTTTTTTTGTGGAGTTAAATATTGTTTTTGTGTGGAAAGGACACTAAACAATCACTGGACGCAGCGTTGAAAGTTTGTGCACCATTGTGATGGGCACAAGTGCGAGGGCCTTCCTTTCACGAGCCCTCTTGCAGAGAAAGTTGCTTGACGTGGTACGCTCTAGTGTCGCTGTCTCTGAAATCGCTTTACTCAAGAAGGAGTGCGTAACGACTCCTCCATTCGAAGTTTCGGTATTCTGCCTGCGTTCTCTCGTTGCTTGATGAGGCGCTAAAAAACGAAACGCCAGAGCTTTCTTACGTAGCGCCGATATTAGAGAGTATGCCTAACAAGCAACTACACTCCGTTTCACCTTAGGTGTGTACCGCAGAGGGAACTACGAGCCACGTTTGGCAATCTGACACTCCACGTATCGCTCCGCCCAACCGGAAGATCACGTGACGACCTTTGAGCCACGGATCGGCTTCGGTGGCTACTAGCGACCGTTGTTGTTGTCCTGCGTCAGGTCAGACGGGGTACATACAAGAGTCGTTCAGGGTCGACCAGGGACTCTCGTCCGTAAGAAATTGTTGAAAAGAAATGAAAGACGTTTACAAATCTCTGTGATGCAAAACTAGAGCGCAGCTCTTAAGGAGGAGGAGGGGACTCCCTCTTCTCTTCCTCCTCCTTCCCTCATCCTCCTCATCTTCCTCCCTCATCCTCCTTTCCTCCTCCTCATCTTCTGCCGCTGAATTTGTTCATGGGTGACGTGACACGAATTCGTGACGTCATTTTCTCCGCTAAATTTAGCGGGGAAACTGAATTGGTGTTGAGGTCACGTGACATCAATTTCTCCGCTAAATTTAGCGGAGAAATATTTCCGCTAAGTTTAGCGCGAAACTTCTCATAACGCAACGCGCGGTTACGCCGACGCCGCTCAACCCTCAAACGGGCGCCTAAGAGCTGTGCTCTAAAAGAGTGACATAATTAAAATTGCGGAAGGCGTTAACGTAATCCTGCTCGAATATCCCGAACCCGAGATAACGGATTCGACGCATGCGCGGCAGTTCCAGGCAGACATGTACAAATTACTCAAAAAAGGTAGTTAAAAGTTAAGTTACTGAGTATTGACGCCAAAAGTAATTGGAGTAGAGTAGAAATTACGCATTTGTAATAGTAATTGAGTAAACTACTAACTACTGTAAAAAAGTAGCGAGTTACCTTGAAGTTACTTTCGAAGTTACTTTTTATATTTTTGTGGTAGCAAAATGAACAGCTGTTTTGATCCGTGAAAACCCCCTGCGAGGCTAAAATAAATGCAGTCATTTTATGGCTTGCGTTTTCACCAAAATAGTTTATTCACTCGCAGAAGCAATTGACTTTCAAAGTCCTTATCAGAGAGTTTTCCCCTTTTCCTCCTAAAGACGTTCCCAGCCAAGCTAAAAAGACGTTCCACCGACGCGCTGGGGGGAACGGCAGCGTCGAATTTCAGAAACAAACTGTTCAGGGTCGGGAAAGCGAGTGTCAGCATCTTCGGTGTCCATGACGAAACATGTGAGGTTTGCCTTTGCTAAAAAGGTCTTTTATAAAAAAACAACAACAACAACAAACCTTTCTTTTTTTTTTTTTTTTTTCTTCAGCAAGTTGAAATTGTTATGACTGCCCCCTCTTTATTCCCACGACGTTCGGAGAGCACGCTGAACGAGTGCACCTGACCGTCAAAGGTTCAAGTCTCGCGCCACGACGATGAGATCGTCCGGACGACTGCGCGTTTCGTTGCGGTGCTAGCGCTACGCTACTCAAGAAAAAAAAATGTTTTGGTTTAACGAAAGATGAAACGCAGTATACTTAGCCGCTGACGCCGGGTCCAACAAAAGGATCTATGCGCTGACGACGAGGCGACCATGGGAACAGGCGCCCAGCTGCGAGGTCATTCCAGTGGCGCCTACGGCCTACCCGCGGAACCCCCAAACCGCTTAAAGGGATGCTGAAAAGAAATCTGGATTCCACAAAACAAGGCGGCAAAAGTGTGCAACGGGATGCTACAAACACCAAAACATCACTCATACAGCGATATCTCAACCGGATGACCGTATTTTTCAAGAAAAGGAGGCGCGTTTGACAGGTTAGTTGACGTCATGTTTCTCCGAGAAGGAGAGGGAACGGCCTCGCGTCTTCTCCGCCTCGCCGCCTTGAGGGAGCGAAGCGAAGAGAGGAGGAAACTAGGCACCTTGACGTCATGCGCCTCGTCAGCCTTGTTCAATCTCGACCTCTTTTTCTCAAAATACGGCCGTCCCTTCGAGATATCGCCTTACGAGTAGTGCTGTAGGGATTGTAGCGTCCCGCCAACATCTACTGCATTGTTTTTCTGAAATTCAAATTTCGGTTTTGGCTGCTCGTCGCCACCTTGGCCCAAGGACGCCTGTTATGCAGTTTTTACGGCTGCCGAGTTTAAGTTCGTGGGAACGGAATGTGAGGAGGCCCCTTGCTCGGAAATGTCACTTCATCTGCCGGCGTCTTATCTATTTCTGCGCTCAAACTTTTGTGGTGAAAAATTAGCACTAGATTTCGAAAGTAGTTGGTAATTTGAGTAGAAGTTACCTGAAAAATGTAGTTAAGTTAAACTACTAATTACCCAAATAAAGTTGTAATTGAAAGTTACCAAGTTACTCGGAAAAGTAGTTAAACTACAGTAGTTTGAGTAGAGTAGTTGAACTACGTCCAAGTCTGGTTCCAGGGAAGGATAACGTTAAGGCAGCTGCGATTTCGAGAATGTTGCGAGCACAGTATCAGTAACAACTGATGTCACGCGCAAGAATCTCCAAATAGTGTCGACAGTTTGACGAAGGATGACAGGCGGCGTCAAATGAATAGCAGGGACACGTTCATCCGAATGCAGTCACGCGGTCCAGTTCTTCTTTCTACTCCAAAGGAATCGGAGAGCTGCCAAAACAATGGCAGCGCTGGCTGGACGTGAACGAGGAACACTTTGAAAAGCTGATATTGTTTCGTACTTCGAGGATTCTTCGTTTCCTCTGTAGGAATACAAGTCCCGGTGAACAACACCGTACTCAGAAATAGTCTGATAACCCCGCCATCCTTTGTTTCCGCACGTCTAGATCCCATTTTGCTAATATAACAATTTTTTTTGCATCATTTATTCTCAGAGTTTTGAATCGACTGAATCATCTACCCGCATTACTAACGTCAATTATTGATTATACTCGTTTTTTTTTAGTGGGTGGTGTAAAGAACGCATTCCCCGGTGTTTAAGTTTTTTTAAACATTTTTTTATGTTATTTTGTTTGTTGTTGTTAGTTTTCTCACCACTCCCCTCTGTAATGTCCCTAACTTTGAAAGTAAAAAAATGAAAAAAAATAAGCCTTTGACGACCGTTGTATATTAAAGTAGGAAACCCTTTTAACGGAACACCCAATCCCAAAATTTTGTTCGTCCGTCCGTGCGTGAATTTCGCGCTAAATTTATTGGGGAAAGTGACATCACTAATTCACTTTTCCCGCTAAATCAAACGGGAAAGATAGATGCCACGTCACCTGACGTCACGGAACGTACATACCAATTCAGTTTTCTAAGTGAGCGGGAAAATTGACGTCAAGTGACCTTTGTAGCGAGTCAGTTTGCACGTTAAACTTAAAATGGAAAAAAAAAGACATGGGTTTTTAATTTTTTTGAAACGACTGTTTAATGCCTTTTATAGAAATCGAAACGATAGCTCCTCAAATGCTGCATTTCATGCATTATAGTACCTGGGACATAAATGTCGCTGTCACTTTTTGAAGTCGACTTTTCTTGCTCTTTTTTGTTTATTTTTTGTGACGTGCGTCTCTGTGTGGGCGGCAGGGTTCCCTTCCGCAGCCTGGTCGTGGGTCTGCTGTCGCACCAGATCCTGCTGCAGACCCTGGCGACGCTTCTTCTCGAAGGCACTGCGTTCAGGCTGCCGGCCCTCGCCAGCGTGCTTGGCTGCCCGCCGTCGCCACGGGGCCCCCCCGGCGCCGGGGCCGAACGCCGAGGGTCCGCGGACGCCCCCCAGCTGGCTGGTGCGTTCACTGGTGATGCGTGCACGCATCCATCGAGCGAAAAAAAAAAAACGCGAAACCTCGTTTTTCGGCTAGCAACAAATAAACTACGCATCGCAGAAAGGTGATACACAGTGAGAATGTGACGCTGGTGATAAAATGCGAAACGTAGCGCGAACACGACATCGGCGTTTTGGGGAATTTTTCACTTCAAAATGTTTCGGGAGGGCACCCAATTTTACCTCCTAGGATAGTCGTTCGATGCCGTCGAAACTCTCTGATGGCGGGCTTTCAATTACGAGAGAAGAAGAGGAATAACCCGGGATCGCTCGTCCGCATCATCAGCGTCGCGCGGCGTAGACGCTACGGCGCCGAGAACGTCGTGAATCGCGGGAGGGGTAGCTCTGGCTTTCCGAGGATATTAAGTGAGAAACGCATCGAGCGGCACTACCGGATGTTCGTTTTAAACCGTGTTTGGTTGCGTTGTACTATAAGGGTTCTTGTCCAGATACTCATTTTAGGAACGAAGCGTGAAAAACCTTTTGTGTCCTTTGAGAGGCCTATGAGACCGTTGACTGCGATATAAAGTTTTAAGGAACCGTTTTTGCCCATCCGACACGGTACGACGCGCCCTCTGGTACGAACTGCGCATGAGCCACCGCAAGAGACTCGCACATGCGCAGTCCGTACCGGAGGGCCCATATAGTTCCGTATCGGATGTGCAAAAACTGTTTCCTTAATCTTTCCAATAACGATAGGCAATAACGATACCCAATAACGATGCATGCGCAAAGGCAGCGATGGAATATCGGGTATTGTTATCGGAGTCATCGGAACGGTAACACTCTCTAACGTGACCCACTCACTGCACGATCGCCCGTCGCCTCGAAGGTCAGCTGGGTCGTCTGCCTGAGGAGGATCTGCTGCGGCTGCTGGACGTGCTCGGGAGTCGCACACGACGGCCACGGACTTCGACGAGCGGCCGGGCCTCAAGTTCCTCGTGCAGAAGGTGGCCCAGGCCGAGGTGGCGGCAACCTGTTCAAGCAGGCCGCCATCAGCTGGGCCGTCCAGGCCGTCGTGCTCCTCGAGCTCTGCCTCAGGAAGACGCCCCCGGAGCCGCTCTCCATGCACCTCGTCGACCGACTGGTCGCGTCTCATCGGGACGGCGGGGAGCAGCCGCCGGCTCGCCCGCGCAGGGGCCGTGGTGAGTGCATAGGCCCAGTAGTGTGCCTAGATTTAGGAGTGTTCGGTAGAAACCACGTGGTTGGTGTGTCTCGTTTGCAACACAAACTGCGAGGAGGAGGTGAGAGCGTATATTGTCTGCTAGCGCCCCCAACACTCGCTCAGTCTTTAACAAAAAAAAAAAAAAAAAAACTAACGGACGCTGTCAATTTTTTTTTTCTCCCCAAAGCCGAAGACGCGTCTCACGAAGAGGACAAAGGCCCGAGCGTCTCGGAGCCATTTCCAGATTCGGACCGTTGTACCCCGGTGCCGGACCGTGCGTCGACGTCGTCTTCCTGCTTCGCTTCGGACGCCGACGACAGCGCCAACTCTCCGGCGCGAGCTCCGAGGCGCACCAGCAACCTCTCCGAGAGGCGTCGGCGCCGACGGCGCCAGCACGCGCGGCGCGGGAGCGACTCCTTCGGCGTCGTCGAGCACACGGTGTCTCGGGAGGGACCGGACTCCCAGGTACGGCGCCGTCCGCTGCCCAGAACCCCGTCCGACCGCTCCGTTTACCGTCCTATCTTGCCCATGCATCGAAGGGTGTTCGATGCATGGACAGGCGGTCGACAGAGTATATGGTTAAAAGCTCTTCTAGCCGACATGGCGAAAACATGGTTGCTTGCGAGCGACACGGTCGCGCATCGGTATGACGCCGATGAGGGATCGTTTTTTTTTTTTTGTTTTGCAATTTTTGATTGCCGGCTGGAGACGAACAATCGACTACAGAGCTTGTGGACGAGGTGCTTTTTGTCGTGTCTACGCTTTGGAGCTTGTTCGTCCCGTCAAAGTGGACCGTACGTGCTACGGACCAAGTTTTGACTTGGTCGTCGGGATACCGTTTCTTTCGTACCTCGCGTGAAAGGTTGCAAGCGTAAAAATGGAGTTTAGCGTTTGGTTGCACTATACCCAAGCCGTAAGCTCTAAGGGCGAGCTAGGATAGCTTTTCGAGCCGATCTGCGGGGAGCAGTTGCGTTCGCGTTGCTGACGGGAGAAAAAAGACGATGCACGAACTGTTGTAAGTCGAGGAGTTCGGGTCACTAAAAATGGGCAGTTTGGGAATTCGTCTAACCGATACGAGTAGTGTCGCATCCGGTACACTGCTGAGTGCAGGCGTGGAGGCTTCAAGCGAGAACTCGCCTGCAGGAAGGCGGCCGCACGTTGAACTGGAACCCGTTCGGGCGTCTGCGACAACTGTTTCAGAACTGTTGCGTCCACTACGCGCGAGTGGCGTCGCGGAGGCCAAGGGCAGCGCCATCGTGGACCAGGTCGGAGACCAGCCCATTTTCTACCTCATGGCACAGCCGGACACGCTCCCCGAGATCCTGCCGCACGGCCACGGGGATCGGTGAGGCATCCTTCGTCGGAGCCATTTTATTGCCTTTAGAGCGCAGCTCTTAGGCGCGGCGTCGCCGTCGGCGTAACTGCCCCGCTACGTTTCGCGGGAAATTGAATTGGTAAGGTGACGTTATTTTCCCCGCTAAATTTAGCGGGGAAACTCATTTCGTGTTGAAGTCACGTGGCGTCAACTTTCCAGCTAAATTTAGCGGGGAAACTGTGGGAGGAAGGGAGGGTGAGGGGAGGGTATGGGGTGGGAGGATGGGAGAGTACGCAGGCGTAGGAGGAGAAGGAGAGGGTACGGAGGAGAAGGAGGGGCTATACCCTCTCCTCCTCCTCAAGAGCAGCGCTCTAATTTTGCATTGCAGAGATTTGTAAACGTCCTTCATTTTTTTGTTTAAACACCCAATCTGTTTTATCAGTTCATTTTCACGGAGTTCCGTAACAGCCAGCTGTAACAGTCGGATGTAACGAAAAACTGACACCCAAAAATCGTTACGGCCATAGGGACGCATATAGAAATACTTCAGTCCCGGACAGGATTTGAACTCGGCAAGTATACTTTGCCTTCTGAGCTATCCAGGGCCGGTGGCCGGAGCACGCAAATGCGAACTTCGTAGCACGGCGCGCGAAAAGGCGCGGTCGCGCGCTTCGCGTCCTCTCGTGTCGTGCCGCGCAACCTCTCGGCGTGTTCCAGAAATGAAGAGAGAGCGTTGTGCAAATCGTAGCATTAAACAAATGGGGAAAAAAAAAAGTCTTATTTAACGTGGCCCCAATGTCTTAAGTGTTTCGGCAGCGTTACAAAGCGAACTAGGTGACGCCGTCTTATTTTTGTTTTGTTTTTAAGTTGATCTGTCTTGAGCGTCTTTTGTATCCCTAGGAGGGAGGGCGTGGTCGGGGGTTCGCCGAGCGGCCGCCGACCTTCGAGCACGGACTCGGACTCGTCGTCGGAGCCCGCCGCCGACCCCCCTTCGGAAGAGGGCGCGCTGGAGCCGGACCGCGTGTACACCGTGGTGACCGAGAAGACCATCCAGAGCATGGTGTCCGAGTACAAGCGGCGCAAGACGAGGCACTCCATGCCTCCGGCCAGCGCGGCCGCCGCCGCCGTACACAGGTCCAGGGCGGCCGTCATGCGGTCCAGGAGCGTGCCGGCGGGCAACGACGACGGGGCTTCTTCGGTGGGGAGCCCTCCTCCTGCTTCGTCGCCGCCTCCGCAGTCGACGGCGCCGCCACTGCCCAAGGAAGTGGAGAACCAGCGGAAATGTTCCATCCTCAAGGTGGGTCGAAACTAAAAAAAAAACAAAAAAAAACTTTCAGCCTTTCTACTCTCTCAAGAAGGAAAAGCAGCGGAGCTGTATTATGTGCCGCCATCTATTGGCGGCAACAGCAACCAGACAACGGCAAGTCGGTTGTCTGGTTGCCGTCACCGTTCATAGATGGCGGTAAGCTGTCCAGAGGGTTGTGTCGAGATTTATTTGTCCACGGACACGAAACCGGGGTAACTAGCCCTTAACAGCTCCGCTTTGAAAAAAACAAAAACACACTGAGCTCCACCCACAAAAAGAAAGAAAAACAAAAATTGATTACCGAGATAGGACAAAAAGTCACAAAAAGAAACTTCCCTCGAGAAAAAAACAAACGAACAAAATATTTACATCGTGAGACATTTTGACTGGGGAGCGATTCCGAAACGTCATTTATTTCGAGAAGTCAACTGCGAAGTCTAACCATGCAGAATGGTAGATATTGGGTTTTTTTTGGTTTTTTTTTTTTATAGGAGGGGGTGACTTTAGTTTGTGACGTAAATGTCCTATCTATGCACTTAAAAAAAAAAAATGTGTGTTTAGTGGCCCTTCAGGGGCCGACGGAACATTTACTGGATCAGAAACTTAACCACAGCCCGAAAAGCTGGGTTGTCTAAATTGCCCCTTGGTTTAGGAAATCTGTAGACGGCAGTGCATAACGAGTCAGATTCGCGAAGGACATCGTTCGTCAGGGAATTAAGGGTGCAATTCGCGATTGGAAATATACAATGAGATGTTCGAAGTTCACACCTGCTGCCTTCTATTCCTCGTGGTAATGTGTGTGTACTTTTTAGTATGTTTTGGAGTTCGGCGGTTTTGTAAGTTGTGGTCACTACCAGTGTCCCGTGGGAATAAGGTTCTAGGAGGAAATACAGCAATTTTTTTTTTTGTTTACCAATGCATCCTTTTGCCGCGTAATTTAAATCTTGCTGCTGCTGCGTGTTGGACTAGGAGTTCTTATATATCGCCTTCCTGGTTCAATCTTTTATTATTCATATATGTTGAGCAGAACGCCAGTCTGCTTAAATTGCGCGGTTTATGTCTCCGCCGTACGACTCTAAGAGAAAACGGAGATTAAAATAGTTACTTAACTTTGGCGCGTTTAGGTAAAAGTCGGTGGCAGTTGGAATTGATTTCACGTTCGTGAAGGCTGCAGAGTGAGCTCGAATGTACGGTCAATAGGGAGTTTTAGTGGATCGTTGTAGTCACACCGGTGACGTTGCCCGATACTCTGCCGGCACCTTTGGGCACGCACCGTATCGTAATCGGTTTTCGGCGTAATCATGACTACAGCTCCTTATTGTAGGCAGTTTTCGTAGATCGTTTCCGCCGTTGCGCAATGCTCTTCGCGACCGCCTACGAGATACGTTTCTTTGCAGACAAGGCTGGTTGTGTGCATGCGCAGCAGCGGCGTCTTCGTGTCGGGGATTTCAGCGCAGAGGGAAAAACGGCCTAGGAAAACTCCTTATTAGGCAGTTTTCGTACATCGTTCCACGAACTAATCGCTTCTTTATTTGCTTCGTAAAATACTGTTCGAATGGAAATCCCACATAAGCCCACATTTGCTTGTGCCTGGGACGCGACAGATGCCTCTGCATTTTTATTCGAGAATTATGAAACTTGCACTAGAGCGGACCATTGCAAAAGAAATGGACATTCTATCTCCAGAAAAATATAGTTACAGTGTATTCCAGTAATTCGTTAAACAGCAGTAATATATAAGCTATGTTGGATTTTGGCATTACTTACGTCATTTCGTTAACTACAATTCAACTTATCGAAGCAAACCAGTTCTCTAGGGGGTGTTTTTGCTCTTTTCGAGTATCCCCGTTTTTGACAGCTTTTTTTCATCTTGAGTAACTCTTCAGGTAATTCATTAAAAATCTTGGGTACGTAATAATTTCTTGTGGCCTCTCCATATTTGGTATAAATAAATGGTTCAATAAATTTTCTATTCGGTCATAACGGTCTTCCTTGGCTATTTTCCACGTTATGTTTGTGGTTGAAAAAGTGTTTTATAATGATATCATGTACTTCATCTGGTGTCTGAAACGCAACATTCCTAGTTCTTTATGCATATAGTCGCGTAAGCGTCGTGCCTTTATCGAGTACCGTTATCGTAGGTATCCAAATGATCTACCAAAGCTCCCCATTAGGCAGTTTTCGTAGATCCTTCCGATAACGATACCGGATACTCCGGCGATGCCTTTGCGTAGGCATCGTGTCATTAGGGAGTTTTCGTAGACCGTTTTCGCCGTTCCGCAACGCTCTCCGCAACCCGCTACGATACCCGGAACTCTGCAGCCAAGGCCATCGGCGCGCAGGCGCAGTAGCGGCTTCTTCGTTGCGCAGGGCTTAGCGGAGGGGGAAACGCGGTCTACGAAAACTCCCTATTATCTGGTATCGTTATCGGAGGTATCGGAACGACCTTCTAAAACTCCCTATTAGGCAGTTTTCGTAGATCGTTCCAAAACCCTCGACAACTATACCCGATAACGATACGACGCACTGGTGAAGGCATCGGCGGACTATCGTGTAATCGTTATCGGAGTTACCGGAACGAGAAACTCCCGCGCAGGATGCGGAGGCCCACGTCCAGGTGTGGTCCCAGCTTGCCCAGTCTGTCCTGGAGCTGCACCTGTCCCTCAAGGAGCCCGAGTTCCTGGCTCTTGTGCCCGTCTTCTACGCCGGGGTCGAGGCGCTCATCGGAGCCGCGCCCTCGGAGCCAGAGCTTAGGGTGCTCGCGGCGGACTGGCTGCACAGGGTCGCCCTGGGCCTCGGCTTCAGCGGCGACAGTGCTGTCGCGGCCCGTCGGTGCTGAATGGGATGGACCAACACCTCTTATGCTCCCTTTCGCGCCAAATCCGAGGGCAGCCGGCGGGGTCGACTGCGCACAGACCTGGTGTGAGAATTAGTGTGAAACGTAGTACAGACCGGAGGGCCTTAGTGGTGAATTTGTGACGTCACCTACCGAAGGCCGCAGATTGGACGCGAGCGCTGCGTCGGCGTTCGGCCGGGATTCGTGTTCAACGTGTGTCCTGCGATGGCCCTTCGGCAGGTGACGTCACAAATTTTGCTTCAAGGCCTCGCGATCGAGGGAGCCTCGAAGAGACGCGCATGCTGTTATCTGTGTACTACAACTTGCCGACGTTCCCTTTTGAGTGTGGTAAGGACGTTGGGGGGTGAGGGTTCGAATCGACACGCAGGCATCTAGTCTCCGTTTTTTTTTTTTTTTTTCTCGAGTTGTCTCGGGTTTGATTTTATGTCTTTATGCAAAATGTGCACACACACACGAAAAAAAAAAAAACAGAAAAAAAACAAGCGAAGTTTTGTAGCGTTAAAGGGACGCCAAGACAATGTTCAGAAGTCGCTCCAGTAATTTAATATCAATATCTTTTTTACAAAATAATGACGACACCCTTCCACGAATCCGATGGAGAGAATACGAAGCGATCATGTGCAAGTGGAAGCATTTTTTTTTTTAAATACTATAACTGGATGAATTTTTTTACAGGCTTTAGTACAGGTTATAGTTGCTATGCATATGCAGAAAAAAGAAATAACATGTCTTGCGCACACGTGGGGTGTCTAGTGAGCCAGGCAATTCGGTCCCTTTAAACCACCACCAGTGCAGCGAACAGCAACAATATAATGCGCGAGACCTACGTTACTTTATAACTTAAAATCGCAAAAAATGCCATTTTCAAAGGGCTAACAAAGTTACTAAAAACTTACATAAATAACAACAAAAAATACTGCTAAGCAAACCCTGATAGTTTCATTCTACGTACTCTCAAGCGTGTGCCTGACAAATTTGGTTGCGATAGGACAATATTAAGCACATAGATTTTCGCGCGCAAACTGTGAAGATGCCCCACAATTACACGAAGAGAAAAGTACGCTTGAATGTTACCAGAGATATGTAGCAACGCTCTTTCGCGGCTCGTAAAATAATTTGTTGTTAATGAATTTAAGTGAGAAATCATATCTACAGAAAAGTGCGATGAAGAGGCGACGGCTAAGCCTATTTCTTAACATAAATGTGATGGCGGGCATAAAAATGGCTCACATTTATGCCGTTCTGGGTTGCCGAGAGTTTTTTTCAAATACGTATTTGACTAATTTCGCGATCATAACCTATCATTATTTTTATACGTAAAATATGAAGATTCAAAGATAATAATAATATACCATAAAACTCCAAATAACTATTTTGTGCGAACTATTGCCGGTTTTTAACCCGCATTTCCTCTTAAGATGGCAACATTGGGCTAGCTGGTGATCACTGGACGATACTCCAAAAACACGGCCAATTCTTAGACAGATCTGGATAGGACACCACGTCCTGTCCAGGTCTTCCCTCAAATTGTCCGTGTTTTTTTTTTTGCGTATTATCCAGTGAGAAAAAGTATGACGTCACAGTCGTCCTCAACACGGACGCACAAACGCGTGACGTTCGCGGCGTTTTCGTTGTTTTCGTACCGGTTGTTTTCACCTGTATGATCAGTTGGTGGAATGTTTAGCCGATTTGCGGGGAACATAATACGTTGATGAATTGAAAAAAAAAACAAAAAAACTACAGCGTTTTCTTTAAGGTCGCGGTATTCAGAACAAGGACTAAGGGGAAGAAAAAGAAAAAGAATAGGAAAGAATTAAGAATCTTTTGCGAGGAGTACGGGAGTGCATGGAAGGCTGAACGTTGAGAGTTGTGTGTGGCCGGTGATGGTTGCGTTTAACGGAGCTTGTCGGATTTTGTTGAAGTTTTTTTGAAGGTGCGGGGTCTAGTGCCAACCGATTTTTACTGTTGTTGTTTACTAGTCTTGAGCTGGAAGCGAGCTTGTGAACGTGTTTTTTTTTCTTTCTTTTTGGAACGCTACTCAGTGAGACAAACGTTTTGGGAACATCCGAGAGGTGAATCTTCCGGAGAACTGTGACGTCGTTTTGTGATATTTTTTTCCTCGTTTAGAGTTTGCGCTCATTGTTTTTGCCTGTTCTTTTATGTTTTCTTTTTATTCTTGACTTTTTTGGATTGTGTCGAAAGAAAATGAAACATACGTCACCGATGTTGTGTTTTTCTGTGCAGCTTTGTAGAATTGTCGGCTTTTGTAGTTAAAAAATATACCGATAATAGGTGACGGAAACTGACCCAAATGGTGTTTTCTCACGCGATACTCTAAAAAGAGAAAGAGATACCGACTGTGGACATTCAGGGTGCTTTATTATTTATCTACGAAAGTTCTCGAAGCACAGTAAGCCTGTTCAAGATTGCATTTATATTTATATATTACCGCGAAATTACATTGCTATTTCAACACTCGTGGGAAAGATGTCAAATAAAAAGGAACGAAGACTGCGGTGTCATGTCGACTTATTTCTAGTTTTCAAGTTCAATTTATGGCCATGAATTTTATTTTTTTGGGGCGCTGTTACAGGGCCGCTTTTTCTGGTATCTTCCGGTGCGATATTCAGCACCGACACTGACGCTGGTTACTTTTTGTCGTGCTCGAGGTGGCGCCCTGGTGGCCATGGCGAGACAACGAAAAGAGCCTGCATATTCCTTTTTTTTTTTTGCTTCGTAAGTACGTGTTTTCGGGCGTTATTTATTTATTTCTTTTCCCCAAAGGTTCGGGTTAGTTTTTTGGTATCAAGGTTTAATGTCTAACAAAAAAAAAAAACAAAAAAAAAAACGGCGTTTTTCGGGGGCTTAAGTTGAAGAAAACAGATGTGCGTAGGATTCCCCAGCTTCCAGGGAAGATCCGCGTAACCCGCATACTTCTAAGTGGTTTCGGTACCGCTAAGGCCAGAGTCCCTCTAGGGCGGCAAACAAAAACAATCGACAACGACAAGCCTCAAGCACGTGCAGCATGAACGGGATGATACCTTTGGCCAGCTTGAGGTGTCCCGGTGTTCGTTGATACCTTCCCGTGCGCTTATGGCCAGAACATCCATTGGGTCAGAACATCCATCGAGTCAAAACATCCAAGAGGTCACGTGACACCAGAGTCAGAATATCCAACGAGTCAAGACATCCATCCGAGTCGAAATGTCCATTGAGTCGAAACATCCATCGAGTCAGAACATCCATCTGTGTCTAAACATCCATTGAGTCAAAATATCTATCGAGTCAGAACATCCATCAGAGTCAAAACATCCATCGAGTCAGAACATCCATCAGAGGCAGAACATCCATCTGATTCAAAACATTATTATTTGAATTGAAAAAAAAACAAAAAAAACAAAAAAAAACACAATATACTATATTAATTTTTCCAGGCTCGAGACTGCGAATTTTGCCAAGTGACAGTTTCGGGGATACACTTGATCAACCACCTTGGTCAGTGTCCTGGATGTAGGGTCCCTCGTGTTCGCGTTTTATTTTTGTCACTGAGTATATTTGGCTATTTGTCATCTGCAGTCCCGACATTTCAGGATGTCCTTAACTATCTGGACAGAATTACAACTGATGGAGTTCCTCCGTAGAATGAACTGAACAGCACGCATGCGCCAGTTTTTCTTGAATAAAACTGTTCGACTGCCTCACGATGTCTCGATGTCTTATTCAACCAAATGACTTTATGTGAACGATATGCACTACGTTGCGTCTGGTAGTAGCAATCAGGACAAACATAGACACTACGACAGGGTACAAATACCTAAAAAGGTATAATACATGAAAAAACAACTGTAAAATGTGTTCCAATAGTGCTTCCGTAATTTAAAAAAAACTACTATTTATATACAATTGAGCAAATCCATGTAGAGTGCTTTGTCTGAGAGTGACACTAACTTAAAAAAAACACGAAATAAAGCTACGATTCTTTCGGAATAGCGTTATTGATCACAGTGAACGTGTGGGACAAGAGTGTCTTGAAACAATTCAGAGGCTTAACACGAAATTGGAAGTAATTGACCGGCGAGGTGAAATTAATTTCTCTGAAGGGCTTACGTTGTATAATTCACCGACAACAGTATTTTGGGGCCTCAAGCAATCGCGCAGACTCGAAGCCAGCCCATCGCGCACTCTGCTGCTCCCACCCCGATGTAACAAAAAAAAAAAAAAAACTGCCCTTTTTCGAATTAATGCGGCGAAGCAAAACACTTTTAAAACAGAGCCATTCTGTTTTGAAAAATGTTTCACCATCACAAGATTGAGAGTGCTCTAGTTTTTCGTGTGAATAATAATATCGTTCTTTTCATTTGGATGATTTTTATCAAGTTGCTTTTGAATGAATTGCTAAAATTTGTTACCCAACATTGCCTGGAAAAAATAATTTTTTCTTTCCGAATCTCTTAGGAACGGATTGACATACACCAAGCTAAAATAAAAAAAAATGGCTGTCACATTTGTTTCTTCCAAAGGTGATCTATATTAGCGGCGAGATGTTTTGGTGGCGCCCTCCTGTGGTTCCCTCTTGTGACGTCATTACCTTGCAAACAACACGTTCGATGGTGTTTGTTATTAGCATGGTGGAAGCTTGAAATCATTTTGCTCTCAAAGGAACACTGCCAACACCGTCAAAATTAAAGTTCTTTCATTCCTCTTATTTCCGTCGATGATAAATCCCCTTTCCGACGTCATAGTCAGCGTTCGGCCAATCGTGGAAGGCCGACCACAGCGACGCTTTCGGTCGCGCACGGGGCTAATACCTATCATTTTTATATGGATTCAAACGGCCTTGTCCATTGTCTGCGGGTCACGTAGCTGCCACGAATCGCAGAGTAGCGTGCTCTCGAGCTGCGCGGGTCAAACGACAGCAAATAAAACGCCACCCGAGACGGCAAAGCAGCGGATTTTACCGTCAATGCGAGAAAATTCCAATCTTAAACCACGTCGCGTGATCACGTAACATTACCGCTCGCCGCTTTCGAGAGCCGATTGCGACTGCGCCGTTGTGTCCTACCTGATTTTAATACAGAGTGGACCACCGAAGTACTGTTTTATTTTACACTCTGTTAAGCTACAAGAAAGACACAGGGACGCTGACGGGGGTACACCCAATAATACAGTGATAAAACAATAACAAAAAATATATTTCGCTCCGTTTACATGCCCCTGACGATATTAACCTTAATATTATGTTTATTTATTTATTAATAAAAACTACAGACCATGAGTGGTTCAAGCAGGGATCAAGGAAAACAACAGCAATGATCTTACAAAACAGAAAATAAACAAGAAAGTAACTAACACTGGTAGAGGAAAATTGAAGAAATCGGAATCACAGAATACATATAAAAACGCACGTTTACTGAATAGCCTAAATAACTGACAAGGTCTCAATGAGATCATAAAATCGTAAAGGCAGTTCACAGCTCGAATAATAGTAAAGAAATAAAAACATATCCTATCCACTTCCGTCAAATAACGAACTCAATTTTTTCCTTCATAAATGATTAAATTTTATTTAGGAGCGTATGCAAACGGTCCTTGCTTACCATATCGTTAAAAACCGTTTACACAACAGCTCTCTCCTTTCAGGCAAAAAACGATAGAACATTCAACTCGTCAAAATATCCACGGCAGCCATCCGAGTCAGAACATCCATTGAGTCAAAACATCCATCGAGTCAGAACATCCATCCGAGTCTAAACATCGATGGGGTCAACACATCCATCGAGTCAGAACATCCATCCGAGTCAAAACATCCATCGAGTCACAACATCCATCGAAACAAAACATCCATGAATGGATGTTTTGACTCGATGGATGTTTTGACGCGTTGGATGTTCTGACTCGGAATCCTTCCCGTGCATGCTGTACGGGCCCGAGGCTTGTTGGCGTTGGTTGTTTCTGTTTGTCGCTCTAGTCAAACTCGGGCATTATCAAACTAAAAACAAAACAAAAAAAAAAACAAAAAAAAACAACGTGGTTGCCGAGGAAAAAAAAAAAAGTAGCCTCGAGGATTGTTTATTATGGGCCTCCTGCGCTGAAGCTTTGAAGAAACTTACGCCCTCATCTTGGGGTAGTACAAAGCTCACCTGGTTGTTTTTTCGCTCTGCTTGTGGCGCCTTCGCTGAGCTATGCTGTGCAGTGCCGAAGAACGGAAAATACCTTTGGACATCCGAAATCGGCTAGATAACACTGTAGGCTAGATACAACGCCGCAAGAAAATCGAAAGTACCAGATTCACGCCATCACCGCTAAGGTGCGCGTGTCTTATTTCTAGGTGGTGACGTCATCATCTGGCGTTTCGACGTTTTTTCCTTTTTTTTTTAATTTGGAACACGTCTCTTATCGTCTTAGCTTTTACGTGCTTCGACGGCGTATGAATATTTTTGTTTCTTTGTATTTTCCTCGTTATCGCGTTCCGCACCAGAGCAGGCAGGCTTCTACATGTGTGACACTTTGAGACGCTCAAGTTTATAGTACACAAAACAAATCCTAACAAGTCTTTTTTTGCAGCGCCCAGTAGGCAACGCAGGAGGCCTGTGGGCTGTGTCCCGGGTCAGCACAAGATAAAGCTGATAAAGACTTTCTTTCAGTGCAGCCTGGATTTTTATTCAAAGATAACTCCAATTCGAGCTTTTTTTCTTCTTCTTTTCCGATTTTCCTTGATTTTGATAAAACTGGCTCCGGGGTTAATTTTCGGGGTTTATCGGTGAATACCGAAAAACACGTAACCCTATTCATGACAAACTGGAGGCCCCGAAGTTCATCTTGCATTTTTACAACGCGCTTGCGCAGGACCGTATGGAACCGCTTGTATTGTACCCAAAGTAGCACCTTAGAAAATATAACCATGTTTGGAGAAACAAGATCATATTTTCATAAATTGCTTACGGATGAGCGCGTGTATGAGATTACTGGGTATTGAAGCAAAGTTGAGACTATAGACTTTTCCTGTGACGGTTGCCACGTTCAAATATGACGTAATTGGGTTGGGCGACAAAAACTAAAGTAAATAGTTTAAGCGGTACTACAATAAAATATGAAAGACGTTTACAAATCTCTGTAATGCGAAATTAGAGCGCAGCTCTTGAAGAGGAGGAGAGGGTAGGTCACGTTGAGGTCACGTGACGTCAACGTTTCCGCTAAATTTAGCAGGAGAAATTTCCCCCGCTATCTTTAGCGGGCAAGAGTCCCATAATTCAACGAGCGGTTACGCCGACGCCGACGCCACTCAACCCGGAAACGGGCGCCCAGGACCTGTGCTCTAAAAAGGCTAGCCTAGAAGAAAAGTATAACTATTGGCGCGAAGTTCTTGAATTCTAGAGCCTTCCAATCGGCAAAGAAAGTTATTTGCTATTTTGGCCCCACTCAGCTATGTCAAAATTCAAGATGGCGGGCGCCACGAAAAAACGGTCCCGAAGTGACGGGTTCGCATCCCACTTCAATCTCGCAGTTGGTGTCCAGATGGTCTTTTCTCCTGTTTTATATATTCAGTCGGCACGGCAGCCTTGCCGCAGAGCGCTTGTGAGTTTAGACCAGAGTTACAACGTCAATTGAGAACCCTAAGTTTGATTGGACGTGAAGACGGGATCTGATCGCACCCTTGCCAATCTTTGGCAAGTAATAATTCTGTCGAAGAAAGCACGCGGAATCCGTACTAAATACCTAACCGGGCGTTGTGGTCCGATGGCGCGAATGGCTGATCGTCGTCCATTAAAATACCGGCTCGAAGTTGAAGGGTTTCGTCCCGTATAGTGAGCAAAGAAGAACCACTATTTGTGCAAAAATGTTAAGCATATCTTGTTAGGCAACTTCTTTTTTTTTCCTTTTTTCACTTGAGTATCATCACCTAGCCGCAAAAGTCAGTGCTTGTGATAAAAGGTTCTATGCAGCAACAACTCGACCGCCGTTGCATTCGAGTGATACCGGAATACGATGAGGAGAGATGAAGAAGCCGATGAGGCAAACATGTTGTTTGAGTCAATGAAAGTAGCAGTTTTTACAAAACAAACGTGCCGAAATATTACTTTAGCTTTCTGATGCGATTTTGCTCGCAAATCCGCAGCTGCGACGTCGGGCACCTCAGATTTCCTCGTTTTTTTTTTGTTTTTTTTTTTTTTGCCGCACGAGTGTCGTCGCAACTGCAAAATCGTAAACAATCGAAGATTAAAAAAAGAACATTTGAAGATTTCTTTTTTTAGAGCTTTTTTTAAGGGTTCTTGACCTGGAAATATCACGTCTGCTTTCCGCTGTTTGGGAACTCGTCCAAGTCGATAAAATGGCAACATTGAAATGTTTGTTGCATGCGTTCGGATACGACCGTGTAACAACTATTAAACAAAAAAGGGGGAGGGGGTAATTATTCCCACAGACAGGGAGCGCCGTGACTCTGATTAACTGTCTCAAAGCTGATATATGGCAGATGCAGGGAGCAGCACGAGGAGCATCCTCTGGTTTGGAATGCAGGTCCGGGCTCCAAACGTTGATTAGTTGGACCCCGGCTCGGCTTCGCCGCCCAGGGTGAGGACCCCACCGACACCCGCCGCGTAAATAAAGGAACGGTTCGCGGTCCCCTGGCTCTAAAGAGCCCGGCAACAGAAAAGAAAGAAAAGAATAAAAACAAACAAATTCTTTAAAGAAACCAGCAGAAGACGAAACAAAGTTTCTTCTACGTTGAGCATTCCCTCCAAGACAAACGACAAGATCGGACGCGCCTGTACTCACGCCGCTTGAGTGCGCGGATAAGTGATTTGTGCGGCATTGTGTTGGCGCGGTTTGCATTTTTTTATCTTTTTATACAATTTCTGCGTGTCCTCCGGTTAATTCCGATTTAAATTCCTGCCTTGTCTGCCAGTTTGATTTATTTCGCACCTTAGATTTCGTCGACATAGTACCACTCTGCGTGCGTGAAGCTAAAAAAACAAAAAAAAAAGTCTGAGAGAGTTTTTATTTTTGAAGGACGATTAAAACTGCGATGCACGTATTGCCGCTGTGATGTTACTTGCGTTTACATACGTGGTTAATCGAATGAAAGTGCGGAGGTTGTCTCAGCTGGTAAGAAAAACCTAAAATGAACGTCCTGGAAACTTCAGAGCGGTAGGCCATGTTTCGCTAAAAGACTGCTTAAAGGGATACTACAACGAAATTTCGGCGCTCATTTTTTGGTCTATATGTGTTCAAAGGAGCAGTATCACATCGAACACACCAATATCTTGTTAAAAAAGTCTCGAAAAAGAATTTTAAAACGAATTAAACGATTAGCAAAGAGCACCTGGCGGATGTCGCTAAAGCCTCGTTTGAAATGCCCATCTAGGAACCTTGACAGCTAGTGACGGAGGTTGTCTCACCTCCGGCGACGACGAGAGAAGAGAGGACGGAGGAACTCCCCTCTTCCCGAGAATGCCTTTTGTGTGTCGCAGAAGTCGCTATTGTCCCCCTACAAGATTATAAAAGATTAACTCGTCACTCAAAATTCGTACAAAAGCAGCCGCTTCGGTGGCTGGAACGACGAGGCCATCCTCTCGACATCAGCCTTGCCGTAGCTTTGCTCGTCCCGAGACCAATCGTTGCCTGAGACGACCTACGTCACACTCCGCTGGGCCTTTTCCGAGCGCTTGCCAGAGTTTGCCGTTTATAACGAAAAATACAGCCACCAGGCTCAAAATACAAACGTGCGATTGTCATTTACGGATATAGTGGATCATATTCAACCTATTTTTATACACGACGGGAATATTTCAAATTTCGTTGAAGTATCCCTTTAAAGCGACATTGACAGGGTATTTTTGCTCGCCAAGGTTTTTATCTGTACATGACATGTGAGAGCTCAACTACACTGAGCACAATTTGCGGCTCGAAATTACTTTTCTTTCCGTCCGAAATTCGCCGATCGAGAACTGGTCGGTTTGAGTCGCGCTCACTCTCTTCTCCGTGGTCACGTGCCGTTTTCTATGGTTTAGACACAACCACCAAGAATACTCAAAGTCGTGGGTAATTGAAGGCACACACTCAATGATAAAAATAGACCAAAAATATGATACCCATTTTTAGTGGCTTGCAGAATACTGCGAATGCGTTAAATGAAACAACAACAACAAAAAAAAAAACATCAGAATTTTATTTTTGGTAATTTTATTTTCTATATTTCTTCTTTCTCCTCAGTCCATTTCCGGTATCGAGCAGTTGCGTTTTTTTACTTTATTAAAAATTTACGTGACGCTGTAGCAAAATATTGATTGGGTAGTTTTCTAACACCATAATAAATCTCCTGGCAAAATATAAAACTATTTTTGGGGTGGGGGGGGGGGGGGGTGTCAGTGTTCATTTAAAGCAACGCCATGAAGAACCTAAGTCCTGTGAACCATCGGCTGCTGTAATAAGGCTCAAAGGCAATGTTCCCCTCAAGTAGTTGCGAAATCAGAAGATTGTAAGCTTATGTAAGTTACCTGTCTCGCCACCTAGCTTTGACTAACGTGTTTTTTTGGAGGGAAAGGGGGGGGGGGGCGAAATGTTGGCAGTACTTTGTGATTATTTAGTCAAAGCGTTAAAAAAAAAGTAACTAAAGGGTAGTTCAGTGGTAGATAATTTGTCTGCCACACTACAGCGCATTAGTGTCAGCGGTAGTGGAAGAACGTAATGAGGAAGTCGAGATTAATAAAACTAATAAAAATATTAAGAGGGGGAGTTGCTCGAAGCATGGTATTACTAGTTCTAAATGTGTACGCCGTGTGAGAGTGACTTCCCTCAAAAACGGCAGACCTGTGCACCATAGAGAAACTTGTCACCTGCCAAACGTTAAAAATGGGAGCACGTTGCATGGTCGCTGCTCAATACTCCAGGCCACGATGTAAGAAAGCACACCTTCTATGAAATAATTCGCCCATAGCGTACCCTGGAAATCTCAGCAATGAAAACATGGCCAAGGGTAACGTACGCCAAACAGCTAGCAGGCTGCGGTATTAAACCTGTCCGCCTGGTGGTCCTGCAATGCTTTCGATGAATCTGTCTCCATTTTAAGTTTTGATGTGATTTGTCTTTCGATCCCGCGCCTTAAAACCCCACCCAATCGTCTGCCATCTATTCGCAACTTTTTCCAGACTACTTTTGCTTCGCGTTTTGTCCGCTAGGTTCTGTGATCTCCTTAGCGCGGTCATGAACGAACGGTTGTTCCTTTGGACGGCCTCGGGCGTTGGAAGATCAATGCTGTGACAGCCATGTGCTTGGCGAGGCTAAGTGCAGGTACCTTATACTTATTTGTGATCACAGCAAAAATCTGAGAATGTCTGAAGGTTTAAAAAGATGTTAGAGAAGGTTATGATCAAGCGGCCGGCTGCTTCTATGTTAGATGTTTGTGCATCTGAAGCATGCTCTCTCTTGCCGACGTGAAAAGCTCACGGTATTGGACTGTCCTCCCCACTTGCCGTGTGCTATTTATTGCCTTTTGAAAGCAGTGGAATTTTTTTTATTGTCTGCAACTTAATATCTGCTAGGCTCCGCCCACAGAAAGACCTAAATTCCGCCCGCACAGAGCAGGGCTGCTGTGCCAGTGGTGTTCTGGTAAACTACTGCTCAGTAGCAGATACTAAATGTCATCGATTGGACTATTCTTTGAAATATAATGCTAATCGCCGAGCAACTGCGTGGACATAAAACCGCAGATTTCGCGGAGTCCCATTCTGTGACCCCATATAAATGGTATACGTAAATTTTTTTTTTTTTTTACTGAGTAGATAATTTTCGTCCGAGAATCGGGGAAAGGGTGAGGGGGTGTAGACATTTACAGGTCAGCGTGCTAAATCATTGCAAACTCTGCCATACCACACGGAGCACATGCGTGGACGCCGCTTTGGAGTCCGAGGAGCACGCGCCAAATGCACGAAGGCGGCATCGTCTCACGGGCGTAAAGGTAACAACGTCAAAGCCACATATCCGGATTTCGCTGTCGTTGACATTGCGTCTGTCTTTACACCTACATGTTCTACTGTGTCGCTTGTTCAACCGCCGTACAGATGCACTTCAAACATTCTGAGGAAAAGGGATTTGTACTAATAGTCGATAAAGCGCGGTGCTAAAAGAAATCACATGCACTTCGCGTGTTTACTGTCAGGATATTTCATGGCAGCAAGTATTATAAAAAGCGTAGCGCGAACACAATACTCACGAAAAGACACCGGGCTCACAGCCAGGTGGCGAACTTTCTTCAGAGAAAGATCTTTCTCTTTTTCCAAGAGGCTAAAATTACCTTCGAATGATCGTTGTTTGACAATTAACGACAACTAGACGGAAAGAACACGAGTCCATTTTACTGCTACATACCATGAGTTGTTTATAAAACTTCTACTGTCATATCAGTTGATGTCATATCATAGCCTTTTATATACTGACAAAGCCTGGCAGATCGCCACGAGAAGCGGCAGCCGAAATGGAAAAGGTTGAGCGGCAGAAAACGGATGAGAGGAGAGCCACGTGACTGGCGCCCCGCTGCGGCGAGACGCCGAAACACACTTCTCCCGAGTGAACAAGTGTGTTTCGGGCCTTCGCCGCTGCAAAAGCGGTGCGTTGACGTTCAGGTTCCCTGAGGAATGGCTCTTTGATGCTCTGTGCTACCAGATCCTCGCGCTCCAAATCTTCGACCAGGCACTCTATGGCTCCGTCGTCGAACTGCCAGGCTTTCTGGGTATAGAGGAGGCTATGCATAAACAATATTGTTCATTTTTCAGAGAGTTCAAAGTGTTCCTTTTTCCTAGGAGTTTCCTGAAAGGATGGAGATAAAGTGTGCGCTTAAAACAATCTTTATTGCATTTCAATATTGCTGGCAGACTCCAAATCGGCCAAGCTGAAATGGGCTACATATATATATCTATTTACAATGCATTTAGTTTTATATTACACAGCGGTCCTACGACAGCCACTTTTAAAAGTAAAAGAAAAAAAAAAAAAAACTGAGCTGCGGTTTTTAGCCGTTCCCAACGCGAACCAGAAGACGACGTTTTAGAGGATGTAAACATACGCTTGCACATTTAGGGGGCCTGAATGTCGGGGACGTCTAAAGTCACAGTTTATAATGGGTGTATACGTACGATAACAGGGTCATCACGCAAAGCAAAAACACGTGCTGAGATCAAAATCTTTGGTTGGACTTTCTAAAACATCAAAAACGCATGCTGACTGTCTCGCGGTAATGTTCTCATATCCGCCACGACAACGAACACGTGACAAATCGTTGATTTGATTACAGTAGCCTCCGCCTGATAAACGGACGATCAAAGGTCCTAATTCAGACGGCGTCTGGGGAAGCGTCGATAGCACCACAGGTCAAAAATGATGAGCCCTTTCTAGGTCATGATCACGGTCACGACCGACAGATATCTCTTCATCTGGTGCCCAACTGTCTGCCTTAGATCCCTCCAGATTTTTGCCGGTTTCACAGCAACAACGCCGAAACACGAACAGGTCCTTCCGTAAAATAAATAACATCGCTCCCTTCCCCATTCGGAGCACCTTCTTCAGTAAGGACGCCAGACGTTGTGATGGTCTGCCGGTGCCCTCAGCGAGTCCAAGATTGAGTTCCCGAGCGATGACGTCTGCACCACCACATCATCGACGTGCTGATGCGTCCTCACGTTGGACACGTCCGTCGTGTGGATCATGGAGTCCTGTCTGTGCGCCGCCGACGTCGTCGTCGTCCCAAACCCGGCCGCGTCCATGACCGACCTCAGGTCGTTGCCGAGAAACTGAAAGGACGGGTGGGACATAGATCCGTACAGCTGCGGGTAGAGTAGCGACGGTGGTACCACCGGAGGACTCAGGTAGACTCCCGTGGACGTCGGCGGCGCGTTCGTCATCGTCGTGCCTCCCGTCGATGTCCCGTTGGCGTAGTACGAATGGGCCGGCAGGAAGCTGCCGTAGTTTCCCGGGTTGGGCAGGAAGTCGAGGCTTGAGGAGGACGGCGAAGAGCTGGAACTTCCGTTGCCCCCGTTCGTGGCGGTGGTGAGCAGCAACGACGGCGGTGTCTTGGCGGTGCTCGGTGGTGTTAGCAGGGAGTCGCTGTGTTGAGCCAGGGGCTGTGCTCCGGTCGCCGTCAAGGCGTTAAGGTCCAGGGTAAGGGACCGTGAAGAGGACAATGGCGAGTCCGAAGGCGTGGCGTTGTTGGGGATGGCGGCCGTGGCGCTCGCGCCCAGGAGCGTAGACTGGGCAGTCAGCGTGTGACCTGCTGAGACTGCGTCCAGCGGGCACGAGGACAGGCTGTTCGGTGAGTTGCTGTTGTCCAGCAGAGCTGCAGGAAGCACAGGACGAGACCTCGTAAGTACTAGGCTGAGTGACCATGCCAAATAATATGGAAGGCTAACGCGTAATCAGAAAGTAATTCTAAAACGAAACGAGAAATCGCACTTTCCTGTCGCGTATAAAAGGAGGTCAACAATTGTGTGAGGAATGCCTACCGACGTTCAGGGGGAATAGCTATATGGCGCAAGAGTTATTGAAAAACTGTTACAGCAAATTATCTTTTCCAGAGTTAAGTCATATTGAAGACGACCAGATTAAAACCACCCAATAATTTACATAGTAGATTTCAGTCACTATGACCGCTCGCAATTAAAAGTCGATTAATTCTCGTAGGCCAGACACTGAGGCTTTCACCTGTCTTGCGGCGATAGGAATAAGAGACTGTGCAGTGTCGTAATATTTTAGGTTATTCGTTTAGCGACTAGCCAATCACGGCTTTCTTAGGAGGGGCATGAGTGACAAAATTTTATCATATTGTATTTGCTCGAGTATAATAGCCGCACTTCTTATGAACAAGGTCCTTGCGTCTACTTTCCTGCAGAAGACACATACAGCCAATCATCGCGCTCTGCATAAAAAAAAACAAAAAACGCAGCGAATACTTGGGTCGAGAACACGATTCCCCGTAAAAGTGCCATCTGAGCAGAAAGCATTTTCGCGTGAAGACGTTATCTATATCCCGTAAATCGCTGTCATTTTTCTGCTGATCGCGGTGAGTCGTTATTCCCGTGCTCTGCGGGAGAGCAGACCCACCAGCTTTGTTCAGTGCCTGAGTAAGCATGGTAGTGCTCTAAACATTATGCCCTTGCGAAAAGCAACAACACAAAAAAAAATCAATAAAACAAACAATGTAAAGGCGCGAGTGAGATGGCGTACACTGAATATTTTGAAGCAACCCTATAGACTGAGTAAACACGTATACGTTCTTCTCTTGGTGTAAACTTTCGTATTTCCTCAGTTTCGAGTTGCTTCAAAATGAAACAATAAAGTGTTTTTTTTTTATGCCTTTTTTACGATAAGTATTTAAAGGCTACGATAAGTATTTCAAGGCTGCGTTAAGCGAACGGTTCTGAACTCCTTGGCTTCTCCTTTCTGAAGGCAGGTAAGTCGCTCACCAAGTGCGGTGAAACCAAAGTGTTCCGCTCACCCGAGTGTAGCGCCATGCCTCCCGCGTCGGCCAGCGAGCCGCCCACGTTGGCGGCCAGAGAGTTGGCGGCGGCGGAGACGACGGCCGAACTCCCGTCCAGCGAGTAGGTGACCGAGGGGCCGCCGAAGCCCCCGGGACCCGCCGTGGGGCCCAGGTACGGGTTGTAGTGCGGGTACGCGCCCCAGTGGGCGTCGGCCGCGCTTAGGTGTTGCAGCGCCGCCTGGGTCAGATCTGCCAAACAAACAAACAAACAAAACACTCGATGTTGGTTTGTGATTTTTAAGGCGAAAGGCCTTAGTTGTCCCATCACGCGAAAAAGCGGCGGCGTTGTGCTCGAAAGATGGTCACACCAATACGTCATCAAGCACGCACCTCAGAAATAAAGCGCAAAAAAAAGCGCACCAACGCAGATGTTTCGTCACGGAAGCCTCCGAGGGCGCTCAAGATCAAAGCGGACGCACCTCGGAAATAAAAACGCAAAGAAAAGCGCAGCAACGCAGATGCATCGTCGCGGAAGCCGTGGAGCCGGCGGGGACACCGCGCCTGCGCAGTGGGGGAGCGTGATATCACCGCCGGAGCGCCGTGTGAAAAAGGAAGAATTGGCGCGCTGCTTGTAGGAATGCTTTCGCATTCCTACAGGTAAGCAGTCTTAGCCGTTATTAAAACATACAATCATTTTTTAATTGAACCCCCTATCCTAACCATATGTCCGTTCTTTCGTCCGTGCATTTCCCCGGGAAAATTGACGCCACCTAACATTATGGTATCGCTTGGCGCAACGACTTGACGCCGTGTTGTTACGTCACGTGACCGTGTCGCGTGACGTCAGGTCACTGTCATGGCATTATCTTACGTGTGAGGACGCGTGACGTACTTTTTTTTCCGCTAATTTTAGCGGGGAAATTAATGAGCAATATATGTTCCCCAGTCCTCGAAGCGACTGTTTAATGGCTCGTTAACAAATCTGAACTAGCGCTGCTTCAAAACTGCTATCCATGCGCTATAAAACTTTAAAAATAAAAGTCGCGAGTAAATTATTATTTTTTTTTAATTCAGTCTGCCACTTTGGAGATAAAAAGTCATCTACATATGGTTCTCCTCAAAATATAGTTTTTGAACCACCTGAGTTATTAAAGAGTTGTAGGTAGTCCCTGCATTCGTAGCCTTTTATTTAGCGAAGTAACTTCGATATAGTGACGTTAACACAGAAAAAGTTTTCCCGCGGGACTTCAGTTCTATACCATGATAGAGATGTGACTTTGTCTTTTCTACAAATATTAATACTATGCTGTGTTCGTGCAACGTTTGACACGTTGAAATATAACTATATCAACTAGTTCAAGCATTATTGCAATCTACAAATTATAGCCGGCAAAATAAAGCAAGTGGCACGAGCCGCATGAATGCTTGTGCCTTCCAATGGGCAAATAAAGAGATTTGTAATTTTGCCCCAATCTATAGTTAGGTCCAAACTCAACATTAGTGGCCGTCATGAGAAACTTCGTAGACATCCGATAAGTACTAACTCGAACCGAGTTGACAACCGACAAGTGTATTTGATTTGATTTTCGACTAATATTTTGCCCCAATTTATAGTTAGGTCCGAACTCAACATGCTGGCCGCCAGGAAAAGCTTTGTAGGTATGCGATTCACAAAAGTATCTAACTCCAACCGAGTTGAAAACCGACAAGTGTACTTGATTTGATTTACCACCAGTCGTGTGTTTTCACGATGCAAGATTATAACATTCACAAACAATCTCCAAAATACTGCCACCAGCAATAAGCTTCAGAAGATGTGCTTGGAAGAACAATATCATTCTCCCGGCTGGCGTCTTTATCGCGCACTGTTTACTGTTGCTCTACCAATTTGTCGATGGATTGCCTTTAGCGGTGACTGTAATGGAGACACCGAGACGTAGAGCTTGCGTCGTTGGCGGACGTTGTACGGGGAACCTTCCGTATTGATCTAGCGTCTCGTGTTTGCCAGGGGATTGGACCGGGTTCATCCGTGTTGACCCGGAGACTTGCCTGCCGCTCGCGGATAAGGTTATTAAAGTCGTTGCCGTTAAGACGGACACTGGCGCTCTGCTCGGAGATGATGGACTCTATTTCAGCGGAGCCGCACTTATTTGCTCACCACCTTTCGGCAACGTCGGACGTGAATTGAAGGAAAGGCGGAAGGAGTCTGCGGAGAACGACTGTTGCGCAACGTCGCTTCCGATTTCGCTTGTAACGAGATTTGTGGCCGTGTGTTTACGAGGCTGTTTATTAAAGAAACGATGTATTTACCGAAGCAGGACCCACGTTTTTAGAATAACTTTATGGCCCCGTCCGTTTAGAGCGGAAGACGTTGAACACCGCTCCTCACGAAATGAAATAGTACACTTCATTTGCAACTTCGCTTATGTTGGTGCAAATTGGTCACAGAGAGAGAGACACACACACAGAGACAGACGCAAATCGAGCAGGCCACCCAAAGGATTTTTTTTTTTTTGATGAGAGACGGATTGCGCGCGGATCTCGTCCGTGAAAAGGCCCGCCAAGTTTCCTTTATAGAGTTTTTTTAAATTCTCCAAAGAAATATTTGCAGATATAAAGAAGCGCTGCCTCACGAAATAAAGGCCCGTTCACACAGCCCCGTATTCCTACGTTACGTTACGTATCACGGAGCCTACGTCTTCTTACGCCGAGTTGTCACCGGGACATTTGTACTCCGCACCAAGCATGGCAACCAGTTTCAGGAGGAACTGTGTACGCGACGTTCATAGCTCGGATGTCCCGGTGATTCCTAACGTAACGTAAGGCAACCTAAGCAAGCGGTTCGACGTTGTAGAGTATAGTAAGGGAGATACAGAACGTAATTGACCTTACACAAAACCAACTTTTTGTGTTTGTTTTTTTCGCAACTTGCCCGTACGTTTGGGGAGTGGGGCGGCACCATATAGTCCCGGACAGGATGCGAATAGCCGGAAGGAGTTTTCCCCGCTTCCTAGGCGAGCTGCCTACCCTTGGTCGTGCTTCGGTGTCTCGCAAGCCTCGGCTTCCACCGTGCACCCAAAGCACGGCGGAAGACGACCAGCGCGTGAAAGAAATTCGGAGAGAAAGGTCGTCTGCTTCTTGCGCAGGAGTTACGGTGACGTCAGAAAGACGCCGAGCTCTGATTGGCTCTGATTGGAGGATAGTGGGTAGACCTCAAAGCAAGCTGCCTTGAGGTCTACGCACTATCCTTCCAATCGGAACCAATCAGAGCTGGGCGTCTTTCTGACGTCACCGCAACCCGTGCGCAAGAAGCAGACGAACTTGCGCTAGGCATTCGAAACAGGTGCCCTACCCTTTTCATCCTGCCAGTGAGTGTGGCGGAAAGTCGTTCTTCATGAGCGGCTTGGCCCGCCGATTCTCCGTTGAAGTAATACACAGAAAAACTTTGCCGCCGTGTTCTCACTAACAGTGTCGCGCAGTGTACAGACATAGAGCTTACAGCGGATTCATTTCGCAACCGTTCAAGCTGTCTTTACTGAAAGGTTTTTTGTTCTTTTGTTCCACAACTCGTGTTGATGAACCGCGAAAAATTATCGACTTATCGCGTTCCTTCGGCTAGTCGACTTTTGAAAATGTTGCTCGATAGCGAGGGCGGTCTTCCAGTGCCAGGTTGCGTGGCCTTGCTGTGTACATTCTCGAACTGGGAATTGAAATTAAAATTAAAGTGGGTCGAGTAAAGCTGAGTTCAAAAAAGGAGAAATGACTGACTTCGTTGGCTCGGCTCATTGATATGCACGAAGGCGACTGCTGAGAAAGAAAATCTGGCCGGGTGGAGGGGGGTCACCGTTCTTCATCGTTCGCCGATCTCATTCTATTGTACCCCCTAATTATCATCGAAATTGGATCTCTTTCCTCCCCAATTATTTACTCAGTCTTTTGTACCTGCCAGACCGTCGCGTCTCGCGTTTTTCCGTTGTTCCCGCGAAATTGTTTTTGCTTTCGCCGATGTTTCGGTTATTTGCCTGTCTTCACGGTGTCGCGTACTTTAATTCTGCTCAAGATTGGACTCATCATGACGTATGAAGTGGATAGCTGTTTTTGTTTTTCTCTTAATTCTTTGAAACAAGAAACGAAACGAAATATCTTCTGACCGTTATCCACGTGTGCGTTGCTGTCGAGGAGTATTCACTTTTAATGTCGTACGTTGTGACAGTGGAAAGCATTGTTCTGCGCACAACCGCCGAATAATATGTGAAGATTTGTATCGAAACACGAAAAGAGAAGCCGCAGTTCGTTCTTTGACTGGCTACTCCGTATAGTTGAAGATTGGTGAGAATTAAGGATGCGGTGTGAAGATTGGGCACTTGCAGTGACCGATCTTTGAAATAGAAGAGCTAGGGAATAACACGTATGTGGCTTGTTCATAAACAGTACAAAGGCCTACACCTAAGGCGAGGCTCGCTCGAACGATACACAATAGCTTTCGTGCCATCGTAAGTACCAGCGAAGCCGAATGTACACGAACGCGAGCTCGACTCAACGGTCGAGCGTCTTCCATTCGCATGCGGGAATCTTGCAGTGCAAGCGTCGTTGAAGGATTCGCTCACATTTATAGGGAGACTAGAGACAGCTGAAACTAGAGCCAGTAACTATAAGCTTCACTTCAGAGTAACTGCACTTCAGCCATCTTGTTGTTAAAACCAATGTTGCCTGTTACCCGAAGCTTTTATTTGAAATCGCCGGAAACGGCTTTCCGTCCTGCGAAAATGTAAAAGAAAAAAAGAACGAGTCCGCGACAGAGCGAAACAATGTCACCCGAGCGTCCTGGCCGCACCCTATTTAATGAAGGCCCAGCAAGTAACATTTTCAAGTTGTGTAACTGTCGCCCATTGCGACCGCTCTGTACTAGGCAACAAAATAGTGGCACCCATATGATGATAGGGGCAAAAGGAGCCTCGATAGGGGAAATGGGTAAAACGAGGTGCAGTCTGGAAAGGTCTCCAGCAGCGATGGGATGAGGGCAGATTGAGGATGCCGAGTGCAAGAGTAACAGAGAGCTCAAGAACCGCAGAGCGTGGGCAATTATGTTCACGCTTCTTGCTCCGCGATTAGCTCTTCGCTAATGGCGCAGTCTGATTGGCTGTGGAGCGATAATGAGATGCTCAGGGCAAACGACGCCCTGCATTTCTTAAGTTCGCAGTGACTCTATATGCCTGCATATTTTCAGACACCTGACCCATTTTTATTGATTTATGTATTTTTAGTTTTTTTCGTCGGAGGGAACGAAGCGGAGTGATTTACTGCAGCGTTCCGCACCCACCCGTCTTCTCGCTTCGGCGTCGCTTGGGGCAAAACAAGGAGCGCTTTTTTCGCCCCGACGAGTGCGAGGCCGGCCCCTGCCTCTCCCCGACTCGCATTGTTTGCGCCCCTTGTAGACGCCGCTTGGTCGGTCTCCTGCGGTTGTTTGCCGTTCGACGTCTCCTTTCTGTTTTTGATGCCTTGTTTCCCTCCCGTCCCCTCTTTTCAAACTTCCGTCCCGTCTACACCGCGGGAGTGGAGCCCCAAACTTTCACTGGGGGAACAAGGCGGCGCCCCGAGTTTTCGACACACCGTGGTTTTAGAAGAGCGGGACGTTTCTTCTAGTTGAGAGACCCGTCCCCTCCTCCACCTCCGCCATAATGTGAGTTCGAGCAGCGAGCATTTTGACATCGCATCTCGAAATTGGACGGTATCCTCGTCTCGTCTCTGTGACAACTTTGTGAAGTCCACATGCGCGGGACGCTAGGGAGCCAACCTGGGCCGGTTCGCTGGAGGGCATGAGGGATTTCGAGGTCACGATTCCTCTCAGATGACGTAGGCCTTGTGTGTCGTTTTCTTTAATTCTCGCTTAACACGACTTTTCTCAGAAATAACTTCACACGCCGTATCTTAAGATACAAGAATATGCGATTCATTTTACTTACATTTCAAGCATATTCACCCTCTTTCTGCGGGCAAAAGTGACCTTTAAAGAACGAATTACTGAAGCAAAAGAAAAAACGACTTGCGACGGTGAATTGCTCGGAACGCTGAATACCTTTAGCTCCTTGACACCACGGAGCCGGTCACGTGATCTCAAAATCACTCTTAAGGCTATTTTAACCACCGGAAAGATACCTGCAGTTACCAGCAAACAGGCCGCGGTGTTGTCTGTTTTAGAATGGCATCGCTGGGGGTTGTGGCATTTGATATCCCATAGCCGTGTAACTTTACCCAGCAATGATATCTCTATCTGGTAAATAATACGAAAATTTAATTCTCCTCTCTATCTCTCTCACTGTCTCGCTCAATCACACATGTGCGCTAGTTTCTGACCTCGAGCTCTCGATTGAGTTTGTTACGTATCCTACAAGATCAAACTAGCATCGTAGGAGGGTGACTATCATTAAGAGCGTTGTGTTGATTAGGCGCATCACAAAAGCTGCATTCACATTTTAAGCAGCCGGTGGTGGCGGTACTGTTCCGGTAAATTATACAATGTATTAACCTTCTAAAGGGACCAGCCTAAAAACAAACTTGAGCCCAATTTTTGTCGAAGAAAAGCACCAAATGAAACAACTGCAACAAAAAACAGATACGCAACTGCCAGTTTGAAAAATAAACTAAAAAAGCACAAACAATAACGAACAAAAAACTTTGCCCCACGCGTCTGCTCGTATCCCAGCATGCCAGATACTACGACGGCAAAATGATGGGCGCAGTCGAACAAAAACATTCGGACATAAAGTCGTTGTGTCCCTTTCGTTAAATAAAAAAAAAAAACAAGAAGAAAAAAAACAAGCACGTGGGCACTGCGGACAGTGGTGAGGAAGTGAATGTGAGCTGAGGGAACAAGGCCAGGGGAACATAAAAAAAAAGAGAAACTTGTCTGCTTCTCCATTAGGAAAACCACAAGACGCGCCCTGCAAGGCTCCAGTTATTTTTTGTTTAGCTCTTTTTTTTTTTTAAAGCTGGGATAGTATCACAGCTGCCGGAAAAAAAAAAAAAAGAAAAGACTCGAAAGGAACAAGCGATGGACAAAATGCGAGCTCCCCTCGGAGCGCATCCAGCTTTGTCGGCCTTGTCACCCTTACGGTCCTTCCCGGCTGCGCCCTCTACAACCACAGGAAGGACTCCAAGAAAGTGCACCGGAATACTGCACCATTAGCCAGCTACTGGGCACTCTTGTCATTCTCTATGACCGCTCTGCGTTTGCCATGGCCCGAAGTAAGTCGCGCGGCAGCTGTCGCCCTCAAGACTAGTGCAATTTGAGCAGACATTCGTGTTTGAGTATATCTTTTTTTGAAGTGAGAAAAGCGTGTGGATAGCTTTGATCGGCGCTTAATCTGCGCTGGTCCAGGGGTGAAGAAAGGTGTCCTCGGGTATAGCGACCGCTGACATTTCAGCATTTTAGACATTACGTAGAGAACTATAAGCTGACTATTTCGTAATCTCCGTTTTACATCGTTGGGCACTAAGTTGAACGGTTGGCGAGAAAGTCGGCGAGACCGCCGCGATTGGTCAGCGCCGCGCTTGACCTTGGCGCTGATCACTGCCAGCGCGACGCTGTCTAATCGCCATGGTAGGCGATCTCGGCAACTTTCTCGCCGAGTGTCTAACTTGGATCCCCTACTTTTTTGATTTTCGATCTCGTACAGCCTACACTTCATCTGCCGTCCACGGAATATTTTTTTTTCCAGCACGGGTGAAGTTAGAACCGGAAAAAAAAAGAAACGAAAAACATCGCAGAGAAAGTGATTGATAATGAGACTTCTGGCGCTACATGCACATAGTTACCACAATGGATGATATGTCCGGCCGAACAATTTCCAGTCGTCCGAATTTCTCACCTTTTCATAGTCTTGTTCAGACGTGCGTACACGTTCAACATTAGCGTGTGTGAAAATCCATGCTCGATTCACCTCTATAGACCTTTTCTGTGTACTCTCATCCCCAGCCACCTAATAGGCATATCCGGTATGGGCGACGAAAAATTATTAAAACGTTTCAACCTGTAAATAGTAAAAAAATAGAGGGGAGGCAAAATGAGAATGTGTGACGGTTATGCTTTTATCCTAAATGTCTTCTATTGGCGTGGCGACGGCAAAACAATGTTTTCGCCCATACTGGAAGTGACGACAATTCAAGATGGCGGCGCCCTTGCGAAAAAGGTCTATAGTTGACACCCCCCCCTCCCCTTTTTTTCCGACAAAAAAAAAATAAAAACAAATAAAAGGGGGGGTTTGTAAGTTTATTTTTTTTGTAGAATACGGAGACGGCTAATTACGACAAAGGACGTTTCACTTTTAGATCTGTCCTACGCACATCGCAATTTATAAGATATTTTCGTACTTTGTACGCCTCGTCATTCGCTGGGATGTTCTTTGTGTTTGGCAGGAAAGTGGACTCGCAGGGGAATCTGCCTTCTCGACAGATTCCCCCTGTACTCGAATGCCCTTGCACCGCCCGCGCGGGAGTCTCTCCACTCCCTTCTGGGACCACTTTTCGGGAGTACCTCACACCCACACCTGGACATCTGCTTCCAACGTATTGGTGACCACGAAATGGCGTCCTCGCGCGACTTCTTTTATTGCACCTGACAGGTGATAACCACCCAGGGCACGGTCGGACCATACCTATGCACGACCAAGCGTCTGACAGGTCTAACAACGTATCTTACCGCTGCCTTTGTTGACGGCGGCAGCGTCTATCTCCACGAGCCAGCCAATCCGGCGTGAGCGCCGTTGCTAGGGTGTCTATCGTTGCTAGGGTGTCCTCCTCTCCTTCTTTTTTCCCCCCTCGCCGCGTTGGCAGTCCAGGCGATCGGATACACGCTGATCGGAACCCCCAGCGTTTATCACCTGTTGGTTCCAATTAACAAACACCTGCGAGGACGCCATTTCGCGGTCACTGATAAGCTGGAAGTAGCTGGTCTAGGCCTGAGAGTGAGGCACTTCCAAGAAGTGAGTCCAACAGGCCACGGAGAGGCTGCCACACGGGGGGTGCAAGGGCATTCGGCTCCAGGGGGAGTGAATCAAGAAGGTGGACACATGTACAGACCTCCGGCATCAGCACCAACAAAAATAAATTGTAGATCAATATGACATGCCCCTCGTATATAATGCGGGGGATTTTGTTCCCACGTTTACTGACCGTGATGCGTTCCAGCGCCGGGGATCCTCCTGGGGATATCCAGGGCCCACTGCTCTGCCGTCTTCCTTCGGAGGTGGTCCCACTCCCGAAGGGGGTCCAGGAATGGGGGACGCTGACCGAAGGCGCTCGCGAAGGCGCGGAACTGTTGCTGTTGTCCTGCGACGGCGTAAATTGAAGGACGATGTTGGTGAACACCGCGACCGACGCAGGAGCGCAATTTAGGGGTCAAACTTAGTAACGATAATAATTCCAGGAGAAGGGGAACAAGGGGGCAAAGGACAAACACAAATCTCCAAATACAGCCAGGTGACTTACTTGTGCGTGATCGTTATTCTTGTACAGCTCGCTTGCACTTTTGCATTAATTGCACCATCATCGTAACCTTAGTAAAGCGTTTACCCCCTGAGACGAAATGAAGTGCGAGAACACTGAGGTAATGAAAGTAAACACTGCATAAACTGAACTTTGTGGTGCCGTATGAATGCACTGAGAAGCGGAAGCTCGACGCGAGGCACCCGATACATATTGATTAAGAATCAAGAGCCAAATTTGCTATCTAAGTGGATGTTTATGTCCGGCTGGCAATTGGGAGATACGGAGTTTTTCTGGCGCCGCCGAAGGTTTTTCTCTTTCAGCGGCTTTGTAAACTTAGTTTCACACGATTGTTACTGCTCATTCATCTGCACAATTTGGAATATTTACCTTTTGGAGACCGACTAAGATGATGAAAATGCCCCGAGATGTTTATCAGATATAATATTTATAAATTGGACATTATAGTCTGCCTGCTACAGAATCCCGTCTCACGATGTCTCATTCCGCTGCAGAGGTAGAATTTGATCACTTGAGTACGGCTGCTAACTTGACATCTTTAATATTCATCACGCAGTAGTGACGATACAAGTGCTTGTTTTTACAAACGCGCATATTTTTATCAGCAGGAGTGCGAACTGAAATCCAGATGTCTGAATCTGGGGTACCAGGCTCTTGTGCACAACTCATGAATCTCTGATAAAAGTGTTGATGTTCGAACATATTACCACTTGCTGTAGTGTTCTTTTATTAAGTAATTTAAGATTTTTCGAGCTGTATTTGATCGTATGGCTGTAGTTTCGTGCTGGAGCGTTGTTTTATTATATCTTTACGAGTTATTTGAGGTGTATTTTTGGTATCGGTGTGATATCCAGAATAGGTTTGCTAGGTGAAACTACTACGATGCTCCTATGAACAAGCATCGAAGCAGCAAGATATGTTAGCCCTTAAACATATTAATTACCCCTGCTCCATAGCACCATTTATATTTTTCTTCTTTTTCTAATCACCCCTGTTGCGTCTACTAAAATATACCAATGAATACGACCAGTTAAAATGAGTTTATTTATTTTTAGTTTATTCAATGACCAGGAAAGGATGCGGTTAGCCTTGATGTAACATCCAATTACTTTTGGCGTCATGTAATCGCGTGGCCACGCGCCCCGCACATCGCTGTGCCCCTCCAAAGGTCACGCGGCACATCACACGGCATCGTGGGATTGGCTTCGATGTGTTGTACTGTCGAGACCGGTTATAGCGAAGTCGGTCATAACGAAATAGCGGCTACAGCGAAGCGGTCACGATTTCCCATTTTCTTTTACACATCGTTATAACCGAAGTCAGTTATAACGAAATAGCGTATATAGCGAAGTGATTTCCGATTCCTCGTTGACTTCCTAATAACCGGTCTCGACAATAGAGCGTTCCCTGCGGTCCTCCGTATGGTGATGAAACGGAGCATTGGACGTTAGGGTCGAAGTCACCGGCACAGCGGTGGTGACAAGTGTTTTCGATGAAGGCGGTGTTTTTCGTGACGCGGAGACGGCGATAAGGAAGCTGCCTTGACGTTTCTTGAAACTCTCCTGGCTCGTGCCTCGATTGTCCGCATCTTCTCAAAACGTCAGCTATCGATGGACCGCGATAAGTCTTTAAAGGGGAGAGGTTTTCTTTTGGCTTTGAGGTTGGCTGTTTGCGTACCTTATCGAACGCGCTCTTGTTTACGAGGAACGTTGGGAGAGGGGCCTTAAGACTTGGGACTTACGCTTCGTGCGGGCGTGTTAGCAATGCGCCGCTTATCATTGATAGATAAGCGCCTGTGTTCGGAATAAATGTGCAGAACCAAGTGAGTATCACCTCTTTTTTGTCCTTAAACGATATGTTATTAGACAATATTACACAGATATGGAAGCAGGGAGTTATTTATTCGAGAAACGATAAGATATTTTGATACTGATAAGAACTAAAGACAAAGGAAGGCAACTTGTTTGTTACACACAAGGTGTGCTACCGTCGGATGTATACGTACAATTGTGCCTGACCTCGTTTTCTGGTATACTAACCTTTCTATACAGTCATTTTTGGCTCAAGTGAATATGTGTAAGAAAACAAAACAGAAAACCGCGTTTAACGTTGCCAAGGCGTTAAACATGGTTCAGAATATAAATTTGGCTGTTTTAGAAAGTCAACGAACGGCATAAAAAAGACGCTGTGCTCATTGGACCTGGTTCAATCTCTGCCCCCGCCCACTACTGCGCGATGCACATTAAGGGCCCTAGGCTAGTAGTGGCACCGTAAGTTTCCTATCTACAGCGGGGACATGAAAAGGCTCCTTGTGGCAGACTTACAGTACACTTTTTAAACATCCCCGCAGCACAATTAATATTATTATCTGCAAGCTTTAAAGTCGACAGGTTGCAGCCTTTTGTTCTACGATACGCACTCTCTATAACCGACGAACGACTAGACCGCTAAACAGCATCTGTATGAGACTAAGTGGATGCCTGCCCAAGTTTGCTGGTGCAAGTATGAACGGGTGGTTGAGTTAGCACTCACTGCGTGGCTCCCGGGGCCCGTCCACTGTGACCTTGATCGCCTTGGAATAGGTGGCCACCTGAGGCGGGTTTGTGCTCAGGGTGATGGTGATCGTGAAGCTCTTACCTGTTGCGAGAAAACACAGCGTACGTAGGAATACATTAGCGAATAAAATCATAAAACATCAAAGGTTAGCGCACATTTTTTTTTGCGATATTGACGCGGCTAGATTTTTGTTCATCAAAAATGTAACTCGAGTACGTCTAGTAGATGCACTTGCACAATAACATGATGAGATGTAACCCTTCTCGATGTAACGCAATTGCAATCAAATGGGGCTTCGCTCTATGTCAAAAAGGTTACATTTAAGATTTCCTACCTATACGTATAAAACCCCAGACGAAGAACAAATGGCGAGAAAAAGAAAAAAAAAGGGGGACAACACAACTATATCTCAAATGAGACGTCGTTGTGTTCTTCTCCTTTTTTTTCCCGTTCTCTTCGTTCGTCTCCTTGTCTCGGGATTTATAAGTATAAGTACGATCGTTCACCGACTAGCCTGCGTCATTACCGTGACATTTTTTGTAACGAATGTGACCGTCATCCAAGGAAGACCTCAGACTCTTTTTTTGTAGGGGTGGTGTGACCGCGGTTCTACATGCCTTAATATGCGCGGATCTATCTTATCTATTTATTTATTAATGCCGCTGACTCATTCGAGTCCAAGAGGGAGTGAGCACCATAAAATACACCGAGAGAAACTTCAGAAACAACAATAACACGAGGAATAAAAGCAATCCTAGGAAGAATTATGTTCACCAGTAACAATTTGTTTTCAAGAGGGCCTAATTCTCACATTTGCGATTAATGTTTCTGCATTGAAATTATCAACGAGAACCTTTGACGACTGATTCCACGCATTTATTGTCCTAAAAAAAAAGAAACACGAAAATTCAAATGTATAATTAGATGCGTGAAACTCAGTGATCATTTTTCCGCCGTTAAAACGTGTATCTGTTCGCGATCCTGGAATGATGTGTACCGTGTGATTTATTTGATTTAAACTACCGTATATAACGCACACAAAGCTCAACCTTTCTTCTAAGCGCCTAACTTCGAGCGTTTTAAGATCTTGTAAATGACACTCTGTACACTTTCGAGTTTATATACGTTTGTGACAGTGTAGGGTTCCCATTTCCCAGCTCCCACGTCAGCGTAAAATGAGTGTGCGTGTGTTTTGTTTTAGGCTATAATATGCACTATAGTCTGACCAGCCTCCAATTTCACGAAGGTGTACGAAACAGTTATCCGCAAAAATCACAAAAAGGCCAGATGATGACGTCTGGCCTTTTTGTGACTCGATGCTGCTTTTTCCTTTTTTGTACTCTGGGAACGTGAAGGAAGTATTACATCCGAAGCTCTTACACTTTAAGAAATCTGATGCGTCTACTTTTCCGCAGGACATTTGACAGAACCAATCGCTGCTATCTACGAAGACACTCGGCTAATAACAAAACTCATACATTTCATTAAAAAAAAAAAATCAGTCTGCGTTGTGACATTGAGCGTAACGGTATATCATGCCCAGTGTCACAGCGCAGATGTTTTATTAGGTCTAACCGTATTATCAATCGCAAAGGTTGCTGGGATTGGCACTCGCTGGTGCCTTTCGGGAAAGCAGACGCTCCAGAATGTTTCCAGGGTATGTCTATAGCCGACGTTCCGCTGTTAATATAGTGTATTACAAATTCCGCGCTATCCTAAGAAGGATCACGTTCAGGCAGCCTGTCGATGATCAATAGTCCCTGAAAAAGTAAGAAGCGCAGGACGTGACGTAATTTTAGTCTCGCTCCGTAACCAGCGAGATTGGGACCCCTTGATAAGAATTAACAACCGAAGAAGGAAGTTGGATAGCAAGCAGCGTGATGATGATAAGCCCCTGCCCCGCCCCACCCGCGTCTGTATCTCTGACTTATATAGAACAGACGTTATGTAGCAATACGGAATGACTATGTAGCAGTATGTAGCAATATGAATTCGGAATGCAAGATTGCATTCCGATTCTTCGTTTCGTCTCTCGCAAACGACTACACATAGGTTACACCTTCACTCGTCATATTTCTTGAATACTGTTAGTTACTGCTAGAAACCGTGGCTTGCACGTGAAGTCATATCATCAGGCTGATGATCATTCCTACTCGATTTTCCGGAGAAAGACAAAGCGAATGGTGCGAATTGTACGCTGCAGGCGGTACGCACTCGGAAGAAAGGCCACCAGAATGGTAGCTCATAATGTGATGTCCCTGCAAGTCATGTATTCATGACTCCAGCACGTGGCGGGTAAACAAGAAAGTGAACAGAACAGGCTCTTTCGGGGTTTCCGCGCGTCCCTTGTGGCTTTCGTGATTGCATATATGTTGTCGGCGGTTGGTGCGATGAAACAGTTGTCCCGGTCACTTTGTTGTTACTGTCGTATCAGTGTCTTGACCAGGCATAGCCTCATATATAGTGACAAAGCCTGGCAGATCGCCATGAGAAGTGGCCGCCGAAATAGAAAAGGTGGAGCGGCAGACAATGGATGAGAATGACTGGAGTTCCGCTGTGGCGAGACGCCGAAACACACTTCTCCCGAGCGAACAAGTGTTGTCGGGTCCGCGCCGCTGCAAAAGCTGTGCGCTGACGTCCAGGTTCCCCGAGAAATGGCTCTTTGGTGCTCTGTGCTACCAGATCCTCGCGCTCCAAATCTGCGACCGGGCACTCTATGGCTCCGTCGTCGAACTGCCAGGCTTTGGGAGTATAGAGGAGACTATCTTGAGTCCAGTGCTTGCCCGCTGAAACCCGATCACTGTGCGTTGAGCTGGCGCATGGCACGGCACGACCTGTCTGAGACCGTCGTGTTTGCCTGATAGTTGACACTCCTACCGGTCGCTGAAGTCGCGAATAACAGGGACGACGTCTACGATAAAACTGTCCCAAAAACGTCTTTTCAGTTGCATAAAGAGCAGTGAATATTTCTAAATAAATAAAAAAAAGGTAAAAAAAAGACTTCCGAACTTATTAACTACTTTCATTTTCTAATAATATCCAGAATTTAATTAGGTCCCATCAAGAGCGTTAGCTTCAAATTTATAATGTAAATTATTAAAAAAAAAAATAAGCTGAAACTCATAGGGAAAAAAATCCTTTTTTTTTTTTTTTGCCGTAGTCAGCTCTTCCCGTTTCTTAAGACGACGTAGCGTTAATTTTCCAATATAAAGTTACCGAGCGCATTAAACCTAGGATGGGTTGGCTTATACACTCTTCCATCTCGGCGTTAAACAAGCACTAAAAATGCTGTCGGCGCGGGACCGAAAAGTGAAAGAGAAAGTCCCAACGCCTTTGAACGACATTTTGTGCGGGGACGCTTTTAGTTTTACGTGTTCTTTTCGGCCGCTTTCCTAGGAAGGCGACATGTTCCACCCGCTAGTTGAGTTCTCCAACAGGGGAAAGTGCTCGGAAATGAGGCTCTTAAGTGAGACAGCGCGTTTTGAGCGCGTGTAACTCCGTCGTTTATTTTACAAATTTTGGGTATATATACATTTTTCCCCGCGAGTGTGTATAAATTCACTACGTAGTACTTTGAGTCGCGTAACTTGGGGCGTTATTTTTGCTCGTGAAATGTACTTTTTTTTTTATTCGAATCTTTCTTCTACATCGATAGTTTGGAGAAGGTGCTGGGGATAGAACGGCGTTTTTAGTAAGTGTTGAAAGGCGGCGGCTACAACGATGTTAAAATTCCATACTTTCCGTTTTTTTTGTTGTTTTTTTCAGCCGTCTTGCGTGTGTTTTTGTCTTTAGTTCTGTTTGTTTTGCTATTGTAGCGAAAAGTTACACAATATTTCCGTTCGCAATTGCTGCGTAGACTCAAAAATTGCATCTAAATATTTGCTTTGTTTACTAACCTTGCAATGTGAAACGTTCAAACAATGAAAGGCTCGACAAGTTCTTTCCGGTGTTTCGAACCACATTACCACTCAAATGAGATGTTAGTAAATCTCAGCTTTACGGGCTTCAAGATATGAATCCATTCGCCGTGTTATACCATTGAAAGCTTGCTTTTTATTTTTATATGCCTAGTAGTACTACCCCCGTAATAATGTATCACCATTTCCCTAACTTCGCTTAATAACAAAAAAAAAAAAACGATTGTAAACTGTTTTTCTTTTTGTTCAGAAGTTTTGCCGTGGCACAACGCTCACTACAGTCCCAGATCATGTTGAAATAGAACCCACTCTTGCGTTTTTTGACACAATGATAGTTCACCGGCTTGTCCCCAGGTGGGCAATTATTTGATTTGTGTAGGGCGACGTCTCCAGTACATGGAACGTTCTCTCGGTCGGTTGCCTTCTTCGGTCCACTTAGAGCAACCGAGTTAGCTACACTTAATGTACCAACGGAACATTCTGTTTAGTAACTTTTTAATCTATCTGTCAAGGCAGGACTCTTCGCCGATTACTGTATTTTGTATACTGAAGTTACAAGTTCTGCTGATCAGTTTAATTTAAATACATCTTTAGCCCACATTGGAGTGATGCAATATATGGCACTTAGTCTTGAAAAGAAAAACCACTCTGCATGATTATTACTCACAAAACTAAGCCAATTGAATTTGATTACAGTCCTGACGAATTTTATTACCGTCTCGACGAGCACCCGATAGCAAGGGTTAGCAATTATACCTATCTGGGAGTAACCATCTCGCATGATCTACGTTGGGGAACGCATTTTAATAATATTGTAAAAATGAAGCGAATTCTATATTGTGTTATTTGATGCGGAGTTTGAAACTATGTTCAGTTTATACAAATCTCTTGGAGTGTAAAACACTCATTCTGCTGCTAATGAATAATGCATGCGAAATCTGGGATTGCGAAACTGCTAAAGGTGCGCTAAAACCGGAAAGAGTGCTTTCCGTTTCAGTTCTTTCCCAATATCATCAAGTGGATTCGCCGATGTTACTCTATCCAAAAGCAAACTTACCGCTCTTCAAGACTGGGCAGAAAAAAAGAGATAAAAGGTTGACATTTTTATTTATGATTATAAATGACTTAGTGAATATTGATAAAACAGCATACCTGACTCCTAATGTATCTAGAATTACTCGAAACAAGCATAGTCGTACCCTTCACCGGACATATTTCAAGGATTGTTTCAATTTTCGTTCTTTCCCTCAACTATCAGTTATTAGGATTCTCTTTCAGAACAAATCGTCAACTGCCGATCACTTAATAATTTTGTTCTTATTAGGCTTTTAGGAGTGACGTATTTGGTAACTTGTAGAATTTTTTTTTTTCGGGTTATGTATGACGGGTTGTATGGTCCACACATTTTCTTATGCTCGTGTGCTACCGTTTTATGACAGATAGATTTTGTTAACCAGTATGTTTTTGTGGGGAATGGTGATTGTTAAAGACGGTCATTACTCCCGTATCTTTGGTAAGTAGTTTTGGTAGTTTCTTGTGTCGGCGAGCCATATTTGCTTGTCGTAACGTTTTGAAATAAAGAGATAAATAAATAACTAAAACACGCCATTGCCTAATTGTCTTTTGGGCAGCACTATAGGGCAGAGCGGGCGCAACTGGCGATAGTTGCAATTTAAAAATAAAATAAACTATTACTTCTATGATCACTACTACTACTACTAATACTACTACTGATATTAATAATAATTTTATTTCCATTAAGTTCGAGGGGAAGGAGAGGGTGTCTCTGAAAACAAACAAAAAACTTCAGTGTGCAGCTTGACTTTCGGAACTTTCATCTGCTTCTTGCACAGGGGTTGCAATGACGTCAGGACAGGGGCGGATTTATGGGTCAGGCCTGGGGGGGGAGTCGGGAGTCTGCTGAGATATGACACGGTCCAAACGTTGCCCAGGTCTATTTTGTTGACCAAATATTTGCTATGTCACCAAAAACTAAACTTCTGGCTGGTGTATATCAATGATTTTATTTAAAAAAAGTTGACCTTAGGGAGCTCAGAGGGGGCGGTCGCCCCCCCCCCCCCCCCCCCCCCCCCTAAATCCGCCCCTGCGTCAGGACGCCGAGTTCTTATTGGCTAATTGGAAAAAAAATAATGGGTAGACCTAAAGGCGTCTTGCATTGGTCTCTGCCCACTATTCTTTTAATCATAGCCAATCAGAACTCGGCGTCGTTCCGACGCCACTGCAACCCCGGCGCAAGAAGCGGACGACTTGCTCTCCGAATCCATATACTGTAGAAAGCGCATCTGATATTTTTTTTCTTTGTGACACTTACTGCTCTAGTATTTATAGAGCAAGGAAAAACGTTTCGTGCGATTTCGGTTAAAGCTGCGTATAAATGGCAGCGATGATTTAAGTAACAAGATGCCCGAAAAGGGTTGTTGTTTTAGAAGCGTAGATATTCGCGGTTTCACATTCCCTGGCGGCTCAAGAGACACAGCAGGGTGTGGCAAGTTCCTCGTAATCGCTGAGCGAGCCAATAAGATTGCGGTATTAGCCGATAATAACGCCGATGAACCAATCAGAGAGCGCGAGAAGCGGGAACACTGGAAGCCACACCGTGCGGTTCTTCGGTTGCCTGTGACTCTCGCAGTCGGTAAACCACGTGGTGCGGCTCGCTTCCACTTCCGCGTGGAGTCCCGCAGACTGCGGCCTAAGGTACTTGCTTGGGCGACCGCACTCAAGCAGGCACTCGTCTTGGGTCTTGTTGCTGGGCCCTCGAGAGAGCGGCCGCACACCTTCGCCGATGTTTTGGCAAGATTGCGACCTCCTGTGCCCGTCGCGGGTTCGTCTTGCCGACTCCACGTGTGTTGGCTATCGGGGCAGCGTGTCCTTTTCGCGAGTTTTGCAAGGCCGCGCCGATACCGCTGCTGCCGAGTCTTTGTGTCGGAACTTGGCATCCGTGCTGTCCCGCGCGCCGACGGGCGTTATTTGCCAGAGGCGAGCGTCGGGCTTCCAAGTTTGAGGCCAGGGTGCGAGTCTCTTCTCTTTCTCTACGACCTTAAACGGCTCTCCAGTGTTGCCGAGGAGGTCGAGCTACGGACCATTCCAGTAAGGAGCTTCTGGCAGGCGCCATCGTTAAGCCACGGTCCCGCTGCTAGTACGTCATATAAAAGACAGTCTGCAGATATTCTTTGAGGCGTGTTTCTTTCTTGCAGGAGGGTATCAACTTTGGCGAGTTGGTGGTACAATGTAGAAAATTAAAAGCGCTAAAAACACAAGGATGTACACCACCGACTTCTTTGTACGACTGTTTTGTCCCATTACACAAAAAAATTGGCAGCGACCCTTCGAAGTCCTATAATGTGTGAAATGCAGTTTTTGAAAGCGATTGTTTCAATTTTTTATTAATTAATAATTAATAATAGCGTTATTCCCAACAATGAGGTACAGTGTTGGTAAGGGCTTGGGAAAAAAAAGCTGTCAAAACAGCTTTTTCCCAAGCCCCCACCGACACTGTAATTGTTTGGAAAGATGCTATATTTTATTAATTTTGGGGAAACTGAATTGGTGTGTCACGTGACCAGGGGAGGGGGCGGAGGCATATAGGGAGGGAGGGGGATGGAAGGGCACTGTAGGAGGGGGGATGAGGAGAGGGAAGAGGGAGGGAGGAGGAGGAAGTGGAGGCAGGTGGGGAGGGGAGGACGCTGGGATTGGGAGAGGGGAGGGAGAGACGGAAAGGGGGAGAGGAAATCGGTGTGTCACGTGACGTATATTTCCCGAAACATTTATCGGGGAAACTGATTTGGTGTGTTACATGACCAAAGAGAGGGCAGGGGGAGGTAGGGAGGGTTTTGTAAGAGGATGGAGAAGGCAGTTAAAGAGGGAGGGGGAGAGGGGGGGAGAGAGAGGTAGGCAATTTGATGTAGGAGGGGAAGCGAGGGGAAGGAAGGCAGAGGGGGAGGACACCGCAGGAGGGGGAAGGGATGGGGACAAAAAGGGAGGGGAAGAAAAGAGACCGAGGGGGCGAGGGAATTGGTTTTGTCACGTGTCGTATATTTCCCCACTAAATTTAGCGGGAAACTAAATTGTTGCGTAGGTCACTTGGCACGAGGTAACGTGGTGTTGATTTCCCCCGCTAAATCATGCGGGGAAACTAAATTGGTGCTTAGGTCACATGAATTCAATTTCACCCCTATTTTTCCCGGGGAAACTGACCTTTCGTATAGGCCACGTGACGTCAACCTTCCCGCTAAATTTAGCGGAAAACGCACGGACGGAGGGACAGAATTTTGCGATTTGGAGGTCCCATTTTTAAAAGCATTTCGTGCTTCAAAAGAAATAATATGCCCGCGGAGATATTTGAATTATTTATATTAATAAAGCAAGCATACCCGTGACGTGTCTGCGGATAATTTGGTCATTATGTCTGCAGCGAAGACCGTGTCATTTGCACGATGTACTGAGCAGTCTGAGTGCAGTCTTAGAGTTGGTGCGTATGGCGCGTGCTTTCTGAAGCCACGAACACGCGAGTGCTGGGCAGAGAAGATCGCACTTTGGGCTGGTGATTTGCAAACATCGGAACGGTCTGTAGGGGGCTGGATTTGGTCCTTTAGTTCACCTACCTCGATCGAGAGCGTTGGCGCGGATCGAACACGAGTGCTGCGTCAGAAATACGAGCGAATGATTCGTGTTGTTGTCTCCTCCACGGGGTTGGTTCTCAACTAAGCCGCTAGAGGCGCGACGCTTGTATCTTCTCATGCTAGAAGGCAGGGGGTGGTTGGCCCAGTGAGGACGGAACGTGTGCACCAGAGATACCGAAGCTCAACTGGCGATGCCGCATATAATGGAATAAAACAGCGCAAAAGATACACAAAAGAAGAGACAAACCGGATAGGACCTACGAACCTTATCGCAACACAGGGACGCGGTTGAAAGGGCAAAAAGTAGGCTGGAAGATGGGTGGCGAACGACGCAGGGGCAGTGAAAAGTATATTTTTTTTTTCAACTTTGGCTAGGTAGGAAGGTAGTCCAAACCGAACGCTTCGAAGGGAATAGATTCAAAATCGTCATCATCATCATTTTCCCCTCCTTCTCCCGCAGTAGCCGCTGCATTTCGCTCAAAGGAGCTGTGGACTGGTGTCAGTTAGGAGTTCTATTCAATCATATACATATAATATCATTGTAACTCGCAACTTTATAAGGACGGAGTATGGCTAGCCCGGATCCTCTCATTGTCAATAGACCAGCCAATGAGATCGAAAACGCCATTATCATCATAGGAGCGTCGTCGACCGTTTATAGTGTGTCCGTGGCTACGGAATGTTTTTCGGTCTAAACTGCTCCAAAACAATATTTTGGTCAGATGGTCTGGAAACACTGTTATACGTACATGTGTACATATTTGCTCGCCGTCAAACGAAAACGTCCGCTGGCTCTACTTTAGTCGAGCTGGTTATTAAAATTCGTAGTGCGTTAACTGTCTCTCCAGAAGCTGATATTGCGTATAAGTCGTGAAACATCTTCCTATCAATATCACACACACACACACACAAAAAGTGGAAGGTGGACGTAGCCAAAGTCATGCAAGTTTTGGAAGACTCCGGACTAAAGGAACCGACGACTCATCCATCTGAATTCTGAAGTCGATGTCGGAAGCGCACGGACACCGTTCTCAATCACGCCCATATGTGTAACACCGATTCCCCGACAGATAGCCTAGTTTAGGCGTTGAAGCATTCGAAACAATTTCCGGTTTAAAAGAAAAGTGAAAAGAAAGAGATATGTGTCGGGCATGCAGAACGTCTCCGATTCGTTGCCAGAGAATCTCTCGGAGCAGGCCTTGTGTTCCAGGTGGTGTTGCTCACTCCACGCTGCCACACTTGTGCGACTTTCGTCGAGGAGGAGGCCGTGGTCCAAGAGGGGTTGGCCACCGCGTCTCCGTTCTCTTCCGGCTTCAACTTTCTTTCTTTCCCGATTCTTCTCGTTTTAAGGAGCGCCAATGAATGCCGACAATGGGGCACCACCGGCGTGCTTTTCTTCAAAAACCCCCCTCCCCTACCCTAACCAAAACCAAAAGCACACAGCTCTATCAACCACTTTGGGAACTTTGTATTATGTTCTTCTCTACTTTTCCTCCGCGAGTTCACAAACGGGTAAAAAAAAAAATAGAATAAACTCCGAGATAAAAAAAAAAGAGAGAGCGAGAGGAGAGAGGGAAAGCTTCTTTCCTTCATGAAACTCATTTCTCAAGTTTGGGCACCGTGTAAAGTTCTGTTCAGCCGCAACACATTTAACGTGTGTGCGTACTTTTCACTTAAAAAATGGGACTTTCGAAACCGGGGCGATGTCCCCACGGATTGAATACGCGACTTTCCTGTCTTTTTAGTTTTTTCTCTTCCAAAACATCTTTATTTGCGAGGTGGATTGAGGTGTCGCCATGAAACCGGTCGCCCCGTGCTACTTGCTGGTCTCGTTTACGTAATATGAACCGGATATCAGGATTAGGATGCCCTGTTTCGTGCCACTCCTTCTGGGCCTCCCGTGAAGCAGGTTCACGCCTTTATTAAGAAGATCTCGTCTGCGTCTTTAAAACGTTCTTTGATAAATGTGCTCGCTAGAATCCAAGAGAAGCCGTCGTTTTGCTAAGGCGGTTTCTTCGAGCCTATTGGAGGAACTTCGGCTGCTATATGCTGGGCATCTGCTGAAAGTTTCTTTTCAAGCTCTTTTCGCGCGCTTCTGCTGCCTTCACGTTTGATGCTGGAGGGTTCGAAAACGCCGGTTTATTAAATAGCAACTCCGTTCAACTAAAACAATAATCTGGATATACCGTGGACTAATATTTTAAAGCACTCGGGACGATCGATACTAGCAAGTTGTTTTTCGGGTGATCTCACTAGAATCATTATCCACATCGAAGCCGTAACTTGACTGTGGCGGACAACACAGGGCCCGCGTCAAGGACGTCGCCCATTCACGTGATGCAAACAGGGTCACGTGATTCAACGGCCGCGTTGGCACGTCCGTTCTAGCTCCTTTTGCCCCGGACCGTGCCGCCGCATTGCTCGTCCGCTCAGTGCCCTCGCAATTAAAGGGTGTAAACGCGAGCAGGTAAGCTGCCTGCCGGACGTAACACCTGGCTGTCCGGGATTTGTACTGAGAGGGATTAGGGACTTTAGACGCGGGCATCGCCGGTGGACTCAACTCTCAACGACTCTCTCCCGCCACCCTCCTCTAGAAGCGCGCACGAAGCCGGCAAACACGCGATAAACGGATGACGCTGTTTCCCCTGCGAGCCTCTGTATCGTAGCGTCCTCCCGCTGGAGACTTCCGAGGGGGGGGGGGGACGTCGCTGGGGAGGAAGAGGGAAGCCTTGCGCGGTAGGTGGATAAAAAGGGAAGAGGGCCGATTTCCCATCTCTCCATTTATACCTTACGCCTTTCTCTTGGAAAACAACGGCATGCGTTGTGTGTGTGCGCGTGTGTGTGCGTGCGTGCGTGCGTGCGTGCGTGCGTGCGTGCGTGTTTGAGGAGCTCGGAAGCTTTACTTTGTTTTCGTTTTAGATTCTCTGTCCAGTCGAGTTGGTGTGACGGTGGGGATTTAGAAAAGGATTGCGAGTTGGTTCTATAAAACGCTGCGGAGGGAAGGAATAGAGTTCGTGGGGAGAAAACGGGAAAGCGGTTGGGGGAAATGAGGAGAATGTTTGGGGAAAAATGGAGGAGAGAGCTGTGTGCACGAATATCGGGGAACACCGCAGCTTGAGTGGTGGGCGGGCGGCGCTGTTGCAACGTTGATTGTTTCGGGCGAGGTGTGTGAGTTTGCGAGAGGATCCCGGTAGAGTTAGTGGCACTGAGTAGGAGTTGTCGCTTTTGCCTACGTTTGTCCTCGCGTTTAATTGGGACGAGCGCCCGGACACTGTCCGAATGCGCCTGTTCTCTTGAGCCTTGTTCTCTACTAACTGAGAGCTTACGCGAGTCCCGGCGAAGGGGGCAAAGCGTCGTCCGGTTGATTGAATTCGTTGTTTGCCTCGAAGTAAAGCCTGTCCGCAATACTGTGAAACACGAATACCAAGAAATAAAGATAAAAATAACGGTGTACTCTTTCCGCCACTGTTGATTGAACTGAGGAAATAGATTACGCTGCCGCTCTTGGTGCCAGTGTTTATGTGTTTCTATCTAGGATCAAATACATGAACGCCTTGCATCATTTTATTATAGGTAATCCGGCGCGAGCACTTATTAAGCGGCTAGCGTTTTTTTCTACCTTGTCATCTGGTGTGACCTTTCCGAATTGTTCATCATGGTTCGAGTGACATTTCTCGGAAGAGACCACTCAAAACTTACTTTCCCTTTCGAGTTTAAGCGCAAAGCGCTTTCTGCACGTGCTCAAAGTTGAGTGCAGCTCAGCCCGGTTATGCTCATGCATAAACGGTGTTTTCACTTAAAGTACCGTTGTATTTTTTTATAGAGGTCACACACAATTCCATCGTTCGTCGACTCTGACTATTCATTCGTAGTGGGCGTTCCCGATCTGCTACTTCAATCACACACGAGTGGTAATGCATAGAACTACAGGTTTTTAGGCTTGAAACACGGCGAGAACTTGACAATCACTGCGTTCCTCACCGGGCAATTCTGTGTTGAAACGTTCCTCGAACGTTTTCAGCCTCAAATGCTGGACCACGCCACATTTCGACATACCACGCGCTGTAGATCTACGCTCTTTTGAAACATCCCCACACCTAAAATAAAAAAAAACGACAGCTCGGCGAAGCAGGCAGTAGAAGAACGATCCCTAAATCAAAGTCCCGAAGCCCAACCAATTTGGACGTCAAGTTCTCATCATCACACCTTCGTTCGTCCCGACATGGGCGTTCTTACGCCATCGCGCCATCCATCCTGAACGCTTCCCTGCGCTGACCGAGGACGAAGCTGCTCGTTGTTTCCGGCAGACCGACGCCACATCCGATACCTCGGCCCGGCCACTGAGACGAACCGAACGGCCACCAGATCTCCGGCCCGTACACTCCGATCCAGTTTACGACGGACCACGGAAGACGCCACGGATAGTCCAGGTCAATCAAATTCCCCCCTGAATGTCACGTGGCCCTGAAGAGGGGTGCGGCGACGAGCGTGGCACGTGATCACGTGACATAATTGAACCTGAGACAGGAGAAGAAAAGGAAGACACACACACGCACAACAAAAGAGAACAGACATCGTCTGTTTTTAAGTGTCTATTCTTTTCCTTCCCTGTCTCAGGTTCAGTTGTGTCGTGTTCTTACCAGTGATCACGTGATACCTTCGTTTCTCTGGATTGGCTAGGATGGCTTCGTAGCGTCTGCTGCAGTTCATCGTAGGATGAAACGAAGTGTAGTTGCGGGCAGTTATCTCCTTTTTTTAGATTTTATGTAAGGCGTCGTTCATTTCTACTTTTTATTTTAATATAACGATAATGACGGTGCGTTTTGAGGGATATACACCTACTTTCTATCCCCCCTCCCCCCCCCCCCCCCTCTTTTTTTATCTCGCCCGATGCGAAATGTTCAGTTCTTGGGATCTGTTCGATTGGCTGCGGGCGGTTGCCAGTGTCCGAGTAAACGAGCGTCCATTTGTTATCCGGGTGAGGATGCGGCGCCAAGCTGTATTTTGAGAACCAACACGAAAGAAAGGAAGGTAGTAGGCAACCTTGCGAGGGGAGAAAAAATGGGGGGGGGGGGGGGAGAGGACCTGCCCAAACCTTAATGGTTTTGGTGGCCACTGAATCGGCAGGGACGGCCGTTGAAAAGGGACGGAACTCCGCGTTTGCGGGCCCCCTCAGCACCCTCACGATGGGTCCTGGTACCCTTTCTTGTTTTTTTTCCTTCTTTCTTTTTTCTGCGTTGCTGCGATTGAAGAGTGATGTTTATTTTCGACCGACCGCACCATAGAATCGTTGAATATTGTTTACGCGTAGAGTTTTACTTCACATAGTTGTAACGTCACAAGTCTGCCTGACGTATACGTGAGGATATCGTGAATGTTCATTTTGAGTGTCAAGATTTCAAATTGGCATGCACGCATAAATCAAAGAAACGCAGTTAGATGTAAAACATCGGCAAAAACCTGACGCATCTACTTTTTTTTCCCCGAGGTTTTCGGTTTGCGACGCGATCCGATACGGCATCACGCAGAACCTGTGGTTGTACACGCAGTGACGCAACGAATAAGCCACTCTCAGGGCGTCCTTTTTTTTTTTGTTATCGTCTTCTCGGTTAAAATGTGGACAGTCCAGCGACCTTAGGCCGTGTTCACTACATTCTTCTGCGAGAATTTCGTACAGCTGCTGCAACTTTGCTGCGCTCAGATGCAGCGCACACCTTTGGTCATACAACAAAAGACGAGCGAATCACCCTCCGCCATTCTTCTTCATAAGATGAACGTCGGTTTCGTAGGTGAAAGAGCAACGTGAACTTAAATATTACTAGAGTCACTGACAACGCAGGTTGTGGCGAGGGCCGAGCACCCCCTTATGACTCCGCAGCCAATGAGATAGCTGTATTAAGCGACAACAACGCCGAAGAACCAATCAAAAGGCAGGACGTGTGGACATAATAAGTGACGCCCTGCCTTTCATCATCTGTCAATGTCTAGGTCCGTGTACCGATTAAGAAATTTCTCCGTTAATCGCAGACTTTTCTAGTGCCTATTAAGGAAACCATTTTCTTTACGTTTTATTACACGCATTCGAATGCCGTTGATGGTGGATGTAGAGGAGTTGACTGAATATACGCAAATTAACTTTTTACTGGCGTCAAGTTTACAACTACTAAGTACCGTAAAAGTAAGTGAAAAGCGCGAGGTGCGTACGTTGTTTTCCAACAAACATTTCTTTTGCTTTAATACGAAGCGGCACACTCTAAAGGCCCGTTCACACTCTTGCGACCTCTTAAAACGGGGTTCCTTAAAACCTCTTACAACCAGAGGACACACTGGCGCCATCTATTGGGTAGCAGTGGAAACTTGGCGGTCCGGCACATTTTCTATTTCTCTCGGGCATTACGCTTTCTTTCTTGTCTTGAAAAACTTTTGTCAACGTTATAAACGAGCTTTTCTTATAGGTGTTACGCACATTGACCTCGGAAATCCCGCAAAACCTTCGCTCTTGAGAAATGCAGTCCCAGGGTCACCGCATAGATGGCGCCAGAATGCCAGTGTGTTCCCTCGTCCTAAGAAATTTTAGAAGTTTTAACACATCTCGTCTCTCTCGGTCGTACTCGGTTGCAAGAGTGTGAACGGGCCTTAAAAAGAATCTACGCGGTGCTGTTACCGATCGGTCATCCAAGATACAGTAGGAACATGTAAAGAGCAATGAATACAATACCAATAAAAAGGACCATTTTCGAGTAGGAATTTGAGCAACCGATATAACGCAGCTTTTAATAAGTTGTGGTTTTTATGTCTTAGTGCAGGAGTGAAAGAAGGCGGCGATTGTGAAGGTCGAAATAGTAATACGCCGTAAAAGTCTCACAAAGTGAAAATCTTTTTGGTGCAAGTTCGGCGGCGTCGAAGACACCGCTGGTTGACCAATTAAGTGGCTAGAAAATGAACCGGCGATTACAGCCTCACTAAAGTAATTTCGCAGCCGTAAATAAATTTAGCAACGGGAATCGGAAAGGCCTTGGCAATTTCCATATTGCAACTCTTTTGGATCGCCCATGTCGTCAGAAATGTTTACTGTCGAAACCGGTTATAAAGAAGTCAACGGGAATGGGAAATCACTTCGCTATATCCGCTATTTCGTTATAACGACTTTGGTTATAACGAAGTGCAAAAGGAATGGGAAATCGTGATCGCTTCGCTTTAGCAGCGATTCGTTATAACCAACTTCGTTATAACCGGTCTCAACAGTACGCCCTTTAGATACACTCGCCACACTCCGCTTACCTACAGTGGACTACAGCCGACACTGCACCCCATCCGGGCTAATCCATAGCCGTGAATGTGTCCGATGACTGCGGTCTCCCCCGCGCAGCTGCGCCCCTTACGAAGGTCAAGAGACACGCACGCGGCTCGCTGCATCCCTTGCAGTCCCTCGTAAGGGGACCGGACTATAGCAGAACAATTAAGTTATGAGTTTATTTTCATTTCAATGGAAAATAATTCATTTCTTTAACTCTATTTAGAGAAGAAAAGAAAACACATAATAAAATGATTTTGAAGGTGGCAATTACGTAAAGCCTGATTTACGAAAGCGTGAACCCCAATATTGGTTCGAAGGGCTCACATTCTAGTGAAATAAAAATCAAAGCATTTGCGTCTAAACGAGCTACCATTTTATTTTTCACCAAGCCGGGTATCATGGCTTGTGTACAGAATTGCCTCACGTCATCTTTTATCTTGCCACACTGAGAAATGTTGCCGCGTAGTATTTTCCCGCGTTCACACACGGTCGGTTCACATACCAAGAAAAACAAATAAATGAACGAGATCGTCCTTCCTCTGAAATATCATTAAAACAATTTCTGTAAAAAGAAACCTGATTATACACCAATAGTTTTTTTTTTAACTGTCAGATAGCTTTGTGGATGTGAAAAAAAATCGGGGATGGGATTTCTTAGCTTATACCATTGGAGCACGTGTTCGCGTATCACCATTGCCTGTCTCAATATGCAGGACACAGTACCGACGCGCGGTCATGTAATCACTGCATGATGCCTGTTGAGATCGGTGATATTGGTTTTTTATATTATTTTATTTATCCTGGTTTTTAGATGATATGTTTGGCGTCTTCATTCAACCTTCAACCCTACAGTTAGCTTTTTTTTTTTTACGCATGGCAATTGCTATAATTGTAGTCAATTAACACATCGTGGTGTTTAGGGTGGTACTGGCACTTGGAGGCGTACACAATCGCCCCATAAAACAAGATAACAATCAAGAAACAAAGTGACTGGGCCAAGATGCAGTGTTGGGAAGTACTTTAAGTACACTGTACTTAAAGTACTACTTCAAGTAGGTTTAGGAAACTTGTACTTTACTTGAAGTATATTCACTGAGTATGTGCTTGTACTTTTGCTTAAAGTATTTTTTCTGATACTTTCCGAGGAGAGTACGATTTCCGACTTCAAAGTACCTTCCCGAAATTTGGTTTTGTTAAAATTGTATCACAAAATGATGCTTAGTCAACTTCGAAGTAATACTGGGAGGGATATTTTACTCTCACCAGAAACATGAGCAGACGATGCATCGCTCCGTTTGTTCTGGGGGCGGCTTTCCCGTAACTTTTTGATTTCTCGCTAGTTTCCGGTCGGTCAGCGCAAGCGAAGAGGTTTAAAATATTAGGAGAGCAAAATTAATCATAATGTAGCGCCTGAGATTGTGGTGCGGCAAAATTAAATTTTGAAGTCGAAGTAAAAGACTACGTAGGAGAACGTCCCAATGTTTTGAGATATTTTATTTTATCTTTTCCTTCTATTTGAAAGTTCCTTAATTTTTTCGCACCCCAATCCCAATCTCAGGTGTCACATTATGATTAATTATCACCAGCTCACTTGCACACTCACTGTTTTTTTTTCATTAAGGAAACGACACTCCTCTATGAGAGGATTGCTTGCGGAAGCTACGGGGCTGACGTCATGCTCTCTCCTAGTACATTTAACCCCCTTGGGTGCAACAATCTAGTGCAAGGGGCGCCAAACTCAAAAGAGGGACTTCTGAATTCGGTTCCATTCCTGAAAATAACTACTCTGCGGCCACTTTATCAAATATATTCGCCGCTGTTCTTGAAAATAGGTCATGCACCCTAGTACCCCTGGGCAATGCATATCAGTTAAACCATCACTGTATAGAAGAGTGAAAGGGCATCGTGAAAGATTGTGTTAAAATACTTGTACTTCACTTTGAAAGTACATCGAGTTTATGTACTTTACCCAACACTGCCAAGACTTAAGGCGCACAAATACAAGAATACCATGTTTTTTCATGTTTTCTCATGTTTTCAAGGTTATGAGTAAAACATTAAAACAATATAAGCCCGGACTAGTAGAAACAAGGCGCCATATTGACAGACTCTTCGCTCTCAGAAAAAAGAAAAAAGGGTATACTCTTACAACCCTTGTCCTATGGAATACACCCACAAAACTTCAGTTCGACGTACGGCTCTGACGTCGAACCGACGGCACCAACTTTTACGAGCGGCTTGATAGCCGACTGGTACAACTTATTAAAACAGCTAATGTACGTGTTACTAACTATAAAAAAAAAAAAATAATCGGAGTTTTCTTGGCCCTACTGCAAAACCTCAGTGTTATTTGTTTTTTTCTGTAATTTCTGATTCGTACTTCAGCTGTTTCATGAGGTATATCTCACCGTTCTCAAGCCCCTCGTAGAAATTGGGGCCGTGTGTTCGACTATAGGGCGCTGTACGTCGAACTGAAGTTTTGGGGTGTATTCTATGGAACAAGGGTTGTAAGAGTATACCCTTTTTTTTTGAGTCTTCTAGCGATTAAGATCGAGGAACCTTGCATTTCACAGGTCATATAGCACGGAATCGCTTTCCCTGATTGTAATAGTCACGTATATACTTTTCCGAGTTTTCTTAATTAATTAATGGGCGTCCGTTCTTCTTTCTTTTTGTACCCCATCTTAAGATTGAAAAAAAATGACCTTACAATATTTACATTCCAAACCGGTACACTGATGAGTTGGAGCACTTCAGTGGCTGAAGCTGGTCAATCAATCCAAGGTGAGCGCCAAAAGACAATATATAGCACGTTTCGAAGCCCTAGACTCGCTTCATGCACTTACGAAACTCTGGTTGCATCGCTTGAATCTCGTCCTCTTCGAGCAAGTTTGAAAAATGTCCTCACACAACACTGAGCACCTGTCTGACATCTCCAACTTCCCATATGAATTGATAATCCATTAAATCACAATGTTGTGATCCAGTCGCCCATACAACCAAACACGACCTACCCTCCCCTTCTAAACATCAATCAGCTTGTGTGCCTCACTTGTCTAAGTCTTACCGTGCTTGAGCCGAAGTTAAAAAAAAAATATATATAGATATATATATTGTGCATACATTTTTCCCCCCGTTTCATAACGAAAACACCGGTCCCTATAGAGACACTTTAAAAACAGCAGTGTGACAGCCGCCTGCCGCAATGGCCAAACTGCTATTGTACAGCGTTGATCGCAGAATGTGTAGGGAAGGTTGACCGCTTCATACACCAATAAGCCAGCTGTTTACAAACAAGCCTGCGTTTGCCCCTCACGGAGGGATGGGCGCTGCAGCGCGAGCCCAGACACTAGATTCGGAAGAAGTGATCCATGTGCGCATGCACTGTGGGGACAGCACCGCCACCGCAGTGGTGTGACGTCAGATGGCTTACTCGGTGTGTACACATTGGCTGTCTTCCAAATCTCACCCTAAGAGATCCGAGTTACTCCTGCGGGTCTGTCCCGTGAGAACAGATTGAAAACCGCTGGATGCGGGTGCGTTTTACAACGCAAAGCTACAAAATCCTTACCCTGGTGTGAGATAGAGTAAATTGTGGAACACGGCCATTGGCAACGCCTAGATCGCTTCTTGTATTATGGATACATCTTCGCGGGCCACCCTAGTTTTCTCCGGGCTCTCCACTTCAAAACAAGATAAGTGCGCGTGGCCGCCGCTCGAACCTGACGCTGATTTTCTCCCATCCGTACTTGCGAGCTGGATTTACTTTGCGTGTAAGTATAACTCTGCACTTGACCTCCCACCGCTATCTGGCCGTCGCCGGATATCTCCCATTCTTACTCCGATAACGGCAAGATGCGACTTTGGCCTATAGGCGACGACTCTCCGCCGGCTTCCGCGTCGCTGATGTAAGATCGCGGTCGTCACGGAATACCGCTAGAATGTCCCGCTTAACCGCTTAACCGCTACACACGCTTGGCACGCAAATTGGCACGCTTAACACGCAATATACGTGCGTCGGGGTGCGCTATGAGAAGCGCATGTTGTGCTTCGGTATATAAGGAAAGCTCTAATCATCATGATATGCAAGAAGTGAAAAGAGTTATGTGTGGAAGTATTATATAAAATGTTCTATTTGTGTTCTTAATGTTTGCGGTTCGTGACAAATTTTTGTGGCATATGGCGAGTCAAGACTCCAGAGTGTGCGAGCGCTGTTTTGATCGCGGTTGAGGATGTGCGAGCGCCATACAAGGTCTGGTGTATGAACCCTGACGTTTATCGAGAGATGCCCCAAAATTAGCTATTTTGTTACACCAGCCATTGCAGCGGTAGCGTATGTCCGCAAACATGTTTATTCTTTTTTTGTTTTTGTTTTAAGCAACGAGGGTTGGTTGTTGAGAAGACGTATTGGAGATGTTTGTAGGAACAATTCTTGAAGTGTGTTCGCGCCGTGGGACGTGCACCTAGAAATCCATGCAGAGAAGCTATTCGCAACTTTCGTGATCTGTAGGGGGCACGCTAGTTCCTATCAAAATGGCGGTCATTTGGAATATCGTTTTAGAACAGCAGTACTAGGTTATGTCTGCGACGCGTAAGTAATTCAAATTTTGTGAAATGCGAACGATATAAGAACCGCACTTTGTACTTCCACGTCAGGTTTATTCTGAAGTGGATCATTCAGGAGCTAGGGAGCGCGATTTCCACACCGTGGTACCACCATCACTGAAAAGTTGCGAATCATCGTCCGTTTGCAGTTACAAATTTCCTGACTACTTCATACAGTGCCTCATTGAAGTATACAAAGAAGATGTAGATAAATAGCCGTTTTGTAAATAAACTAAACGAATGTTCAATAAATGGTCGGCGTAAAAAAAATCACTGCATCTTGAAAAAAAGAAAAAGCTATTTGGAAAGGAATTGTCGCAAAAACACCATGAAGACTGCGCATTCCTGCAAGACAGCAGCTTATCACTTCACTGTGAAACTAAGTTATTGCTATGTTACCCTTAGTGCCACCCTTTCCTTTTCTTACTTTACTTCATTTCATCGAATACAATTATCAGTCATACTGTTTAAGAGTATGCAATAGTTTTTTTTTAGAGCTCAAACTGACAGTTCATTTAGAGGTATCTATGGAGTCGTTGATACAAATCAACCGTCACTGGCGAATGCATGCATGCCCTTCGAGCGCTGTACACGGAAGCTGTGGTCACGTGACACAAGGCCAATGGCTGATTGCTTCGGCGAGTCCGTGACTTCCACTACAGTGTGCCTGTAGAGGGGAAAGTGGGAATGTCAACTCGAAGAAGGGAGGGGGACGCCTGCAAGGAGGAGAGGCGGTCGCGCCCGTTCCTGTAAGGGCAGCAACGCTGGAAGCGCCAGTAACTGTCGATTTCGTCAACCGGTGGCATCCAAAGGAGAGAGGGCGGCGCGACAATAGGCGGCGGTGTGCCACAGCTGTTCCTCGCAGGCATTTGTGAGAGCACAGCGGAAGGGCAAGTAAAGGCGAGGGCGTCCAGCGCAGATTGATGGACGCACGACCAGTGGTCATTTGACCCGGGGGAGGCGAAGCCCCGCGCATCTCGCGCTAACGAGACTTCCACTTTGGCTCGCGCCCCGCGACTGTGGGGAGACGGACAATTAGCCTGCTTGACCGCTCCCGCGACCCCCTCGTGGTGTCCACTCTGCGGTGATGGACGAGGTTTTGAGGGACAATTGAACGCGACGGCCACCAGGCCGGAGCTCGAGGGGTATTCACCCCTAAGCCGACAGAGCAATTGAAAGCGGTCCTCGTATAGGACCAGTCGTGCTTTTATCTTTCGCCACGTGATCACGCTGCCGCCCGTATACCCACGCGCAGAGAGCGGGGGTAAAGGACGAAAGGAAGACGGTTGATCGGTCCGGCAAACGCGTAGCTCCCTATGCACTGTCAGCTAGGGGTGAACCAAGTGTAACGGGAGAGACACAGGTCCCCGTGAAGCGAGTGAGGCGTTTCGGTGGATCAGAAGGTTCGGTGGAAATTTGAGCGGCGACGTCCAGTCCGTTTAGCCCGTTTAAGGGAACTGTAGCGAGGTCAAGTCGTTCCTCGAAGTGTGAACGCTTAGGGATGAGGGGAAAGATGGAATCCATATGTGCGGGTGAACCACGCGTGGTCTTGCTTGATTGGTCGTGCAATCAAGTGCGCGGGCTCGCGAGTGGAGGGGACGAGTCGCGATGCCCGCTCCCGGGCAACTCTCGAATGGGTGTTGTTGACCCATCAGAAAATGAATTGATTTCAAGATCAAGGTGTGGCAGACGTTGGTGTCATTAGGGGCCGTTTCATGATTGAGTTAAAAATGATGGAAATATGCCCCCCCCCCCCAAAAAAAAAAAAAAAAAAAAAAAGACGGAGCAAAAACATTAACCGCGATGATCTCGAAGCATTGCAGGAAGCGATAACTATATTCGAGGAAGGAGGAATATTTTGAGAGCCGAAGAATCATTCTACTTTCGAGGTATTACAGTCATGTCCAGTTAAAGGTACTCGTAAACGCGTACAATAGTGGGACTAGTGAATTGCCATAAGAGTTTCGAAATTCCACCGGCGTCGACGTAATGGCTGAAGTATTTATCGCACATCTCAATGCTTAAATGAGTTGCAACAACGCAGGCGCCTTTATCACGCCTCTGGTTCGCGGAAAGAACCAAACATAACTAACTGCAGAGATGGGCGCTAAAAACGTTCAAGTGTAACTCGAACTATGCTGAACTACGCTAGACTCATCGTAGAGATTGCTGCCATTCGTTTTGCTCCAATACTAGACGTATGAGCGTTGCGTTTTACGGCGCGGTTGACATTCCATTGCTAATCTTCAGAAATACGAACGACCCAATCGACTAGGCAGTTTCAGGCGGCTAAGCTGGATTCCATGTAGCCAGGCATTGTGGGCCTGTCTAAATAAAACGAACGACAAGAAATAATCGACGCTTGATATAATCTCATCCGAAAATTAAAGCGGCTGTAGCCACAAGTGGGCTCTTGTCCCGCGGCCTAACCTGCTTCGGTGAATGGGTCTTCGGTCTCGTGGGATACTGTCGAAGCGCTGCATGCAGGACACGAGGCTCGGACTCACCCCTCCCGCTCCTGCCGACGAAACGGAGGTCGTTGAACTTGGCCACCTGGTTCTTCATGACGGCCGACGCGTTCCTCAGCTCCCCGCAGTAGTTCTCGTCGTTGCCCGCCCGGAGGGTGACCAGCGTGCCGTCGCAGACATCCCCCCCGAGCGCCAGCACCCGGAACGACATGGGCAGCGTCTTGTTGGAGCGCCAGTGGGTCGGCAGCACGGAGCACACCACGTTCGGACTTCCGGTCCTCATCAGTTCGCCGGGGTGCTCGGCCAGCACCTGGGTCAGCGCCCGCTCGCCGGGGAGCATGGTCGCCGTCGAAGAGGCCAGTTCCGAAGAAGAGGACGATGTCGTGGTCGACGTCATGATGCCGCCGCCGCCGAAGCCGCCTCCGTTACCGCACACGGGCAGCACCGTCTCGTGTGCGATCGCGCACGCCGGTAAATGCATCGGAGAAACTCGAAACCGAAACCGAACGTAGGAAGAAAAAAGAAAAAGCGAGCGCGCGTTTCGGGGACGTTCCTGCGCAGGCGCGGAAAAAAGTGAGCGGATGAACCAAGTTTTGGGGAATAGCGGGACGATGAAATAAATAAAAAGGAAGAAGGGTTAGCGAGGAGTAGGGCACGCCGAGGCGGGGGCTGCGGGCGGTGCGCGCGGTGATGCGGGAGGCGAGTGGAGTGCGTTGCGGAACACCGCTCCGGCCTCATTGACACCGGGGCGAGGGAAGACGGGAGAGAGGCCGGGGTGGTTGCGGATTGGCGGTCGGCTCGCGTGACGTAGATAGGCCGCCGACCAATGAGGTACGCCCACCGTGCCCCACCGGCTGCGGTTTCGCGTTTGGTTTCGTTTTCCTGCGGGCGCGCGCGTGCGTCCGGCGAACGGAGCCCCCCCCCCCCCCCCCAGCTTCCCTTTCGCCCCCCCCCCTTCCCCCCCTCTCTTTCTTCCCCCATCCCGCTCGTTTGGTGCCTCCGAATTTTCGCGCTTTCCGAAAGTTTGGAGGAACTTCGTGGATGGCGGACTTCCGTCTAAAATTGCCCGTGTACATCGCGAAAATCCAATAAATAATCAAGATGTTTTCGAAACTTTCGACGGCCCGAGTGGAGAATAAGAGAACTACGAAATATTGCGTGGAATTTTGGGAACTTTGGTGCCTCCGTCCTTTACGTCGACCTTCAAACAGGCAAAGGTGTCGAGGAAGGGCTCTCTACCACTGTGTACTTTGTTCTGAGGTACAATACCCTTCAGAGCTATAAAAAGATCAAATGCCACGAGGATCCGTTAGGGCGTGTTTCCTGCCATTTTACTAAAAAAAAAAAAAGAAAAGAGACAGGCAATTGATATGGGTGATTGTTTCATTTTAAATCCAACTTAAAACATCATAACGATTTCTTCAATTTTTGTCTACAGACGCAGCAACAGCTTGGCATTTTACCATTTATTGGAAGTTCGAAGAGCAAGGAGCACGCTGAAATAAAACTTTGAATTAGGCTAGTATGTTCATTGTGATCTGGAGGACTTAAATGCGCAAAAAATACGGACGAGGAAGAGACACATACACCACGGACTGGCGCCAGTCCGTGTTGTATGTGTCTCTTCCTCGTCCGTGTTTGTGCGCTTCAGGTCCACAATAATTGGGGGGGGGGGGGGGGGTGTTCTGTGGATATTTATACAGAGAGTCGTTGGTCAGCCATTTTTAATGTTGCGACGAGTCACTCGCTGTAGATGAGCAATTTATCCAGTGCTCCAGTGCAGTACAACCACTATCATGGGGTCTTTAACGTGCACCTGTCTGCACCACGCAGTAGTGATACAAGACCGCACGCCGGTACGATGCTCATCCAGATCCCCAAGGAGCATGCTGTTTTTGTTGCAGGTGCACGCACTGCACGTGCTCGTCACGTCTGTGCATGCCCTCCGAGATACTTGGCGCGCAGCGCTCCTGACTAAAGTAAGGCGATGGCAAATTTGCGTCCCGGGTGTGGGCACTGCGCGTGTGCAGAAACTGAATTCGCGTGAAGTGAAGCGTCTGCGCATGCGCAGTGCCGTCGACAGCGCCACCGCAGCTGCGTGACGTCAGTGCCGCGTGCTGATCTATATTGTTATAGATTTTTGCTTTAAGATGATTGCTGCAGAATATATGCCAGTACGGGCAGCGTATGTATAAAAAAAAAAAAAAGAAAACTGTACGTGGAGATCGCGTTTTGTAGCAATGAAGACAAAGCTATGGGGGCTCGCGCGCTCTTGTCTCGGGCTCCAGGCTGTCAGGGGTTCCGCACTCGCCCTTGGAAATTTTAAAAGTGCGAGCCGTTTTTCGTATAAAACAGCTCTGACCAAGAGAAGAAGGAACACTTAGAATAACATTTCCTTTACTCCTTCCCTTACCTCGAGCACTCGACATGTTGGCAAGAAGATCACCCGTGGTGTACGAGTCAAAAGTCATAATAAAGTCGAATTTGGGGGGTTTTCCGTGCTAAACCAAGTGCTATGAGTCAACATGATGATAACTTTGTGTAGGCCATGGCGCATTACTACATAAATCGAATTGTAGTTCCGATTAAGCAAGTTCATAAACGGAGTCAACGTCTTCAACGGAAGTTCTTCAGTTTTTCTCTTGAAGCTGCTGGATCTGTGAACAAAACTTCGGAATAAGTATTGCCCCCTATATTTTATTGATTTCAGTATTGTACCTCGAAATTGCACTATAAAAGTGCTGGGGCAATTAATTATTTGCGAAGCAAATAATGATTCGCTCTGTTCCTAGCTAGGGAAACTTGAATTCTATTGAATGTCCATTTAGAGAAGAGGCTCGAGAAAAATCATAAGATGAAACATATCTGGATTTTACGACGTTGCACACTGTTATTACGGCAACATAACATCCACAAAAGTCAAGGAAAGTTGAAATCGCAGAAAGAAAAAAAAGATTTCTTCGAATTGAGGAAACATTTTTACTTGTATACCAGCTGGACTCACGATGAATCGAAAGCATAGCAATGCACCAGAGCTCTTGCATGTGAGGCAAACGTCATCTGGCTTGATGTTGCATGTTTCCGTTCCACGTTGCTGTTATGCAACTAGAATTACTGGCGAACAACAGACACCAAGAGATGCTATAAAGTTCGAGTAAATTTTATTTTGTTTACGCAAGCCAATCGGATCAATTAAGGCAGCGAACATTTTAAGAATACGTGAATGGTTTCTGACGTTGGAGCATAAACCTTCTCTTAGCATATTTACCAAATAAGAGAAAAAGTGAAAATATATGTTATAGTTGTCACAATAGATTGTGAGGATGTCAAGGAAATTTTCGAGTTACTTGATAAATGTCTTCAAGTTAACACGTTGTGGCATTAAAACGTATTTGGCCTCTCATGAGCTTATCGAGAGTTTTAGCCTCTCTTTTGAGAGCCATTAACACTGTCGGAGAAAAGAACACAGGACGCGGAAATATGTGAAGCTCGCAGTACCGTTATGATGAAACTATCAGAGGTGCGTAGACACTGCAAAGATCTGTCTGACGAACTGTGACGTAATGACATGTACCCTCAGAAGTGTTCAGGTAGGGTCCCTCAAAATCCATCTTGTAATATTTTGCAGTATAACTGATGCTGACAACTTTCGTTGGAGTCAGTGTGCTCAGGTCTCTACGCAGAGCAGCCAAAATGTTACGTGGGACAGAATATCTCAATTACCTGCTTTAGTCCTTGATTAATGTCACGTAGCCAGTTATAAAAGCAGAAGAGAAGATTAATTCAGATCACCTGATCGAAAATTGTGCAACCGAGCTGATAATAAAAGTAGTTAATATCAAAATTGCCCCTAAGCCTGGTGTGAAGTGAACTTGAACTATGCATGGGTGATCATTACAGAGCGATGATTATGAGGTAAGCCGTACGCACACTGCAAGACAGAAATAGCGCGAACACTGTATTGTGAATTTTGTGCACTTCACTAAGACAAGAGACTAAGACTCTGCTTAGCATGGAGCTTCGAATAAGCGCTCTCCACTCCACTAAATACTTATTTTTAATAAAAAAAACTTAACTTTTTATAATAAAAAAATCGATCGCTTGTTTTTGCTAACGATATGGACTTTTTGGTAGATTGTACGTAAGAACTTTGCGTTGTTAACGGGAGCTCGGGCCGTCACTTTTGTGCATGAATTGGGCACGTGCGAGCAAGGTCCGCAATTCGCAGTGCACGATCTACGAAAATCCCTTAGTTGAACGCTGCAGCGTGCATTGATCTGAATGCCTATTCGGAGAGGGCATCAAATAGCCGTATGAATACCGGCCTTCAAAATTGAAACCTAAGAAATATAACCCCAGGAATAGCCTTCAGATACTTCGGGAAGAAAGACTTACATGACCGATGAGGGTCAACCGAGAGGAATTCTGTTTTGAACACGAAGGTTCGGACTTTAAAAAAAAAACAAAAAAACGTTTACACCAGCTTGGGTCCCGTCCAAATCAGCCCCACCCCCATCACACGCTGATAGCATGCACAACCCACACACCTCATGCGGGAGGTAGCTCTCTATGTCCTCCGGTGTTTGTCAGCATGATCTAGCTAGTGTAACCTTTGACTTTATAAACAAACTGTTATAACTGAGCGCATTTGCCCTAGCTGTTTAAATGTGTAATAATATTTACAAAAATATCTGCTGAGCTTATTTGGTATGGTATCTTTGGGAGTCACTTGGTATCTGGGAATCTCAACTCGCACACCTCATGCGTGTGGTAGCTCAATGCATGCTCTGTCCTCCGGTGTTTGTCACCATGATGAAGCTAGTGTAACCTTTTGTTTTTATAAACCAACTGTTATAGCTGAGCGTATTTGCCCTGCCTAACTCTGTAATAATAATTAAAAAAATATCTGCTCAGCATAGTTTGTATTGTATCTCTGGGAATCACAACCCACACACCTCATGCTTATGGTAGTTCAACGCAGGCACGTAGCCAGGGGGGGAGGGCAGGGAGCCCCCCCCCCCCCCCCAACATTTTCCATTTTGCAAGGGCCTCCTCCTCCCCCCCCCCCCCCCCCCCCCGCCCCCGAACCGAAATCCTGGCTACGTGCCTGGTTCAAAGCATGCTGTTTCATCCGGTGTTCGTCAACATGATCAAGCTAGTGTATCCTTTTGACTTTATAAACCAAATGTTATAGCTGTTCCAGCGCATTTGCCCTGCTTAACCCTGTAATAATAATTTTTAAAAAATCTGGTCAGCTTAGTTGTTATGGTATCTCTGGGAATTACTTGTATCCCTGGGAATCCCTTTGTATCTCTGGGAATCTCAACCCACACACCTCATGCGTATGGTAGCTAAAAGCATGCTATGTGCTCCGGTGTTTGTCAGCATGATAAAGCTAGTGTAACCTTTTGACTTTATAAACGAACCGTTATAGCTGAGCGTATTTGCCCTCCTTAAGTCTGTAATATTAATTTTTAAAAAAATCTGCTCAGCTTAGTTGGTATGGTGTCTCTGGGAATCACTTGATGTCTCTGGGAATCACAACCCACACACCTTATCCGTATGATAGCTCAAAGCATGCTATGTCCTCCGGTGTTTGTCAGCATCATCAAGCTAGTGTATTCTTTTGACTTGATAAACCTACTGTTATAGCTTTTCCAGCGCATTTTCCCTGCTGAACTCTCTAGTAATATTTTTTTTTTTAAAAATCTGCTCAGCCTAGTTGGTATGGTATCTCTGGGACTCACTTGGTTACAAGCTCAATCCCCGTGGGGAGTATTCTTGTATTTCTGTTTTAATATGGCTCCTACGAACCTATATGCTTTACGTAACCTTAACCTACGTGTGACGGTTGAGGGTTACAGATGAGCGAAACGGTTTTTTTCATGGAACACCAGCGCAGAAGCAGCCAAGGACGCGCGAACCTTTCCGAACGCATGTAAGGTCAGGACGGGTTCTGCGTTAAAATACTTTAACTTTAGCGCAGAATATCGTCTGCAACTCGCAACAAACAACCATTCGGGAATTCAGGCTACAGTGCAGCAGCGTCAAGTGGCCCGTCCCGGGAAGGCATAGCCGCCAATGGAGGAGATTGCGGGTCCGTCGGTCGGGTGCGCGGGACACGCGGCGTCGGGCATTAGGCACGGAGAGACGGATCCCGGGTCCGAGTGCTTCGGAGCGCCGTCGCGGGGTCCGGATTCCGGAATGCAATTTCTGCGGGGGTTGTGCACGGATCCACGGCCCAGAGATTCCCTTCTCCCGATTTGGGCGGGACAAGGAGTGGGAAAAGTGCGTTTAATTAGCGGATTCCTTCCTTGCTCAGTCGCCGTCGTCCTTTTAGAAACGGTCTTTCTGCATGCCACGGCGCTGCGCGGTCTCGATCTCTTTCCTCCTCCCCAGCTTCGTCCCGTCTGACTTCGTGGGACTTTCAGACGCTAACCAGTCAACATATCCAAACTAGGAAAGGAGCCAGCTGGGATTTGATGTTCGATGATGCAGTCACGTGGTTGGGAATAGAACGAATTAAAACGTTTTCAATTTTTTTTTGCGTGTGTGTGAGAGGGATACACAATATATGCTCGTTAGTGACATCAATGATGTCAAGCATGTGTGGAATAATGTTGGAGCAGGATTAATACGTTTTTACGCTTTTAGATCTTGCTTGCACAAGCGTTCGTACGCATGTATACTATAGTTCATAGACGTGTAAACAAAGTGAGCTATGTCTAAGATGTATTTTCTTATGTATCTTTTTGTCCGTCGTCTCCGGTTTTTAGCTATTCTGCGTATACTTTCACTAATTTACGTGGTCGTCTCCAACTCCTGGTATGTGGGGAAACATAGTTTTGCCCTTGCCATGCCACTGGGAGGTTTCCGGGTTTGAATGGCGACAGCCATCGTTCTAGTTTTGTCTCTTCTATATTATTTTACTCGTTCAAAATTGTAATGTCTTGTTTTTTAACTCGATAGCATTTCTAAACCGAACCCTCAATTCGTGTCCGTCCTTCTGTTTGCAACCAACGAAGCCGATTGGACGCTGGCGACATAAGCGCGAAGTCATCGTCGTGATAGGCCAATCGGCGCGTTCCGTGAACTTCGGCCCCAACTTTGTGTTTGACGAGTTTAGAGCCCCAGATGTTGCAATCATGCCGCCAAGGCGCGTGAGCGACGGCGGCGTGCCGAGGAGACTGCGGAACAACGCGAGATACGTTGGCAAGGGAAGCTCGAGAGGCAAGAAGCAACACGAAGGCCAGTGAAACGGATCAAGAACGACAAATTCGGCTGCAACGCCATCAAGAAGCCAAGCGAAGAGAGGCAACTTCGGCTACACCGCGAGCGAGACGCCAAGCAGGAGATACGAGCATTAGCAACGGAACGGCGCAACGACGAGCGATTACAAGCGTATACGGTATCCAACAAAATGAAAGCCTCAATCGCTCGTTTAATTTATTCACCGGTGCTGAGCACACGTTGGCCTTAGTCACTTTAATTTTTCGAGCGAGAATTGAGCGAAGGTCAATTTACACCTTCGCCCCAATTAATGGGGACCGGGCGAAAGCGAATCCTTCACAGCCTACTGGAAGTGACGATATTTCAAGATGGCGGCGCCCTTGTGAAAAAGGCCTATACCTTAAAGCGGATCATGCGATTCTTTGATCCGCAGCGCCATTCATCGACTGGGTTCTTTCTTGGTTCCGCTTAATTGATGAGCAATCTTCACATAAAGAGTTGCGTCGCTGACTCCGCTATTTAGCAATGGTTGTTTGTTGCGTGAAGCTAAAGAACCTATTTTTCGAGGAACATTAAAACTACACTTTGATGTCGCGAGGATTTAGTTTTTCACGACGTGGCGCGGTCAGTGGAGCACGTTTTGGCAACGCACGTGCTGCCACTGTCCTGGGATCCGTGAAGAAGTGCCGGAATAATGCTTGCGCGCGGAGAAAGTTCGACATCTGTGTTTCATGTGATTGAGTTAAAATTCACTCACATTGCAAACGCCAACTCTATGCTTTGTAACGTGGCCACAGCGTGAACAGGAATAACAGCCACTAAACAGGGCCACACAGCAAGAGCTTTCACCAAAGAAACGTGGCATGCCGTCGAAATTCCGGGCCTGTCGGCCCGACAGCCCCGCTTTGTGCGCCAAATGAAGTCGGCGTGCCCAGAGGACGTCGCAGCAGCCATAGTCTCGTGGCCGGCGTGACAAGCCAACCAAGACACTTGTTGCTGCTGGGCGCCTCGCGGCACGCCGACAGCCGCGGCGCCCATAAAATCTCGGGTCGGTCCCCAACTCTCACACAAAAAACAGCACAAATAAAAAAAAAAAAAAAACGAGACATAGTAGCAAAAGAAAACGGAGCTTTGCGAAGGGAAAGAATCGCTGCGCGGGAGACCATCTTGGGCGCGTGCGGTACGCACTTCACAACACACGTGGCTTTGACAAACTTCACAATCTGGCCCTTCCTTTCCCCTTCCAGCCTGGAGTAGGTTTCTGTTTCGAATCGTGCCTCCTCTCGCCACCTCTTCGCCTCGCTCGCTGCCTTTTCATTCCGTGCAGCACGCACCTCGAAGTCTTCCAGATTGCTTTTCTGTCGATGTTTGAGTCGACGCGGGCCGTTTTCCCGGGGGCCTTGTTTGTTGGCGTGGCGAGTCCGCTTGTTTTATTTCTCCACTCGATGCTTTACAAGGCCGTAAAAACGCAGAGACCAGGCTAAATAACTTTCTTTCCTTTTTTTTTTCTTTCCCCCTCCCTTCTGTGCCCACACTCCCTCACGACGACGCGTACTCCGAGATTGGGAAGACAACCCCCCCACCTTCACCCATCCTCGGGGGACACGGGCTTCCCTTCCCTATTTCTCCCTCGATCGCGCACCTCGCTCAGAAACGTAGAGTGACGCCTGCTCTCCCACCCCTCCCCCCTTGCACCTTTTGCGTAATTTTACTTCCATTTATTTTTGTCGTTTTTGCTTTGACTGTGTCACCCACAGTGGGTGGTGGTTGCTGGGTGGTGGGCCAGAGGAAAAACGGGGGGGGGGGGGGGGGGGGGTCCGGGTTTTTGGCGCGCCGAGGGAGATATGGGTTGTAAAACACGCGGCGGCCCAGATTGAATAAACGCTCGGCAGAAACCGTGAGAACGGCCGTGTCTGCCTTCTGCTGTTGTTTCTCCGACGGACTCGCACGTTTTGCTTTGTGGCGTTTTTTTTAGTTCGTTGCTTTCTCTCCGCGTCGTTCCTACCATGGTTTGTTTTAACTTTCGCTCTAGTTCTTGCTGCTGCTGCTGTTTCTCTTTGACGACGGGCTTCGGTTTGCTTTGCTGGCTCGCCACTGGCCGGACCCTTTCCGCCGCAGTGTTCGTCGTCTTTTTTTCTTCTTCTTTAGGGGTGTTAGCGACCCGCTGTCGCGGAAGAAGCCGCTGCCGGGTGAAGTGAGCCCAAGTTGTGATGTGGAACGAAGCGCCGCCATGCGTGCGTGGTTTCAGGGTTGGCTCGTTCGGGGTTTGGGTTAGCATCCCTCGGTTAGCTCGGTTTTACGCCCGCCCCTTGGGGTAACGATTTTGTCCCGTGCTTGCAATTCCAGTTTTTCCTTCTGCGATCACGACATGGGGGCATAAGATTCGAATAAATGAGCGGTTTTGTAGGGGTTAACTCGGGAGTCTGGTGGTCACGAACTGGCCAAGAACACGCGTAAAGGCTGAACTCCACGGAGCGAATTATGCGACGAATAACCGATGAACTTCACCTGACGGCACGCTCGCTTGGCGCGCGACGTAGCTGCCAGTGTGCTGATGGCACGCGCAGAGCAAAAGCCACTGGGCAGAATTCGTCGATTTTTTCGCAGCATATAGACCAGTAATGCTCTGTTCCATGGGTGCCGTCATGTTTGCTCTTGCTGACGCCATGACACAGAATCTCGCTTTTTGCGAGATTCCGTTTTTTTCTTCAGAAACCTTTGCATATATCGTAGTGCAAGAATGTCAGAAATGCATAGTCATGAAGCTCCAAGATCAAAACCGACGCCAAGAGTGCTCTGAAAAGCTATTCATGTTTGTGCCCAGTCCCTTTGTTGAGAAGAGAATGGTTTGAGATTATTAGGTTCCATTTTTATCGCTGGTGGCTATATATGTTTCGGACACTGGTCTATTTGCCGGATGGAGTCCAACCCTTAAGAGAACGATAGCAATAAGATGCTGGTTAGGCGTCTGTACGGACGGTTCATCCCATGGCCAATGAAAGCAGCTTGGATGATCAGACATGCGACATTTTTAAGTCCCCTCCCCCCCTTTCCGTAGTTCGATGAATTCGTGAACAAGTGGGACGCCTGCAAGTGGCGCCTTTGGGGATACTTCAAAGGAAACGACGTTAACGACACGAAGAAAAGAACGAGCATTCCTACTGCAGCATTTAACACCCCCACGGTCTAACCGTTGAGCAGTCAGAGCGCCCTAAGAACGCGAATAACCTCGAGTTCAATGATGTCGCGCAACTACCCCAGGAACATTGCTAACCGAAAATGAAGGGGAATTCACAATCGTACATATGCTTCACAAGAAACCAAGAGCCAGGCGATACTGTCAAACATTTTGTTGCTGCTATTTGGCCGTGAGCATGCACTAATCGGATACCTGCAAACTTTGAAACCGTTCGCGATCATGTCATCTTTCTTCTCACGGGCACTGATTAAAATGCCGACAACTAAGTTGCTGAATCATCAAAATACCAAAGTGCAAAAAAAAAAACAGAACCAGGAGACATTTTTATGTCGAAGCATGGCAACGCAAAATGTTGAAAACGTTCCAACATGTAAACGCTAACTATAAATAACACAACTACAATGACAAAAATCGGAATCTCAAAGCTAAAAAGTCAAAATATAAAATTTCTTATGCAAAGCTGCTAAATAAAATCCAGACGTTGAGCAGCTTTACGGTGTGTGCACACCATTTTGATTACAGAGATACTGCGACGCACTACCCTTTGTGAACGGGGTTCTGTCTTCCAACTTTGGGGTTTTGCTGTTACTGTCGTCGACCGACTGGACGTACGTCAATAGGTCCTCAGTCTCTGTGGCGTTTGACAATGCTGATGGTGCGCGATCGTAAATCGGTGGCGAATCATTGCGATTTCCGACGTCCCCGTATTTTAGCAGTAGATTTTAATTCGAACATTCCTTAATCGATAACTGAAATGCTTACACATTACTAATATGAACATGGTATCGTCAATGCCTTTACACGAATGACGCACTTTTAAAGTTGTTTTGGTTTATGGTAATATATTGTGAATCTCCCTAATATTTCTTTACTAACACAGCAGGCTAATGCAGGGTTTCATAATTTCATGATCTCTAACGCACTTCATAGTGACGACAGGCGGGAATGCCAACTTAAGTCCTAAAAAAAAAAAAAAAAGTTGTCTACGAGGTATTCTAATGTCGTTGAGCAGACATAATTTTAGTCGTAGTTACGATGTCGAACTCCGGCGGATTCATAACGCCAAAACGACGAAGTCTTGGGACTTTATGGACATCGACTACCGACCACCATTTTGACACGATCGGTGTAGCCGACGATTCTATTGATCCCCACGCTTCACTGGTTGCCGGTATTGATGCTGCTCTTTGGCATGTCTCTGGTTGAACACTTGCCCACAATATATTGGCACACAAAAACACAAAAAACGAAAAAGAAAAAAAAAACGAAAGAAGGGCAGGAGGCTAACTGAAACACGAGTACCGACACACACACCGGACGTCGAGGAAAACAAGAATTCGTGTTTTTTTTTTTATTTTGAGCCTAGAGTTTTACGACTTTCTGGAGCCCTGTCAGAGACGTGCCGCACCAGATTAAAAGAAAAGTACCCCGGGCAGTTTGGGTCGCGTGGCGGCGCCTGGGCGACAAAGCGGGCGCAGGCGGCCATGGTGTTTTCTCTTGGCCATTGTGCGCCCGCCGAGCGTGGCTCTCTACCAATCTGGCCCAGCTTGGGGATCTTCTCTGGCATGCCTCGCCCCACTTGTCTCTCGGTCGTGTCAGCAGGTGGCTGCTTCTACAAAGAGACCGGCCGCTTTTTTTCTTTTTCCCCTTTCCCGTTTCTGTTGCGTCTAAGACTGAATTTGTCTGTTCGCCTGTCTGTAGTTGTGTCACTGTGAGGCACACGCTTCTGCTCGTTCATGCTTGTGAGCCTGTTTGTGTGCTCCGAAAGGGACCTGTGGTGATTGTATTCGGCACGCGCGCTCCTTTTAGTTTTAGTTTTGTTTATGGCCGTTGGGGTAGGGGAGGGGGCGTTGAGGGTGAGGCGTTCGATAAAAAAAAAGCTGAGGGTGACGGTTTAACGACCACGGTTTGCTTCAGAGTGTTCTGACGTTGCCGGAGGGCTGCTACAAGATACGAACACACGCACCCACACATTCAAAAAAAGAAAAGAAGAGAGGGCACATTTTTGGAAGTCTTGGGCTTTTGGTAATTGGAGTTGACTCTTACAAACCGATACCTATATCTTTGTTATCTTTTTTTCCGAAACTCGTTCTTTCTATGCAACATGCCGCGAAGTTGAGTGTACTAGCTAAGTGCTCGACCAGAGTGTTCTGCGAAATTGTATTGTCCGTCGCGGTTAGCGTTGCGCCACAGAAAATCCCTGGTGGCAAAGCGAAACTGGTCAAGTTGAAAGTCATTCGTTTTTTTTTATTCCTGTCTAAAATTAGCTGAGCGATTAACTTGTAATCGTCGTTTTGTTGGCTTGTGACCTAGTAATGCGCGTGCGCAGAGACATGCTCCACATATCTATGCGCGCTGTGAACACGTTTTCTCCCTCACATTCTTCGTTCACCAAAAATTTGAAGCGGCTTGGAAAATTACATTTTGCAAGCTGCTTCAAATTGTGCCACTGTGCCACTTGCAAAATTACATTTTGAAGTGGCACAGTGTCAAAAGACTGACACTTTTGTAGCCGTTCTGTGACTAGTTACTAGTGCTAACAATCGAGTGCACTGATCGTGTACGCTTGCTTGCGGGCGTCTGTATATGACGTGGACACAAACTTTACAACCTATACCATCAACTGTTTAAAGTGCAGCAGGTCCCGCGTGCCGCAAAATCACCCTTGCGGCAGTGCCCAACAAGTTTGAGATATTAAGCGTACAATTTTATAGCGCATGGTGGAGCAGATTTACACAAAAATAGATCACCTCGATGCCGCGAGGGCAGCCTAAATTTCGCGATACAACGCGCGAACATTTTTTTTGTCAAAACAAACTAGTTTTCTTTGGAAACAACAAATAGAACTGGAAAACAACAAATAGTACCGAGGAAAGCGGTCCTGTGATGATTTGGGAAAAAGCGTGGAGGAAGACAAGGGGGGGGGGGGGGGGGACGGAAGGGGGAGACATGAACCTTATTTATGCGAAGGGGGAGCTGCCTCACTTTTGCGGCGTCTTCGAGAATCGCGCTTCCCCGCTGGAGTTGTTTTCTTGTGTCTCCCTTCTTGATCGTCGCCTGGGAGTTGTTTTTCCGCCGCGAAAACGCGGTCTTGATGCGTTATAGGGGCGGTAGAACACCGAAATCTGCATCGCCATCGTGACGTTAGATGGACGCGTGTTGGTGGAGAGGGGGAGCGGCGGTCGATAAGTCCGTAAACGTGTTTCTAGGAACGTGATGAATGGGAGCGCCTTTGAAAGGATCTTACGGGCGAGGAGAATGCCGCTTTGAATCTGTTTGAGTTTGCTTCTGTTTTGAGGAGAAATACACGGCGGGGTCTTTTGTGGTGGAGTGCACGCAAAATGAGAAAGATTTGGGAGTAATGTTTTGATCTCTCTGTGGCCTTTAAAGTCTCTTTTTTTGTTACTGTTGTTTATGCGTTTATTTTGCGAATTGCATGTTTTATCTATCTTCTTTACGCAACGACTTTCGTTTAAAGCTATATATTCATCGTTTGAATTGCTCGTCGGGTGTAATTTATGCGGCGAATGTGCTTTATATTGACCGCGTTAAAATACTTTGCCACCGTACCATTGGTTTGGCTGTGCAATAAAAGATCACAAAGTAATGAACTGACTTGACCTGCAACTTCAATCGTGACTGGCCTCGAATTCCCCAGCAATCAGTGGAAACATTGCTTTCGTTTATATACTTCTTTTTATACATTCGCCATGGGATGGTTGCTTCGTGTTCATATAAATACCGTATACCATGTAATCTACTTAATGACAGTACACCACTGGGGAGTCGTGAGCTCTTTGTGTTTGATGTATCTTAAAACGTCGCATTCGCATTTCAACCCTTTGCATTTCGGTTAATTCGTATTTAAATTCATGTTTGAAACGTATTAAAGGGCCCCTGAAAAGAAAAAAAAAATTTTTTTAAATCAGATTAATTGGGACACGCGAGTTAAAAAAACAAATTTACTAAAAAAAAACTTTTTTTTTTTTTTTTAAGCAATATTGACGGCGCGAGACTCGATTTAGCTGGTAGTCACCTTCTTTCCACTTGTTTTTTCTCTCGGCATTTCGGGCGTGTGGAGGAGAGGTGAATCGGCTTCGGCTTCACATTGAGGTGGAAAGAGCGGATGACCATTTTTTCTTTTTGAGGTCCTAGACTTTGCGCGTAGAATTTCAAATAAATCTGTCGCCATCAATATTGCTTTAAAGCATTTTTTCGCGTAAAATTAATTTTTTTTGACACGCGTGTCCCAACTAGACTGTTTAATAAACATATTTTGCTTCTTTAAAGGGGCCCTTTAAGACATTCAAAGCGGATTTTTTAAATGTAGGCCCATCCTAATTGAGCTACGTTTTCTTCGTTGCTACTAAATGAGTTCGAAAACGCTTCAAACGTCTAACGGCCCGCCTGGCGTGAAGTATACAACATCGGGATAAATAATACTTGCCAAATAAACGTGTGTGTGTGTGTGTGCGCGCGCGCACGTGTGTGTGTGTGTGTGTGTGGTGTGTGTGTGTGTGTGTGTGTGTTTGTTTATTCCTCCTTGTAAATATTTGTCACCGCTGTGTTCCTGTGAGGGGGCTGGGGACCAGTCAAGCTCCTTGTAAGCTTTTTTCCCCAGCTCCCACCATATATACATGTATATGGTAAATAAACTATTATTATTATTATTATATTATTATTATTATATTATTATTATTATTATTATTATTATTTCTCGACACTTGTGGCGTGTGCCGTGGCTTTGAATCTTCTCAGCTGTGCGTACGTATTTGGAGCCGCTCAGGCGAAGCCTTTGAATTAGGAAACCTATAGTCTCATGCGCTGGGAGAAGGGCCGACGAGGCACAGGGCCAGAACTTTCTCGAATTTTAGTCACTTTAAAAACAAAACAAAAAAGCTAGAACGTTAAGAAAAAAAAATATACGTTTATATATATTGTAAGGATGCAAATACAACCTCTGCTGCGTTGGGCGAGGACAGCGCAGCAGAGGTTGGTTGCACTATTTCTCCACTGGGCGCGATGCCGTCGGGGCCGAGATGCGCTCCGATTGCAAACCGAAACTTAAACACCCGTCGAATTTCTGCGGTTTTTCAGAAAGCCGTAAAATGCTGCGCGTGCCTTCTATCTCGATAATTTGTTGATTTAGTATTTTTCGATCATGCTGAGCAATTTTCTAATTGAAACTATGCCCTTAAACACAATAATAAAAAGTTAATTACGCAAAAATAATTAACAGTCTAATTATCCCGGACTTCAATAATTTTTCTAAATAGGCCCCTGGCTCAGGACCAAAACGACACAAGCATTTTTTTCTTGCGAGGCATTGTTTTCGCAATATCGAATTTGTCCACTTTTCGTGAAACACTCTGTACATACCGGGTGTACAAGGCTGCAGCTATAATAAGAGACAGAAAAATCGCGCGGGCGCATTATCGCACCGGTTGCTTTGTATCTGCTGCACGACTGGTAACTTTAGTGCACTACTGCGCCTCTCAGGTGCTCAAAGGCTTTCTGAAGATTACAGATTGAGTGGTGTTAAATGATGCTCAGCAAGTGTCTAATTGAAATCATACGTCTATTTTCACAAATTAAAAGTTACTTAACAAATTTTAGTTAATTACTCGCCAGACCGTGACGCTTGTTCGCCCCTCGAATGTCCGTCGAGACCAAGAAACACATAGTAAAGACGGCATTCACGTAGCAGTAAAGGCGCCCTTTTTAAAAATCTGTTTCGAATGAAAAATTAGCACCCGGTATATGCGTCTAAGTAATTTTATTTCAATTTGATCTTAGACGTTACTTCTAGTTACACGTAATGATGTACAAATAGAATTACTTGTAGTATGAATGAGCACTCACAATTACAAAATACTCTAAGGAATAATCAAACTGGAGTAAGATAATTTACGTAAGGAAATTACTTTCCTACTATGCGAGAAACCACCGCCGTGCTCTTAGCTATGGCTAGACAGAGCATGGTTCCACTCCTGAGCGCGGGTGTGTAACTGCCGACTCTTGCGAGTCGCGATCAATAAATAAACAGTTTAAAGGAGCTGTGCAACAGTTACAGTGATTTGCTTAAATAATTGGGAGTTGGTGTACTCGACCTTTCTGAAGTAAAAACAAAAGACCGCTTTTGCCTGCATGTCCTAGTTTTTATTTTAAAAATGGACAAAGATTGAGGTTTTCGGCGCCTCTCAACTCCTTCACTAACTTCCGAGTCACGTGCGCTGTGACGTCAATGGGGAAGGCGCGGGGTTCCGGTGAAGCTCTCTCTTTAGAGCCATCACTAAGCAGCGAGAACTCATCCGCTCGCAACCGCGTGACCACGTGCTGGCGGGCGCAGCGCGAACAATATGGTGAAAGGAGGAAAATCTCATCCGGGTCCGGCCATACCCGTCCGGCCCGTCCGGCCCTGTCCCCCCTCCCCCTCCGGCTTCTGGCGGCTGTTCCGCTGCTGACGGTTTTGTGGACCTAGGATAGATGGCGCCACTGAAACTCCGTATAATAAAAGATTTGTCGATGATACCAGGTTTTTGACGCATTTATATTTATGTTGGAACGACAAGATTTATAGAAAAGTTACCTTTTATCGAGCAGGTACTCGCACAACTTGTATCTTTCTAGAAGATTCCCCATTGACGTCACGCCTTCTGACTCTCAAGGCCGCCGCTCGCGGCTGCAGGTCGAGGACTATTCTAATTTTTGCTTCGCGATTACGCGGCGGAATCGCAACATTTCGAAAAAAGGAGGTGTGTTTTCTGTCCTTTGTGACAAGGTGAACAATGTCAAAAGTAGAAAACGTCAAATCTTTTAACGTTAAAATCGTTGCACAGCTCCTTTAAGGCAACGAACCCGGTAACAGCGCCCATCTTGAATACGTGTCGCTTGGTCGTACTGCAACACCCCCTCGTGGGAAGCTCGGAACGATGTTTGATAATTACGAAGACCAGGCTCATAATTTGGGGATTAATAAAGCTATTATTAAGTTAAGCCACTTGAAACATAACAAACTTAAGAAAAAGGCCCAAATAATTCACCCGAATTATCTTAATATTTTCTACCTAAGATATTCAGGAAGTTTGGCGACAACTCATTCGGTTGTCTTTCACCACTTTGACTGTACTGCAGTTTGAATACATCGTGGTTACTGGTCGGTGCCCTTTATGACAACTCGCATATTATAGTAACCAAAACACAAAACAGATTTCAAGCGCGTTTGATTGAGGCACGCTTAAAATTAAAAAAAAGGGGTCACAATAGAGTACTCCGCCTTTCTTATGTAGTATTTTCGGAAAAAGTATATATAAAATTAACGTGAGCACAGTTATTAAACATATTTGTATTACTTCATAATTATGCGAATTTGTAGTGTAATGCTTATTAAGACTAATAACGTGAACTGAACGACCTATTGGTAGGTTCTTCCACGTGAATTTAGAAAATAAACACGCAAGACGTATATTCGAACACAATCAGTATATGTTTTCCCGTAAGAGAACAACTTCGTCGAAATTAATAAACATAAAAAAACTAACGACCAAAGAATATTTTTCTAATAATAAATTGATAATTACCAAAGGTCTTCTAGAAGACGTGACGTGATGGTATTGCGCTGTGCGGAGCAACTATTTGGCAGTTCAGTACAACTGAGAAAAAGACTATAAATTAGCCATGTGCTTAAAAACACACACACACACACATGACGTGCGTAAAAGACTAATTTTTTTTTATTTTTTTTTTTAATCTCCGCCGGTTCAACCTTTTACTTGGGCACAGCTCTCTGAAGCAACTACAGATATTTGTACGGCAAGAAGGGCCTCCAGCATTTCTTAAAATCTAGCTTCGGTAATAATTTTTTTTTTGCTGTTAAAAAAAAAATCAATTCTAAAACGTGACATTATGCCGAGACTGTGTCATAAAGGAGGCAACGTTTGGTAGAAAGAAGAAATAGGAACAGACAACGTTTCAATTTTAGCGACATTATCTGTCCCTACTCATTTTTTCTACCACTGTACACATTTTTTGATGCTTCAGTTTCGTGTTACTACTTAAAATGCAGTTTTAGTGAATCGTTACGATACCTCCGATGACCATACCCTATGACAAGAGGATGCATGTGGAAATATGTCGGCGGAGTTTCGGGTATCGAAATCCCAGTTAAGGGAACTATCTACAACTTCCTAATATCGCTATGGTTAACTACAACCAGGTTTCATGTGTTGAAGTATTTAATAAAAGTAAAACAAAAATAACACGTTCAATGAATGCCATGTCTGATGTCGTGGCAGCACAGTATACATATCACACACAAAAAAGCTTAACAATATTTGTTACAAAAGCATACGTTCAGCTTTCCATTCTCTGTTTCTGTGACATGATATTGTTTAACTAATTTCATGCTGTCAAGTATCTAACTTTTTATATCTTTAGCTTATGGAACTCCTGTTGTTTTTTTGCAGTTTTTGACGCTCGTTGTCGATTATTTTATAAAGTGTCGTGAAGTGCTTTGAGAAAATATACTGCAATCATTACACATAACCCCTCTGAGATTTATACTTAATGGACGCCCTAAAAGTCTACACGGTTGCGTATTTTTTTTACCCTGAAGTTGGAAGAGAACATGACAGTTAAAATATAAAAAGACAGTTCTAAGTGCCACTAGTTTTTTCACTCCGTAAAACTTCTTCAAAGCAGCGTATCTTCTTTAAAAGCCGCTTGGTATACTACGATACATCAGCACCAGTAACAAATAAAATACGATGGACGTGACGTTTTCTATAACTGAGGGCAGTCTTCATTAAAAACCGATTCTTTCTAAAGTGGCGCGCGCGATGTTGTTAAAATGCGAGTGCGTCGAAGATCCCTCAAAAATGGTTCGTCTTTTTTTCGATTCCGCTCTCCCCTCGACTTTCTAAAGTTTTCTTCTCCCGTTGCCTTTTTTTTTTTTCTTGGGACAATTCAAAAGAAATTCTTTTTGGATATATTTTTTTTTGTCGGCATATTGCTGTCCACTTTAGCGGAGTCGCTATCGTACACTGACCCGCTTCAAAACAAGTTACTTTCCTCAAGTCAGGATGATATATTGTCCCTACGTGCCGTTACCAAGTTATTTTTTTTTATTTTGATTCTCAATATATAACGTAGGACTGTGCTCATCTTCGAAATTTCTGTTTGCAAGGCGATTTGTATTTAATATGCTCGGAAAAAAAGTGCTTTGGATGAAGAGGTGGCACAGCAGATGTGAGTAATGGTGACGCTCCTAGTCCTAGTAGTATTGACATCTTCTCTCCGACGACATTCTTTGTATTTTTCGAATTGCGTGCTTGGCGTACCAACTGGGTTTGTATTTCTGCTCTTTTTAATTATGTTTGTCGCATCGCTCAGGACGAGCCGTATCATTGCTATTAGTACACAATAATGCCTTATGACATGATACAATAAAGTTTTAATTAAAAACATAAAGGCGTTGTTAGTTTGGGTTGGAACGAGAGCAATGTTACTTGCAACGTTACGAGAACAGCTAATAAAAAAAACAACATATTTTTGAGGATGCTCATTAAAAGTTATGCAGCTGTTTGAGAAAACTATATGTGACAGTCAATGAAGGTTTCCCTATAATCATTTGTTCAGAAGAACGCACTCTTGCACTCAGGTGCGTTTGTGAAGAGAGAGATAGAGAGAGAGATAGAGACAGTTGCTTACTCTTGTAGTGCTTCTGAAATTGTAGTGCGTGCTTTATTATAATGTCCTTCCTTCTCTAGTTTTCAAGAACACTGCACACGATGCACGTCGTCTTGCTTGTTGGCATTTATGCTTTCGATACTAAAAGAGACAAACACTTTACGGTTGAGCTCGCCATGCCTGTATACATGTAGGTGAGTGAAAGATAGACACCCATCTCTACTGTATACTGCTAGACAGTATTAACGTGAACAATATATCGCCGTTTTTTTATCTTAGGATGTGAAGTTTGTCCCCTAAACTACTAGTGTTTTGGAAAGGGTTCTTTTGGAATACTAACATAAGAGATAGAGTTTGGTGACCGCCAAGGGCTTTTGAATGTATAAGGTCAAAAGCGCCGATGACTTGTTCTGGCTAGCTAACCTGAAGCCACTTTAGTGGCCGCTCGAGGTTAGTTTACGGCGGACCAAAAGCGCAAATCGGCGCGTATCTGTATTCTGTACCGTGTGTGACTGGACCTGCTGTTCTGTCTAACCGAGGAACTCCTGCTGACGACGACTCGAACTAGGAATTGTCTTAAAATAAAGTCTCCATCTCTCTCTCTCTCTCTCTTACTGGGTATATTTGACTGACTCGCCTACACTACATATTTTTTGCGATCCTGGAGGCCCGCTGGCGATGGAATGCATCTATCCAAAAGAATAACGCCACTGTTAATTTTTAGGATACAATTAACGGTGCGCTTCCCCTTAATTTTCTGAGTCGAAATAGCACCATGAAAGAAAGATGGAACTTCAGAGTGTCGAGCTTGGGCCACCAGTGATACTTGAGCTATTACCAGCAAACCAAGAAAAAACGATTTCAGTACGGCGGATGAAAGAATTTCATCAGTTCGCAATAAAGTATTGCCATTACTCGAGACTGATGACGGAACATTTTGAGTTGCCGCGTGTTGGAAAATGCAACAGCGCAGATATCATCTCTGCAATTCATACAGGAATGACTGATTCTAATGTACAAGGTAATTTTTATAAACTTTACAAACAGTAAAAAAAGAAAGGGTACACAATCCGGTTTGTGCAGGTCAGTTATTACGGAGCGGGGGCATAATATAGGAGTTAGAATTTGTTAACTACAGTTTAGTAAGCGAAAATAACACATGGTTTTCATTAGAAACTTGCTGAGCGTCACCGAAAACTACCGTAAGCAGTAAATTTTAGTACATCCTGGAGCGCGAGGGAGCTGGGCGGTGGTGAGCGGAAGTGACCACTCATGCAACGGACGCAAGGCTGGCGCTGCAAAAACGTGGATGTTAAGTGTGGGTGGTGATCATCCGCGTTTTCGCCGCACCGCCAGCCTTGCACCTGTGTCCCGAGTGGAAAATGTAGCTCACCTCCGCGCTTCCCACGATCTGTAAAGCTTTCTAACTTTTACTCATTGAGTGATTTTCGACTATGCTCAGCAAGTCTTTAATTAAAATTATCTGTTTATTTTTGTAAATTAAAAGTCAATTAAGAAATATTAGTTCAATATAGTAGTTATCGTGACGATTAATCTCCTATATTATGTCCTCGTGGCCGTATATCTCCTGCACATACCAGATTAGTGAATGCGCGCGGATAACTTTCTGTGGCATTTTGAAAGAATTGAAGAAAGACTGCGTGGGACAAGCTTTGATGGTCACTCAAGATGTGCAAGCGTACGTGCTCCCATAGGTTGAGGGAATAGCCATGGAAAGTGGCCCGGAGTATATATTTAAGGTTTTTTTTTTTTTTTAAACAATCTGTAAAGTCAAACATAAAGGCGCACTGTGCATAGCTTGATTCACTCTTTAGTGTGGAGTGCTAATGTCAACTCGAAAGATATCTTATAAATCACGCGTCTAGAAATAATAAAGAACAATGCTTTTAGCGAAAATAGTTTACTTGCTGAAGCTAAAATGCAAAATAAAAGTGATTTGAAAAAGAGGAATTCTAATGCTTTATCTATTATATTTCACAATAATTCATGGTAGAGTGAAGACAAAATAGCATTAACAGTTCGGACCTGGAGGGGGGATTTTGTACAAGTGTGGTGGGACCTCGTCAGGAAAAATCTGGTTACCTTTTGTTCCTTACCCGTGACTTCATATAAAGTATTATTCGACAAAAAAAGATAAAATAACAAAAAATAAAATTAAGCAAAATACTGATTTAAAAAAAAGGTCTTCAACACTGAACAGGAAGAGGAGGCAAAATGTACTAGAAAGTGGCCAGACCATG